>CM040242.1:70380255-70771806 GCA_022545495.1 Chrysanthemum lavandulifolium
AAAACCGGATGAGGACCACTCAGGGATCATAGTAGATCAAATGAAATATCAAGTATGATTGATCCTCGATGTACCTCACACCCGAGAGACCAAACATTTTGTTCACAGATGCATGTGTGCTAGATACCGTGCTGCCTACCAAAAGCACCTTGAAGCGGTTAAACGGGTCTTTCGGTATTCCAAGGAACCATTAACATGGGACTTTGGTATCCGGGATTCCGGTATGTCTCTAACGGCCTATGCGTATGCCGACCATGCAGGATGTCAAGATACACGCCGGCACGCCGTGGTGCTCAATTTTAGGTGACAAGCTTGTAAGTCGGTCTTCAAAGAAACAAATGAGCACTTCCATATCCTCTACAGAGGTCGAATACATAGCCATGTCATCCGTTGTGCTCAAATCTTATGGATGAGATCCCAATTATCCGACTATGGCTTTGTATTCAACAATGTTCCTATGTATTGTGATAACAAAGTGCCATTGCTCTCTCACGCAACAATGTTCAACACTCTAGAGCAAAGCACATCGACATTCGACATCATTTCATCAGGGAACAAGTTGAAAACGGTGTGGTTGAACTATACTTCGTAAGGACTGAATATCAACTAGCAGACATCTTCACAAAAGCTCTTTCTCGAGAACGCTTTAGTTTACTCTTCCACGACTAGGCTTAAAGAGCCTTCAACCAGAAACGCTCAAACGTCTTCAGGAAGACGTCGAGGAGTAAAGGTGTTCGACTCTATCTATTCTTGTAAATATTTATTCGAAAAACAAAATACAAAAATATAAAACCAACAAAACCAAAATAGAAAAATATAAAACTTTTCAAAATCCATAAAAATCAGAAAATCTTGAAAAAAAAAATATTGTTTATTTATCATGTTTTTCTTGTCGGTTCGATAACATCTACGGACTTTCAGTTGCCACTCAAAGAATGGTACGGGTCTCTAGATGAAGTTCAATCTTAAAAAAAAAAAAAAAAAAAAAAAAAAAAAAAACGAGATGGAGAAAATATTGGTTTATTGTCATTTCGCACAAGAACCCGTTGTTCAAAGAAAGAACAGAGCCATGCTTTATCATGTTTTTCAAATCTCATGCTCGATTCTATAAACATTTATCGCTATCTAATGAAAACAAATTGCTTTGTAAAATAACTCTGACTCAAGTTTGAAAATCATCCGGACTTAAAAGTTTGTCAAAATATCTATCACCAATCAACAACTTATGTCATTGATTGAGGGAGAATGATTTCAATTAAATCAAAAGGTTATTTGTCATACAATTGTTTTCAAAAGATAATCATGCATGTTTATTCAATGGAGTTTAAAGTCTCTAAACCGATCCTTATCGCTTAAAACGCTTTTCATAATCAAGTCACAATTCTCCTTAAAAGCTTTCAAAATCAATTTAAATCTACAGAGATCACAAATCTCAAATGATTTGATAATTGTAATCGGGGAGAATTTGTGATTTAAATTGGATATAATCGATAATTCGGTAAATGGTTTTAATAAGGATGTACAAGCTCTCCTTCCGACATGTGCCAAATGATTTCAAGTTTTCCATGCACATGTTGAGGGGAGCATCTATCTTAAACCACTAAGTTTTGAAACGTGATCAATGTGCGTGTTCCTCTTGTATGTGCAAAACTCTTTAAACCTTGAGGCACATATCGAGGGGAGCAAAATTATGAAAACCTCATCCTTTCCCAAAATGCTTTATCTACTTGATTTGATTAGGGAAGTGATGTTGATATCTTTTAGAAAATGGTAATCAAAGAAGTTAATTCTTTCTCTTGTCTTCATGTGCAAAACGATTACAAATACTTGATGCACATGTTAAGGGGGAGCTCTTGTTCTAAAAATATCAAAAACAATTCAGGTACAAAATGCTTTGATAATACATCATAAGTATCTGGATTGATTTTCAAATGATTTTCAATTGGCTTCAACGGCAGATGAACAATACCAAATAGACCGACCAACTTTACTTTATGTATGGTGATATAAGGATGATAAGGTTAGGTATTTGTTCCCATGATCCGCCAGAACCGGAGGGATCTACCCAGGGACAATCCACTAGTTAGTGTAGAAGTCCTTAGGTATGATGATAAAAGGAGAATATGAGATATGGGAAGAGTACGGATCGAGTCGAGCTAGTACTCGGAATAAACCCAACAAGGTTCTAGCTATGAAGTCTCGGTAAGCAATCAAGGGGTCAAGAATGAAAAGAACCGAATGTTAAAAAAGGGTGAAAAGAAATAGCCTCCATCATTTCAACCTTAGGCGTAAACCGGTTCAATACATATGCTACCGGTTGTTACTTAGGTAACACCGGTATTGAAGACAAGACGTCATGGACCCAAAGGACGACCGCACTAAACTTCCTAAGCCACTCAAGTTCCTCTTAAAGGGCTTGTTTCATTCTCACGGGAACCGACATTATCTATCGACTTTCTCTAGAGATTGTTGATATCAAGAAGGAGACCTCTCCTAGTCTCCGATATGTGATCCAAATATGCACAAATTGAGTCTAGAGCCACGAGATCATCAATAAATCTCCTTAGGACACTTTCAATGAAGACTCTCTCGCTTCACACAATGTGGAAAGAGATATTATATCTTGAGTCCCACGATTATCCTTGTGGTATTGCTGTAACATCCGAGTGATATGCATACATATTCACAATGAAGATGGAAAGCCTTCGAGCCAACATCAAACAAGCTCCCGGTAGGTGGCATGTGAGATCTATTCTATAGATCAACCATGTGACAACCGAATGTAAACAATGGGGCGATTCAATCTTTGAATCAATCCCGGTTCAGTTATGGATTGACGAATACCTTGAAAACCAACATGTGATTAAAAGTTCTTTCCATAGCACATCAACGTGTATTAATATTCCAAAATTAAAGGGTATTTATGATTGATAATTGATTTTCCATAAAACCTTCGTGGTATTGCAAAACACTTTCTATAAAGCAATACACGATTGTTTTTCAAATCATTTTCATCAATCGCTGAATCTCAATTACCGGTTCACTCACTCCGTGTTGTCTTCTTTGAGACATTCCGGTTTGAGAATAGCTAGAACAACGCGAAACCCCGCAAGGAGATTCTTCTAATTATTCCCGATCACAGCAAGATTAGTATCGATCAACGGGAACCGGGCGTGTACTCAATTAAACAAAAGTGATCAAAGACACTTTTGTGCGCTTTATTGCTAACTGCTTTATGCAGAACACCCGACGCTTGCGTACATCGTAATGAAGCGGTCAATCCATAGCCGCATGCTCACACATTACATTCATCTCTAAAGAAATCATGATAAGTGCATCAATGACTCGATGTTTCACTCCATGCTTCGCTCTGCCTGCAAATATCATGAATCGCCTAAAGCTTCCGCTACTCGATAAGAAGATATCATGATCCGTAATGTGAGCATGTCGGTCCAAAAGTCACAACATCACATACTATCAACACCACAAAGGAAGAGTCGAGATTTATGATTGTTGATAATCTCAAAGTCGGTTCAAATACACTATCATCACGTGGATCGCTTTAAGACCTCCACTCGATTTTTTCAAAACATGCGTAACATGATGAATCAAAGACTACGAGCTAAAGAACAAAAGTGCTTAATCAAAGAAACCAAGAACATCGAAACGTTATATCGCTTTGTAATCATTGTAAGTTGAGGTAACCTCCTTGGGGAGATTGTCGATTTAGTAAATCCAAGACTTAAAGTGTCGGTCACCTCAAGTATGTATACTGCTAAAGCTCGTAGTCGAAGTTATTCGTGTTAGTATTTAGATTACTTTGTAACACCGTGGAGGACGGATGGGTCTTTACCCGCTGTATGCCTGATCCACAGCCTAAAGTAGGCGTCTATGTTTGTACCCTATAAATACCCTTTGCCCTCCAAGGCAAAGGGTTTGACCTTGATAATATATTTTTCTTTGTCTCTCTAGGGTTCCCATCTTCTCCCACTTTCTCTCTCTAAACTCTTAACCTAGCCGCACCTCTTGTTTAACAAACCAAGATCTTACATAAACCAATATATTCTGAGCGACTTTTTAAAAGCGCATTTTTCATTTAAGCGATTTATGATACACTTAAACCTTATCTTTTATCTTTTTGTGGCCACATTCACTTTCTATCGACCAGAACCCTAGCTGTTTAATAATCCAATTCAACTGTCGTTTTCATTCAATTATTAAAATTGAATTGTGCAAAAGGTTCATGATACTTTGATGTCGATATGTCTGTTAGGGATGTAGTTGCTAAGCCTAAGGTTAAGCGTAAGTTGGTTTCATTTAAGAGCAAGATAAAGCCTTTGCGTACCAATCGATAAAAACAACGCTATTCCCGAGTCATTAGATGTCGCTCGAGACATAAATCTAATAAACCAAGCGATATATGTGTCACAAAATAGCATTTAATGTTCCGTAAATATCGCCGTTTTTTTTTTTTTTTTGTTATGTAAAGCAAACACTTCTATTTTCTCCTGGTGCTTCAAAGTTACCAGTTAATTCATATCACACTTACCACAAGACAAGTATCTATATCGATTATCCATTATTTTGATGATGTAGGTTATCTTTTCAACACTACATAGCAATCCAGCATAGGAAGGTCAATTAAACACGACATGGCTGCAACACCATCATATCAAGCCAGCAGGTTATAACACAGGTATGTTCCAACAAAAGTACTTAGACACACATAAATAAATAAGTGCATATATCAAAACATCCAACAAAATAAACCTTACTAAGTTTATTAAAACATCCATAAACATAAACATAAAATTTAGCCATTCCTTAAACCCCACAACCCTAGCCATACCTTAAACCCAAAAGACATTTGACAAACACTAGAAGAAACCAGATCAGTACACCATAGACTTGAGCTTCTCAATGAATGACAGAAGCTCCCCTGCTCGCTTCTGCTTCTTCACAACCTTCACCAAAATTGTTGCAAATTCTGCCAAATCTTCATTATTCAAATTATTCAACTGTGAAATGCTTTGCACACATGAATCAAAAGGATATAATAGCTCCAACTCTCCAATCACACAATCCCTCTCAGCAACACGAGCCCTAATATCTTAGGCTTTTTTCGTTAATTCTGCTTCATCCACCATAGTGACAGTAACCTCCCTTTGAAATTTCTCCACCATCATGTCCCTAACAAAACTAGAACCAGCAGCAGCAGCTAACTCATTGCAGAAAGGCATTGGTGTAGTCATCTTCTTCTTTTCTTTTTCTTTTTAAAAAAAACAGTGATTTTTGCTCTATGTTTGTGTGTTTGAAGTTAAAATTTTCCTTTGGTTATGATTGGTTATGTGTGCTTTTATATGAGTTATAAGCTCTTTTGATTTGATAGCCACCTTGAGCCACCCATAGTAATTATGCCCTTTTGACTTATAAGCCATTTTTATTTGATAGCCAACTTAAACCAAAATAACTAGTATACTTGATTGCAAGATTGAACATTTTCTTTTCACATACCTTTCAATTTTTTTTCAAGGCTAATCCAAAATAACTAGTACATTTGCAATTGTATGCACAGTTGTTAATGTTATAACACTTGATGCATAGTTGTGAATGTTATAATAGTTGATGCAATTGTATACTTGATTGCAAGATTGAACCTTTTTTTTTCTTTAATTTGATAGGTTTCCATGCATCACAATAATCGTGACATTAGGAGACGGGAAACATGGTGTAAACATATTGCAAACGTGTATGGACTGAGAATAGTTTAATAGGTAAATTGTATATTCGACAATTGTATTTAGGTGCCTTTTCTTTTATATGTATTTAGTTTCCCTTTCTTTCATTGACTTTCGCATATCTCCTGGTTCACTAAAAAGGGCTCGAAATTGTTAAGCGACTGTTTTACCTAGTTTTTTAAGCAATTTTTTTAAGCGATATTTTTTAAGCGATTCTTTTTAGTTGACTTTGTTACACAATAAGACAAGTGTATAGTACTATCACATAAACCGATATATTCTAAGCGACTTTTTAAAAGTGCCTTTTTTCATCTTAGCGATTTATGGCCACTATCTCTTTAGACCGACCAGAACCCTACCTAATTTCGGTCAATTCTAAATTTAGTTACAAGTCAAATGCAATTCTTTTTTGTTGACGCTGTTACACAATAAGACAAGTGTAAAGTACTATCACATAAACCGATATATCCTGTAAAGTACTATCACATAAACCGATATATTCTGAGCGACTTTTTAAAAGTGGCTTTTTCATCTTAGCGATTTATGGCCACTGTCTCTTTAGACCGACCAGTCAAATACACCTTAAATTACCCTTTGTGATACTAGACAAACATATTATGTTTTACTCAGAAAAATACTAGTTAGATACAAAGATACAATTATATTACTCAATAATATCCGGCTAAAACATCCTCACGGCACGCGCGGGCTGCCAAGCTCGTTATTTCAGTTATGAAATTTATTTTTGGTTGCATAGGTATGGGTGGGTTTTGGGTATTTATGTGGTTGCTATTTTTATTTTTTTTAGTTTAATTATGTCGATTATGCGATATATTTTTTTGTAATTGAATGTCAATGTAGGTTGTTTACTAAAACACACAGACAAATAAGATTAAGATTCATAACATAAGCAAAAGCATCTACACTGAACTAGTACATCAACCCTAGGTACTAGTCAACTTTCACCATCAAACTGCATCAACACATAACCCTACCTTCATAACCATATACTAACCTAATCAAAGCTTGACATTACCTAAACAAACATAAACCTAACATGAAGGACCAAAGCTTTACACAAAACACCATAAGATAACAACGAAAAAGGCTTCACAAAGTCAAAGGACCATTGACTCCAGATGTTCAATGAAGGATAACAAAGAACAAACGCGAGCACGCCTTTCTAACACGGCGGTCTCCAGCTTTCCAATCTCAGCCCTATCTTCAAGTTGCATCCTTCTCATGTCCCCAACACTCGCAACAGACGAGTGCGATCCACCAAGAACCAACAGCTCTTGAATTAGCACATCCCTACGCTGAACACGAGCAGTTAGTTCATCTACCTTCTCTTTGAGATCTAATTCATCACGAACTGTGTCCCTTACTTCTCCCCAGTATTCGACTAGCATCATTGCCTTCACCGATCAAGAGTTTGCAGCACGGGCTAGTTGATCCAAAATGACAAGAGTGGGGTTGGCCATTTTTGTTGGTGGTTGAGATAAGGGTTTTTTATGTGATGGTAATGTGTTGATAGTTGTGATAGGAGTTGTTAGAGAGGATTAAATAGAGAGTGTTAAGCACAAAATGTGTATTGTCATTTAGTACTTTGAAAATAGCAAGTGTAATGATGATCGCCTCTTTCCCATGCAAATAGTAACATATCAAACCATTTATTCCAGTAAATTACATTTACGTAGTGTTTGTGACATCGTAATATGAGTGTCAAAAGAAATCGTGTTATGACGTAATGAAAATATTGTGTTTCTTTATAATTATAAACGCGGGTGGGTTTGTCGTGGAAATTTTATGAGGTGGTCTGTAATTTATTTTTTGTTATACATTTTTAAAAGAAATATTACAAACTTTATTTAGATATGCGGTTTAATACTTTTAATAATTTTTGGTTGCATAAGTATGGGTCAGTTTTGGTTATTTATGTTGTTGCTATTTTTTTTGTGACTTTCATTATGTAGATTATGCGATACTTTGTGGGATCCACTTCCCACAAAAAACAAATCACTCACTGACACATCAACGAGTGAGGGTTTTAATGGGATTCTTATGTGGATGTAGCAAAATTCTTTTATAAAAGGTATATTGTTTAGAAGTTATACTCCTTTTCTTTTTTCTTTTTTTTTACATGATGGAGGTTTCTCATATATGTTTTGACAGTTCATTTATGCATGGGAAAAAGTGTTCATATATATGGTTGGATTTGGAGGTCATATTTGTGACAAAGGATAAACCTTAAGGTTTTTTTTTGGTTACATTTTGATATATTTTTTTGTTTTGTGATATTAAAATTGTTTTTTCAAAAACGAAACAGTTGGTTTTTGTTATGTTTTGCAAGTATTATTTTTGCGTAATATCTAACTTTTTTAGTAGATTTGTTTTAAATAAGATTTGGGTAGATTTGGGTATTTCTATTCTTAGGGGTATTAGTGTGTGGGTATTAGTGTGTCTTATTATCTTCTCATTGTGTGCGTCCACCTACCAAAAACAGCCATGGCGGCGATCCCCAATATAGAAGAACTAAAACAGGCAAGTGGTACCAACGATTTGGCTGGGGCTTTTAAGTTCCTTTTTAGCAGTGAGATCAGCGAGGATCGTTGTTTTCTGCGTCGTATGGAGGAAGAGACAATGAAGTTGCGTGAGAAGATTCACAAGCGTCAAGATACTATAAGGGAGACGCGTTTTATTGGGCCAAACAATGAAAAGGTTGTGGATGCTTTGGGGTGTCTTATAAAAATCCAGCGTTTGGAGCGTCATGTACTCGATGCAATGTATACAGTTCTTGCCAGGATACGTGCAGGGATTGATGATAAGGAAGATCATGTTACGTTGATGGAGATCGATGAAGAGCTATCTTGTTGGAATCACTCCTAAACCATAAATCAAGTGTTAGTAATTATTATGTAATAGTTAGCTTTATTATGGCCTTCATGTTTGTTATTAGCCTTAAGCTTATGTAGAAGGCTCATGAGCTTAGGCCCAAGCCCATAAAGGAAAGGATGGGAACTAGGAGTGTTGCCCTAGCTTCCCTCCTATAAATACCTTATGTAAACCCTCACTTGAGGGTTGGTTGTTCTCTTTTCTATTTCACTCTTTCCTTTAACCTTTCTCTCTATATTTCGTGTGTTTGGATAAGGGTTCAACCGACCTCTTCTTCTCTATCTCTTCTCTTGATGCTTGTGTTGTAAAACTAGTGACCTAACAGTGGTATCAATCGCCTACTAGTTGGGTGAATCGTGTTTGTTTTTGAAGTGGGTTTCGGTCCTACGCTTAAAACACACGTTTGATACTTTGGTTCGCTTAAAAAATTGTTTTTACACTTTTAATCCAAGATTCTTGTACTTTCAACGTTTTAAGGTGTTAAAATACTTGTTTTTGGCAAAAGTTTCAAACTTTACGCGTGGATCTAAGTTTTAAGCTTGTTTTTGTTCGTGGGTATCGTTCTACGATAACTGCTTGAGTGCTTGATCATCAAGTTTCACACTTTTGTGTCTTTTGGTGTTATTGAAGCTATTTCATCACACACAAAACCGGTTTAGAAACATTTTGGGCAAAATTAAAATTACGAGTAATCCTACGCGTAGCAAAACCCTAAAACTACGCGTAAGTATTTCCTTGGTTTGATCTTCGTTTTCGTGGTTTACTCCGTGTTTTCTTACTTGGATAAGTCTGAAAATTTGTCGACTTTGGATATCTTTTGCACTGTGAAGTGTAAAAGATCACTTGGGATAAAACCCTAAACTTACGCTTAAGCATAAGCTTACGCGTAGAAAATCCTACGCTTAAGATTCATTTTATGCGTAGACCTAGTCCTACGCATAAGGTAATCCTACGCCTAAGTTTCTACGCCTAACTTACTGTTTACGCATAACTTAAGCTTTTTTCCCCGCCACGCAGAAGCTAAAACTACGCAGAACTTGTACTATTTACGCCGTAACTTTGGTGATTTCTACGCATAAGTGTTATATTGCTCTCACGTGATTTCTACGCCTAAGGACACTTCATCAACAAAGGTTCATTCGACTACAAAGATCCATCAACACAAGTTATCAAAAAAAAGAAAAAAAAATTCGAGGAGACTAAACGTTCAATTTTTACGCGAGATTCAAATTTTGGTTTAACCGTGAAAATTTTGGTCAAAAATTCAAATTTTTGGGGCCAAATTCAAATTTTTCGGGTAAAATTTAGCGTCAAAATTGTCATAACTCAAATTTTTCTTTCAACCTTAGAATTGAATTTTATAGTGAATTACAAATTTTGAGAGTCAAAATTTTTTCAAAATTATTTTTGGAGGGAAAATTGCAATTCACTATATCGACCTTCTGTGTGCTATATCGGCTTCGCACATTTTCTCTTTGATTCTTTTGCAGGTGTTTTAATCAATGGATTCTGATGCTGAAATGGTGTACGTGAGATGGAAACCATTCAAATTCCCAATGATTAACAATTCCAAGCGTCAGACATCATCAAATTCCCGATATCCCGCAGTCGTGCAAGGTGAAAAAGTTGATGTACATGCAAGGCATGCTCATCTCGACGCTGAGAATGTTGTGATTATCGCAATCGCTTGTCAATGCGGACAATGAGGTTGTAGCATTGAAAAGGTAATGACAAAGCAGATCCGAGAAGATATCATACTTAACTACGACACCGAGCCCAACTGTGATTTAAGAACAAATGGTTGAGGAAGATATCTTACCCACCTATGACAATCGATACGTAATGTATGGTCGAGGTACAATCTATTGTTGATCATATTCTCGCAAAATGCGATACAACAAACCGAGCAACCTCGAATTCAAGAATGAAGGAGAGGTTGACCAAGATGTTGCACAATGTCCGCACAACTTTCTCATGTCCGAGCCCTTACTTGTTAACAATTCAACTCAAACGTCAAATCAAACTCTTGAATCGAAAACATTCTTCTCAAAAGACCATTGCTCGCTTTCATAAAGATTTTTCAAAACTAGAGGCACATTGCATCTCTCTGAACTTAAACTTCAAAACAAATCTTTTCTTCGTAACACAATGGTCGGTCTTCAAATGAACAAAGTAATCGTGTGGATACATTAGTAAAAGAAAATGAGCATTTAAAGGCTCAAATTCAAGCAAAGGGCTTGCACATGTTGCTTTACAAAACAAACCGAGAAGATTAATCGACAAGAGTGTGGATACTTATTTTGCAAAACCAACAACCTTGGGAAATTGTCTCTAAAACCAATCGAAACCAATCGCTTGTCGACATCCAACCGCTTTTAAATCGAACGCTCAAAATCGCCAAAACCACGGTTTCCTCCCAAGTTGTCGAGAATAATCATTTGATAAAACCAATCACCCACATTCCCGCCTAAGAATAATCCTTATGTTTCATAAACATGTTTCGTTAAACCCGCTTTTGTTATACCGCATAAGTGGTCGCTCGCCAATCTAGGATTAGTTCAACACCGTGTCTAAACCGGCATTAAACGAAAATTCATATGATTCAAATGACGATACAAGAACTATGATCTAGAAAAGGCTAGAAAAGGGCACTACTCCAAAAGGATGGAATCTTAGGTTCACGACCTAGTGTATCACCTTCGTGTGTATTCATCGAACACCGCTTGTAGTAGCAAACCAAAACCTAAGTTAACTCAAACAGTTAGAAATAAACCCGTTGATCTAAACGTAAAATTTCAGAAACCTAATAGGTGGATCAATATAGGACGCAAATTCTTCCCAAAAGAAGTTTCAACATCCCTTAGATCTACCCTTAGATGGATACCAACGGGTAGAGTTTTCAAAACTGCTGGTCTTAGGTGGATTCCTACAGGCAAGATACTAAGTAGTTGCACCAAAACAAGTGAGATACCCACTACATCCATCCGTGAGGCAGGAAAGGAAATCATCAAAATAGCATGTTCAGGTGTCAAGAAGATAATTGACACTACATCTTTATGCTCTAACACACGGAACCCGCTACACTTGGGGATCCATGTTTCTTTTCTTTCTTGCCCCCTTCTATCTTTCTATGCAGTACAACAACTATGGCTCCTACCGCAAAACAAAGATAGGACCCGCTTCTAACCGTCAAAAATATCATGATCCATCACTGCTCCACCATTGTACTTAATCGTCATGAAAACATTGCTTGCTCCTCCGGTTAAAGATTACGCCAAAAGTCGTGCTTCGATGTATCGAATGTTTCCGTTGCACAACCGATAATACTCTAATTTCATATACACCGAATCTACAACAACAACCGAATCTTCTATAATGTAAGATCAAACTGCCCAACAACAATGACACAAATGATGATCAACATAATGAATGAGATGTTTTATCCGCATTGACTCTCACGATATATTTATGGGACTTCACACTGATCGATCAATTGACATATGGTTTCATTGCTTCAATTCATCATCAACATACGTGGTGTATCATTACAATCATTGAAAACATCGAGGGGAGAGTGTGTAGGTGGTCATTGCTTCCTTGGTCTTCTACATGCTTCTTTGCGAAAACCCAATGCCTTCTTGAATTTCTTCAATTAGAAGGAAGAAATAAGACGATCTGTGGCTCAAACGTCTCACTTTGGTGTTATCGTCTCAATTTCACGGGTGATCTTGTGTGAAGTTACCCAAATTTGATGTTATGATACCTCATACACGGTCTTGGTATCGACTTATTGCATATTCATAGGTGATTAGTATTCCGAAGACCACAACATTCGTGGAAAGTCGATCATTTCGTCTTTTCGTGGTTTGTTTGGTGTGATGCGTCTACATACGTGAGAAGATCTTGTTGATTTCGCATGTTACCCTCGAACGGATCTTCCGCAATTAGTCGATTTTCTTTGTGTGGTTTATCGCTCATCTACAAATTCACGCATCTTGAAACCTTCAAAAGTTAGAGGAAATGTAGACTTCATCAAAGTTTCAAATCGCTAAAGACAGCTTGTCGGTTTGAGGAAGTCGATTCGAAACTTCTTCACAATGGCTTCGAGTATAACAACTTAGAACCCGTCACAACCGCTTAAACTTCCTCAACCCCATCATCACCGAACAAAGCCCCGGCTAACTCACAACAAATGGAAAGGTTATTTGCTCCTCATTCGTGACGACATTGATGAACGTGCTCGGTGTATCCTCTAATTCACCGCACAACCCGATAATATTCCTATACCGATACACTTGCTACAACAACTACTATTGAAGATGCACCTACACCAGTTGACTCCAACACAACAGTTGAACACACCGCTTCAACAATGATGAACCAATGATGATATTCGAATGAAGTACCCCACCTACTGATTTTGATCCAAATGCGTTCTTCAACCCGTTTGCTAATGAGATCGCCGCACTGATGTCGCGAATCTTCAACAAACCATTTGAATCCTCGAATCGCACAATGTATACCAACATCAACCTCTACACACCGATGGACAAAAGACCATCCTCCGCTAACATTATTGGCAACCCGAATCAACCAACGTTACGAGACAACGTCTTCACACGATGGTGAACATTGCATTTATGCACTCACCGCCGCTAACTGAGCCTAAAAACATTAAAGATGCAATGACAAAAGACAAGCGGATTGAATCCATGCAGAAGAACTCAACCAATTCAAACGCCTTGAAGTATGGAATCGGTTGAAAGACCAACAGGGTCTACGCCATTGGTCTAAAATGGATTTGGAAAACAAATTGATGTCAAGGGCGCCATCCAAACAAGTCACGCCTAGTTGCTAAGGGTTATCGCCGGGAAGGGAATAGACTTTGAAGAATCTTTTGCTCCGGTTGCTCGCCTTGAGGTCGTTCGATATTTCTCGCGTCGCGGCTCATATGAATATGACGGTCTTTCAAATGGATGTCAAACTGCGTTTCTCAATGGACAACCGAAAGAAACGGTTTATGTCACCAACCCAAGGATTCGTTGATCCGTAGTTCCCGAACCATGTCTACAAACCGAACAAAGCTCTTTATGGTCTCAAACAAGCCCCTCGGCATGGTACGATAAGCTATCATCTTTCCTCATAGCTAATAATTTCACCAAAGGTTCGTTGACCCAACTCTTTTATACAATATCACGGGCACATATCTTAATTGTTCAAATTTACGTGGATGACATCATTTTGGGTCTACACATAAAAAGTTTTCAATCGCTTTTGCAAAACTAATGAAGAAAAATTTTGAAATGTCCATGATGGGTGAACTTACATTCTTTCTAGGATTGCAAGTTCATCAATCACCCGTGTATTTTCTTGAGTCACCCAAATATGCCCTTGAACTTAAACAAATTTGAATGACAACTCGTGACACTTATGCCACACCAATGGCTCATACCAAGAAGCTAGATGTCGATTTACATGGGAAATTAGTTGACCCTACCAAATACCAAGTACTATTGGGTCTCTCATGTATCTAACAACTAGCGACTGATATTGTCTTTGCCGCTTATCTATGCTCCCGTTATCGATCGCGACTAACCGAAACCCACCTCTCGAGGCTAAAAGAATCCTCGATACATCAAGGGAACCATTAACTTGGGGATATGGTATCCGAAGGATTCGGTTTTGAACTAATCGCTTTTAGACGACCACGCAGGATGCTTAGACTCAAGGAAAAGTACTTGAGAGCTCTACAATTTCTTGGTGATAAACCGGTGTCTTGGCAATCAAAGAAGCGGGATTGTACATCATTGCCATCAACCGGCGTAATATGTAGCCATGTCCGCATGTTGTGCTCAAGTCATCCGGATGAGAACACAACTCAAAGACTATGGTTACGTGTTTGATGAATCCGATGTATCATGCGACAATCGGAGTGCCATTGCGATCTCGTGCAACTCGGTTCAAGACTCAAATCAAAGCACATCGATCTTCGCTATCATTTCATCAAGGACCACGTGGAATGTGGTACCGTTGAATTATACTTTGGGTACCAATATCAATTGGCGATCCGCTCACCAAAGCCTTGCCTCCCGCTAGGTTTAATGAGTTGGTCCACGAGATTGGTATGAGGTGTTTGACTCAAGAGGAATTGGATGACCTCCTAAAACAGTCTTAAAAACCTGTCAAACACCAAAACTCTCTTTTGTAAATAAATTTTTCAAAAACAAAATACAAAAATATAAAACCTGATAAAATCAAAAATATTCTTCTAATCTATTTTTTCTTTCAACATGGCAAGTACATTTCTTCCGTCAACACTTTTATCTTTCAAAATTCAGTATTTTTCCGATCAAGTGTTGAGGGGGAGAAAACAAAACTTTAACTGTTTCAAAACATCTGTGTACTTGCATGTTATCATATCTCGGTTGTTTCTTTTAACAAATGGTGGTAAATTTTCTGGTACAATGACACTCCTCGGACTAAAATTAATAACCTTTCATTATTTTCTAGAGTCGAGGGGGAGTGTCGTCAAAGTTTCTTTCCTAAAAACTTTGTTTGGTAACCAAAATGGAAGTTAAATGGATTTCTTTGAAAAAGGAAAAGGTGGAGGGACTAAAACTGTCAAAATGTTAAAGTAACTTTTAATAAAAACACCTCCCACCTACTTTTTACTTCACATTTAATACACACAACCATATTCATCCTACGCCTAAGATTGAACCAAGAAATCCGTTGTTTTGATCATCATTTTGTAAGTGTTTTAATGATCTTAACATGTTTTTAAGCTAAGGTTTTTAATCTCATGCGAATCCAACGGCTAAAAAGTGTGTTCTGACGTGATTATGTGTTCTACGCATAAGCGTATGAACACATAATCATTGTGTGTGTGTTTTTGGTTATATGGATTGTGTCAAAACGTTTCTTATACATCAAGGATACCATTTTAACCATCAAAACCCACCCAGAAACACGTATTAATGATTTTTGAAAATTAGGGTTTATGAGTCGATTTGGGTTTTTCAAAATGTGAAGTGTTTTGGTCTAAAAGATTGTTGGGTTATGGTCATATGAGGTTGAATTGATGATTTCCATGGTTGTTAACCACCCAGAAACACTAATTGTTTGACAATTTGAAGTTAGGGTTTAATGTTCATACTTTTGGGTAATTTCGATTCACAGCGAATTAGATGTTAATACTTGGCCTAAAGACTCTAACAACACTCTAGACCTACCTGAATTTGTTTGGTGCAAATCCCATGGTTAAATTTCATACGCGTAAATCTTAACCCTTAGGGTTTTGACCTACGCGTATGACTTTCTACGCGTAACTGTGTTATGAATGTTCATGCCATAACTTGTTGATAAAATGATGTTTTGTGTTAACTTTGATGATTTGATGAACTTATTTCAGGCTTTGCTACGCTTAATATTCAGAATCAAGGTCATTTGCAACTCTACGCATAAGGATTACCCTACGCGTAGTCAAGTTATGCGTAAGAATAATTCTACGCATAACCATTACGCGTAAGGTTCTACAATGGGACTACGCGTATCCTGTGAAGGATATGCGTAAACAGTGACCTCTACGCATAAGGTCTACTCTTACGAGTAAGCCTTACGCGTGAAGGTCCCTTATACGCCACGCCGTAAGCTCCACGATAAGGTCCCTTTTCCCACGCTGTAACATTTCTTACGCGTAAGTTAGGATCCTACGCGTAAGCTTTCGCTCACGCATATGTCATTCTTGTTTACGCTAACTTTGCCAAAACTACGCTTAACCCTCGGATTGACCTTCATAATGAATTGTTACGTGTACAAACTTGTAAATAAACTAATCATAACATCACGAATCCAATAATGTCACTAATAACTTAACCGTTTGATATGTTGTGAACAATAAGTGATAACATAAACTTTAAAACTTAAAGTTAACTAACTCATGAAACATTTCACGACGCCATTGGACTATTGAACAAACAAGTAACTTAGGACTCGTAATAATCATTGACACTTGTACATTTAATAACTAGACAATAAGACCTTCGTTGACTAACATTATGTCTTTCGATATGTTGGTTCTTTTGGCTAATGTTATTTCGCATCACGACATGGTCGAACAAATGAATGTGGATGCATCGAAGTTCTTACAATTGTCGATATCTTTCCGGAGGGTTATCCGAGAAAGCTTGGAAAGAACAACCTTAGGGTTGACTTTGACACCCTCACATGCTCGTAATCTTCTTGTCTCATTGCAGGGATATTCTCGTGAATCATCCCTACGAAACATGCTCTCACACCGCCACGCCCGGGTCTACATTCAACAATTCGGGATTCTATGCGAGGATCATCGGTCAAAATGTCGTGAATGTGACTCTTAATCACAAACAAGTCACTATCACTCCCGATGACTTACGAGTCGTTCTCATCATTCCGCACATCGCCCAATCGACTTCTTTGCCACCCCACTGAACAGATCGTCCCGCAATTCTTGATAGATATTGGTTATGATGAAGCTGCAGGAATCATTACTAAGCACTCTCACGTGGAGTCAAGAATATTCCTCAACCATGGAGGACACTCTATATGATCATCACCAAATCAATCTCGTCGTGACGGTGGCTATGAGCATCCCAAGCTCATGGAACCGCAAATTTTCCGGTCATTGATCAACAAGAAGGACATTATAATTGAAGCACCGCAATGGGAAGACATGATCTCGTTTCATAAGAAGCTTGGCTCCAAAATTCCTATGTCGATACACCAAACTGCTGATCCGAGAGCTCTTGGACTTCAACCGAAAAACCTCGGACGATTCCGAGTTACCACCCCGACTCAAAAACAGTGATTACTTTGAGTATACGGGTGGTGACGATGAAGAGGTCCTTGAGCTCCTACAACAACCCACCTCACCCAAACAAGTGCGTAAACCGTAATCATCATCAAGGCCTTCCAAAAGAAGAAGAAGACGACTCACTGAAGTCGTATCATGGCTAGATGACGATAAAACCAAGAGTTTGAATGGTTCTCCACACTTGTCAATCAAACTCCTACCCTAATGAAGGTCAAGACTTGGTAGACGGTTCTACATTGGAGCACGCAAAACTTTTGCAAGAAAAGTTCCATGTGAAGAAAATGACAAAATCGAGTTGAAGCGAATCAAGAATGAAGCATTACAACTTCTAAAAGACACTCGAAAGTTCCCTCGAGGTCGAATATCACCTTGACAACATTGCTCGAGCTATGTCTAATAACATGGATTGGCTCAACCCGAAGCAAACATTGACTTCACAAAAGGGACAACCTCCATACTACACCGATTGGACCAAACCTCTACCGACCATTGGCCAACCAGATGAACCACGGATTCCTTCCGATATTTCTTCAACGAGACCGAATTTCTTCTCCATGGTGGCGATGGTTCAAGGAAATATGCTACATCCTTGACACTTCCATTCCCCGCAGACTATCTACTCAAACCGCATTGCCATTGAGGAACGTGCCAATCACTTGTTCTCCAACACAAAGGCGAGATACGACCGAGATGCATTGTATGGGATTCATCACTTGCCGTAACGCCGACGAATCTACTACGTGTCGCCGTTTGAAGTCACAACATGCGGTGTTTAGTACTAAAGACATCGCTGCCATCCAACATGTTGGTCTTTCATCCAAATGGGACTACACCTTTCTCAAGAAGATTGTGGTCAAAAGACGTGATGAAAGGGATTATGCATTCGTGAAGTCGACTTTGAGAATTTGTCTCTCAACGATATTGAAGACATGTACCTTGCCAAAGTACGGTGGTCGCATGAGACAATTTTCAACCAAATACAACGTGAATTCATCAAGTCATCGCTCATTTTCATCGACGATAGTCATAAAAGAACGTGTTGAAGATCTCCGACTTGCCGTTGAATCATATCGACACGTGTCAACTTCACTCTACCACGCTTGATCTTCCCGATATCAACCAGCTATCACAATTAACGCCATCAAGAAACCGTTTGGTGTCGTTTATCGCAGTGAACTTCATCGCAATTGCTTGATGGCGTGTAATGAGCTTCACAAATTTGGAGATCATACTCAAGATGGTTAGGGACGGATTAGCTTATCGATTGAAGGACATACGTGAAAACATTGGGAACCCTAAGCGATGGAATTCTCGTGATCGGAGGAATGTGAGAAGAATCATCACCATGATTGATGAACGGTTGTTCGAAGGGATCGCCTGCGATTGGAGAGCTATGTTGGTGGTCGACCTAGGATTAACATAACCGCTTTCAACGCCTTTGCGCACTCGGGAACATCACCGCACTTCCCGGTACCCTTGAATTGGTTCTTTCATTACAAATTTGGGTGTATGATGATATATGTCAATGGCTTGTGCACACATAATGTTGTACAACCCGTAATTGTCAAGAAAGGACCATGTGGTACGCTTGCCACAATCCTTATAAAAGGAGCGAAAGCTTCTTACTTTTGAGTAAAACCTATCAAACCTTTCATTATTCAAGGTTTTGCTCAAAAGAACAAGTACTTCCCCGTATGATTTTCAAAACCTCAACCGCTTATATCACTTGTTGAGGGGAGTATTTGAATTAAAACTTTGTTCACAAATTGTTCACAATGGTCACTCTTCCCGCAACACTCGAAATGGTCATATTTATTCTCAACCGCTCAAAATAACATTTTCATATGCCATTTTGAGGGGAGAAAATTGTGTGATAAGAAATATGTTGTGCAAAATGCAAATGAATCAGGTACTTGTGACTTAACCAACGAATTGACGGTACTAAACTGTTAGTAACTCGAAAAGACTTATCTGGACGGGTAATAATTTCAAACTAGTTCACTAGTAATGTAAACGTGTCTCGCAAAGGACTTGTCCAAGTAGAATGTACCATTCGAGAAACTCTTGGTAGACAAGAACTCGACGGTATGACAACCTTTCGAGGATTGTCTACACCTTCAAGGTAGTTATTAGAGCTAGTTGTCACCTAAAAGTCGACAATGTAACTCTTTAACTATGCAACGAACCGTGTCTCATGGGGATTGTCTATCTCGAGTGGATCCATTCAAAATGTGCGCTTGCTTCCTCATCGCATTTAACCGTTAAAACTATTAAGCACATGTGGAGGGGAGTATTTATTCAAAATCTTATCTTCACAAGTGGTTCAAAACATTTTTCACCATAAACACCGTGAGAGATTTCATTTTCAGTGGTACAAAATGGTTTTATGGCAACATAGGTTAGTCATGGAGTTATAAGGTGACTAAGGTTAGGAATAACTGTCCTATGATCCGCCAGAGTCGGAGGATCTACCCAAGGACATCACAAATAGTTAGTACTTAGAAGTCCTTAGGTATGATTGTAAAAGGAGAAAATGAGAATCGGAGAAAGAATGAGTTGAAGAATCAAAAGAAATGCAAAGAAAAGGGTGAAAAGAAATAGCCTCCGTTATTCAACTTAGGCGCATAATCGGTTCAATTCATATACACCGGGTTGTCACTTAGTGACACCGGTATTGAAGATTAAAAGTCGTCATGGACCCAAAGGACGCATGCACTAAACCTTCTTAGCCACTCAAGTTTCTCTCAATGAAGCTTGTTTCATTCTCACAGGAACCCCACGCAAACTATTGGCGTTCTCTTAGAGATCGCTGGTATTGAAGAAGAGACCCTCTCCCTAGTCTCCGCCAGAAAACCAAAATGCACTATTGAGTCTAGAGCCACGAGATTCATCAAAAGATCTCTTAGGAACACTTGACATTTCATCACTTGTTGATCAACAAATAAGATCATCGATGGTTCATATCGAGTCCTTCATGATCTTAGCAACTGTCGAGAACATTTATGAGAGGTTCACATCCGTGATCCTCGGTGATTGAATGGAAACTCCGCCAGGTCAACATTAAATGTACCGACAAGCGGTCACTTCGGTAACTCCTCGTGGATTACGCGGAGTGTGTCTCAAACGATCTACAATCGTGAGGTGATGCTTCGGTGTACCTCAATGACTATCTGAATCAGATGTACTTCGCACATCGCGTTATCTCACTTGTGGGACTCCGGTTCAGAACGGCCTTTGTAAGAATTAGAGTTGTGTTTTCACACTATGTCATTAACACTCTCAAAGTTCAAACTTGTAAGTGACGGAACCCGATTATTACTAACCGCTTGAAATGTTTTCTTCTTATGGAAGCTCCGGGCGGGATGATCGTCTTGATTCTTCTCATGCTCACGCCAACATCATCACTAATGGAAGTTCTATTCAAAAGCAACACAACCATCGAATGATTCTTCGTCAACCAAAGAATCTACAAAGTTAAAGACTTAAAGAACTTCATCAAGATTGTATTCCAACGCCAAAGAGCGTGTGAGCATGTTGAAGAATGACGTGGAGACACCGGAGCAAATGAAGGCACTGAGGCGCACTTGATGCGCATAACAACATACTATCACTTTCACCACAAAGAACAATAATCAAAGAACAAAGTTAAAGATGACGCCAAAGCATAATTGTTCAAAGACAACTATCTCTACACCGGGAGATTGTTCGAATCAAGGCAATTCTTCTCACAAGAAAGAAGAATGTCGAAGATCGCCGAGCTACTATTACATCAACGCTTTCACTGTTCATCACAAACACTTGAGGGAGATTGTTGGAATCACTCCTAAACCATAAATCAAGTGTTAGTAATTATTATGTAATAGTTAGCTTTATTATGGCCTTTATGTTTGTTATTAGCCTTAAGCTTATGTAGAAGGCCCATGAGCTTAGGCCCAAGCCCATAAAGGAAAGGATGGGAACTAGGAGTGTTGCCCTAGCTTCCCTCCTATAAATACCTTATGTAAACCCTCACTTGAGGGTTGGTTGTTCTCTTTTCTATTTCACTCTTTCCTTTAACCTTTCTCTCTATATTTCGTGTGTTTGGATAAGGGTTCAACCGACCTCTTCTTCTCTATCTCTTCTCTTGATGCTTGTGTTGTAAAACTAGTGACTAACATATCTCATGCGTAGCGTCGTTTAGAGTCTTTTGGGTCTTTTGGGTTTTTTTGGATGTTTATTGCTGTTTTCTGTTGTAGTAAGCTATGAAGTTGCTATGGGTATGTTGATTGCTAGTCTTTTGAATGGTTATTAGTGTTGATATGGGTATGTAGATTGGTAGGCTATGCCTACCTATAGTCTGTTTAGGTGTGTCAATGCGAGTATCAAAGTTATGTAATCCATTATGGATTGCAAATTTGGGTTGTTTTCGCTATGAAACAATGTAATTATGATAACCTAATGGTATTTATTAGTGGTTTTGGTTAGTTTGTTATCGTTTCATTGTGTGGATTGGGTATGATGTTTTCAGTAGTGTTTTGTATGTCATTGTCTTAAGTTGTTGATTATAATTGGCCTCTGAATTATAGGCTACTCCGCGATTGTGTAGTTTTGATGTTAACCGTTGTTGGTTGTTCTTGTTTATAAGTTTTGTTTCTATAAGCTCACTGTTGTATTGTAGTATTCTTATGTCATATTATGTAGAACGTCAATGTTGTATTGTTGTATAACGGTTAGGCGCAAAAATTTGGAAAACAAGAAATGGATGCAAAAAGGTCAGACGATACTTTAACAGTAAGGGGCACAATGTTATGTTAATGTGTTGCTTATTGTTCATTTAAATATTTTTCGCTATCTTATTTTAAATTCAAATCCTATAGATTGGAGAGGATAACCTGAATACGCTGAAAAAACCAAAGATTCAAGACCATCCAACTCTTGAAGACAAGAAAAAAGGTAAGTAAATAAACTTTATTTAACTCCTACTTACTAGGAAACTTTATTGAGTACAGTATCTTATTAGAAAAGCGCATACGATATAACACTAAGTACTTGGAAATCACATACAATATAACACTAAGTACTTACTAGGAGCATATAGTACTCTTAGTTACTAGGAAATCACATACGATATAACACTAAGTACTTGGCATATCTCACAGCGCTTATAGCGGCAACGTACCCTCAAGCTTATGAATAAAGAAATCCTTGTCACGAGCACTCAGCTCCAGTTCGCCCGCCAAGATATTCATTTGTATCACTTTTTGTTCACTAAGGGCTTGCTCCTGCTTTAGAAACTCAACAGTTTTTTGTGGCACCTTCTTTCTCAAAGTTTCCATCTCTTGAATAACGGCAGCCCTTTCACAATTAAGACTAACCAATTCTTGAGTTAGGATATTCACCTTTCTTGCCAATTAAACATCTTCAATTGCAGCTACACTAGCGGAGTAAATCATCATGTCTCATCCAGCTTGTTACTATTAGCAGCAGCTCTTACCTCATCACATTTAGGCAGCCCTGACATTGTTTTTGCTTACTTATTTATTCAATGATGTTGCGTGAAAATATACTTGCAAGTTTGCTCTTAAATACATAAAATAAAAGGTAAATAAATCATCACATGCGTACCCTTTTGCAATGATGTTACACTATATGCCTGACTCCTATATGTTTGTATAGAAAAGAACAAAAATATGCACATGTTATAATTACAAAAAGACATTTGTATATGGCATGTTCAACAGTTGATTGTAAATAACGGTGCCACAAGTTGCACAAGAACGAATAACATTGTCAAAAAGTAACATCCAAAAAAACAAATAAAAGCAAGCCACTCCTGTAGCTATTATTGTTCAGATGGAAATTCTTTTGATAAAAGATTGAAAATCCTACGAAATTGATAAGTTATGCTTCCATTGTGTTAAAGTTCAAATTGAAATAACAACTAGAAATCGTCCAAATGAATAACATTTGCAGTACTAAACGACCCATGTTTTGGAACATTGGTGTTACTCGACGACACAGGTTGTGACTGAATGTTGTAAGGAACGTTGTATTCAGGAGTAGATGATTCACAGTTCCATACAAAATCGTTGTGTGACTAACCACTTGCTTCTCCCTGCTCGACCTCTACACGCGTCCTCTGTCCTCCGTGTCGTTCTTGTTCCACTGCTTCCTCGTTGGTAGGGGTGCACGATTATGAGTTTCTTTTACGTTTCTGAGATGTGACATTAGTTCAAATAACACTAATATTAGTAAGTACATACAAAATTGTATACATTGAAATAAAATATAGAAACACACTTGCCTTTTTCATCATCAACGGTTGAGTACATGACCGTCTTTTGTGTCCTTCCTTTCCACACCGCCACGCTTTTGCTTTTGGCTCTTCCCCGTGATCGGATACATGTTTTTCTTTGGGTCTTCCAGTTGCCGCTATCCATAGCGGTAGTTTTACGGTTTTCAAGTCATCGAGTACGCCACAAGGATACTTTTTTAAAGGATAAACCCTTTCTTCGTATGTATTTTTAGTGACGCTTTCTTAAACCAATCCATCGCCTAACTCTTGGTGTCACCAAGCCTTCAACTTTAGACACAATACAAACATGACCATAAGGTAGACCCGATAGTCGCCATTTGCGGTAATCGCATTCTTTGTTGTCAAAGTCAACAATATGAACATGTTTTGGATCAGTAACTTGGTACATTTTGTGCATCTCAATTCCGTTAACAACCCAATTAGCACTCTTTGCCATTCTATTGTTTACTTTTGCAGCTGCCCATTTAGTAAGTTCATCCGTTGGAGCATCCGAAGAAAAAATAATACATGAATCTTTAAATTGAATCATTAAACTCATGCTCTGTAAGCTTTGCATGTCCTCCAATATATAGCCTTCCACTTTCTAGTTTTCAAATTGCAATTCATCATTAAATGACAACAAAACCATGAAAGGCGTTAGGAATCAAAGTACATGCGCAATTGTCGGATGTCCGCCGAAGATGGCCAAATCTTTTACTTCACCAATGCATTCTTTAAGTTTGTTCAAAACCAAGACCATGATTCATGTCTCACCTTGAATTCTAGAATGTTCTTAGTTTAGTATTACTTGTCGCGGCATCAAGGATTAGAGTTGTAAACCGACTAGGGTTATCCTTATGCCTATAAAAGGACCCCTAGATTGGCATTAGAATTCTAGAATGTTCTTAGAATACTTGTCCTTTAGAGATAAACCGACTAGGGTATTATGAGTTTGGCATTAATACTAATTTAGAGAGAATGTTAGAGCTATTAGGGATTGTTAGTGAATCTGTATCAAGCGTGTTCAAAGTATTAATAAAATCGTTGAAGTTAAAGTTATTCTTCTTAGCTTTATTGAAGTAGTTTCGTGATACTTAGTAAAGTTATATCGTTGTTTCATTGTTAGTGACTTAGGATTTATCCGAGGTTGCTAAGCCCTTACAAGCTACATAGTTAGTTTGGTCGAGTATATCGATCCAACAAGTGGTATCGAGCTTGTGTGAAACTCCGATTAAGAAGAAACCCTTAAACCGATTTAACAACAAACCCTAAAGATGTCGATCAAGTCGCACCACCCCATCCATCACCTCACTCGTAATTCCTATCATCAAGAAGGGAGAATATGATCTCGGAGCATGAAGATGAGGCAAGACATTGCTATTACGCACCATGCACCGTGGAATGTAATTGTCAATGGTAATGAAGTTGTTGGAGAACCTGTAGAAGTTCATGGACAACCTAAACCACCTAAGGTCGCCTTGCCAGCAGCCTATAGTAAGAAATCAAGAAAAGGCTCTCAACATACTATTGTCTCGCTATTCCCGATGGTCACCTACTCAAGTTCCATGATGCTAAGGATGCAAAACAACTATGGGTCGCTCTCAAGACAAGATTTGGAGGTAATGATGCTTCCAAAAGATGCATAGAAATCTGTTGAAGCAACAGCTTGAAACATTCATCACAGTGAAAGAGAAGGTCTTGATGTCGCCTATGATGATTCCAAAATCTCCTTAGTATGGTAGAGTTATACAAAGCGTAGGTATCTGTTGAAGATGCAAACCTAAAGTTCTTAAGAAGTTTGCCATCCGTATGGCATGTGATTGCTACTATGATCGAGGACAACCTGTTTGGACACTATGGACTTTGATGATCTTTACAACCACTTAAAGGTGTATGAGCATGAGATGAATGGCCAAACAAGTTCAAAATCTCACAAGATTGCTTTTGTGTCTTCTCGAAAGAGAGGCAAGATTTCCACTAAAAGTACCGCTTATCCTACTCAAAGTAATCGTTGTTCAAAGCATCGCTGCTTATCCTACCCCACCTCATCACCAACAAACACCATCCATTCTCGATGAAGTTGTATGCTCATTCTTTGCTCAAGAAGCCACTTTACCCGTCACTTATGAAGAAGATTTGTCACAAATTGAAGAAGATGCTCTTGAAGAAATTGATATAAGGTGGCAAGTTGCTATGATCATCGCTAGGATCAAGAAGTTCATGAAGAAAACAGGAAGAGGCATTGACTTCAAGCCTAAACAGGTATAACGCTTGACAAGACCAAGATTGAATGCTTTAATTGTCAAAGAACTAGACACTTTGCAAGAGAGTGCAAGTTTGCTAAATATCGTGCAAATGTAATGATTGAGAAACCCAAGCTTGAACTAAAGGAAATTCCTATTATCAAACAAAAGCTTTGGTTGCTCAAGAAAATCTATCGAGGTTGACCGGAGTGTCGAATTTGATGATGAACCAAGAACCTACTCTATGGTCGCAGTGGAAGAGTTTGATTGGAGCACGCCTTTTGATGAGGAACCAGATTTGATGCTTTGGGATCAAGAGATGGTCTTGGAAGCTTTGATTGGAGCATGGAAAGTGAAGAAGAACCTGCTCGCTTGCTATGGTAGCTACTTCACCAAGTTCACCCCTATCTCCGAGGTATGCTCTAAGTGTCATGATTTTTATCCAAAAGTGCTTAATGATTATGTAACTGAGAGAGATAATTATAGAAGGGCTAGGTCTGAGGTAGCTGGTTATCAAATAACCTTAGAGTCAATGGAAGCCAAAATAATAACTCATGAAAATAATGAAATGGCTTGGGCAGAAAAGTATGAACAACAAGTTTATCAATTAAAATTAAGTGAATGGAAGTTAGGATGTAAGGTTTCTGAACTTGAAAAGATGACTAAGGAAAGGGTTGAATTGTTAGAAAATTTGTCATTGGGGAAAATCGGCCTTTCACATGTTAGTTTTGTTGAAAACAAAAAGAGCACACATTAAAACCGCCTAGGTTTTGGTATGGATTTTAGTAGCACGTAAGAGAACCCACCTAGTGATCGGAACAACTTGATTCGAGGATATAACAACTAGTGATGATGAACTCATTAACTATGTAGAGAACACATCTAGTAATGAGGAATCTATTAGTCAAACACCTCCCGAATTTAAGAAAGACAAGGGTTATCATGCGCCCTCATCCCATCGGTAGTTTTCAACCACTTAGGACAGATGTTTCTCGCTTTGGAGTAGACAATTTAGAGTTTAGGAAAAGCTTATCGGTCAATCTAATTCAGTCCATCTAGTTCGAAACCCCAAAAGAAACAAATTGAGAAACCTAAGGATGATAATGTTAAGAGTCAAGCAAGACCTTCAACCCAAAGTATCATAAACATTCAAAGAAGACTTTAAGAAAACCTTTTCAAAATACTGCTAAACCTTTTTGGGATAATTTTGGTCAAAATAATTTTCATAATTCACCAAAAAGTCAGGATAGGTTTGGTCATAGATCTAAAGGAAGAAATTTTGGGAGTATGGGTCAAAAATTGTGTTTTGTTTGTTATAGTCCTGATCATTTGATTAAGCATTGTGACTTTCACTCAGAATATCTAAGCAATTTCCCAAAGACCAGATCTACCAACCATAAGCCAAGGGAGACTAAACCAGTTGGAATCACTCACATAGGGTTAACCACAACAACTTTTCAAAAGACTATATTTACCCTCACCAGAGAAGACCCTTTTCAAAATCACTAGTACCTTCAAACATTTTTGAAGGTACTGATAAGCCAAAAGTTTCACAAGCAGTACCTTCTCAAAGTACTGTTAGATTTTCACCCAATCAAGGTACTGATAGCATTTTTTGGAATGGAAGCCCTAGGAGATCCAATTACTATCAATCTAGAAGGCGTTACACCTCAAAAAAAGTATCTAGATCCAAGAAATCTCCACAAAAGTTAAAACCAAATTGGTTAAGAAAGAAAGTATCGATGGGGAACAAACAAGACTTTCAAAGAAGTAAAAGTGAAACAGATTTTTGTTGAAAATAATAAAGAGAATTTTGATGAAAAGAGATTTTGTTGAAAACCAACACAAGTTTTGGAACAACCAAAGATAATTGATCATGTGTTTAAAGATAGTGGAAATTACATACTTAAAGAATTTAAGTATGTAACTCCACAAGGGGAACACAAGTCAAGAATGGCTTGGGTTCCTAAAATTAACTAACTCTTTTATCTTTGTGCAGGGCAACCCGTAAGAGGAGCTTAAAGATCATTTAATTGTGGATAGTGGTTGCTCGAAGCATGACAGAGACAAAGAGATTCTGTCGATTTTAGATCTTATTTTGGAGGAAGAGTTGCATTTGGGAATGATCCTAGTGGAGGAAGAATTATCGCAAAGGAACCATCAAGGCAGGAAGCATAGACTTTGAGAATGTTCGTTATGTGAAGGAGCTCAAGTTCAATCTTTTGTCGGCCTCTCGATCTGTGACAAGAAGCACCTCGTGTTATTCATCGACACAAAATGTCTTATTCTTTCCCCTGAGTTCAAGCTTGTTGATGATAACTTGGTAATACTGAGAGTACCAAGAACCAATGATGTGTACAGTCTGGATATGAAGAGTCTTCACTCTTCTGAAAGAGCAACATGTTTAGTAGCAAAGGCAACACTTGAAGAAGCACATCAGTGGCATAGAAGATTAGGCCATGTGAATTTCAAGAATATCAACAAGTTGGTTAAAGGAAATTTAGTTAGAGGTTTACCTTCCAAAACATACAAGAATGATCACTCATGTTTGGCGTGCAAGAAGGGTAAACAACACAAAGCTTCATGCAAGAAGATTGAGGAAAGAACTATTAGAGATCCTTTAGAGTTGCTACACATGGATCTGTTTGGACCTGTTTCTGTTGCAAGTCTAAACAAGAAGAAGTACTGCTTAGTTGTAACAGATGATTGCGAGAGATTTAGTTGGGTCTTTTCTTGGGATTTAAAGATGAAACCTTTGATGCTATTCATGATCTTATAATAGCCCTTGAAACCAATTGAGACTCAAAGTAAGAGGTATTAGATGTGACAATGGGACCGAATTCAAGAACAAGTTTATGGATGAATTTTGTGCCAAGAAAGGAATCAAGAGGGAGTTTAGTATTGCTAGAACTCCACAAAGAGAATGGTGTTGCGAGAGAAGAACAGAACTTTGATAGAAGCAAATGTAACAATGCTTGCATATTCTCTTCTACCTATTCAATTTTGGGTGAAGTCGTAAGCACCGCTTGCTATGTGTTGAATAGAGTATCAATCACTAAACCTCGATGAAGACACCTTATGAGTTGCTTATGGAAACAAACCTAACATACGCTTTATGAAACCTTTGGATGTCCTCTGACTATTCTCAATACTATTGATGCTTTGGGAAAATTTGATGGCAAGTCAGATGAAGGATACTTATTGGGATATTGTACCAATAGTAAAGGATTTAGAGTGTACAACAAGGTCACCAAAAAGGTTCAAGATTGTCTTCATGTTGAATTTTTAGAAGATCAAGAAAATCAAAAGGGTAAAGGTCCTGATTGGATGTTTGATCTTGATGTTTTGACTCCTTCTATGAATTATGTTCCTGTTAGAGAAGAAAATCAAGTTGATCACAAAGAAGAAGATTTACAGTACATTGTTCATGGAGTCAATATTAGACCTGATGTTGTTCCTGATGAAGAACCTATAACTGTTGAGAAGGAGAAAAGTATTGATGAACCAAAATCCACTTTGTCTGGTGAGGATCAAGCTATTCAAGATGAACTTAATAGGATGCTTCTTCAAGAAACAAAAGCACTATCTTATGAGGATGAACAAAGAAGAGCTTATGAAGAAACAAAGAAAAAGGGTAAGTCTACAGAATATCCTCACAAGACTTTGGATCACAAGATTTGGATCAAAGTATCACCGCACCTATTGATAGTATTTCGATGATTTGTATGATCCTAACATGCCCGGGTTAGAAGACACCGATGATGAATTAGATGATGAAGGTATTTTCTCAAATTCCAATGAGAGCTGATTTCACAAATTTGGATGCTGATCTTGAAGTTCCATAGACTCCTACATTACGAATTCATAAATATCATCCCACTGGTCAAATCATTGGACCTTCTACATCAGGGGTGCTCACAAGAACCAAAGCTAAAGGTTTCTCTAAGCCACATAATGCTTTACTTAGCTTTGTGTATAAACAAAACAGATGAATCATAAGGATCAACAAACGTGTTTATTCACTTGTTTTATCTCTCAAGAAGAACCCAAGAATGTAGCTCAAGCATTAACTAAAGAGAGTTGGGTTGAAGCCATGCAAGAAGAACTTCTTCAATTCAAACTTCAAGAAGTTTGGGTACTATGTGATCTACCGATGGAAAGAAAGTCATTGGTACAAGATGGGTTTTCGAGTTAAGAGAGATGAAAGAGGAATGTCATCAAGAACAAAGCAAGATTAGTTGCTCAAGGATATAGACAAGAAGAAGGAGTGGACTATGATGAAGTATTTGCTCCTCAGAGCAAGGATTGAAGCCATTAGAATATTCCTTGCTTTTGCATCATATATGGGCTTTCTTGTTTATCAAATGGATGTCAAAAGTGCCTTTCTTTATGGCACAATTACAGAGGAGGTCTATGTCAAACAACCTCCGGTTTTGAGGATCCCGCCCATCCAAACAAAGTCTACAAAGTTGTTAAGGCTCAGATGGCCTTCATCAAGCACCTAGAGCTTGGTATGAAAGACTCTCCACTTTCTTATTGCAACATGGTTACAGAGAGGAGCAATTGATAAGACTTTGTTTATCAAGAGAGACAAGAAGGATATCATGCTTGTTCAAGTCTATGTAGATGATATCATCTTTGGAGCTACAAAACAGTCTATGGTGAAAGAGTTTGAGAAGCTCATGCAACAAGAGTTTCAAATGAGTTCCATGGGTGAATTAACTTTCTTTTTGGGGCTTCAAGTTAAACAATCAGAGGCTGGAATTTTCATTAGTCAATATAAGTATGTCACTGACATTCTTAAGAAGTTTAACTTTGATGCTATGAAGCCGGTCATCACACCCATTAAATCTATCAACTCATTGGGCAAGGATGAAGATGGTCAACCCGTAGAAGTCAAGCTTTACGCATCAATGATTGGTCGTCTTATGTACTTAATCGCATCTAGACCGATATCATGTTTGTCGTCTGCTTATGTGCAAGATATCAAGTCTCACCCAAGGTCTCTCATATGAATGCAACAAGAGGATTTTAGTTATTTGAAACAACAACCTAAGTTAGGGTTGTGGTATCCAAAGGATTCACCTTTTCACTTGGAAGCTTTTTCGATAGTGATTATGCAGTGATAATTATGATAGAAGATCAACCACCGGAGGATGCCAATATCTTGGTAGAAGATTAGTTTCATGGCAATGTAAGAAACAAACCATTGCAAAGAACATCATCCACCAAGCGTAATATGTTGTCGCCGCAAGTTGTTGTGGACAGGTACTGTGGATGCAGAATCAACTCTTGGATTATGGGTTCAACTTCAAGAATACTCCTATCAATATTGATAATGAGAGTACAATTTGCATTGTGAAGAATCCAGTTTATCACTTCAAGACCAAGCACATTCAGATTAGGCATCACTTTATTAGAGATTGTTATGAGCATAGACTCATTAATGTTGTCAAGGTTCACACAAATGACAATGTAGCTGATCTACTCACAAAAGGATTTGATGTTTCAAGATTTAATCATTTGGTGGTGAGTATTGGTATGATTAACTATTAAGCTACAATTAAGGGGAGGACTTATTAGTTAGTTATATAGTCCAATGCATTGTTTAAGGGGAGGATAAACAATGTCTTTTTGATGTTTTTGCCATTGTGAAGAAGAGGATGGAAAAGTATTGCTTATTGTTTATCCGAAAGCATCGCGTGAAAGTACTACTTTGAAAGTATCGCTTACGTGGAAAGCATCGCTAGTCTTATCAACGCATCGTTCCAACGGTCAAAAGATGGGGTAAAATTCAAATAACGGTAATCGTATTAATTGGGGTGTGATTTTTAAATCTTACCTATAAATAACTACCTCCGATTTTCCTCTCATCTTTATACTTATCAATCTTTTCCTTATTTCTCTTATTCACATTCACTATTCATCAAACCAATTTCTCTTATAACCACATTCAATGGCAAATCGAAACACGCTTAGTAAGCATAACATGGTGGCCAACTTAGATAAAACACCGCCAATGTTCGCTTTCATGACATAATTGATTTCCTCACCGGATCATCAATCAATTATGCCCTTTTGGTTGAACCTGATATTATTGAGCCTTGGATTCAACAATTTTGGGCAACTGCTAGCTCTCATATGGAAGACGATGAACCATACATTCAGGCTAAAGTTGTTGGGAAGATTGTTAGAGTTAGTTAAGCCTCTATTCGAGAAGATTTATTGTTTGATGATGAGGAAGGGGCTGTTCATTTTGATAAACAAGTGCTTTGGGACACATTAAGGGATATTGGGTATGAAGGATCTCTCACATAAACAACCTTTAAGAAACCCTTATTCAGCCCACAATGGAAGTACCTGGTTCATGTATTACTTCATTGTTTAAGTTCCAAGAGTTCTTCATGGGAGCAATTTGGATCAAATATTGCATCTGCCTTAGTGGGATTAGCTACCAACCAACTGTTTAACTTTTCACGGACGATTCTTGATGGTATGCTCTCCCATATTTCCAATGGTTCACCGTGGTTAATGTATCCAAGATTTGTTCAAGTTTTCTTGAACAAACAACTTCAGGATGTACCAAAACCTTCGAGCTTGTTACCTATTGTGGTACAACCACCAAAGATATTCACTTTCATGGCTAAGAAGAGTGATCAATTCTCTGGAAGGAATACTCCTTTGACTACTTCTATGATGGAGATAGTGCAAGCAGTTAGAGCTGATGTTGCTGCAAGTGAAGAACATGCGCTTCGTAAAGGTCACAAGAACATACCGCTTCTCCACAAGGTACCCCCGCACAAGAAGGTACTTGCAACACAAGGTACTTCATCTCCACATGATACTGCTCATGGTGATTCGTAACTCGAGGTAAACCCACCATCCTCTCCCAATGATTATACTTCCACGATGGGTCTCAAACATCCGGAGGAGATGAGGAGATATGGCTTCAAGGTCCAGTTCGATAACTATGTCTTGACAAGAGAATTAGTGAGATTGAAGAAAGCTACTGAAACTCAAGCTAAACAACTTATGACGTTGAACACCAAGTTTAAAAGATTGAAGAAATTTGTTTGGCCACTGGTTCAACATCACAGGTTGTGGGTCAAGTCTCAAAAGAAGAAAGGAATGAAGTTTAAAAAGGCTTCTAAAGGTAAAAAGGTTCACAAGCAGTCTTCATTCCAATTGGGGAGGAATTTGGAACAACAGAATTTGAATAAAGATGCTCAAGCTTATGAAGATGTTGCTGATACTTTTGATGAGTCACAAAAAGAATTTAAAGAAGATGAAGTTAAAAGTACTGAGTCTCAAGGTATTGATGTTCAAATTCAAAGTACTGAGTCTCAAGGTGCTGGAGTATAAAGTACTGGTGTACAAAGTACTGATGATCAAGGTGCTGGTGATCAAGGTACTGCTGTTCTTCAAGGAACATATAGACAAGAGCTAATTACACCAAGAATTCTAAATTTTGAAGAAGAAGCTGGTCCTTCAACAGTCTTACAAGAAGAGGAAGCTGATACACCCAAAGTAGAGCACACTGCAAGTGATGATGAGCCAGTTGCTCAAATATTGCAAAACCTATCAAGACCAAGAGGTGTTAGTATTCCGTGAGTTGTCAAGAACAACCTCAAGCTTCTCAACCCGCCTTAGATCCTAAAGACAAAGGTAAAGGTAAATTGGTTGAAACTAAGAAGAAGAAGCTCACTTTGGTGAAATAAGAGCTATTGAAGTGGCTAAGAATGAAGAAGTCGCTAAGAAGTTTCAAGTCGAATATGATGTCGAGGTTGCTTTACCAAGGAAAGAACCCGAACTCGTTATACCTAGAAGACCACCAAGTATTGCTAAGGAAAGGAATGCTATGATGGCTTATCCAAAGGGTCAGAGGATATACAGGATTACAAACTTAAATATTTAGAGATGAAAGATTTATATGATGTCATTGAGAAGCTTATCAAAAGCAAGTTGATAGTATTATTTCTTTTGATGATGATAAGCGAATGAGGATGCTAGAAAAGGAAGTTTAAAAAGAAAGAGAACAACTGAAGAAGAACAACCATCAAAGAAGATTCAATTGAGAACAGATACAGTTGATGAGCTGAGGAATTATCTTAGAGTTGTAGACTTTGAGCATCCTAAGTCTAAAGATGTTGCAGAAAAGAAGTCAAAGATATCTACATTTGAAGTTGTAGAAGCAAAGGAAGGAGATTATCTGATGTTCCATAGAGAAGATGAGAGTTTCAGATTGTTTAATTTGCTATGGGACATATTGCACATCATCAATGAGAGAGATTTGTTTCATTTATACCAACCGGTGCAAGAATATTTTGAACACATTCCATCAAATGGAATTGGTTTAGTCTTGCTTGGAGATCTCATAACCATCTGGAAATCAAGAAACAAGCATCGATGCAATCTGCAAAACCAAGAAGTTTGGGAGATTACTAGTTGGAGATTCTTTGAAGAACTGGAGTGCATGTTTTGAGTCGAAGATGGGACCATGATCCATATGTTAGCGTAAAGAAGATATCCACCGACTAGAGATCTTATGAGAAGAATGCTAGATCATGGTATGGAGGTTGAAGAAGAGAATGACACAGCTCTCATGGTCATTGAACTATTCATTAAATGGACAATTATGGTGATGATGATGCATAAATACCGGTATGATTCTTAATTGTATAAATTTTTGAAAATCAGGTACTTTATTCAAAGTATCACTGACAAACAAGATTTTTTAACCAAAGTATCGCTTGCAAAGACAAAACCAAGAAAGATTTTTAATAGAAAATAAGCAAACTTTTGTTAAGTGCAAAATATTTTGAAACAAAAGTTAACAAAGAACAAATGGTTTTTGAGATGGTTACAACAAAAGGTTATCACTCACCATGTTTAACAAAAGGATCGGCTAATCCATGAGCAAACGGCTCGTAAAGATATCTCAAACCGTTGATGGTTGACAACTTGCCAATAAGTTGTATGGTAATCAACTCACCATATCTGATATAGTGAAGAGTTGGCTAGCCCACAAGAAAAATGGCTTGTGGTAAAGGTCGTGGAAAACCATTTATATGGTAATTAGTTCACCATGGTTGCAAGAACTAACTAGTCCAAAAGGGTACGGCTTTTGGTAAAGACAAAACAAACCGTTGATAGTCGATGATTTGCTAAAATCATATGGTTATCAATGTACCATGGTTTTACACACCTAAACATTGGCTACTCCGAGTTAATGGCTTTGGTAAAGAGACATCAAAATCCATTAAATTTTCAATGATTCACCTCTCACAGGAGTTTACACACCGAAGTGATGAGAATAGACCAAACTTTATGATCCGATGTACAATTTGCCATATGTTGTCGAGTAGTGAAAAGATGAAGATTGCCGATAGTTGTCGAAAAGAATTACTTATAAAGACTACTTTGATGATGATAATACAAGCACATTGAGTACAAAATAAATCAAGATAAAGATACAATCTTTCCTTGAAGACAAAGATGTTAAAGATAAAGATATAAAGAAACTTGAAGTCAAGCAAGTAGAATTCAAGTTAGGGAGGATTGTTGGGATATAAAGTCAAAGTGTCAAAGTATCAAAGTCAAAGTACTGCTTAATGAAGAAAGTCAAAGTATTGCTCATTCATCAAAGTACTGCAAGGATAAAGGACTGCTATGCAAATCGTTAAGGATTATTATGTAATTCTAGAATGTTCTTAGTTTAGATTACTTGTCGTACAAGGATTAGAGTTGTAAACCGACTAGGGTTATCCTTATGCCTATAAAAGGACCCCTAGATTGGCATTAGATATATGCTCTTAGAATACGACTTTAGAGAGAATATTAGAGCTATTAGGATTGTTAGTGAACTGTATCAAGCGTGTTCAAAGTATTAATAAAATCGTTGAAGTTAAAGTTATTCTTCTTAGCTTTATTGAAGTAGTTTTCGATACTTAGTAAAGTTATATCGTTGTTTCATTGTTAGTGACTTAGGATTTATCCGAGGTTGCTAAGCCCTTACAAGCTACATAGTTAGTTTGGTCGAGTATATCGATCCAACATAATAATGAAGGTAATAAATTTCATCGTGCGTAAATGTACCATTGCAATCTTCTTCAAAACAAGCTACATTGTATCTATTCTTACATGACTTAGTAACTTTATACTCAAAAAATCAATCAACGCTTTTATTCCTATTGCATAAATGCATCCTTGCTTATCATCAAACCTACTACCCACCTTTAATTTAGATACTCGCAGGTGTTTATGGTTACTTAAATTTTAATTATAGGATCGTGCAATCGGGTGGATCGTGGATATTTTGAAATGTGGTTTTCGCCAACTAGGTCGCACATCATCATTAACGTTATACCGCACCTCATTATTATGATCTTCAACTATTGGTGTTTGAAAATGAGATTCTTGAGGCAACAAAGGAACATTAAGATCAATATCAAGAGGCTTAGAAGAAGTAGACGGCTTTACCTCGGAAGATTTCTCGATAAGTTTGATGTATAGTGTCTGAATCACGTTCTGCTTACAACATATTTCAAGAACAAAGAAGGAAACATCATCATCGTCACTTACATCAATTTTGGTTGAACCGAACATGTAGTGTAAACTGATGTTGTTATCTTTAATATGATATTTGCTAGTGACATACCTAATCAGATTTAGGTAGGTGATGTCAACTGGAAGTAAAACTCCACGAATTGATCTCTCAAATTCCAAATAAACTTTGAATTTTTGGGAATTAGTCGAAGTCATTTTAATTTGGTTGTGGAAATATTGTTTGTTTGAGTAATTTGTGTTCTGGGATTGTACATAGCAATAAAGAACATCAACTAACCAAGGTTAACAAACCCAATCAAAATTCACTGAAAAAGTGGATGTTTTAGTCGCTGAATACAAAATTCGCTTAAAATTTTCCCTCCACAATATTCATTACCCGCTCATTCACAAAGTATATTTCCTGCCAAATTTTGATGTCACTCTACTAGAAATGTGTCAACTGTACTCATTTGCATTTGTGAATACCCGTTAAAAAAATAAAATTAAATTTAAAGTTAACAATTGGGTGAAATAAACCTAACATGGCTTCCTCTACTGCCTCTACTTCCAGATCTAATCGAAAGACCTTGGACTACTACATTAATGCTACATACTGTGAATGTCCAATACCATTACCAGTTGAAGTACAAACCGCTTGGACCCGGAAGCATCCTGGTAGAAGATTCAAGGCTTGTCCAATTTATGTAAGATTATTATCCATTATACTTATTTTATTTGTTAGGTTGAATTATTTAATTTAACAAAACTTCTTTTTAGGACCAAGAGACCAAATGTAACTTCTATGGGTTCCTAGACCCGGAACTACCAAGTCAGTATTACAAATATTTTTTTTACAAGGAACATGAGGAAAAGAAACATTTAATGAAGACGGGAAAGCGTTCAGTCTCGAATGAAGTTTTTGAGGTTTCAAATAATGATATCATGAAAATGTTGGATGAGTTGACTTTTATCAAGTCAAGAGTGCAAGTTCATGACAAAGTTGTGTTGGTTTTCAGTTTGATTGTTCTCTTTAGTGCGTTAGTTTGGTTATGGTAATCTGTTAAACAATAAGTGTTATGTACTACGTATGTTATGGTCTTTTAGCAATAAGATGGGTTGTAGTCAATTGTCAACGTTTGTTGCAAACCATTAAATGTTGTCTAATCAAATGGTTGTTTCTAAAAAACATTGCAAGTTATACATAATGTTTGTTGTAAATCATCAGTATCACAACACGTATATACAAAATAAGTGCTTAAAGAAAGCCTACATGTTGTGAGCTAAGACTTATACAAAGTTGCACTACACATACCAAGTAACACATAAGTGCCTAATGAAATGGTTGTTAGGAATATACCAAGTTGCACTACACATACATGCATAAGAAGTTGTCTTTTGATGTCCTAAAAATTCCTCCAGGTAGAAGTGCTTAAACAAATCGTACAATTTGTGGTTACATTTGTTTGAACAACAAAAGTCTAAACCCAAATAGTAGCCATACCCAAAGAGTTGAAATGCTTCTTTATCCATCATTTGTATGAACAGCCACCTTATACTTCCAAAAGTACTCAACCATATGCTCTCGATAGGCCAAAGCAACTTGAAGAGGATCATCAACCTTCATGCTTAAGTTGTTACCCAACCTGTGCAAAAAAATACAGATCCAAATTCCACAATCGCCGTATAGATCAGCTTGTTTAGGGACATCATCAGCAACTCGAAAAGTGATCTTATAATCAGAAACATATACTGATTTAGCTTGAATAACTTTACACAACTCTAGATACTGTGGTAGCATTCTCTCAAAAGTGGCCCTCATTTTTATATTCTCACTTCTCGTCTCAGGTTCTGGCATACCTAGTGAGTCGTAAATAGTTACAACTCCTGTAAGAATTTGTAATTTGGCGAGAAACCAGTGGCACTCGGGTACGTTCACAGGAAAGTATACCTAAATGTGAACAAATAAACTTTGTCATAATTCAAAACATTTTGAGCATGTATATCACTCAAGTATCTACAAGAAAGTATGGTCTTTATATACAAACCTTCTCAACACTAGACCATGGCAATGGATAGCGTTCACCAGTGGCATAGTACGCATGCATAGACCCATCAAGGAGAGAAGACAAGAAAAATGGTCCAACCATAGCCCAATCGGCATTGGCCGGCCTGAACTACCACATTAGATCAACCCAAAGATCCAAATGCTGCAAGTTTTTTTATAAAATACATACTGTTAAGCTTATTCAAATGAAAATTATTTTTTTATGAAAATTAATTTAATATATAATAGTTTAACTAGCTGTTAAGTACCTCATCTCCAAGCCATCCTTTTTTATTACCCCTTCCATACCCCAACAAAGCTAACCAAAATTTTTTATGAACAACGATGTCGCGTTAACCCCAAGGAAAGTTATGCGATGACTTAAATTTTTTTTTATAAACATATCCATACACGCTGGTTTAGTAATCTTGTTGATATCGTAACCTTCAGGACGTGACAGATCCTGAAAAATTTAAAAAACCAGATTAATGAATATTACAGAATGTCTTTACGCTGTCTGTTTGTAAAAATAGTTCTGGTATACCTCTACCCATGTTTCTAACTGATTCTCTTCACCACATGGGGAATTAATCCTTTTTAGTCTTTTGGAACGCCTTTTTGACAATTGTGGAGTCGTGGGTGGGAGGTTCACATATGGGTCCTGCAAACACTTGCCTACCTGCTTTGACCTTTTTGAGTCAACATCGTCTTTCAAAACAGGAGTACTCTCTTGGGTAACTTTGGCCTTACTACTTTTCTTTTTTTCGAGGCCATCATAAGGTGACTGTAGAGCCTTACTTGCATTTCTCTTCCTTTTAGCACGCATGAAAACATCCTGTATGCAAAGTTCAGCATTGAAATAACATCGACTTTTGAACTTTAATAATAAGTTTAAAAAATAATGTAGTTGTACCTCAGAAGCTATAGTCAAAGGCTTATTGGCTCGTCCTTCAGTTTATGAAACAGCAAGTGTGTTTTTCTCAGAATTATGAAACATGGCCTTCCTTGCTTTCTCGGCATCATGATCAATTTTGTCAAATACCGCCTTGCTTGCGGTCTCATTTGCCACCACTAACACACACCCGCTTACTTTCTCATTAACGTGGCAATCAACATTGTTAGCTTCATTATCAATAACCAACTCCCCTAATTTCTCATTAACATTCCCATCGTCATCCTTATTCTCTTCAACATGATTCGTATGATCATCGCCCATCTCTACCATTTGTAACACACCTTCACTTACTTTCTGACCATCATGAGAATCTATATCAGTAGCATTGCAATCAACAATGTTATTTTGATTACCTTGAACCGCCTCTATAGATTTCTCATCAACATTTAACACTCATTCACTTACTTTCTCAAGATCATGAGAAACTATCTGAGTAACATTGCAATCAACAATGTTATTTTCATTACCTTGAACCGCCTCCAGATTTATCATCAACATTAAACACACCTTCACTTACGATCGAAACATCATGAGCATGTATCTCAGTAGCATTGCAATCAACAATATTATTTTGACTCCCTTAAACCGCCTCTCCAGGTTTCTCATCAACATTTAACACTACCTCACTTGCTTTCTGTCCATCATGAGAATCTATCTCAGTAGCATTGCAATCAACAATATTATTTTGATTACCTTGAACCGCCTCTCCAGGTTTCTCATTGATGTGCTACGTGTGTACAAGTTTTAAATTTATAAAAGGTGAATTACCAATATTACCAATAACACATACGAGCAAGTGCACTCGTTCGTTATAGCAAGATTATGAAGGTAAGTCGAGATCGTTCGCAGGGATTTGAGTGAATCTAATTAACAAGTTTGAATCAACAGAGTCTATCCAAAACATATAACAACGCAAATAGATATAATGTAATTCAGATGATTAAAAACTACACTTGCTTAAACTAGTTTCATATCTTAGATTGGTGTGATTGTGTTAACCTCTTAACATGTTGGTTGTGATAATTAGTTGGTGTACTAATCTATTGTTCTTACAAGTTAAACCTTCGTCAAGATTTTAGTTCATAAAAACAAGCATTAAGTTTAACCAATCAATTCAAGTTTCATAAGTTCATTTTCATAAACTTAAACACAAAAGCATCCACTTGTTTCATCAAATTGATTAAGAAATGGTCAATACAAAAGGTAACCGATTATAGACAAAAGGCTACAATTGATTCTCAACAACTAATCTTACGACCTTTTAGATGTTTCTAATCAATCTAATTTGATAATCAAAAAGCGTTTTTATTACAACCACACCTTAGTTCCTTTGTTTAATCAAGAATAATGGGTAAAAACAATCATCCATAGACAAAATGATTATAACTAGTTGAATAACAATAAGTTCTTTCGACCTCTACGATTACTATCAACTAGTCAAACTTGATTAACAAATGTCACTATGAAACTTTAGCACAATTGGATCTTAGAATTAACTTGAAATTGAATTAAAACATGTTAACACAATCACTAACTAATCATATGATAATCAACATCATTTAAGGAAGTGTATAAAGAAACTAGCCACTCATAGCAAACATGAACATAAACTCAGAACTTTGAACATTAGAAAACATAATTAAAAGTCTTACAATGCTTGGAATAAGATTACAAATGGTGAAGTAATGATTCCCAAAGTATTGGGGTAGACTTCTTGGTGATTTGGCCTCCAAATGTGGAACTTCTGGAACTCCAAACTTTCCTGGACTTCTAAGGACGAATTTGAGAGCTTAAGAGCTTTGTTTGATGAGTAGAGAGAGTTGTATTGAAGTGTGTGTCTCATATGCTCACAAAAGCCTCTGTTTATACTAGTTCCAAGGCCTAGGGTATTAATTGCTGAACTTGGTCTCCAAGGAGTTAGGAAGGGACTAGAATACACCAAGAGAAGGACCTAGAATCGTTTGGATGCAAAGAGGAAACTTAGTGGTGAAGATTTGGCAGATACAGGTCTTCCAACCGGATCGGTTACATGACCAACCGATCCGGTTGGTCTTCTACAAGGAACCAACCGTTCCGGTTGCGGGCGGCAACCGAACGGTTGGGATGGCGTCTTAGGCACTTTTTGGTCATTTTCCAACCGATCCAGTTGCAATGGCAACCGATCCGGTTGGATTTCCTAAGTTACGGAAAATTGATCTTTTACTTCTATTTGTCTTGTAGAACATGGTTCTTCAATCACTATGGTCTTCAAAGGTACTTAAGATACTGATTTGTGCTTGACATGCTCCACTGAAACGGGAATCTTCTATTTGTTGAACATTGCTTTACTTTTCCTTCTGTTTCCCTGCACTTGGTTATAAACACTAGACAAACATATTTTGATGCGATTAAGTACTGAAATCACGTAAATATAACCGAATAATATATACAAAAGCACACATAACGCTACTAGAAACATGTAAAATCTAAGCGTTATCAAATTCCCCCACACTTAAACTTTGCTTGCCCTCAAGCAAATCTAGGAAAAAACATCCACTAGTACAAGATCATGATTACAAAAATATGATGCAAATCTACCAAGTACAAGTACGAGAGGAGATTCATCAACTATGCTTTATAAAAGTGAAACTTCCAAGATGTTTGATGATATCCAATGATTTTCTTGCATGATTAACATTTCAAAACACCTCACGAAAAAGGAACGAAATATAATTCACTCAATCACTCAATTATCAATGGAGTAACAAGATAAATCACACTCATTGCTCAGTCATGATTAGATTATCACCATAAGCTTGTACAAGAAACAAAACTCCACCAACGTGGTGTGAGCACCAAGTAAAAACATCTAAAGAGGACTTTTATTCGGGTTATAATGATATGGCTTCGGGTTAAGGGTATGGATAAGGCATGGGAATGTTTATGAAATTGGTGTTAAAATAAAAATAAAGTCAAGTCTAATACCCGTGTTGCTAGCTACCAAAAAATCCGCGAACAAATAAATGATTAAAGCTTCATTTTCTTTTTTTTCGGATTTCCACAACTCTTCGCTTTGCTCCGCCATGACAATTTTTCTTCGAACATAGCACATTGGCTAATACATCCATACTTCCAACATTTTATTTTTGAACATAACACTCCATGAAATGGCACAATCAATCTAACAAGATGTGGTACTCATAATCATTTGAACAATCTTCACTTTCCAGGTGACTAGCAACCAACCGTTTAGACATTGACAAGGGTTAGGCTAAGGTTTAAAGTGTAAAATCTTTTTGTATTTTCTGGATGAAGCAAAACAAAAGGATAGCTCGTAGGTGTAACTAAGGGTATCTAGTGCTAAAATGAGCACTACAAATGGGTCCATGTAGGTGGTTAACTAACCGGTGTGGCTAGCTAATATAGCATGATATGAAAAATGGAAGGCCATTTGGGTTAAATCCTAAGGTGCCTCTTTATCACATGAATTCACTTATATCGCACGAATGCGATCTCACTGTGGTCTGGTAATAATTTACAAGTACAAGTTCTAGAATAAATAAAATCACCGGCACACTCATAGCAAAAGATTCAAGCATAAAAGATGTATGCTTTCTATAGATTAGGCTCAAATCCTCACAATTTAGTGGTAAGGGCTATAATTTGTGCTAGCAAATTTTTATCGATCCCAGAATGGATTGCAATAATAATAGGAACACATCTCGAAGTTTCAAATATTACCAGTTTTACCAGTGGTTTTGATCTAGTTATTCTAATATATTATCCTAAAAGCGTGAAAAATAACTAGATCACAAGGGCAAACAAAATTTTAATTGTAAGCATGAAAACTCTAATTTTTCCTATTCACCCCCCCCCCTCACACACACTTAAGTTAGACATTGTCCTCAATGTGAAAAACGAACTTCAAAGTATAGGGAAAAATAGAGATGAAACCAGATATTCCAATGAGTTTGTCAGCTTAAATCTTCTTCAATCCTAGCGTCCACTGGAGTAATCATTACCTGCACAAAATCTTATATACAAACAAAAGAGTTTTATTAAGAGGTGGCACCCCCCCCCCACACTTAAGTTGAACCAAAGGTTTAAAATTTGGGGCGTGACCACAGAAAATCAAATTGGAAATACACGGGTTGCCTCCCGAGAAGCGCTTATTTTATTAACGAGTCATCACCGACTCGAATTTTCCCAATTTACTTGGCCACGATGCACTGGAACATTTTGAAAAGTTCGGGATATACATAAATTCTTCACCAAGAGCTTCAATATCGCTCTGCATTTAACTCAAGATGTGGTTTCCAAGGAACAATTTGTGGGATTCTTCCTGGAAAAGATGCTACAAAGGTGATGGTTTTGAATTCATTTTCGGGGGAAACTGTTGCAACTGGTACTTCATTCATTTGCTCCTTATCGTAATATAACTTGATTCGGTGCCCATTAACAATGAAACTTCCACCCTGTTTGTCATAAAGTTCGACATACCCGGATGGATATCCATGTTTAACGATATATGGTCCAAACCATCTTGGTTGTAATTTAGGATCTTTGAATTTGAGTTTCATGTTGAAAAGCATAACTTTATCTCCGGCTTTGAATTCTTTTCGAACTCTTAGCTTTTTGTCATGATAAGCTTTTGTTCTAGCTTTATACAGTTTGGAATTTTCATAAGCTCGGAGTCTTAATTCATCGAGTTCGTGCAATTGCAAGAATCTATTTTCTCCAGCTATTTTTAGATCGGTGTTACAGTTTCTGAGAGCCCAGTAAGCACGATGTTCAACTTCGAACGGCAAATGACAAGTTTTTCCATACGGAGTCTCATGCGGAGTTGTGCCAATAGGAGTTTTATAAGTCAGACGAAACGCCCACGAGCATCGCTGTTTCTTCGCCCACACCAAGGATTGTCCTTCACTGTTTTCTCAAGTATTCTTTTGAGAGCTCTGTTGGTGTTTTCAACTTGCCCACTGGTTTGTGGATGACCAGTGAGTTCCCGCCGGCTCGGGAGACCACAGATTCCATCGACCTTAATGCTACTACTTGGGAGACCACGCATCTGCGTCTCTTCCAATTCTCTCTACGGGACCAAGCTAGTAATTGGCTTGAGCGACTTCCCGCCGGCTCCATCTCAAGTTGGGATTATCTCACCTCTCGCTTCTTTGCTCAATTTTTCCCACCGGGGAGAACCACTAAACTTAGACGAGACATCTTGATGTTTCAACAACTTCAAGGCGAGTCTCTCTACAAAGCATGGACTCGATTCAAGGACTTACTCCATAAAGTCCCTCATCACGGCATTGATCTTTGGCTTCAAGTCCAACTCTTCTATGATCATGTCAACTTCCCCACTAAGCGATCCATTGACCAAGCGGCCGGTGGAAAACTTAGTGATCTCACCGCGGAAGAATCGTGGGGTATAATAGAGGACCTTGCTCTCTATGACAACGAAAGTTGGAATGACCCCCGTGAGTTGCCCAAAACCGTTAAGGCAATCTCCTTGCCTCCAATTGACTCACAATCTTCCGACCGTAGGATGCTCGAGCTTGAAGATCAAGTAAAATTCCTATCCTACCCACCTCGTATCACAATCTTATATTTAAACCTTCACGAAAACATAAACAATAATAGAACGTTCATCATCACAGATCTAGATATCGGACTGAAAAGTAACAATTTTAAGATCTCTGTTTGCTCACTTATGGTTACCATCTTTAAAGATGTTATATGAAGTGAACATATTCATCACAGATCAAATATAAATTATACTCCAAGACTCGAACATGAAAAGAAATATAGATCTCAGTTATGTCGTGTTCTTACAAATCTAAGACTTTGAACACGGCACCATCATTGATCCTTTTAGAAGCTTACTTCCTTTTTATTATTAGAACCTCTAAAAGAAAAGTGTATAACAAATTTGTTACAACTTCTCTTCTGTTCGTTTAATACAAATCGAAATTCGTACATATTTCCCGAAACCCTTAATAAAGGATCTTGATGTGACAAGTCTTTGGCTCTTGATGTTCGATTTGACGAGAAGTGATATTCGATTGTGTTGACTTATATGAGGGAGGCGTTGTATTTTGTTGCTGTTTTTGTGTTTGGGAACTCAGAGAATATTTGGAAAAAGAGGCGGATGTAGAAAGTGTAATTAGGGTTTCTAATGACCTAATGTTTAGGGTTGAGACTTATTTATAAGTCTTTCATTTTGGACCGGGTTATATGTTGGGCCCGAGTTTGGTTACTTCACTCTTTTGATTGGGCCGGGCTATCAATAACTCTTTTGGGCTGCAAGTGTTGGACGGGTTGTAGTGGTTATTTCATAATTGGATTGGGCTGTGATGGGCTGAAGTTTCACTATACATGAAATGAGTTCAAATTTTTTATCCGAATTTAACACATGGAGCTAAAATTTACTTACTCAAATGTATTTTTTTTTTAAATACAAAGTGTTAATTTTTCGGACATTTTTTAAGATGAGTGGTATTTTGGTGCTACAAAATTTTTCACGAGGATACAATTTTTTGACAAGATCGGGAACCATTATCAAGTTCATTTTAAACCGTTAACAAAGGCTAGATTTGGGAATTTAACCGCAAGATGTGACTACGGTGCGAATTCACTATTATTTATTTGAGGTTGAAGTGGATATCACGGGTGCATGTACTTAGTATCTGAAGATATCGGGGTTGTTTAGATGCATGATTCTTCGAGATCCTTGTTCGAGTTTTAACCGTTACGAATGACAAAGACTTGAGTTGTCTAGTTATACCTGATTTAAGGAGTTACGTTGTTGTGCTCACAGCGTATAACTATCACTTTTAAGGAGTTACGTTGTTGTGCTCAAGTGTCACAAAAAGTTGTGGATAATTCGAGAAACTTTAAGTTTACCTTTTTTCGATGGGGGTAAGAAAAAGGGTTCTTCGTCTGACAATAGTGCAAGTTTAAGTCACAAGTTCGGGTTATTTTACTTCAGTCTCAAGTTCGTCATATTGGGTTTTCTCCATCAAGAGTCACTACAAAAGCCGTTAGAATGATAATGGGGTCTGTAAAGAGTTAACTGAGAAGAGTATACACGAGTAGAGAAGTCTTATCAGCAATTGATTTTCACATGATATTTATGGTACTTCACAATTATTCGATTACTTGGACATACATGGTTTCGCTGTCTCCAATCCATCATCAACATACGTGGTGTATGATTCTGATTCATTGAAAATATCGGGGGGAAGAGAGTATAGGTGCTCATTGCTTCTTTGTGTTTTTTAATTTTTTTTCGAAAACCCGTTTCCCTTCATGAATTTCTTCAATCAGGGGGAAGAAATGAGACGATCTGTGGTATAAATTTCTCAAGTTGGTGTTATCGTCTCACTTTCACAGAGTTATCGTGCATGAAGTTACCTAAATATGATGTTATGATGCCTTACACATGGTTACTTTATCGAGTAAATGAATATTCACAAGTAACTATTATTCCGATAGACCGCAACATTCAGGGGGAAGTCGTGTCATCTCATCTTTCGTGGATTGTTTGGTGTGAAGCATCTACATATGTGAGAAGATCTTGCTGATTTCTTGCATGTTACCCCCGAACGGACTTTCCGCAATAAGTCAGATTTACCTTGTGTGGTTTACTGCTCATCTACAAATTCCGCTACGTACTGAAAACTTCAAAAGTTAGAGGAAATGTTCACTACATCAAAGTTTCGAATCTGCTAAAGACAGGTTGTCGGTTTGGGGAAGTCGATTCTAAACTTCGCCAAAAGAAGTGTACGGAGAAGTCATAAAGACATGCAAGATGAATTGGGGAAGTTAATCCAATTTATGCATATTACATCATTTGCCTACAAGTGAAGAAAACGGTTCTCAAGTCGAGGTACAAGAAGAAGACAAAGAGCGTAAACTTTCATCATCCTCAGCATTTGAAGAGCTTATGAAGACCTTTCTTTATTTATTTTTTATACTTGTAGGAAATGTTGTAAGTAATCCCGTACTCGTAAATGGAACGACATTGACGGGATTACATTTTCTGTCTTTGTTACCTTAAACACAAGGGCTTGTTATGTCATTTAGTCATAGTTATATGTGTTTAGGTATAAATACCCTCCTAGACTTTCCTAGGAGGGTGAGTCTCATTAGTGTAAGCTTTACCTTTCATAAATAAAACACACTAGTTTCTCCCTTCTCTCTCTAGTTTTTCTCTCTAACTTGAAGATGGTTTTCTTCCATCTTCCAAGACCTCCCGATTCACCAAATCATCCATATATACGATCCTAACAGAAACGAAAACTGATTGGTTCTTGATAACGCTACACGCGTCGTTCGGGGTCAAAGGAACTTCCTTTTCTTCGAGCAAGTTTTATAACACCCTAGGCAGTGAACCTAATCGCTGTAGTGTAGTAATTAGGTAAGCCACGGTATTGATATCGCTCTCTAGGGAATAGGAATGCTAGTAGGAGTTACTACGCTAAGGTTAAGGTTGAAGAAGATTATTTTTATCTTTTATATTTTATGAAAATGGAAAGGTACAAATCTCGGGTATTGGATTTGGGGGTTGGTATTTCACCGATTACTCTACTATTATCTAATTATCTAAACTAAGGTTGTGGAGTCTATGTCTAATTAATGTGTGCTCGTATGATAGTTTAAAGATGTGTTTACTTAGTTTGTATTACTCCTTAATTATCTCCTATCGATGATTGAGTGTCACGCCTTATTCCTAGTCATGCGTTGTGTTTCTAAAGTTGTAGGGTATGCGTTTCTCCCTAACTCTTTGAACTTACCAAAGGGTCTTGTCTACAAATCCACTTAGAGATTATAGACTCCTACTCTAAGGCGCTCTTCGGATGGTTTAGCCTACAATCACTCGTGTAATCATACTCTAAGGTTCACAAAGATGAATCAAGCATTATACACAACGAATGACCTATCGCATTACTAGATCATTAATCAACTAAGATAAGAAACAACCAATCAATATTTAATAATTAAGTTTCATACTTCCTAAGCAAACACACAAATAAATTAGCTGGACATGGAGAACATGCAAGCATACACACAAATAATCAAAGACATAATTGAATTAATGAAGCAAAGACTTATCTTGGTGTAAGATAGGTTAAAACCCTAAAATACTCGTACAAGACACCTTAGGTTCGGTTTTAGGTTTTACTCCAAAGACTCTCCACACAAAGACCGAAAAATTCGGATTCTATATATAAGATTACAATTGCGACGGCGTCACCTTATGTTTAGTGACGACGCCGTGTCGCCGCCATTAGGGTTTCGCCTTGGCCACGTTAACCTTGCGACGGCGTCACCTTATGTCCGTGACGCCGCCCTCTTCACTTCGACGTCGTCGGATCGCATCTAGGCCGTCCCGAGTAGCGACGGCCTACTCTTTCACAACTAGACGCCGCCTCTTGAAAACACGAGTTTTGAGTTCGACCGTCACAATACTCCGGGACGGCGTCAGCAAATAGCACCGACGCCGCGCTTTATACTTTCAAAGAATCGTGAGTGTCGATTTCGACTTTGGCCATTTTCTTCATATATTCGCGCTTTCGTCCAAATAAGTGCCATTCCAAAGATTTTGCCTTCACGAGACCTAAAAGTGAAAAGGAACGATATTAAGCAATAACGGATACAAAAGTTATCAAATAAGGACTTAAACGACCCCTCAAAATGGTACCTTTTAAAACCTTATCAGTTCTCTTGAATAATATATGGTAGAATTGGTTTTATCCTGTTTACCAAGACCTTGGAGATAACTTTGTAAAGAACATTACACAGATTATTTGGACGCAAGTCTTTAATAGACTCGGGTTTTGAGACTTTTAGAATATGGTTAATTAGAGTTTTATTTATTTATGAGGTAGAACTCCTGACTCAAAAAAACTAGACACCATATTAGCTATTGTTGGACCTACACACACCCAAAATTTTGGAAGAACATAGCAGACATACCATATGGCCTCGAGGCTTTATTTGGGGCCATTTGCATTAATGCTTCATAAACCTCAGTTGATATGACATGTTTTTCAAGAGAAAATGTGTCAATTTCAGTGAGCCTTTGACTTCGATCTATATCCTTCACCACTGAGTCACAGTCTTGCGGTAATGAACTAGAGAAAAGATCACTGAGGCAATGAGCTACCAAACTGCGTACATCCTCCTTATTATCTATCAACCTCCCATCTTGGTCTTTTAGTCTCAATATGCTATTTCTATTTCTTAGGTTGCTAGCACGAAATTGAAAGAAATGTGTTGAAACGCCCCTTTCCCGATTTGACTAAAAATTTAAAAACTTCACGGAAGCGACATGACCCAAAACTGACCTCATGTTACTCTCTAACAAACCATCAACAATATATTACAAACCAACCCCATAATTCTATTTTTAAATGAAACTAGACTCAATTGTTATTAAAATGACGGGTGGAACGACCTCTAATGACTTACGGTTGAGTTTATATGAATTTCCAAACATGAACCATTTTCTGCGCAATATGCTTTCTTTCTAGACAGTCTGCTATAAATTTCAGATTTGACCCACTTAGACTTTGACTCAGAACCTGGAACCAATTGCATCAAAAAGTATACTCGATTACCTTTAAAATGATAGGTGGCTCGAATTCTATAGACTTACGGTTTATTAGATATGATCCTCTAAAGACAACACAATTTTCTGCACTACTTGCTATCCTGTTTTGATACTTGATCTAACGACCGAAACTCAATTTCCACATACCGACGCAACATAAGAACTTCCAGAATTCAATAACATAACATATACTTCACTTTTATAATCATTTGTGGTTTAAACGACCCTTGAACATGTACTTTACAAAGCAACGGGTGTTTTGCCAAACACCTCTTTTTGACCAATTTTCAACTCAACTTACACAATACACAAGATCATTACTTCAAAACCAAGACATGGACTTGGACACTTATCAACAACATTTATAAATCACTTTACGATACTTAAACATCAACTTGAGAGTTCAACGTTGCTTCGAGCTCGGTATCTAACATATACACTTGTATAATATGAACAAGCACTTCCAACCTTATTAGCATCATGAGCTACTATCCGAGCCATACTTTAAATCATACAAACCTACAAAACGTTTAAAAAACTAAACCGTAAGCATTACGCTTAGTAAGTAAAAAGGATAATCACACGATATTATACATCATTAATATAAATAAGCATCATTCACATCACATTAGTCCATAAGACTACTTTTTATCAATACTTGCACATCACACTTAATACACATATCATCAATCAAACAAAATTCTTACATACCTTATATAGGTCACAATGGACTTAACCACAACATTGGCTAGTCTTGCAAAACTAGCCTTAATCTATTCTTAATCCAAGCATACTAAGCCAATGCCTCTTAAACATTCACTATCATTTTCCCACATAAGACATATATGAATAAATTAATATAATCTCATGTCATAACCATTTTACTTACCTTACATACAAGCTAAATACACAATAAACCATCATCACCTTCTTGCGTGCTTTCCTAGTCAAATAATCACCAACAAGTATTAGCACTTCTAATTTACATAATAATTAAGGGTGTCTAACTCACCCATAACCATAACTAAAACCCTTTAAATCACTTATATGATCATATCCCAAAATCACCAATTTTGTAACACCCCAACCCGACAAGGGTAAAGATATCGCAAATACAGTTTCATATCAGAACTTTAAATACTATACAATAGCGAAAGCCTTTACAAAATATTCAAAAAGAAAACATAAATTGCTAAACTTCAAAATAAATCTAAGATCCCTATGGTCAAATCTTGCTCTTGTCTCTACTCTCAACCCAGATCAGCTATCCCATAAGCTCATCTTGAATGCTTAATACCTGCCGCATGAAAAGAAAATGCGGCTGAGCTTACAAAGCCCAGTGAACAGATATAACAAAAACAAAAGCTAAACAAAACAAATATACAAATAATGAAATCCCAACGAAATGAGATTACTGAATCAGTTAGGATTCTGCGGAAGCACAAATATACAGAAATCCAAAAGAAACACATAACAGTTTAAACACCTCATAGCACATTAACGACACAAATGCAAACACTTCAGAATAACCAGACACTTAACATATCAAGACAATAGATTACATATAAACCAAACGAAAAGTCTAAAGACTAACGAAAACAATTCCTAGAAAAATAATCATGGCATTCATACAAATCAATTAATCTACATTTAACACACTTAATTCAATATTGTAGCAGCGGAAATAGCATTCAAATCATGGCAGTCTCACAAGCAAATAGAAAACACAGTAGACATACAATAATTAAATAGACCAAACAAAACATAGCATAACCATTAGCAATTATCAGAACAGATATCATAAACTAAACCAGTTCTTAGATCAAATCCTTACATCAGCAGAGTTTTAACATGGCAGATCAAACATAAGCAGATAGATACCCTAACGTATAGGCAAAGTTCATAAAATAGCTGAACCATCATACATACTAAACTTCCAAAACACTCAATTGTACACTAGCACATTCATCTTGCAGATCAACGAATTCACATAACGATAAACTAACATAACATCAGATGATAGCATATGAATCATATTTAAACATGTTAATCATAACCTAGCGAAATAGACGGTAGTTACATAATCATACAAAAGCATAAACACACATTTTAACATATAATAAGTCTAGCACATAATCATAACACTTGAACAGACCGAATCAAAATCGTAATACTTAACATAGAAATAACAGATAAGGATTTAGCTAACTACCACGAGCCCGCATATATCATATCGTAAACATCATACATATACGTAAATAATCTTAGAAAATAATTTGGAGTAGCTAGCTCCCGAAGTTGTGAAGACGCGTATTACACCCACATCATTCACTAGACAAATCATCTCGATAATGATCGATCTAGGATGCATCCATACGCCCACAAACATATAATGGTCATATAATATAACTTGAGCTCATACTAGATAACAGATAAGGGACGTGGCGTAACTTCACTCTATCGCCTAGAGTCATGTCGAGGTGCATCATCGACACGGACATGGAACCCCATGACTAGTTATTATTTTGGCTCGGGTGTCAAACTATCTTAGGTCAATTAGATTTTCATAAATGACACGGATCATAGTCAAACCCAAAGTTCAACAGATAACATGTCGATAACTTATATCATAAGGTTCATATTCAAATATAACAAGGTTCAACAAATGTACATATCAAAGTCTTCCTAACATATAGTTCAAATCAGATATTTTATAATTCAAAAATCAAAGTTCAGATAAGCAACAGCTCAAACAAACAAAATGGGGTTCATAGCAAAGGCTTAGGAAATCCTAATATAAAAGCTAACGAAAAGAAAATGTTATAAGGAACCTTTACTGAAAAGGTCAGAATATCTGTACCTTAAAGCAAATGAGAGAAAAGCAAACGAACGAGTAAATCACGAAGATACGAAGCCACGTCTTCTTCAATGAATCTACACGGATTACGATTCGTATAATACTTATTAGCTCCTTTTATAAGCTTCTTATGCATTTGTAAGTGTGTTACCTATTGATATCATATTTTATCTTTCAGTTTCTTAAACTCATATTCGGACCAGACTTTAGCGATTTTTATAAAATACTTACTTAGCTCCAATGAAATCAAGCAAAATCCTAGGGGTTCCCATATGAGTTAAAAGACTCTCCAAAAATTGGTGGGTTCTATCTCTATGCCAAATGGCCTATGGAAAATCACAAGTCCGCACTGCCCGTAAAGAAATTAGAAAATACACCTTAAAAGTTTACACTTATTGGACCTGTTTAGACACCTTGGAAAAATTCCCAAACTCCCGAAATTCATTTATGTCATAAATATCACTCCCGTAAAAGGAGAGCTCCCAATTCATTATGGTTTGCAAATGAAAATCAAACAATCCAACTAAATTTCGCACCCGTTTTCTCGCTTTGACACTTGATCTTGTAAAATTCAAAAATACGACTTAGACAACTCCAAATCCGACCAAACCACTTGGAAAAATTTATTAAGACATAAAATAAACTTTTCCCACAAAAACCCAGATTATTGCCCTTATAAAATTGGATCTATAACACACACAAATTCGACATATGATGCTGTCCAGTTTTAGGGTTTATTAAAACCACTATAATCACATGTTTAGACCATTAATTACACTTAGGGTTCCATTCCAATTAGGGTTTCGAATTTATGATAACATTTATATATATATGTGATTCGGTTTCATACGGTTCGACAAACACAAGGCCCGATTCAAACATGACATATTACAACATATTATTAACGTTATGTGTATCAAATGAGACGAGGAAGACTTGGTTATACCTTAGCTTGCTCACGTTGGGACTAAACTCGCGACACCAAGGTTTGCAGCCGATCGGATGGAGAAGGGAGGAAAAGAGAATGAGCCGTGACTTAATAAAACTAGGGTTCCAAATTTTGTGTTATGTGTTTGATTATATAGTAGTACCGATCGGTTTAGGGCTTGGTGTGTGGGCTTCGGCTCAATAGCCCAACCGAACAAAAACCATGGCCCAAGTTGGCTCACATTTGGTCTCTCGGCTCAAATCCAACCCATGCAAACGAGACCACGTCTTGGGCTAACAATCGGATTCACAAGAAAACAAACGAGGCCCAACGATTTATGCACGTGACGTTTATCTTTGTCGTACAAATGTCGATTACATAAATATACTCATGTTAGTTTTTAAATATTCGTAAGTTAGGTTTTAATTTGTTAAATGAACATCAATGTATTTTACGTATTTAATAAATTTTGATTCCAAGGGTATTTTAGTCTCTCAATACGTTTTATATTTTTAGGGTTTGCGTGCTTTCCTAGTCAAATAATCACCAACAAGTATTAGCACTTCTAATTTACATAATAATTAAGGGTGTCTAACTCACCCATAACCATAACTAAAACCCTTTAAATCACTTATATGATCATATCCCAAAATCACCAATTTACTCTCAATTGAATAATTGACCTTAACCCAATTTCATAAACACTTCAATACTAGTTTTAGAATATCAATTACCCAAAACCCTCAATTTGGGTACATAAACCCTAACTCAAAAATCATTAATTCAACACAACAAGAGATTGCTTACTTGTAGGAGATTGTTGCTAAGAATAAATCTCCTGAGTTGGAACCCTAATCTTCTTCACATGATTATTAATAGCTTGAGTTTTTCCTCTCTTTTTCTTGGTTTGGTTCGTCCCACACACACCCAAAAATGACTAGAACATTTTGGAAAGTCCGAGAATTACTAAACATATAAGCTAGTTACATCTTTGGTCTCTTGGCAAGAATGGCCCCTGTAGGCTATAACAAGGTGGTTTTGGTACTAAAACAAGTTGTTTTTAGTACTAAAACAAGCTGTTTTTAGTGCCAGTTTCAAAATTTAGCAACTTAGGTCTTTCAAGTTCTTTTCTTTATACTAGTGACACATTATACTTTCTAAAATCATTTACATAATATCTTGACTTATAGTTTGACTAACATGATTGACTTTCAACTTAAAACATTGACCAACCAATCATTTTTGGTCTTTTAATACATATAAAGTCTTAGTCAAAATAATCAATGCATTCTCGTAATATAATACTTAAAACCAGGTTTTGAGGTGTTACACGTGTGTTTTTATCACCCTCACTAAGCCACTAGATGCGACTACGTTGTTTCCACATTAATTCTTCACGAGTGGGAGATTTTCAATTCCTTTCCTCAATTGTTGTTGTTCAAGCCACGTTGATTCATCAAATATACGCTAGAGTATATGAAGACTCCTGTGTTGTGCTTTTATAGATCTTTGAACATGACCAAAACTATATTTATTTCACTCTGAGAGCTTGGCAGCACACTCTCCCACAAATCGCACAGGGGTCATGTTGTAGACCAACAACAACACCTTTTGCCCATGCGTCTTTAACAACCTCACGAATGCTCTCATCACGTAGCCACATGCTCTCAAACCGAAACATAGTTTTCTTTTTTACGTGTGGTAATAAACAACTCACAATTGACGAATGGGCGGATGCAACCCTTGCAAGGTTATGGAAAGAAGCACCAGGAAACAAATCCAACCAATCTGCGTTAGTTAGGAACCTGTCTAGTCTCTTCTTGACGTTAGAAGTTCCTCGCCGACCATTATTCCAAGTAAATTTGACCCCACTAGCACTCATATCATTCAAATTACAAAAGTTAAAAGCTTTTAGAAAAGCTTTCATTTGAGAATTATTGGAACCCCTTCGTCCTGCCTTCTAGAAGGCGTATAATGCTTCATTAAAATCACCAAAACAAACCAAAGGCCACATTTGGCTTGTTTTTAAAGAACGTAAAAGAGCCCAAGTTCGATACTTTTCCTGGTGCACCGGCCAACCATAAATACCAGTACCTCTCCAAAAATTTCCATTATCTTCTTTGACAGCAAAATCAATATGGTTGCTTGAGATTTTTTCAATTTAGATCACATTCTTTCTTCCCAGAAAGTAACAGACCACCTGCTCTTCCAATAGAACTAACAACTAATACATTATAATGCGTAAAAATAAACTTGAAACCATTACTCTCACTTTCGTGAAGTCGAGTTTCCATAAGAAACATGATAGTTGGGCTATATTCCTTCACCAAAGAGCGAAGGTGTTGGACCGTCCAAGGGTTGCCCAATTCCTGGACATTCCAACTTAGGATACTCATTGATGTCGGAAGTGTTGTAGCACAACACTCGCTGTTAAGTTGCATTCACAATGGTCCTTTAGCTTCTTGATAGTATCGACATCCATACTGTCACTAAAAGAACTACTTGAAGTAACTTTTAAAAAGCACATAATCTTGATTGACTAAAATAATATCAATACTTTTTTTTTATTGTCTTTTGCGTCATTTAACATTGACAAGCTCTTAGCTAATTTATTAAAAATATATGAAAATAAAAGTTTCAGCTCCAGCTCCAGCTCTTACAAAATCCCGCTCTCTAAAAGCTCCAACTCCGACTACTAATATTTCAAATGGACATTATGACATAGCTAAGGGGTTATTCATGTAAAACCCATTAAAATATTCATATCCAAATTCCCCTAAAAAATTAAAATAAAAAATTGACTTTTCATAATACTTCCAAATTCAACCTTTTAATATTATTTCTTTATTTTTATTAGATTTGATCTGAATTTCAATTTTTATTTTAGTTTATTTAATTTCACTAATTAAGAAGCTTCATTTCATCATCACACTCCATCTCGATCCTTCTTCTTCTTCCCCAATTACAATATTTTATCCCCAATTCATACAAACCCTAATAACTTCACAATTGATTGCAGATTATGTAAAATAATTAGGGTTTAAAGAAGAGAATGGGAAATTCGGATCACGAACCGGATGATCCAGATACTGATTTTGTTGAGATCGATCCATCGGGTCGTTATGGTCGGGTTAGTATTTTTTTTATATAACATTTTTTCATGTTAAATTATGGATTTATAATGTTTTTGTGACAATTTTGTTTTGCAGTATAAAGAAGTGTTGGGAAAGGGTGCTTTTAAAAAAGTGTATCCTTTTTCTTGTATCATTGTTTATTAAAGGGGTGTTTGTTTAAGTTAATATGGTTTCGGCTTATGTTTCGTCAGCTCTTTTATTTTTTTTAGAACTTATGAGCTTATATAAGTTTACTAGACGAATACCCGCGCAAAGCGACGGTGTATAGCGGCGAATAAGTATACTTGCCAAATCGTGATTCTGGTTCGACCATTGATGCAAAGGGTGCGTTTTTTGAAATACAAAGTGTGTGTTTTTTAAAATTAATGTAGTGTGTGTTTTTGAAAAGTTGACAAATTTAGAATTGATCAAGTTTAAGGTGTATTAAGGGGTACCTAGGGGTAATTTAGGCAAACCACATTAGTTTTTAAGTTTCAAGATTCAAGATTTCAAGAATGCACAAACACTCTTTATAAGTAGTAGGGATTATGACATAGGGTTATGAATCGAGCTTCTTTGAGTCATATAAGCTAATAAGCTCATAAGCACATTATATAAGCTTACCCAAACACAGCCGCTATGATTGAATTTTTGACTGCAAAGTGGTATAAACTTATATAAGCTCATAAGTTCCAAAATGAGCCAGAAAAAAAATAAATAAAAAAATGAGCTTGTAAGACATAAGCCGAAAACACATAAGCTAATAAGCCCCCAGAAAAGCTTAACTCATATAAACTCTGCTAAAGTTGTTTATTGAGTTTTGATATGACAGATAAGCAGTTTTCAGTTTTGATGGTGTTTAGGGGGTGTTTGTTTCGGCTTATTTAGCGGGCTTATGGCTTATATGGTTTTCGGCTTATGTTTCATAAGCTCACTCTTTGTGGCTTATTTTAAAACTTTTCGGCTTATATAAGCTCATTATGACCAGGATTATTTACGATACTGCTTATCTGATTCTTTGAGAGTGAAATAAGCTATTTTGGATACGCAACTTGAAACTGCTAAAATCACAAAGCAGATAAATAATGTTAATTAGCAATCCCATGAACTCCATAAATGGTGTTGGTTTTTGCATCAACAATGAACTTTATTTTAACAGCTTAGGGGGTGTCCGCGATTCTTATTTAAGTGCGTATGTTTGTTGTCTTTTTTACATCAAATAAGGAATTTTTAGTGTTCTGATGCAGTGTGTTTATCTGCATATTTAATACCGTAGTAAATAAACACGTTGGAATGTGATTAATATCCAAAGCAGGTAAGCACTATAATCCTAAACACTCCTTATCACAACTGAGTCTATGCCAATCAATATTAGTATTGCATTTGGAATTACTAGGTCCTGTTTTTAGTTATGTTTAATTCCTTGATTGATAATGGTAATTTAGATACAAAGCATTTGATGAATTAGAAGGAATTGAAGTAGCTTGGAATCAAATAAAGGTTTGTGATGTCTTAAGGAACCCTGAGGAGCTCGAGCGTCTATACTCTGAAGTTCATTTGCTTAAAACGCTTAAACACAAGAACATTATCAAATTCTACAATTCTTGGGTTGATACGTCGCACGAACATATTAACTTTATTACTGAGATTTTCACATCTGGAACATTAAGACAGTATGTCCTATTCATTTCTAGTTGTGTATTTGGTTTTCCGTGACATGTTCTAAACATGAGGATGTTTGACATATTTATAGGTATCGCAAGAAACATAAGCATGTAGATCTGAGAGCATTGAAGAATTGGTCTAAGCAAATATTGGAGGGACTTTTATATCTTCACAGTCATGACCCTCCGGTTATACATCGTGATCTCAAATGTGACAACATTTTTGTTAACGGGAATCAAGGAGAGGTGAAAATTGGAGATCTTGGTTTGGCAGCCATTCTTCGCCAAGCTCGTTCTGCTCACAGTGTTATTGGTGAGTGCATGTTTTATTTATGTATTTCTTGTGATATGTTATGATTACTTTAAAAGCTATTGATGTATGGTGATTGTTGTATAATGTTTAGGTACTCCTGAGTTCATGGCACCGGAGCTTTATGAGGAGGAATATAATGAACTTGTAGATATATATGCCTTTGGAATGTGCTTACTGGAATTGGTGACATTTGAGTATCCGTATTGTGAATGTGCTAATGCTGCCCAGATATATAAGAAAGTCACATCGGTAAGTAATACAACATCAGTTTCTGTTTCAGTTTCTTACATTTTGACTCGATTAGTACCATTTGACCAAAGGCCACTTAGTTACATATGTGTATATACATATATCTTTATACCGGGGTAGGATTGTGAGAGACAGAGTGTGACTCAGGGAAAAATTTGTTAACACACATCTATCTCGTCAAAACCGTATTTCTTTGTTACTTCACTGGTGAAAAAATGGCTCAATTCTTTGTGGGTTCCCAATAGTGAATCAGACCACACAGTGACTTATTATATAAAAACTATGCACCTTTTGGTTCTTAAGTGTTCTTATGTTATAGGAGTTAATGTTCATTGGTTGATTCAAGTTACATGATTGTCGTGAGCGTTTCCCCTTCTCTTTTCAGCTTCAAAGTTTAATATTGTAAGCCATAAGAACTGATTTAGGCTCATAATCAATGTTTTGAGAAAATAATGTATTTGTCCTCAAATCAAAGTACTCACAATCTCACATAGGTCACATATGGCCTGGGGGTGCCAAAAGTGAACGATTAGTAATCTCTACGTACCAAGTCAAATTGTCAAATTCTTGTACTTTTGGGATGCATCAGATTAGTCAAAAGTCGAGGTATGTAACTATGTATGATGTTTCAACAGGATCCTGACTTTGCATAATAAGGAAGAGAGTATGACGCGAACCAAATGTACTGAATCTTATATTTTTTATATTTATAGAAGAAATAATTCAGTAAAATAATCTAATTACTTTGTATGAAAGGACTTAAGATATTTTGTCTTTAAATTTAGACTTTGGACGATTTTTAATCTATTCCTCTTTTAGCTGAATTAATCTATCCAACCCATTTGACTAAAGACAACTGAAACTGACCCATTCATAAGTAGAAGGGTTGAAGTTTTTACCTTTACGAGCCTGGAGTTCATGTTTTCTGTATGTTGCTAACTTATAATTCTTTAATCTTCTGAAACTAGCTTTACATATTTATCTTTCACTTTTCCTTAATCTTGTTAGGGTGTCAAGCCCGCCTCATTAGCAAAAGTAAAGGATCCTGAAGTTAGATCATTTATAGAGAAGTGTATTGCTAAGGTATCTGATAGGTTATCCGCTAAGGAGTTGCTGATGGATCCATTTCTGCATGATGAACGCAGTACTTGTGCAAATAAACCAGGTCCATCCAATTCCCATCTAGGTAAAATCTGCAGACTGCAAGGCACTTAATAAAAGTAATTTGCTATATAATTCTTCTAGTTTCTGATAAGTTTTTATAGATGACGATGTCGATAATCTTGAGAGAGGCAAAGCACCAGCGATGCCCGATACTACTAGAGATTTCACAGTGAAAGGTCAAATGAGAGACTTGAACACGGTATTCTTAAAACTGCGAATAGAAGATACCACAGGTTGTTTGTTGATCTTTGTTTATGTTCTATAGAGGTGGCAAACTGTTCGGAAGGGCCGGGTAATGGGTTAAAATGGGCCAGGTGTGATTGGGTTGACCTGATACCCTTTTAGTTTTAAACTCTAAAAATTTTGATGAATAGTTGGTATGTCGAATATGATCACATAAATTATGTTAGGCAAAAAATACTCTAATGTGCACTAAAAACTGACTTTGGGCGACTTCACCCGTTTGATTTTCAAAGCCATCTGGCTCGTTAACATTAAAAAGCTGGTTTTATTATGGAAATATACTACTTCGTAATTTAACCCTTTTTGAGCGGGCTATGTAACATGTCATACTTTTTAATATTTTTTACAAAATAACCACATATTTTGCAGAATCAATTTTGTGAGTTCCTTACCTTTTTCCACAACCCAAAAATTCGCCAAAAACATGATCTTTCCCACTGTGTAATTTCGCAAACACAACTTACAAGTTCCAAAACATATAGTTTGAGCGAATTTTTGGTGGTATATAAGTTATTTTTAAGTTTCCTTTTCCTATTCTATTCAATAGCGATAAATGTAACCTTAGTTAGCCATTTATAAGTAAATGACTCAAACTTGCCACCTCTAGTTTTGCACTCCGAGATCTCTTTTCAATTTATTTGTATCCTTTTATCCTGAAATTTGAGGTTCTGTGAGCCAGGTCATGTTCGGAACATTCACTTCCCATTCGACACCGATAATGATACATCAATTGCTGTTGCTAGTGAAATGGTTGAAGAGCTAGACTTAACAGATCAAGACGTATCTACAATCTCTGAAATGATTGATGCAGAAATTCGGTCATGTATTCCAGATTGGGCACCTCGGGATTACTTCGATGATCAAGAAGACAATGAAGCTTCGGCTTCACCTTCTGTTGACTCAGCTTCTGAACCTCAAAGTGAGTCTCCATCCCCTTTGAGCACTAAATCACCTGGACTTTTAGCTCTCGAAAGATTACCGTCAGGCCGAAAGTACTGGAGCGATTCACCCAAAGGAAGTTTTTCTCCACTTAGACCACAACCTTCAAATGCCTCTGAAGATAACACACCATCAAGTAATCATGATTCTCTGGAATTAACCAAAGAACCTTCATTAGAAAATAAAGATGGTAAGAATGAAAATGAAGGTTATAAGAAAGAAAATGAAGATGATAAGAATGAAAGCAAAGTTGATAGGAATGAAGATGAAGACGAAAGTGAAGTTGAAATCATTGTGGGAAAACTCGAGAATTTGTTTATTGAGCAGCAAAAAGAGCTGGATGAACTAAAAAAGAAACATGGTTTGGTTGTATCAGATATTTTGAAGAATCTTTCTCCTGAAACTCGTCAAGAAGTTGCTCATCTTTGTCATGTTGACGTCTTTGAGCCTGGTCCATCTTTTGAGAAGTAACTGTTGCCATCTCAACTTTCAAAAGTCTCGAGTCTGATAAAGATTTGGGTTTGATTTGATGATTATCCCAGAAGATATAAAAAGATGAAGTCATACCTCCTTCGTATACAAGTTCAAAACTGGTGATAAACTCACCAACCCTTCTAACACAGGCATTGCTGCAGTTCTGAGAAAAGTTGAGGCGAGCTTATAAGCATGTTTAGCGGTTGACTCACTCATGACACAAATGTCGTATGCCATAACCTTCGTTTATCTTATAGTTCTTTCGTTTTTTACAAAGGTTTTGCAATGTTTTTGGAAGTATATACTTGTATATACGTACATACTTTCTAAGTATTAATACGAATGGGTCTGATCTCTTCTGATTTTGTTTTCAAAGTTGAGTTCCATTGTGAATTACTCGCAAGGGTGGAATTATATGTTTGTTAGTGTCTTGGGTATCGACATTTATTTAAGTATAAATTAAATTTTTGTTTAGTTATTATGTTATAGTCACTGTACCTGATTAGATATGGTTAGACGTTTTTTCGATCACTATGGTTGGTTTGTTGTAGCAATGTATTCTCCTAGTGCAGACACTATGTTAGTAATTAGCATGCTCAAGTACATGTAAGTTATGTGAGTTGAATGCACACGATAGGAGCACATCAAACAATAAGTAACATTCACCCCTTAGTAATTACATGTACACTCTCCCTTGATAACCAAACGAAAAAAAACGCTAGCTCGACGTGTCAAGCTGTTTTCGTTCAATAAGTTCTCAAGGTTTCAACTTTCAACAGATCCATAAGTTGAAGCTTGAACCTACATATACATACCCTTAAACTATCGTTACACAGACACAGTAACGAAAAAGTACCTTAAAGCATCCAAAATACTATATACAAAATCGGATGCAGTTTCGGCTTCTTAGATTCGGCTTCATGTCTAAGAAGCCCAAACCATGACCATTGAGGTCACAAATGTAGCACAAGCAACAACTACAAGGCTTCTCTCTTTAATCAAAACCTTAAACAAATATTCCAAGACTTCACTACTAATCTTCCTTCCTTCAAATACCAAAACTCGACGTCGTTTCCCCGTACAAGCTAGCATCACAAACACTGTTATTAATGTCACCATAGTCGCTCTAGCCATAACAACCAATAATGCTCCTACCACAAAAGCACCCAAAACTGGAATTAGAAACCATGACCACCATGGTTCATTATCATTGTTATCATTTAACAATATGTACAATGAAGAAACCATAACAAATAAGCACGATATCGTGGTTGGTCTAGTGATCATGGTATACTTCTATGATGTTTCAAGGTTGAAATTTGAAATGGAAGAGAATGATAGTGGTTGACCAGTTGTTATGGACTTTGAGATCATGTATGTCTATTGGTGGCCTATAAGAACAACTTTTAAGCTAATTTAATAATGCAATGTTATAAAATAAGCACATGTAAATATTGTTTTCTTTGGTATACGAGTAATTTTTTGTCTAGTTATGGTTGCCTTTGTTGACCACAGTTAAAATTTTATTATATAAAATTGAGTCTGTTCAAAATTTGTCCCCTAAAGTATTTGCTCATTTTATTTGTTTGGCGATTAGTCATTAAATCACTAAAACGAATGACATTTTGTATAAACGTCACTGTCTCACTCATCACATGGCATTTAAAGAAATGCACTTTTGCTTTTTTATCACTTCTTTAACCACTCGCACTCTAGCAAGAGGTATCATAAATTAAGTCGTTTTGTGCATCATTTAAACTGATTAAGTCGTTTTGTGCATCATTTAAACTAGCAAGGTATCTGCGCGACGCGACAATAGGTATCTTGTAACTAAATTTTCTGACAATGTGATGTTATTCGACAATACCATTTCATAAAAAATATATTACGAAACATATAAACTACTCTAAATATCATTCACTAAAATAAAATAACAATCGGAAGCAACCAAATAATAGGGATAAAAATATACGGAAAACTTTAAGCCTTAACAATAGTCTAATAATAAACAAAAAATTAAGCCTTCACAACCTTTTTACCATTTATTTTTTTAGTGTAAGCCTATCAATAGTCAAAACCATGGATAGAACCATTTAATAAACCAAAGTTTAGCTAAGTTCAACACCAACTCAACTCTCATTTTCGTATAAAACATAGTTTAGGCCCAACTAATCACATATCCCTTAATAAAATGAATTATATAAATCACTTTCGTTCATAACCCTAATTCAATTAACCTAATCCCACACCTCTCTATGTGCAGTCACACACACATATAAACCAACCTATTTCACTTTTACATCCATCTACGAATCTCACCAACACTACCATTAAATCGTTTTCCTCAGCTTCAACCTCAAAAATACGCAACACACAAAAAGGCATTTAATTAAAAAAAATAATTAAATCAAAAGTTAAACGTTTGGCAACGGATAGTTTAAAATTTTGTTTGTCATTTTCTTCGTCACTTCCCCGGCGAGAACCAAAACGGCGAGCATTTGTGGTGTTGTGGCGAGCGGACAGCGAGAGTTGACGGGGTGCCACGTGTGAAACGGCGAGCTACTTCGCCACTATACCCATTTTGCATCTAATGGATATGGGCAACGATATCTGAGTAATGGTTTTGCAGCGATGATGGTGGGTCTTTTTAAGCTAATAGAAATGAACAAAGCTATCTTAATATGGTTGTTGAATCGAAGATTATGTTTTGGGATGATGGATTTTAGATTTTTGTTTTGTAAGCTTAATTAGGTTGTATATTGTACTTAAATAGTTGTATATTTTAGTGAAGGGGTAAATTTAATTGCGTATTAATTGTATGTGTCCAATAGTATTTTTTTAGTTTTATTTGTGCTTCAAATACTTGTAAATGATGCTTCTTTACTTGTATTTTGTTAAAATCTATATTAAGAAATCTTAAAAATTTAATAGGAAGGAAGTGTTTAAATGCATTATAAGTAGTATAGATATTTCTCTTTTCATTTTTATACATCAAAATATTTTTTACTCATCATTCAAGCCAAAACAACATTTTTGGAAGTCACTATTTTAATTTCTTTTCTATTTTTTTACACCAACTAATTTTTTATTTATTAAAATAAAATATTAAATTTATATAAAAGTATTTTACTTTTTTTAGCAAAAAAGTATTTTACTTAAAAATATAAAACTTACTAATTTTAACACAAAAACTCACACACACATACACACACTCATTTTCAACTATGAAATAAAAACCAAAAAATACATGTATAAAAACTTAAACCAACACACACAACTCAATCAGTCACTTCGTCTTCTACAGTTGAAACTCACCCCCCAATCAACACATACACACGCTAAAAAACACATAACAAACATAAACCCACTTGTAATAAATTTAAAAAAATCTCTTTCACGACGTGCCAGTTAACTGGCTTGGCAAATGACGTCTGAGAGGAGGGGTCGTAACGCATTAACGGCGGCGCCGTTTGGCCTTCCACGTTGGAATGGCGCAGGACAGACGCCATGATACCCCGTGCTCTCACACACTTCATTAGGGATGACAATAGATATTCGACCCGTTGAATATTCACCCGACTCGATTCATCGATGGTGGACATGAATGAACGAAATTGGTCACAAATGGATATCGATATGAACAATTATTAATAGGTCGGATATGAGTGAAAAATTTTCATTAATAGCTTACCCATTTATCACACGAGAAAACACATATACAGTAAAACCTCGATAAATTAATACTCGATAACAATCTCGATAAAATTAATAATTTGTCCAGTCCCACAAATTGTACCCCAATCGATAAAATAATAAGATAATAATTTTTTATGAAATCTCAGTGTGTGTGTGTATATATATATATATATATTAATAATTACTGAAAAGTTTCACAAATTTTTATTGCCTTGAACATCGTAACATTCATTAGTATACATTCATTAATTTCTTCAATGACTTGAATTCATAAAATGTTAATTGGAACTTGTTTTTCTAATTTATTTTTCATCTCGAACTAGCATACATTGTGACTAGTATATTGGAGTTGAAAATTTAAAGGTCATACATAAAACTTATTTAAGTTAATAAATTATTAATTTATTGATATATAATATATCATTAAATTAATAAAATATTTCGGCCCTAACATTATTAATACACATATTTTTTAATTTGCAAGTAATATATACATTTTAGATCTTGTTTTCTTAACTTGGCATGGCGATATAACTTTCATGGAATGGAAGTTTACTGAAATTATACGATACTTAACTTTCAAACTTAGTTGAATTTTAGTGACTTTTCATATAAGATAGTTCTTAAAAAAATTAACTCATAATGCAAAATTAACATCAAATTATGAGAAATAGATACTATTTATTATAATTTAGTGTAGCATAGTATATGTTCCTCTAACAAGCCATGTATTAATTTTTACTAAGAATTAGCACGAATATGTTTTATTTGATATTCAATAGATATCCATACAGCCATTTTATTTGTTGGATATGGATATGAGTAAATAATTTAAAGTTAAATGAATATAGATATAGATATGTATTATGAAAATAGAAATGGATATGAATACGGTCTCACCTGATCCATATCCGATCCATTGTCATCTCTACTTTTCATTCTTATTATACCATTTTTCTTATATTTAGCATTTAAATTTAAATTCATACAAGCATGAACAAAATCAAAATATGCCTTTCTATTTTATTTGAGGTTTAAAGATTCACAAGTTTTGGGGTTTAAGAGTTCAATGCTTGACTTTCATTCATTCATGTTCTTGGCACATATATTTGATTTTGAGATTCTATGGTTAGGAGTTGGATATTGTGTTCGATACTAATATTTCATGATTGGCTATTTTGTTTCCCAACTTCTATTTCATACGGGTTTCTTAACAATTGATGTCCCTTTACCATCATATTAATTTTCTTTCTCAATCATATCCGTTCACTTTTATCCCGAATTGTTTCATTATCACTAGTAACCATCTTACCACTATAATATGCCTTTCATACTCACATACACGTTTATAAATTAAGAAAAAAAAATACGAGAGGGGTAAAACATCGGTAAGCCTGCCACTTTCTCTCTTGTCGACACCCAATCGGCCACTATGGTGATGTCGAGCGACGCCCACAACGACTACCTCATTCGGATCCATTTACAACCTTTTTCAAATGGGTGAATGGGTGAGGTTTTCTTGTTCCTGTTATCCAAGAAGGACGAGCCTTTTTGACAGAGGTGTATGTGGCATCGCCAGGTTAACCCGGGACCATTTCCTGGTGACCTCCCCAATTAGTCATGAACAAAAAAACCGAAAACCGAAACCTTAACAGAAAAAAACCAATAACTGTAACCGGTCAACACCAGTTTTGACCAAACCATCGGTTAGTAATATGTTTGGTTTTTTGGGATTCAACCGGTTTGTACCGGTTTTTTATGACCGATTTTTAATAACTGGTTATTAACCAGTTTTTGGCGAAAAAAAATTTAAATTTTTTTGAATTTCGAATTTCAAACCGGTGGGGAACGGGAAAGAGCGTATTTTTTAATTTTTGGGTGTAAATTTTACCATTTTGCCATTGTATGTTTAGTATAAATAGAGGAGTTGTGTGTTGGTTCATTTACAACTTTCACATAAGCAAAAACCACTCTAAAAATCAAAACCGAAAGTACTTCACTAATGATAACTCAATCTAGTTTAACTACAACCGGTGTTGTTTCTTCAAGTGCACCGACGGTTGCTGAAATTTTACCTTGCACCCGAAAAGCCGATATTTGGCAACACTTCAACCTCACCAAGTTGTCGGATAACACTCAAAAGGCTCAATGTAAGCATTGGTTTCATATATTCTCTTCCGGTTCCAACTCGCCGTTGAGGGCTCATATCAACAAGTATTGTGATGCACTCAAAACGGTTTCGGAAGCGAGTCAATCGTCTATGGGTCGAGACGGGGGTATTTTTGTATACAATCCGGGTATTGTTTGTGAACAATTATCCGGTTGGGTGATTCAAGAAGCTTTGCCTTTCAACCACTTCGACAACCCTCTAATGACGAGGGTGTTTCAAAATCATCTTCAACCAAAGTATAATCAAGTAAGTCGTATGACTCTTAAACGAGATGCTATGAAACTATGGAAAATGGCTAGCCAAAAATTAATATATGGTTTTTTAAATTTAAATGCTAGTGTAAACTTAACAACGGATGTTTGATTAGCTCCTCATAATTTGCCCTGTTCGTACCTTTGTGTTACCGCTCATTGGATTGATCCCGAAACTTGGCAAATGATGAAGCGTATCATTGCATTTGAAGACTTTCCGGTTCCTCACTCGGGACTTGCTTTATTCAAGATGTTGAAAAAAGTGTTCATTAAATTTTACTTGGAAGAAAGAAAAAAACAATTACGTTGGATAATGCAAGTAATAACACAAACGCAATGGGTAGACTAAAAGTAAAATACGAGCCACCTTTGGATTGCATATTTTATCATAGTCGATGTGGTGCACACATCATTAAGTTGGTTGTGCAAGCAGGATTAGCGGAGCCCCCGATAGCTCATATGAAAGAATGTTTTAAAAGAATGTTAAAAGATATATTTAAATCGGGTACTAAAACATATGTTGACTATATTTAGTTGTGTAAACAATAAGATAAACCTTTTTTAGCACCTAATTGGCATGTTTAGACAAGATGAAATTCCACTATCATACGTTCCTATGTGGTATAAAACAAAAAGTGACTTTACAATATTTTCATGACCGTTTGTCGGAAGCAAGTAGGTGTAGTTCATTTTCAGTCCAACATTGGGATACTATTGAAAAACTAACTCGATTACTTGAAGTTTTTTACAATGCCACAAAAAATTATCGGGAGTTTATTATCCAACATCTCATTTGGTACTCCAACAAATATTTTGTATGTGTTCAAAACTAAGCGAATTTGAATTAAATGGTGATATATATGCAAGTATGATTTCACCAATGAAATTAAAGCTTAGGAAATATTTTGAACAAATGCCACCGATAATTATTTGTGCGGCCGGATTAAATCCTTGTTTTAATGTAAGCATGGTAGAGTTACTTATCGTCTCGATTACAATTGATTTGAAGTGTTTTGACAATAAACCGGACTTTGCAAAAGAGGCAAAAGACTCTTTTAACAAATCTTTTGAAGGTTATGGGATATTTATTTTGCAAAATATGGTAACCCAACTCCTTCAGTGATTTCGGCTTCTTCATCAAGGTCGCATTAAGGGAATCCGATGCTTGCCTTGCTACAACGGTTAAGAGAAAATCCCAACAAACGGGCAAAGAATGATCTTTTATCGAACAACGAGTATGATAGATATGTTACAACCAATTTTATCTCCCATATTCCGACTGATGATGTTGAAAATTTTGATGATTTTGGGTTTTGGAAAGCAAAGGAATCAATGTTTCCCTTTCTATCCTGCACGGCTCGAGATGTACTAAGTGTACAAGCTACTTCGGTAGCTTCTGAATTTCTGTTTTTCAACAAGTGGAAGAGTATTATCAAACTGAAGATCAAGTCTCTTACCAGCGTCTTTGGAGATGTGTATTGTTGAAGGATCACTTGGACGCAACCGAGCAAATACAACAGACATCAAATCTTGAAAACACCCTCGACTTCGAAGAAGGGAATTACGATGAAGAGGTGTAAGCGGGAGAAATTGAATTACTTTCCGATGAAGAAATCACAGAAGATGAAGCTGCTAGCGAAGCTAGGTCAAACGGATCCGAAGAAGAAATCAATTTCGATTAGCTTTCCGATGTATTATGTTTTAAGTTTATGTATTACTTGATGTATTTCCTTTCCGATGTATTATGTGTTGTATTAAATAAAAGTTGAAGTTTATTCAGTTTATTTTGTATAAAACGACGAAAATAAAGAAAAAAAAAAAAAACTGGTAATTCGACAAAGAACTGTTAGTAACCTGTCCCAAACCGGTTTCCACCGGTTGGGTTTTTTTCAACCTATGCCGGTTAGGAACCGAACCGGTTAACCGGTTTTCCGGAGGGTTGATAATAACCGGTTAGGGTTTAACCGGTCCAGTAACCGAACCGGTTAACCGGAATGTGTATGACTACCCCAAATGTACATCTCTAGTAAGCAGGGGCGGAGCCATATGTAAGGTAGTGGGGGGCGTTGCCCCCAACCAAGCTCTCGCGGACACCCAAAATACATAGGAAATTTTTTAATATCGGTAATAAATAGGACTAGTGCCCTCAGTTAAATAGTCAAAGTGCCCTCGACACTTTGTAAGGTCACCAAAAAACAGAGCTCTTTAATGTGGGATGTGTTTTGCTGGCTGTAACGTTAGCCGGAAATAATGGAGAATAAAGACATTAATGTGAGAAGAAAGAAGATGAATGGTGATAGGTGGATTAGGTTGTGGGTCCTATTATATCACGTGATGTTATCTTTTGCTTTATTAACTTTTTACAAAGTGAATTTAATATAGTATATTCAATAATCTTTTTATTTTCTTTCATTTAACATAGTATTAGACTACTAGTACTACTTATGTAGAATATAGTCACACTATATAGATATAAATATATATTGATTTAGTGACAAATTCATGAGTTAATGTATATGATTTTTGTTTTCAATTGCAACTTTTTTTTAGCTACATATCATATTTCAATTTTCAAAATGTTATGATTTTGATAAAATTATTATATTTGATGGCAAATACTCTAATATAATTTGTACGATATTTGGTATGTTTAGTTTTTCGTTTATTTTTAGTCTATGATAAATGTTAATTGCATTGAAATAGAGAGCTTTTGTTGTCTTTATTCAAACCCAAAAACCCGACCCGACTTGTTTCACGTTACAACAAAAACCTCTTTATTGCTTGACGCCCCCCGTAATCATATTTCATGGCTCCGCCACTGCTAGTAAGGTTTGAGCTCTTGACTTTTTGTGAAAAAACCAAAAACTTTATCATTAAACCATTTCGTGATGGTTTACATTTTTGAAAATCAGAGCCGAATAAATGATACATGTAATACAATAAATGTATGAGTTAATTAATATCACGGATTTGAGTATTGTTCATAAAACATGCGTGGTAACTTGAACTTCAATTTATCTCAAAAAATAGAAAATCCAAAACAATATGTAAAGAAATGAAGACATAAATCGCATAAAAAATTATAATGCGAAATATCTATATATGGACATTACATTATTCCCAAGTAAATTAATTAAGTTTAGCATCCAAACATTCCACTTCAGAAAGAAACAAGACAAAAGTGTGGTTACACGCTACCAGATCAGTTTGTTCAACTTTAAGCTGCCTAAACAACACATTATTTGTAATTTATTTTCTTGCCTGCAAAACTCTATGCACATGTTCCACGTTTTCACTTGAACATAACACATGCTAAAACTCCAAAAGAAACGGGTCAAATACATACTAAAACTCCAAAAGAAACGGGTCAAATGGGTTGAACGAGTCTTTAAAGTGTGTTATTAATGAATAGCGGAATTATTATATTTGAAAGGAATAGATTAATGTTGAACTTAATAAATTTAGTAATTATAAAGAAACTCGGAAATGTGGGAAGTTTTCAATGGCCAACCCGCCATACCAAAAAATTGTTTCATTTTGACGCAAACCTGTTTTGACCCGTTACCTCTTACTACCCATTACTCCGCTCTAGATTCATCGTTCTTCATCAAGGTAAGGATCGTCACTCTCTCCTCCCACAAATAAAGTCCCAGCAGCACCAACAACCGCTCCAGCTAACCAAGACGTGCTACGACTCAACCAACTAGCTTGAGCCAACACTTCTTGTTCATGTCTAGTTCTTTCCTCTTCCTCAACTAGCATATCAAACCACCTTTGAGCCATGAACACCTTAATCGCTCCAATACCTTGTTGCACCACTTCTTTTGGAGGGATTACCAACGGGTTTTGGTCAATGTTAAGTTTGGTCAACTTGTCAAGACGACCAAAGGTCAACGGTAGTGCATGGATTTGATTGTTGCTAACATCAAGTTCTCTGAGGCTGGTCAAATCACCAAGTGTGTCAGGGAGCTCAGTGAGATCACTAAAATTACTGCCCAAGTTAAGTACCTCGAGATTTGATAACTTTCCGATGGATTTTGGTAGGCCTCGTAGCTCATTGAAGTGTGCGTCAAGCAATTGGAGAGATTTCATATCACCAATAGAAGTAGGGAAGTTGCGCACCTTGTTTAGAGGTATTGAAAGCCTTTTCAAATATACTAGTTCATACCCAATTTTTGTTGGTAGATATGTTAGCCTATTGAAACCGGCGTCAAGTTCTATCAATGACCTATGACAACAAAAAGAATCATTACTAATTTGCATCAGATGGTTGTAAATGTAAATTTTAGTTATAAATGCGAACAAATTTATATAATAATGGGTCAATTGGGTTTCTGTTTGGTGATTGGTCATATTTGGCCGACGCATAAAGTACCATTTTTTTGAAAATACCTATCTTAACTCGCTACTCACCATGGGTTTCGACACTTTTAGATGTTTTTATTATGAAAAGAAGGAAGCACATGTACCTGCACTTAGCAATGCTATCAGGCAAGGAACAAAGCTTGTTGCTAGAGACATCCAGGATCTTCAACTTATGCAAACAGCCAATGGAATCTGGAAGTGACTCCAAAACATTGGAGGAAGCGTTAAGCTCCTCAAGATTTTCAAGTCCAGCAATAGAATCTGGAATCACCTGTTCCCCATGCATGCCCTTGATTTAGTAAGAGAAAACAGGATTCTACTTATATAAATTTCTATATGTGCGGGTCATGGTTGTACCCTATTAGATTTTGTCATGTGCCCACTAACTTAAATCCAACCAATCATGTTTACTATCTTATGAAACGAACAGAAAGTTCTCAGAAGATATAAACTAGCGTTACAGCATTTTTTAGGTTTTAATTTCCAACACAATCAAGGATTTCAAGGGTATGCACTCGTAGACTCTCCTCCTCGCTATAGATCCACCCGTCTATCTAGTTCCTACAAATGTGCCTTTCGGAATAATCATTAAAAGCAAAATCTTAAAAGGACAGGCATTTGGAGTAGGTTGAGGTATATTAGTCCCAAATTACAGGTAGTGATTCTGGTTATAAGATGTATTAACCAAACTAGTCAATTGGCTACAATTGACTACAATTTTTTTAGCCAATTGGCTACAATCCTTCATAAAAATACACTAACAATGAATCTGAGACCCACAGAAAAGAATCAGGACCCACAAAAAAATCAGGGACCCACGTTATATAGCACAAAATTGTAGCCAATTGCTACAATAAATTGTAGCTAATATATTCCCTATATATTATTATTGGACTCTTGTGATTGTTTACTTTATTTCCTGTTACCTGTTCTTACATGTTAATGATGTCAATTAAAACGAAAAGTTTATATTAAACACACTCCTAACATACGGGGGTGTTTGGAATTGCTTATTAGCACCTCTTGTCCGCTTATCACTTTTTACAATAAGCAAGTTCACACCTTTTAATATTAGCATCTTATTTCATTTGATAATAATAATATACACACTTTAGATAAGCAATCATAAAGCCTCTAAAAAAAGCTTAATAGACATATCAATACGCAATAAGCGGTTTTTCATTAGAGATTCTAAACACCCAAGTTTTCTTTCATAAGTTCCAACCTAGTCCATGACATTGAATCAAACTATTAATTACAAACCAAAATTAAGATTCATAGATATATAATAATTGACTAATTGTATATAAAGAACATGAAATTGAACAAAATATTCAAAATACGCATACTAAAGATGAAAAAACTATAAACTAACCTCAAGCTGATTATTTGATATATTAAGATAAATCAACGTACGTATCTTCCCAAACGCCTCAGGCAAAAACGGCAAGCTCCTCTCAGACAAATCAATCGATTTAGCTCCAATAGACATAGCATCTGTCAAAATGGCAACAACTTCTTCCTTCACCTCTTCCGTAACAGTCCCACCTTGATCTCCCACACCTGAATCCAATCTCCTTGCACCAACAATCTTAACCGATTCATAAATCTTCTCTAACCTTTTCTCCGCATCATACAACAACTTATCATACGATTCATGCATTTGATCCAATGATATCAACGCCTTATGCATTTTTTTCTCACGTTCAATAGCCTTTTTTCTTTTCTCAACATCTGGATCAATCTTATCAGATAACGCAATCTCATCAAGCTGCATCGACAACAATGCGTCAATCTCTTTAATCTTAGATTTCGCTATATCAACGGCTTCGTGATCAGGACGATCACCTAAAGTTTTTAACAAGGATCTTGTTTGAGAAACATCAGCTACGGCTGAGCGCATGGAAGCTAGAAGATGAGGATCTGTTAAATGTGGCATACGTTCGGTTAGCTCAAAATATGGTTCTGGTTTTAAGGAAGAACATGTACGACGCATGGCACGAGGGGTTGTTGTTTGAGGTTGTTCGATGTCGAAATCCGACATGGTTGGACGTTTCATACTTGGGATTCTGGCCATGACGTAGGATAGGATCGGAAAGTTTTTAGGGTTTGGATCCATTTTTTTTCTATGCTGATTATGGGTTAGATTTTTTTAGATTGTGGGAAAATGATGAATGTGATTATGTTGTTATGATTTTGGATTCATTTTGTTGATGAAATTAAGGTGATAATAGATTAATGGATAGAATGATGATGATAACGGTATGTTGTTGTGTGCATGCAATATTTCGGAGAAAATTTTGGAAGGTTTTGTTATGCTTTAATTTTGTGATAAAAAGTTGTGTATGATGGTTGTAATGGTGATATTATTCATTTTTGGTATATTGAAAACTAGCTTGTGCCAAAAGACCTCATATAGTTTCGACATGCGTGTCGAATAGCATATCGCTAGTACTTTGCAAACTGATTCGATTCGATCTGTTTCTGTTCTATCATCATGTATAGTAAAGAAACAAGCTTATAAACAAAATGAAACGACCATAAAAGACAATGGACTTGATATGTATGTACAGTACAATGAGCTCCTTATTGTGAAAAATATATGACAAAATCACTTATGTTTTTGGCAAGGAATATTAATGTAGACTACATCAAGATACAATTAATCTTTTACCATCAGCTACGGCCATCAGTTTCCAACAAAGTTTCTCTTTCAACCAACTCGAGCATGTCTCGTATCCGATCACCAAACTTTGCTGTGACATTTCTTGTTATCCGCTGCTCGAATTTGCAACTTTTGAGCCACACAACACCAACAAAAACATCACATGCACACCACCCAGATCTACAATCCACGACCTCATACTTAATCTGGACCTGCATTTTTCGGCCGATGTTACGACCAACATATATAACTATTCACAGAAACTACCAAGTGGGATCGTCTAAAAAACAAATATATGTGAACCTCAATTCTACACTTGATGCATATGTCTGCAACAAACTATTGTTGCGCTTTATGAGGGGCCAAGAAACATGTATGACTTGATAAATGTCCGGAAATAATAAAAACTCCACAAGATATATTTATCTAAACACGCATTTCATGTGTGCAATAACATGCCTGGTACGTGCCAAGTCATTTCTAGTTGTTTCAAGTCGCAATTTAAAGCCAATTGAAGTTTACCCTCCTCAAAATCATTGTTATTTTCAATTTAAGATCTTAATAGGTAAATATTTTTTCACAAAAAAAAGGGGGAATTTCATATATATCCCTCATTTGGTTTAAAATTTCATATATATCCAACCTAACTTGAAATTTTCATATATATCCAATATAAAACTTAAAATTTTCATATATGTCCCAATTTATATTTAATTAAAATCTTAAAATACATATTTATTATCATTTAAGTTAAAATGACCATTACACCCTTGTTTCTCTACCCTAGTAACCCAATCGTATTTCTTTTATCAACTTCGTTCAACTACAAACAACAATCAATCAAACTAACTCTTTAAAATAAATTATATGATTCAATTATTAAACGCAAAAATCACGATTGGGTCCTAATGCAGCAAAACTAAATGATGACAAGAATACGAATTGCAATTTATGGGTGGGACAATAAGATCTAACAGATTAAATTGTTGACAAGTGCTTCACACAACATATAATATTTTTGCAAACTTATTAAATTCAGTCAATAATTGCTCATGTATACTTCATTGCTCCGCACTTTTAACTGAATAATATTTTCATTTGATGACTTCACATCAGTACATTCACCATACTTAACACAAGGGTATAATGGTCATTTTAACATTAAATGATAATAGATATGTATTTTAAGATTTTAATTAAATATATATTGGGTATTTGGACATATATGAAAATTTTAAGTTTTATATTGGATATATATGAAAATTTCAAGTTAGGTTGAATATATATGAAATTTTGAACCAAATGAGAGATATATATGAAATTCTCCCCAAAAAATAAAGCATCTGCTTGTTCATCTTAGTAAATGTTAAGGTAGTAAAACTTACATAGAAGTGGTCGCCAAATGGCACATCATGTAGAGACATAGCCTCGGTCACAACCCAGCCTTTCCCATAACTAACCGCCGTCTTTTGTTGCGTGCATGTGACATCACCACCAAAACTCGACACCCTTCTATTGAACTTGTAACTTAAATGTCGTTCAAGCACATTAGGACGACCGCTAACAGGTTCCCAAGTAGTTGTGTTATAGTTTAAGCAACACAGCTTCTCCATTACTTTGTGCTCAAAGTTTCCTCCGTCGAAGATCGCCATCATTGACTCGACCTGCAACTCAAAGCATAAGTCAAATCCAAAGTCAAAGTCAATCTCATAGGCATATCACATATATCAATTGCAGAGCTGATGTTTTTTACAAGTACTCACATTGAGCGGAAGTTCTTCCGAGTAGATTTTGGACATTCTTGCATCTTCTATGACCAAATGGGATGCATCGTCTTCACATGACAGCCTTTCATCTTCTTCTTGCTGATCTTGAAATGTGTCAGTCTTATCCTCATCGGTGTCTGATTTTTTATCCGAACCGGGAGATCTTGTTTTCCATAATGCCATAATTGTCCTAATTAATTCACACAAAATACAACCATTAAAAACTTGTTTTTAGCAATAAAGAGATCAAGAAATGTTGAGGAGTTCTCATTTTTATTTACCGGCTGGCTGAATTAAACGACACGAATGAATGGAAGCAAAAACGCAGCCTTCCCTCCTCGTCTTGCGACTTGGCACCATGCCTAGCATCTACACCTCGGCCTTTGTGCAGAACCATAATGAGTATTGGGCTGCCAACTGATGCGAATGATGGTGGAAGCACTTGAATGTCTTCAACATCTTCCCACAGGAATGAAAATTTTGTTTTGTGTCCAAACAAGTTCGCATAAAACCCAACAATCCTCGAGGATACAAACAGTCGACCCTAAATTGATGATATTAGGAACCATAAAAAAATAAAAACAAAGAAAAACAAAAAACACTAAGTAGATATTATGGGATTTTTAGTTGTGTTCTTTTTCATGTATGCCATGTTTGCTTGTTTGCTTGCTTGCTTTTTACTACGCTTTTGCCTATTGTTTTTGTCGTATGCTATCTCTATCCTTTCGCACTAGCACACATGCACTTGCCGGAGGTCTCGTTGGAAGCAGTCTCTCTACACACGGGTTTACCCGGGTGTAGGGGTAGGATCTGTCTACATTTTACCTCCCCCATACCCTGCCTAGGCGGGATTGGGTTTGTTGTTGTTGTTGTTGTAGTTGTGTTCTTAAGTGTACCTGAAGGGGCAATTTTCTTTTGAGGGAGCACGAAAAATCACTAACGAGAAATTCCTCGGGTGGCAAGCTAAAGAGCTTCTGAAACATAGAATTCCTATGAGGCGACTTCACATTGAGCTGAAAAGTAGTTAACTTTATTAGAACGACACATTTGAAAAAAAAATAAGTTCGTCAAATATAATACAATATTTACATTACATACATCAATACGAACCACACAACACATCAAATAAAGATTCATTTGTACCTTTTTCCCAGCTTCTTTCTCTACTTTCGTCAAGTACTCTTTGATTGTATCAACTCCATTATTATTATCTACGAAAATTCTTAAATGCAATTTCGACTGCAAAGACTGCGCAAGTTTTCCTTCGAGTGTGACCCACATATCTGCTAATTCTTCGGATGTATGCCTCAAGAATCTAATTTCTGCATGCCCAAGTGAAGCTGCTTGACCAAAAGGACCATCAAAGTCGAAAACTTCAACATCCAATAATGACGGGGGTTCTTCGGCAGCATCAAACTCCAGTATCTCTAAAAACAAACAACCGGTATCAAGATTGGTGGTGATCATTTAAAATAAAAATGATTTAAGCTCAATGCAACTATCAAAGTCGAAACCACACCGTTCCATTGTGGTTCAAGTGTTTGAAGCTTGACAGAGCTTGTTCTTGTCTTTCCGTTGCATGTTAACACTACATATGGATCAGAGAATCCAGAAGAATCCAATGCAGCCAGGTTGGTTGCCTCGATAATAGCTACAGTTACCACCCACCCTTCACCTTGAGCTTTGACACCATGGTCATTTCCTGCCAACAATTAACGAGAGCCCTCATTCTTTTTATCAATGAACCTCGTGTGTGTGTGTACATGTACATACACTCTCTCACACGCACACATGCATATACATGTGTGCTTAAAATTGATTACGTGATTTATACTAATCAAGAACAGATAACCAGTTATAAAATGGGTTGCAATATGCATATGCAAAGTTGTGAACATCCGAACATGGAATCAAGTTTTACCTCTACGCAGTCTGGCATGGACGAAATGTGAAACCATCATGTAAACACGTTCCAAGTTGAAGAAAACTATTCCACACATAATAAATTCCCCAAAACTGTCTGGCAATTCAAGACCCTCAAATTCTAAACCTTGAATACGACTCGGTTCACATAGTAAGATATGCACAAAAACATAAAGAACCATAAAAACAGTAGAAACCACAGTGAAGTTACAAAAATACCCCACCGCTAGCTCCCAATCCGATTGGTGCTCATTCTCCAACGTTGCCAATGTTTGACTTTTGTCTAATAGGCTCAACTGATTGACTGGCTTGAACGTTTGACCAAGCAATCCTGCAAACTGGTCAAAACTTTCTTTCAAACCTTGCTTGGCTCCACTTTCGATCATATGCTTCATCATTGTACTTTGATGAAAATTAATTCCCCACGAGACTATAATCCTTGAGGTTTCCTCTCCATCAGTATCAGGCCCTGGCATTATCTTGTAAAGTAATTCAACTCGAAAGGTACCCCCATAAGGAACATCAGGCGTAACAACACTTGCAAAAACTGCAAATTCTTTCCCATTTGCTCTAACGTATGTTTGTTCTTCGGTAACTTTAGAAGCTTTGACTAATTTGGTTGCGGCTTTTATATAAATAACGGTTCTGATCAAAGACGGCGATTGGCCGGATTCCCATGTCCATGGGCTCTCATGAAGATCAGTTGTACCCTGAATATCTGCTAAATCTTTCCTAAATTGGGAGTCAGGACCGAACAAAAAAATGTTAAGATCTTTAGGAGGTACTAAGTAAGTTTCATCGATAAGAACATCTCCTTGTAAATTTTCTGGCATTTCCTTTTGGTCAGCTATCGAGTCCATGGTTTCCAGTAAATCCTCAAAGGAAGTAGTGAAGTCAGGTTCTTCGATTGACTCGCCATTATCGGATGAAGTTGTGGGTAGTTCAGAGGAGTCGTCTTTAATTGAGGAGTCATTGTGTTTGCTAAAAATCTTCCCGAAACGTTTAGTGATAGATTTTATTATCTTTTTGGATGGTTTTGAGGTGTTAGAATCGTGTGAGGGGCTTTGTTTGCTTTGATACTCGTCAATATAGTGCTCGTTGATGCTTGGCTGTAAGAAGGACTGATGACTATCCGAGACATCTTGGTTTCTCTCGTGTAGTGAAAGAGTGAGAAGAATCTTCCCTAAAATTATGGAAGAGTAAAATGAAAGATACTTAGTTTAGTTTAAAGTGAAGGTTATTTATGTAATAGTTTTTTACAGAAATATTGTAAAACCATAATTTAAAATTTTATGAAAGAGAACACTTAGGTATCACTTGGGTCACATTACATAGATTGAATTATACGCAGAGTCGACTTAACTAAATACAAATATGTGTGCATAACAATGGGGTGTATGAATGTGAGAATAAAATGTTGTATTGAGTTCTTGGAAAATACAGATTTGGAGAAGCTAATTGTTGACATGAATGTAAATGTCCCAAGACTAGAACTCTAAGATCATCCATGTTAATTTACAAATGTACAACTCACTGGAAGATTGAGAGTTGACTATAACTATAATCAATCCAACAAACAGAAGTAATTTTGAGGATGATAAATATTCCCTCGCTACAGCAAGAAAATTTTCAACTTCGACTTTTTATCGTCAAATAATTGGTTCTTAAAAAATCATTAAGGACTTCTATGAAGAAACATCATATAATCAAATGTTATTTTAAAACCGGGAACCTAAAATCAGAATCACCCGTGTCATTCTTTAATTTACAAATTACAATGTACAAAGTTAAACACTCCAATATTGACGGTAACTGCTTAAGGAGCAAGCATACATATATGGCACTTTTATTGTGTTTCCAACAAGATTATGCGATATACATAATTGAACTTGATAATCTTATCTTATCTTACTACTACTAGTTATAATACCTGTGCACGCACAAGGTTTTGACAAAAAAAAATTATTTTGTATTAATGCTGAATATTGTATTTTTAAATGTAATTACATATAATTATATACTTATGCATGATTTTTTTCATTATCCATTAGAATTTTGTATAATTAAATTTTGTAAAAAAGTTTTGTTAGATAACTCAAGATTCAACTATATTTAGCTGATATAGATGTTGATGTTGCTATTTAAATTTCACTATTGATATTATGATGTACACAAGATGCGAGTTTAGTTGCACATAATAAACGTTGATGAAGTTAAAATATACTCCTTAAAGTTTTTTAAATTTTTTTTTCAACATATCCTTATATAAATAAATAAAATTACATGAGTAGTTGTTATAAGTAAAATCACGTTTTTTTTCTTCATATTACAGTAGCTCGTACTTACAATTTGATAATTATATTTCCGTTTTCAATAATTTAGCCGTATTTAATATTCAAATTCGTGTCCACATTTGTCATACTTTTAATATGAAATAAATTAGTCCTTAGTAAACATAAATAGTAAAAAAAATGATATTTATAATCTTATGTATATTTATATGTTCGAGTTTTAAAACAACATACATATTGTATTTTTAAGTTATAAAGTATAGGGGGTATAAAGTATAAGGGTGTATTTGTTTAATTTCCAAAGTTCCTAAAAAGCATGGAAACTTATAATATTACACTTAACTCTTTACAATTTTTAAAAATTTAACCACTAAAGTTTTATTAATTGCCCCCTCTTTTTTTAAGTTTTTGTTTTCACAAATTCGACACCTATGTTTTTATGTGTTTTTCTTCTCAACCAAATTTCTCCACCAAATCAATTAAAGGTTGACCAAAATCAATTTAATTTTGACTTTTATTAACCAATCACATCACACGATTTTGCTTACATGGCAAAATCAAGCTCTTCTATTGGCCCATTTTTTTTTCAATAAGAATGAATTGACAAAATCACTCCGAAATGATGTAATTCCTTTATTATATAAAAGATATAATATAGGTATAATAATGTCTTAAAATTTTTAGGAGTTGCAAGTATTAATGCTCATTGCCAAATTTAAGTAGTTCAATTCATAATACTAGAGCCAACTCATTTTCAATATTTTTAAATGCAAATTGAATATCAATCAAAATAATTAAATTGGTCAAAATTTACTTGTAACCGAAGCTACTAATTAAAGACATATTAATAATCATATTTCGGTTACAGAAGTTATTAATGAAAATTTAATTGTCGGTCATGTCATGTACAACAACACCCAATCCCGCCTGAGCGGGGTATTGGAGAGGTAGAATGTAGACAGGTCATACTCCTACCCTTTGGTAAACCCGAGGGTAAGGAGACTGCTTCAAGGTAGACCTCCAACAAAATGTATGTATGAGTGTGATAGTGCTAAAAAATATGTGAATGCATGATTATGCAAAGATACATGGCAGAGGAAGATATGAAAGCATATGACAAGAGAAGCTATGTAAACATAAAACACAACAAAGAAAGAACAAAAACCAGGCAAGAGACAAATATCATCATAAAGAGTTATAAACAAAAAGGGACATATAGGCATACATCGCATGGCAGCATATGAAACAACTATGCATAAGAAAAGACCAAAGATACTGGCTAGAAGCATACACAAAAAAGGCATACATAAGCATGAAAGCAAATATGGAAAAATGCATACATAAGCACATACGAAAAACATCATACTTTTACTTAAAATTAAAGCATTTTACAAAGATAATTAGGAATCTCATAGCCAAAAGGTTTGTATCCAAGCATTAACTAAATCAGGATAAAAGCATGAATCTTATAAGAAAAAGCTAATATAGAATGGTTAACAGAATGGACAATACAGCCAGAGCAGAAGGATCCGACTAGGGATGAGCATTTCGAACCGAATCCGGGCACAGATCAAGATCAGATCAAACCAGTGCCGATTCTTGAATACTGATGCGATGCCGGACTACGAAATAAGGTGAAAAAATCGGGACCACTAATTCGCGGGACCGGTACCAAATCGAAATTCCAAAAAAGCGGGAAAACCCGATTTCCGACTGCGTGCGCATCGATATCCGAATCCTGTTCGATGCGATGCGGTACCACTAATTTATGCTCGGGAAAAAATCGGTACCACTAATTCGGTATGGGATTGGTACGGGACCGGTACCGTGCTCATCCCTAGATCCGACCCACAAACTCAAAGAGTCAAAGGTAATGATTATCATATGTACAATCTAGTAGCCTACCAAAAAACTATACTCATAGATAAACTTAATGAGGTGTGTCCTTAATACCAATCTCTCATCCCATAGTAAAACAACGAAGATAAGTAAGTCGACTCTTCATGAGCCTACATTGGCCGTTTCTAGGACCGACCGACGCCTCACCTGCACAGGTACCTACCTAGTGTCGGTCGCACATTCAACATAGCGTTCGGACTCATGTGCCTTCGAGAACCAGGGGTCTTGAGCTGCTGCGTGCGATTAGCCACCTTGCGGGCAAAAGGATTCTAAGCCCCATGCTACGGTTCCTGCGGTCCGAACCCGGTGCCGCGTTAGGTTAAGAACGGGCGATAATAGCTCCTCCGCGTCCCAAAGCGTCTTCGCCTCCCAGCGCGCAACACTAAGTAATCCAAGCCAACCCGACTAACGATGGATAATCAAATTTCTTAGACGTACTAAATACAACTCCATGAATGAGCAAAATGAAGGTTGCATTAATGATAAAGATCTCTAGGGAAACCGTTAAAAAAAGATTGAACATGTGGGAGGATCCGAACAAAGATGTCCCTTTCATTATTACAACCTTCTTTTTTCATGTCAAAGACCATAAGCTACGCCAAAAGAAAATTTTCATTGGATCCCGGTTGTTCTTAACAGCGATGGCTATTCATTTAAGTCTTCGGGTCAGCACTACCTGTGGGGCATTACCAAAAGCTACTCTAGCCAGGACCAATCGCGTTTGTTCAAATCATGTAAGTAACAAACCAACCAATTTTTAATGATTAACGAAGAGTTATAGTGTTAAACAATCATGTCGGATTGTCGGTCATGTCATGTGCGAGTATAAAAAAGATCACTCATGAGTAATCGGTTCTTCTAGGGATGATAAAAATAAAATTTGTTAATGTGATGAGAAAAATGATGATGTCTCGATATGATGTGCTCAAACCCCATCGAAACATAATTATGATTTCACTATATTTGATTTTTTTTTGGTTTACGTGAGTTTCCGACTCGACATTGCAAGCCGATTAATCCCAGAGCGACTACCCTTTTGGATAGCTCGGAGTCGGCGCAGGTGAACCTCCGTGGCCATAACGGGATTAATTTTCTCCCCTGGATTCGAACTTTTTACTTCCGTTTTGAAAGGAAGGTATTCTTACCGCTGGGACACCCCTTATGGTTTCGATTGTTATGTATCACTAAAAAGTGACGTTATTCATGTCTTCGCTATCATCTCTAACTACCACTACACTAGCCACCATTACTTTCTTGCTCTCTTAAATTGCCGCATCGCCTAGGTAAGTTGCTAGTGAGCCATAACGACCATAGCAAAACCTATAAATGCTCGTCAAATTTAAGATTTTGCATAAAAAAAATAACGATAAATATTAAATAGTCATAATGAGCTTTATTATAGCTAGGGACGAAACTTAGTAGGACCAGAAGGGGTTGTGCCCCCCAAAATTTTCAGCCACAAGTACATTTTTAACCCTTATACTTTGTAGCGCTAGACATTATTAGTACAAATCTTAAAAATAAATGTAAAGTGGCCCCCCTAAAACAGATGCATTGTAATTTGGCCCCTCTAATAAAACTCCGTCACTAATTACGGCTACTCCAAAGAACCAAAACATATTAATAACTAAAAAAATAAACTATCTCCAAACAAAATTAACTATATGCTATTTGCAAACGAAAAATAAAATAATAAAATGAAACACTAACCACATTCTTTCTTGATCGTTTTATTAGACTTATAATTCTCAACAGTAAACCAAGTTGGTTCCAAATGATGATTCTCTTCAGCAGCAACAGACCACAAAGGTATTCGAACCTGACCCACCAAAACCTTAACACCATTATTAAAAAAGCCAACATATTCATCATCATAGCTATAAACAGACACAACAAGCTCATCATCATCAACACAGTCAACTCTAAACGCAAACTCTTCATTCCATTTAGGGTTTTTGCTGTCCTTTAAAACCCTTGTTCTAAATTTGGATTTACCAACTTTAAGTTTTATAAAAGATTGGCTAACTAGCCAATCTTTGCCTTCTAGCACATATACATAGAGTCTCATTATCTGATCAAAAGTATGATTTTTTGTGTATTTTGAGATATGTTTTGTTTGTTTGAAATGCATGTTTATTTTTCTTGAAATGATAGAAATAGACTAATACTGTTGTTGCGGTGGAGTTGAAAACGGACATTAGAAGGTGACACGTGGAGAGATGCTAGGAGTGACACGCGGATATGTTATGTCTGAAAACAAAAGAAAAGAAAATATGGCGGTTATGTACTTATGTCATGGTATACCTTTTGACTAGGGGTCCTGGAACCCTTCCTATGATTTGACATCATAGGGAATATTCCTTTTGTCCTTTTTTTCAATACAACACAGCTACGCGGTTTTCTCACGATTTACAGCGGTTTTAAGCGTTTGAATTATTAAACTTTATATTCTGATTCCCGCATTTTAGGTTTATAAATTTTTGATATAAACAAAATTATAAAAAAAATAATAATAAAAAAAAAAAAAAAAAAAAAAAACTAAAGGGGGTCTCAATAAAATACTAGGCACCGTTCTTATAACTCAACCCTTTGACTAGATAGATTTCTTGTTGGTTAAGTGGAAATAGTCAAGTTTAGGATGTGTCTGTCTAACTTATATCATGCGCTTATAATTTTAAACTAGCAGGGTATTCAAGCGCCGCAGCGGCGGGTTACCTGTAATTAAGCGTTTTAGTCAACAATGTTTTTCGATTATACGTTTTCTATAATAATAAGTTTATAAATGTCGATAAATTTAGGATGTAATAGCTTTAATCATAGCAAACCATCTCATATATTAATAGTAGGATAACCACGCGATGTTGCGACAATATAAATGCGGTAGTCCTTAATATTATGGGAGTAAAAGATCATAGTGGTTAACACTGGCTTGTAGTCGCAAGTAGTTAGGAGATGGTATGATATGCTTCATTAAATTTGTATGAAAATATCTATACATCACTAAGTGTGATAGAGTTTTGCTTGGTTTACATTGTTTTATTTGTTTATTGTGTCAAGTAGCTTGTTTGGTTTGAACAATATATTTTATTAATTGTACTTTTCATGGAGAGGGTGTTTTAAAGAATATCATTAATTGTAGGTGTTGACCAGTCAATAGAGTATGTGTTAGTGCATCAACTAATTGTCCACATTGCATTAGTAGTTGTATTCTTTAATTAAATTGAATTTTTATTTTTTATTTTTGAAAAAGGGACTTCTAATAATAGCAAGTGTGTAAACTTAAAATTTTTAAGACTTCTAAAAATAAAAATCTCAAATACATTATAAAGTATATAGATATAGATATAGATAGTTGTTTGATTAAGTTTATATGAGTGAGCTTATTAGTTTATAAAAAGAGCTTTTGATAAGTCTCAATAGCGTGGCTTTTATTACGAAAAGTTGGGCTTATATAACAAACTTTATTACAAATTGTTGTATAATTTTAGCCGTAGTTATACTTGATCTAAAATTCATATATTTCACCTCATGTCTTTTATGATCATTTACAAATTTAAGCTAAACCAAATACTTAAACTTCTTAACTTATTATACATAAGCTAATCCAAATACTCAACATGAATTTATGATATATAAGTCATAAGGTGCTTATATAACATAAGTGTAAGTTCAATCGATAAGCTTAGCCAAACACTCTCTTAAAGAGTCTTCTTTATCAGATTACTTTAGATTATTATCGTTCAAAAAGTGAAAAGTAAGGTTTTAGCTTTGTTAACTTGACTAAAACAAATCGCCAAAGATTTTTAGAATTATGCAATGATATAATAACACCTTAATTCTGTAAAAAATTATACATCATAAGAGTATTAACAATGTATCAACATGCATTGTTCGTGACTTTTGTTACATCATGACTACTATTTTTCTTTCCCTATTAGACTATTATCATCTGACTATTTTTGTTACTACCTCTGTTCCAAAATAAATGTTCAGTTGAACTTTTCAGAGTCAAACTGGTTCAACTTTGACCTTAACTATTTTTGTAGGTGTTATATAATAGTTGATGCAAAATATATAAGTAGATTGGGTTTTAAGTGTATTTTTTAATGGTATAATTTTTCATCAAGTATTATATAAGAATAAAAAAATATTTAGGGTCAAAATTGAACCAGTTTGACTCTGAAAAGTCAAACTGAACACTTATTTTGAGACGGACGAAGTATTACATTACCATTGTCTAACCTTTTTTACCAGAGTATATCACTTGCACACACGTATTTTTCTGAAAGCACGGGAGAAAACACCAGGCATAAGATGCCTCACAACTTCTCTCGGGTGTGCTGACGTCTTTTCACCACAATAGGTAACTTTCATCAACGATAGATGTCGTGTTAAAAGCACGCTAAAGGAAGAAATAAGTTGTTCTTTTTACTTTGATATTAGTTTTAGTGACGATTGGTAGAGATTAAAACGTACACTATTATTTTTTGTATGAACTGTTATGATGGGTTAGTAAATGTATAAATACTATAATAGGTATTACGATTGGTGGAGAGTATGTAACACCCCCCGTGATCATAATGACAGCGGAAGACTAATCGGGGTGTTACTCGAATGGAGATCATAGTCAATAATCATAGAAAACGACTCGAAAGAGATGTTTTAATAAAAATAGTTATCATTCATTAAAAACTCATTGTTGTTACAAAATATTCCAAATTGTTCAAAGGTTTCCCCAAAATATAGAGCAGGAGTTTGAAAGAAATGACAACTTTATGTTTACACCACAAGGAAATGTCTCGATATGCCCACTCCGTACCTCGAACATAATCTTCATTGATTACCTGAGATGACATTCTTAAAAAAGGTCAACAATAATGTTGAGTGAAATCCATATGTTTAAATTAAAGTTGAACAAAAGAATATGAACATGATAATTGTAAACTAACAATGTCATAAAGAAAATCACAGATTATTATGCGCTAAGCTCATGCAACCAAGACTCAACTACATACACCGAATTACTGGTGTACATAAGTTTGCCCCAAAGGAGGTAATAGCCAATTACCTAATACAATTCAAATATGGTGCGCCCCGGTTATTTCCTATAACCAAGACGGGGTCGTTACTCCCTATAGTACTATTCACGATATCTGCGTTCACTCGCGGTAACTAATGGTTCATGATACAGGGGACTTATAGCTAAATACTTAGGCAATTCCAATAATCAAAAAGCGAACATTTATGAAAAACCTTGTGTTCTAGTTTAGAGCATGTATCTCCCTCGCGGGGTTTGCAAATAAAAGTAAAAGCGAGGCTATGAACTCACCTTGATGTAAATGAACAAGCACAAATAGGTCAAGCACAATGTAGCGAAGGTTCCAAACCGAAACCTAAAAATGATGAGATGGCGGGTTTCAGAATATGATAAACCTTTGGTTCGCGACCAAAAAATAATAGAGCATTGAATATACTTATTCAATAGATCATTGAATTATCCAATTCTTTAGGGTGTTGTGCGTGCTTAACGTTTTAAGTTAATTTACGTGCTACATTGACTTAGTTTGATATTTATCAAAGATCCTCACTTACGCATAAGTGAAATGTTCCCCCGTAGTGATCTTGTGGAAATGATGATGTCATTGAGTGTTTTAGTTAGTTTATATTCCTTGTGCGTTATTACCGAATTACGGTTTTATATTTATAAGTTTTCTAAACTTTTTCTCAATTTTACACTTTTTACCCTCAAGTTTCAAAATATACAAGTTTAGTCCCTCAACTTTGAGAAATTGACAATTTATACCCTGAAAATACTTATGCTCCAACTTTCCAGAAATGACAGTTTTGACCCCTATACAAAACTGTTTTGACAATAGTATCCAAAACTCGATTTTTACACTTTAAAACTTAGATTTCCAAAGTTTACATATTTAGCCCAAAAGTTTGTATGCACTTTTATAACTAGTTTGCCTTAATTGCATTTCCGCCCCTTGGACTTTTCATGCACTCACGTGCATTACAACTTTCTCCCCTTTAACTTTCGAATTGTGACATAATCTACCCTAAACTTTCGCATGCATTCAAAATGAGCTTAAATATGCCCTTTTACTTTCGAAAATGTTACATTTTCTACCCAAAAACCATATGATTTGCATATTTAGTCCGAAACACTATTTTGTCTCGCAAAAACTTTTTAAACTCTTCATAAGCTTATCACTAGCTTATACTTAGCTTTTTACCTTATTTTTCCTCCTAATTGGGCCGGGTATACTATCTTTGGGCATGTTTCTCGCGTTTTGGGTCTTAAGGCCCATACGGTTTCGTTTGGTCTTTAAAATAGACGAGGCGTGTGGGGGGTTTTAGAAGAGTTTATAAATTGTTTTTACTAGGTTTCATGTTCCTTTAGGTTCGTGTGTTATATCTAGTGTAAAGATGAGTGTCGAGTAGTGATTATACGAGACATACAAAGAAATCATTGTGCTTAGGGTGCGTTTTTAACATCTAACGTGTGATACGACATGTATTAGAGTGACAATGATAAAAGAATCGAACAAGGTTTTCAAAGGAACTTACAACACTCTTGTAGAGTGGAGATGAAAGCAACGCAATGAGCGAATGAAAGTGATAGTAAGACCCCTTGTTCTCCTTATAACCTTACATGATGTATGTGACCCTTGATTCGTTACCCTTTTCTCTTCTTCCTTCCTATAGCTCTCGACTATATTTTCACAGTGGACGTTTTGAATAAGTTGAGAGTGAACGAGAGTGAAATGTGTTGTATGCTTGTGAGTTTTGCCAAGTTTTGAGGTATAGTTTATAAAGAAAAGGTGGGCATGGCATAACCATTTGTTTAATCATTCAAGTCCCAAGATATTGTATCACATGTTTGGAGTAGTTTGGGCGTGCGTTTCATGGCAGTGAAAATGAAGGGCATGGTGCCTTGCTGAGTCGAAATCAAGAAAACATAATATCCTTTGGACTTGAAAGTCAAGCTAGGTCAAAGACTCTTAGGGTGTTTTATTATGCCTAGATATTATTTTATTTGGTGATTAGGGTGGCTGAATTAACATGTTTTGTTCCCTTCTTTTACACACACACGAGACAGTTAAGGACCAAAGAGGAGGGGGGATGAACATGGTATAGATTTTGATATATTAGTTGGGTTGTTTCTTTTTGCTCGACCGGTTACCAAAAGAGAAAACACAAGACATTTTTATCACAAATCTTAAATTTGCACTTGGGCTTGGCGTGGATTTGTGGCTACAAGGCCCAAAGAGAAAGAAGAAAGAATTGGGCTTGGGCATGTTTTGGATCATATCAAATAAATGCCCAAAGAAAAATGTGTAGCGAGTTGGGCTTGGGTGGTTAGACGAGGCCTAATAGTATTCGGGTGTGAGTTGGGCTTAGGCCCGGTCCAAGTTATAATTTATTTTTATTTTTATTTATTTTATATTTTTATAAAATTTTATTTATATATATTAAATATCTAAGGATATCGGGATCGTGGATAATCTTGTTCTGATCACAACGGTATATTTTTGAATGCTTAAGTCGCGTTGATCATGCATATGCCAAATTATATGCAAATGTGATGAGTGGAAAATTTCATGATGTTCTAAATCGTGCTTTATTTCTGATTAAGGTGTTAATTACAATGAAATTTTCCGGGAGCTTACAGAGTAAAACCCGAGGCATCTCAACTTCATCGGAAGCCTAAAGCGAAGATTAAAAAATGAGGGTCTCTCGCTTAAACACTATTTTCTAAACAATATACTTTCTATATAAAGGTTGTTTTTCAAGTTTTTTCTATATATAACATAAGTTAATTTTTAAATTTTTCCAGTTAAAAAGATATGTAGAGCCTGAAAACAAAAAACAAACATATGAGGCTATGTGACCATAAAAATTATTAGTTATATAAATGAATTATGAAAATCGCAAACTTTACTATTTGAGGCCTTTCAAAATCAGAGGCCTAAAATAATAGCTTTACTAGCTTTAACTTGAGACACCTTTTGCACACTCCACATTTTGTATGAACAAGAGAAGTATTATGACAAGTGTTATGATCTTACAAATTATAATATTTAGTTGAGACCTTAGGGTGGTGGCAACCATGTCTAAGCCATTTTTTCATGCCTAATCACCCACCAATAATATTCTTTCATCTCATCTCATACCAATCTCATACCTAACAATAGATTTTTAGTGGCAATCATGCCTAACTCATACCTCATCTTTTTTTTTTTTTTTATATAATTATATTAAACAATTTAATAAAAACATAATATTTTATTAATACTTAAAAAATTACATAATACTTATTAAAAAAACACCACCATCAAGGTATAGTAAGTCTTGAGTCCACATACTCCGTGAAGATCATAACGGAGACGGTGATGGATATTTTCGTCTTGTAACCCCGGTAGTACATTCGGGTCATAAACTGGCGTGACCGGCGGATCCATTATATGAACCGGTAATATTGCCACCCCGTCGTCTTTTAAAATCATATTGTGCAATATAACACACGTATGAACAATTTTTCGAATCTTTTCGACGGACATAGCCCGGAGAGGATTTCTGTGAATAATCCATTTTGCTTTAAGACGACCAAAAGCTCTTTCGACATCCTTTCGTGCAGACTCTTGCAGCTTCTTGAATCTCTTTTCTTTCGGGTCAGTTGGATAAGGATATGCTTTAACAAACGTTGAATACGTAGGATAGATTCCATCGGTAATATAATATCCACGTTTGTAAAGCCGTTCATTTAGAGTAAATGAACTGTTTGGCGCCGTTCCATTTCGATGAGTAAGATACCACGGAGATTGATTCAAAACATTGATGTCGTTATTTGCACCGGGAGGACCAAAAAACGAATGCCAAAACCACATATCATTTGAAGCAACGGCTTCAAGCATAATAGTCGGGTATTGGTGATCACCTCTTTTATATTGCCCTCTCAAATGCCTAGGACAATTTCGCCAAACGAAATGTGTACAATCAATGCTGTGGACGCCGGACTGGGCCAGGAATGGGTCAGGCCCGGCAGACAGCGGCCCACTCTACGCCGAAACCCTAATCCATGCCCTATAAATACATGGCTGGATCTCCTTCTCAAGGACACACACAATATACAAGATGACAGGTTACTCTAACCCTAACTCATCACATCGCACCGATACTAACTTGACCGTCGGAGGTGGACCCCGGGGCTACGGCCTCGGGTCCACTCCTAACGGGTTCTCTTTGTTGACAGTCTACTTAGGGCTCGAGAAGGCGACGAGCGCCAAGGAGAGTCGTCGAATCCAGCCCGCGCCAGATTATGCATCAACAAGTTGGTGCCATCCGTGGGACCACGAATAAACTATGTTTCGTGTTCTCATATTACCGAAAAGCAGAAATCAATTTCTAAATTGGTAACACTTTATTAAATTTATTAAATTGGACGCATCTGAATCAATGATTTAATATCACTTTAGATGCGTGCAAGTTTATTACGTTAGCTGCGTACAAGTTTTATGCATCAAGTCTAGGATGGTATTTTATCTTTTCCATCAAGTTTTAAGAGTACAATTTGATATTTATGACATAAATAATAATGATAATTATTATAAAATAAGTAAATATCATTGTTTTGATATACGTCATCCGCAATTGACACTAATTCTTTACATAAGATACAAGAATGGGTATAATAATATTTCTTTTACATATAAAAGACGCCATCCACACGATCGGACCTATTTTATCTTTTAGTCTGCACGATCGGACCTAAGAAAATATCCGCACGATCGGAGCTCTTTTATTTTTTAGCCGCGAATTAATTCGCGCAGATACTGTTTTTACGGTTGGTACGCTTGTTCGCTCGAACGACGCAGTCACGATAAATCTACCCGCGTAAGACCGTGCGTTCGGATATCTTCGCAGAACGCGTGCGCGCGAACACCACGATGCTAGTCAATCGCCATGATGCGCACTGGACACAGGCCGTGGTATATACATCTGCGATCATCCACAAACGTTCGAGTCTATGCGGTTACGATAAATCCATCTGCGTCTATTAATCGCGGTCACGGTACATCCATCCGAGTTTTTATTTTATACATTAAAAAAAAAAAAAAAAAAAAACAAATTAATTATTTCGCTTGATGCGCATTCCACGACGGGTGCGCACTACCACTTCTCTTATATATTACTCATGCTATGTGCTGTCTATTGTTTCAATTAATTAGGTTTTATATGCTGCGATTCGCGGCATATACTTTTAATCTTTGCATTCAGTTTTTTCGCAGATTAAATAAGTTTCATGCTCCTACACGAGTAGCACCATCAAACTTGGGGGGCTACCAGGGTATATATACCACTGTTTCCGTATGCGCATACATCTCCTTTGTCGCCAAGACAATACAAGACTTATGCTACTGAAGCACGCCTTCGTCGCACCTCTTTGTCGCAAGACAACACAAGACTTATGCTCTGTAAGCACGCCTTCGTCACACCTCTTTGTCACAAGACAACGCGCATCATATGTACACGCCTTATGTCGCACCATGTTGCGTCGCCATCGGTACAAAAGGTACGCCTACCCGGGATGCGAGATGCGGGATCCACTTTCACCCACGCCGCCATGAATAGAACTTAGGTCTAGGATAACATAGCCATGCGCTATTTCATACTAGACTTGGGGGCTTGTGGACGATGGTCCGGATCGGGCCAGAATGGGTCGAGCCGGCATATGTGGCTCACTCTACGCCTAAACCCTAATCCATCCCCTATAAATACATGACAAAGTTATCTCTAACCCTAACTTTGATATGCTACATCGCATACTAACTTGACCGTCGGAGGTGGACCTCGGGGCTACGGCCTCGGGTCCACTCCTAACGGGTTCTCTTTGTTGACAGGTCTACTTAGGGCTCGAGAAGACGACTAACGGCCCAAGGAGAGTCGTCGAATCCAGTCCGCGCCAGATTATGCATCAACAGACGTATGGTCCGGACTGGGCCAGAAATGGGTCAGGCCTGGCAGATGCGGCCCACTCTACGCGTAAACCCTAATCCATCCCCTATAAATACATGACAGGTTATCTCTAACCCTAACTTTGATATGTTACATCGCATACTAACTTGACCGTCGGAGGTGGACCCCGGGGCTACGGCCTCGGGTCCACTCCTAACGGGTTCTCTTTGTTGACAAGTCTACTTAGGGCTCGAGAAGATGACTAACGGCCCAAGGAGAGTCGTCGAATCCAGTCCGCGCCAGATTATGCATCAACAAGTTGGCGCCATCCGTGGGACCACGAATAAACTATGTTTCGTGTTCTCATATTACCGAAAAGCATAAATCAATTTCTAAAGTCGGTAACTCTAAAACCTTTGCATTCTGCTATGTGTAAAACTTGCTTTACCATCATGTGAATTTAATATTACTTTAAAAGCACTGCACGTCTGCATATTTGACTCATTCTTATTGGCTTACTTTGAATACAAATTACAAGGTAAAACTTTGATCTTGGCCGGCCCACGTGGTCCAAATCATACTTTAGTTATGTTCGAAAAGAGTCAACATGATAAATTAAATACGTTTGGTTTACGTAATAAACATACGAATGAAGTTACGAATGGTCCCGATGGATACACTCATTCGTAAAAAGAAAAGTCCGCACGATCGGACCTATTTTATCTTTAGTAGCGAATTAATTCGCAGACATCGCTTTTACGGTTGGTATGCTCGTTCGCGCTCGAACAACGCAGTCGCGATAAATCTACCCGCGTTAGGCCGTGCGTTCGGACATCTTCGCAGATTAGCTACGAGCAAACTCCACGATGCTAGTCAATCGCCACGAGCGCACTGGACCAAATGCCGTGGTCATGTTATGTTCATCTGCGATCATCCACAAACGTTCGAGTCCATGCGGTCACGATATATCCATCTGCGTCTATTAGTCGCGGTCACGGTACGTCCATCCGGGTTTTTTTTTATACATTAAAAAAAAAAAAAAAAAAAAAAACAATTAAATTTTGTAAAACCTCGCGATAGGGGTAATTCGCACTGCTACTTCTCTTATGTGTTAAGCTCATATGCTATGTGCTATATATTGCTTCACTTCATTAGGTTTTATATGTTGCGATTCGCGGCATATACTTTTAATATTTGCATTAAGTGTTTTACGCAGGCATAACTAAGTTTAATGCTCCTACACGAGTAGCACCACCAAACTTGGGGGGCTACTAGGGTATATATACCATTGTTTCCGTACACGCACGCAAGTATATTTGGAAGCAGATCGTATGTAAGAGGTATTGCAAGCCCGGTACAAAGACGGATTTAAATATTCGCACCATCTTGCCGCAGGGGAGACGTCCTCTGTCGGTTGTAAAGACATGCGCGCAGAAGCACGTCTTCGTAGCACATCTTTGTCGCGCAGACAAGCACTTCTGCTATGTACATCGTCTTCCATCGCAAGACAACACAAGCCTACGCTCTGAAGCACGCCTTCGTCGCACTTCTTTGTCGCGCCGACAAGGCAAACTTCGCTTGTAAGCGTCTTCGTCGCACCATGCTTCGCGTCATCTTGGTACAAAAGGTACGCCTCACCCGTGATGCAAGATACGGGATCCACTCACAATCGCAATGTCATGATTGATTGGGCCTCTGCGACCATGAATGAACTTAAGTCTAGCATAACATAGCCATGCGCTATCTCATACTAAACTTGGGGGCTTGTGGACCGGACCGGGCCAGAATGGGTCAGCCCGGCAGACAATGCCCACTCTACGCCGAAACCCTAATCCATGCCCTATAAATACATGGCTGGATCTCCTTCTCAAGGACACACACAATACACAAGATGACAGGTTACTCTAACCCTAACTCATCACATCGCACCGATACTAACTTGACCGTCGGAGGTGGACCCCGGGGCTACGGCCTCGGGTCCACTCCTAACGGGTTCTCTTTGTTGACAGGTCTACTTAGGGCTCGAGAAGACGACGAACGGCCAAGGGAGAGTCGTCGAATCCAGCCCGCGCCAGATTATGCATCAACAAATGCTACCAAGCATTTCAGGAATGTGATGTTGCTCTTCATGTGCCTCGAATAAGCATGCAACGTCGTGGGTTGTCGGCTTACGTAAGAACTCTTGCCTATATAATTAGATTACCGCTTCGCAAAAATGATCAAGGCTTTCACCTACAAAGTATACCGAATTATAAAAAACTAAAAATATACCGAATTATAAAAAACGAAAACATTATAAAAATAAATCGAATTATAAAAAATAAAAAATACCGAATTATAAAAAACTAAAAAATACCGAATTATAAAAATAACCTGATGTTCTTCGTGCCATGTTTAAGTAGTCATCGTATCTATCCGGAGGTCCACCCTTTGCGAGTTGACGAATAGTCGATGTGCATTTTTGCAACGCCGTGAAACTTTTTTTCCCCTAGCGTCTACGCCCTCTTGAAACCATTCGAAATTCGCTTCAATATCACCAACAATTTTTAGAAACAAGCTTTTATTCATACGAAATCTTTCACGAAAAACATTGTGGGGAAACTTTGGGTTTTCTTCGACGAAATAGTCATTCATTAGAGTTTCTAGAGCTTTTTCACGAAAACGGGTAACATGTCTTCGGGTTGAGCTTGCCGTGTCTTCAATGGCATCGCACGCGGCTAAATAAGTTTCTATGGTAGAACCGGTGGAAAACATGTCATCGGAAGAGTCGGATAGAAAATCTAACGCATCCTCGGATGAAGAAGATGAAGATGAATCCATTTTGTTTGTGAAATAGAAATGTTTTTGTTTGAGTAAAAATAGAGATGTTTTTGTGTGTGAAATAATGTTAAATGAGTAGTGTTTAAATAGGTAAAAAAAATGATTTTTTTTTAATGGTACCTAACGGTAATATTGACTAGCATAACGGCTAGTTCCTTTGGATGTAGAATCGGCAAAGGTTGCCAAAAATCTTCAATTTCATACCACCCCAATTGAAGCCGAAGATGAGGCAAAAGGGAACCCGATCAGCATGGTGCATGCCGATTCCATGCCTTAGCCGGTTGCCACCACCCTTACAGTTTACAAGTTACAAGTTACATAGAAGTAATATGACAAGTGTTATAATCTTACAAATTATAGAAAAATAGTAAGTGTGTCAACTTGGGTAAACGTACGGTCATTATTTGGGTGAAAAGTTGTGTGTGATTTTAGGTTAAATGGTTAATCATGTAAGTAAGATTGTGTGAAGAGTTTGATAAAAGTTTTGTCATTCGATTGAGAGAAAGAGTTAATATATGTATCTTTGAAAATGATGAAAAGTTTGTGTATAGACTTAGGTTAAGAATATCATCACTACCTTGAAACTCAAAGATATGTAGTAGTAGGGGTGAGCATACGACTCGAATGGACCGGATCGACTGTCAGATCGACTGAGACCGGACTGGATCGGACCGGACCGATCACATTCGGTCCGGTCCGCGGTCTTGGCTTTTGGGCTAATTCGGTCCTCGGTCTGGTCCGGTCCGGACCAAAACCGACGAATTTGGGCTAATTTGGCCTTGTTGGACCGGACCGACCGAAGGACCGACCCGGACCGAGACCGGACCGACCACATTCGGTCCGGTCTCGGTCTAAGATTTTTGCCGAAATCGGGTTTCGTTCCGCTCCGATCTTGGCCGGTCCGGTCCGATTTTTGGACCGTGCACACCCCTATGTAGTAGTGTGTAGTTGTGGTAAAAATCATTGCAACTAATGATTAACTTCACTAATAAGCTAAAAAGTTTTGTAGGATAAGTAGAATTAAAAGATGCTGAATTTCTTACCAATTTCCACATTGCTTGCACTAAAATCCATAAGAAAACACAAAAACACTAAAATTGATGTCATAAAGAAGAAGTGATCTAAGCTTAAGGGTGTGTTTGCTTTGAGGGTTTTGACTTTGGTTTAGGGGATGAAAGAAAAAAAAACTTGTTTGTTTAAAATCTTATGCTAAATATTCGGGTCTTACATCTTAAAATGAGGGGTTTTGCAAAAGTCATGTGGAAGGGCTTCTTTTCAACTGTTTAGTGGGACCTCCTTTATAAATTTTGTCTTCATCTCTTATTTTAACTTAAAAAACAATATAATATATATCTTTTATTCTCATATAAATTTATAATAATAATATCTTTATATTATAATATATTTTCTCTCTCTTACATAAAATACAAATCCTAATCTTAAACCAAATTCAAATCCAAATCCAAATCCTAATCATAAACACATCTACAAACCAAACGGGCCCTAAAGTCTTGAAGATATAAACCTATAGTCTTTAAACAAGTATTTTTATACATCTGAAAACTTGGGGTTCTTGTTTTGGGTAAAGTATAACTAATATTGAGGTCATGAAAGTTTATGTCAAGAAATGAATATGTTAGGTTTGGCAAGTAAATATCCAATTATGTACTAGTTTAAGTATGTTTTAGTTGATCATGTTCTTTGTTAAATAATGAGTCTAAATTATATTTGGTTTGAAAACTCAAGATAAGCTTATGCTTTGTTGATAATGATTAAATTATTTTGCAAAACCGCGTTTATGGTCGAGACATGTTTAAAAATGTTTTTTAAAGTTTGTTTTGCATAATATTGTATGCGTCAAACGGGTAAAGATTTAGTAAAAGTATCGAGTCTTGACAAATTTCGAGTGTTTTGAGTCCTGTATTAAAATAGCGTAGTTTGTAAAGTATTTGATATATTACTATATATACTATAGAGCAAGACACTTAATTTGCAACATTAATTGCTATCTATAGCAATTTGGCAAAAATAGTCCCTAAGGTTTAAGTGTCGTTGCAAAGTAAGTCTTGTAGCATTAATTGCTATCTATAGCAATTTGGCAAAAATACTCCCTAAGGTTTAAGTGTCGTTGCAAAGTAAGTCTCAGAGAATTAATTGCTATCTATAGCAATTTGGCAAAATAGTCCCTAAGGTTTAAGTGTCACATAAAGTAAGTCCTTTGTAGCCACAAAAATAGTCCCTAAGGTTTGAATTGTATTTGCAAAGTAGGTCCTTCAAGGACTAACAAAAGAAAGTTTGTAGCATTAATTTCTATCTATAGAAATTTGGCAAAAATAGTCCCTAAGGTTTAAGTGTCCTTGCAAACTAAGTCCTTTGTAGCCACGAAAAATAGTCCCTAAGGTTTGAATTTTCTTTGCAACGTAGGTCCTTCAAGGACTAACCAAATAAATAGACAAACAAATTTTCCGGTCATTCATCAGTTCCAAATTCACGTCTACAAAAGCAATCCCGCTGCATCGCGCGGGTTTCCACACTCGTTTTTACTAATGGTCTAAAAATAATATAAAAACAACTGTAGCTTAGATTAATTAGGTCACGTCGTTGCAAAAGTATAAATGTTTACTTTGTGTTTAACCAAACATCACAAACTATATTAGTTTAAAAATAGTCATTTTACTGAATTAGTAAAGTAAATCAGTTAATCAATAACATGACCTAGCCGCCGACCACCAAAACCCACCACCACCGCCACACCGACGACCTCCACTGCACCACCCACCTTAAAAGACTCCCCACACTCCCCTCTTTCCGATATACTACTTCACGCGCCCTAAAACCCTCCCCCACCTCTCGTCGTTTCACCCACGCACCACCACACCGTCACCACAACACCACCACCGGTCCTATTTCGTGTAGAAGACAAAGATCTCCCTTCAATCCAAGATTTTCGAATATGGGTAGTTTCAGGACTAAGGAGGATGATGTGGCGAAGATTTCAGTGTCTGTGTATATTACAAATTTTCCTGACAATTGCACGGCTAAGGACCTGTTCAACAAATGTAAGCAATATGGACACGTCATTGACGCTTATATCCCCCTGAAAAATTCTATTGCTGGAAAAAGGTTTGGATTTGTTAAATTTATTAATGTTTTCAGTGTGGAGATTGGTTTCCAATCTTTGTACGATTTGGATTAACAATCACAAACTTCATGCGAATTTTTCTAGATTTCAGAGACCTAAGGTGAATTCCCAAACAAACCCTTCGAACTCGTATGGTTGAAAGTTAAATTCCAACCCTAAGGTGAATGTCAACTCTAATTTACCTAGGAATCAGAAATTTAAAGGTAATGAGAGCTCGTATGTGAATGCCGTGAAAGGTATTGTTTTGCACGCTCCTAAACATATTGATACTCCTGCTTTGGTTTTGGAGGATGATTGTGTTATGACGAAAGATTTGTCCAAATGTCTGCTTGGAAGAGTTAAGGAATTCACATCTTTAGTGAATATCAAAAAGGCTTTTATTTCATAAGGCTTTATGAACATTATGATCCGTTACATGGGAGAGAAATGGATTTTGCTAGAATTTAGGGACTCTAAATCTTTGAATCTTTTCAGGGACAACGTTAGTATTAGCTCATGGTTCTCTCAAATCTCCCTTGCCTCTATGGATTTCGTCACGGAAAGTAGGATTGATTGGGTGGAACTTGAAGGCATACCTTTCAAGTTATGGTCAGAAAAAACATTCAAGTGTATTGCATCCAAATGGGGGGAGATGTTGGACACCGAAGATCAGGAGGACGATTGTTTTCATTCCAAGAGAATTTGTGTGCAAACAAAATGTCACAAGTGGATTTGTGAGGAGTTTAAAATCATATTCCGAGGAAAAGTGTTTTAGATAAGAGCTAAAGAAACTCCTGGGTGGGTTCCTGACTTCACAGATGAGGAGGATGAAAATGAAATTAGTGACACCGAATCTAAAGATGATGATCTTAAGGTGGATGATCAGGTCATAGGAATCCACAGAGAAGAAGAGGACGTTCCTGAAACGCTATTCGAAGAAGGTGAGGTAATAAAGGATCAAAGTGATGCAAATAACAGAGGTGATCAAGAGATACCATCAGAAGACCCATTTAATATATACGAGTTGCTCAACAAGAAAGATACAGATGATAATATACAGGAGACCGAATTTAGCGCAAAGTATCCTCCCGGTTTCACTCCAAAAGAAGTTTCTGCCAACAATTCAGCAAATTGTGGGACAGCTAAAGTCGAGAATAATATGGAGACCAATAAGGATGCAGGTACCAATGAATTTTGCGTTAATCAATCTGAATTGAACTTAAAGGAGGATGGAGCTGAATCAACATTTTCTGGATACTTCAAAAAATCCAAAGGCCCTCGATCAGAAGGATCCATTCAAAACCTCCTAAAAGATGTGGTAAAAGTGGGTCATGTTATGGGATATAATATGGAGGGGTGTGTGTCTAATATGGAGGAAATTATCAAATCTCAAGGAGCGGGAGAGGTTAATCGATGCATTGTTTGTCCCTAAACATCCAAGGCCTTGCCCAAAAGGCTAAAAATGATTGGGTCAAGGATCTAAGTATCAAGAATAAGGTTAACATTTTGGCTCTTCAAGAAACTAAAATGGAAAATATGAGTCTTTTATGTGCTAAATCTTGTTGGGGGAATATGACTTTTGATTTTGTTCATAGTGACTCTGTTGGAAATTCAGGAGGCATTCTTTGCGTGTGGGATCCAAATACTTTTCGTAAGAATAGTGTTACTCTTTCGGATTATTTCATATTGGTTCGTGGTGTGTGGGAACAAAATGGGATGGATCTTCTTATTGTTGTAGGATATGCCCCGCATGATGCCAAAGAAAAAATAACGCTTTGGGATTACTTGGCTAGTGAAATCAATAGATGGAAAGGAAAAGTAGTCGTCATGGGTAATTTTAACGAAGTTCGATTTTGGTCGGATAGGTTTGGTTCAATCTTCAATGCTCAAGGTGCTAATGTCTTTAATTCTTTTATTTCTAATGCTGGTTTGGTTGAAGTGGAGCTATGTCGTTGTTCCTTTACTTGGTGTCATAAAACTGCGAAGAAAATGAGTAAACTTGACAGGTTTCTCGTGTCTGATAATCTGCTCCACACGTATCCTCACCTTTCTGCTATTTCATTGGAGCGATTTTTGTCTGACCACCGTCCAATTCTCCTCCGTGAACATCACTTAGATTATGGCCCCACTCCGTTCAGGTTTTTTCATTATTGGTGTGAAATTGATAGCTTTAAAAATCTCGTGGAAGATGCTTGGAAAGACAGTCCGAATAATGAGGGTAATGCTATGCTTAACCTGATGGGAAAGTTTAAATTTCTCAAAACCAAAATTCGGATTTGGAACAAAACAAATATGGCTAGTCAGAAAAATGTTAAAAGTAAACTTATAACTGATCTTGAATCTGTGGAAGCTAAGATTGATCGAGGTATGGGTAACGAAGAAATTGTTGCGAAACGCATGAATTTGGTGAAGAATCTTCAAGATATTAACAACCTTAATTCAATGGAGATGGCACAAAAGTCTAATGTTAAATGGGCGGTTGAAGGAGACGAGAATTCTTCTTTCTTTCATGGCATGATTAACAAAAAAAGGAATGTTCTTGCGGTCAGGGGAATTATGATTGATGGCCTTTGGATTGATGATCCGAGTCTTGTGAAAAACGAATTTCTCCATCATTTTTCTCATAGATTTGCTAAACCAGATTGTAGTAGGGCTACTCTCCATTCAAATTTTCCCAATAGATTGACGTCTTCCCAACAATCTGATCTTGAACGTGATGTTTCAAAGGATGAAATAAAGAGGGCAGTTTGGGATTGTGGCACGGATAAATCCCCTGGGCCTGATGGTTTTACTTTTGGTTTCTATCATCGTTTTTGGTATCTCATTGAGAATGATGTTTACAAAGCCGTGTCGTACTTCTTCTTGTTTGGTGATATCCCCAAAGGTTGTAACTCATCTTTTATTGTTCTAATTCCTAAATTCCCAGGGGCTAATATGGTTAAAGATTTTTGTCCTATCAGCTTAATAGGAAGCTTATACAAAATTATTGATAAAGTCTTGGCTAATAGACTTGTTGATAAACTCGGTTCGATCGTTAATGAAGTCCAATCTGCTTTCGTCAAGGATAGGCAGATTTTAGATGGTCCGTTTATTCTTGACGAGCTCATTCAGTGGTGTAAGAAGAAGAGGAAACATTTCCTTGTGTTCAAAGTTGATTTCTAGAAAGCTTTCGACTCCGTGACATGGATTTCTTGGATGACTTGTTGTTCAAATTTGGTTTTGGTGGGAAATGGCGCAAGTGGATTCAAAGTTGTCTTCGATCTTCAAGAGGCTCGATTATTCTAAACAGGAGCCCTGCGGAAGAGTTCCAATTTCACAAAGGTCTCAAACAAGGTGACCCGCTCTCTCCACTTCTCTTTATCTTAGTCATGGAAAGTTTACATCTTTCCTTCAATCGTGTGGAAAAAGCTGGTTTGTTTAATGGTATTCAATTAAATAGTTCGATCAATATTTCTCATCTTTTCTATGCCGATGACGTTGTGTTTGTTGGACAATGGTGTGAGAAAAATATGAACACACTGGTTCATATTCTCGAGTGCTTTTTTCGGGCCTTTGGCTTGAGAATCAATATGAGCAAAAGTAAGTTAATGGGCCTCAACGTGGATATTGGTAAAATTAAAGAGGTTGCCTTAAAGCTAGGTTGTCTTACTCTCAAGCCTCCTTTCACTTATCTTGGTTCCACAGTCGAGGGATCTATGTCTCGCATCCAAGCTTGGGACGGGGTGGTAGAACGGGTCAAATCTCGTCTTTCTAAATGGAAGGTGAAAATGTTGTCAATTGGGGGAAGACTCACTTTGCTTAAATCTGTCCTGGGATCAATGGCTATCTATCAGATGTCTATCCATAAAGACCCCTTAGGTGTGCTTCGTAATCTCAAATCTTTAAGAAGCCACTTCTTTAATGGATGTGCCCCTAACAATCAAAAGGCTTCTTGGGTCAACTGGAAAAATGCTTTAGCTTCAAAAGAAAAAGGTGGGCTCGGTATATCTAGCCTCTATGCTTTAAATAGGGGCCTGATGTTCAAATGGTATTGGCGATTCTTTACAAAAGATTCATCTTTATGGTCTCGGGTTATTAAGGCCATCTATGGTGATTCTGGTGGGCTGGAAAGGAATACTTTTGCTACATATACATCATGTTGGTCTAACATTGTTAAAGAGGTCACTTCACTTGATGAAAAAGGTCTCAACTTCTGCAATGCTATTTGTTTTAAGCTTAGAAATGGTGAGAAGGCCCATTTTTGGGAGGATAGGTGGATTGATAGTATGCTCTTCAAAACACTCTTTCCTCGGCTTTATGCTTTAGAGTTGTGTAAAGACCGCTTTATTGGCCCAAGATCTGCGATTATACCTTTGATTCTTCTTTCCGTAGACCACCAAGAGGAGGGGTGGAACAAGAACAATTCATGGCTCTTTTGTCGCTGGTCAAAGATATTCAGTTAGTTCCTATGGAAGATCGATGGTCTTGGAGTCTCTCAAGTTCAGGCGAGTTCTCAGTGTCATCTATGAGAAGTTTGATAGAAGATAAAACTCTTCCAGATGCTACGCAAAAAACTAGGTGGGTTCGTTTGGTGCCCATTAAGATTAATGTGCACGCTTGGAAGGTAAAATCTAATTCGTTGCCGACTAGGTTCCATATATCGCGTAGAGGTATTCTCATTAACTCCCTTAAGTGCGGTACTTGTGATATGGGTGTGGAGACGGTTAACCACTTATTTTTCTCTTGCACTTTAGTACGTAATCTTGTAGATATGATTGCTCGCTGGTGGAATGTTACTCGCATGGATATTGATTCTTATTCTGACTGGGAACTGTGGATACAAAATCTTCGTCTTCCTATCAAGAACAAAAGGATGTTGGAGGGTGTGTTCTATATTATGTGGTGGTATGTGTGGACTTTTCGCAACAAGATGCTCTTTGACGTTAAAAAACCGAGGAAGGCGACCTTGTTTGACCATATTGTGTCTATGTCTTATTTTTAGGTTTGTAATAGATGTAATTCCTCGTTTAATATGTCTGACTGGATCAAAAATCCTAGTTTAATTCCTTTGTAATTTGCTAGTTCCTTACTAGCGTTTCTTTAATAAATTGTCATTCAAAAAAAAGTAAAGTAAATCAGTTATAGTTATGCGAAAATTATTCTCATTTTGTTTAAAGTCGTGTTTTGGTGGGATGCATAGTAAAGTTATAAGAAAATAACTAAATCAGGAAGATCAAGAGCTAAAGATAAACTTTTTGGTTTTGCGCGTAAGCACGATGTAAAAGCTTGCTCAATGTATATGAAAGTGTTGGAGAACTAGCAAGGGTTTGAGAAATATTTTTAATATCATATGAGACTATGAGAGAGACTTAAGGTGAGTACATGTGTTAGGAATTAGAAATTCCAGGTACTAAAGAGTCGGTCACCTCAAGTATATGTAATCGTTAGAAAGCTCGTAGTCATAGTTCTTTTAAGTTAAGTAGTATTTAGTTAAGTAACACCGTGGAGGACTGGGTCTTTACCACCTGTATGCACGATCCACGCCCGATGTGTGGCGATTTATGTAAGACTATAAATACTCTACCTCCCAAGGTAGAGAGTTGGAGCTCATAATAATATCTTTCACTTTCTCTCACTAAGTTCCCTAAACCTCTAACTTTCTCTCTAGAATTCCACTTATACGCCACCTTGTTGTTATGGTTTGATGTGTATGTGAAAACTAATATCCTACAATTGGTATCGAGCCATGGTTAGATCATATCTTGCACATCTTTGGATTTCTAGTGGTTTTAGGTGGTTTTGAGTTTGAAAAAGTTTAGTGGTTTTGCATCATTTGGTTGATTTCTTGTGTTAAAGCTTGGATTTTGTTAGTACTTTTATGTTTAGAATCATCACAAGTGTTTAGGTTTTCATTTGGTAAGCTTGAATCATCTTGGTTGGGTTGTTTTGGATTAAAAGTGATGTTTATGTGGTTTTTCTTGCTAGCGACTTGATATCTGGATTTATTTCTTCGTAGCGACTTGCTTCACAATTTTGTAGCGAGTTACGCTTTTGGAGCTAGCGACTTAGACCTAGCGAACTTCAATGATAATGGCACGAGAGAAATGGAAGGAAAAGGTGGTGGTGGCTCCAAGTTAAATCCAACAAAGAACCAAGATGTACTGTTACTAAAGGAGAACTAAGTAACGAAATCATAAGAATTATGTCGAACACATGCCCACTATTCCGCTCAAAGTCAAGAAAACTTTAGGAAGGCGTAAGAAGCTAGGAAAGCCTGAGAAGAGGTCGAGAAAAGAAAAGTTAAATGAAGATGCCGAGAGGAGGAGAAAAGCAATGGAAGATAAGAGGGTCAAGAGGAGCGAGGAAAAGAAAAGAAAGGTGAACAAGATAGGAAAACGCAGAAAATGCCGAGAGACTAAGAAACGAAGAAGCCCGGAGAGACGGATGTAGCTACAAATCCTTCTTAAATTGCAAACCGATGAATTTCATGGAGATAGCGACCTGTGATTGTCACCAATCAAAAGGAGATAGAGGATATCTTTGAAATTAGTGAATGCTCACGTGGACAAAGGGTGAAATATGCATCCCATTTGCTTAAAGGAGAAGCGCGACATTGGTGGAATATGATCAAGATCGCTCGTGGTAATGAAGTCATGAGTGCTATGACATGGGAACAATTTGAAGAGTTGGTCATGGAAAATTATTGTCCCAAGGATTGATGGATAAGCTTGAGGAGGAATTCTTGAAGCTGCAATGAATGATATGACAGCCCAAATACACTGCAAAGTTTAATGAAAAGGCAAGATTTGCAAAATATCGGTAGCTACGGAGGAAAGAAGAATCAAACGATACATATGGGGTTTAAAAAGCTGGAATTAGGGGTCCAGTTCAACAAGCACGACTGCAACTTTTCAAGAAGCGGTAGAGCTTGCTTTAATGATAGAAAGGAAAATAACCGGCGCCTAGAGGAAGGAGGAGATAACAAAAGAAAGAGAGAGTCGGGATGAAGACGTGAAAAGATCAAAATCAATGGTGGGAAAGTAGAGGATGTCGGGAGTATAAACCATGTACCATATGCAAGAAAAACCATAAGGGAAATGTTGGCATGAGGATTGTCGTAATTGTGGAAACCAGACACGCAACAAAGGACTGTAAGGTGATTGGGTTTGTTTTAGATGTAAGAAACCGGCACAAGATCGTGATTGTCACGAATGGAAGCCTCTCGATCCACAAGAGAAAGCAGGATATGGAGGCAAGCGAGGAGAGTACAAGGATACTCAACCACGAAAGACGATGGGAAGAGTTTTTCAACTAACAACAGAGAAGACTTAAGACACTCCATATTAGAAAGAATATAATAAAGCATGTGACGGCTAATAGTACCCTTCAGTTCTTAAGGATTATGAATTTTGATGTTTTTGAATTATTAAGTTTGGTTTATTTTCGATGGGATTATACTTCTAAGTTGGATTGCATACATTATTGGTTGGTTTTTGAATTTTAGTTGCATAATAAAGTTTAGAGTATTGAACGAATATGATGTTATAACAAAGCGCCTATGACCGATTTTTGTATTAAATTTCGAGGACGAAATTTTTTTTTTGAGGGAAGAGTTGTAAACCCTAAAATCTCGAACATGTTTAATGACCATTTAGCCCTCAAATTAAACAATTATGAAAACTTGTAGACACATCGATTAGTTAACGCTTTCACATACAACTTATATTAGTATAACTATCAAATGTGACGGAAAATAAATCTAATTTCACTTACGCCTACATGTACCACAAATGTATATATGCAAGTTATAAAGTAAACTAAACTAAATAAAATATAATTGAAATAAGGTAATTAAGGGAACTATATTGTGATTAAAGCCTCCTTAATTCTAGTCCAAATCACACGCCTAATCACCTTAAATTTCGTCCAAGACAAAATGTGTGTAGCTGTTATCATGCCAAGAAATTTGTTACCATTTACTTCTTCAAATAATTTCCAAGATTACCTCAATATATCTCAATATTTATTTACTCCTTCAAATCAAATACACCTAAAAAGAAAACCCTAGACCCCTTCAAGAAAGTTACTGAAAAGGGTCTCCTTCTCCATTATTTTTCATCGACAAAATCAAGGCTCAAAGAAGGTTTGTTCGAGGTTGTCACGAGGCTCGTAAGGATCTATTATATCGAGGTATTTTGGGTTCGTGGGCTTGTTGGTTGTCGTGGTTCTTGTGGTATCTTTATTCTTGTCGTGGGTCTTGGAGCAGACAAAGGGGTGCTTTGTTTCACTTATTCATCTAGTGTTTCTTCCTCTACGAAGGTATCTCGTCACCTCATTTGTTTTCTTTTACTTTTGCGAAATGCGGTCGTGGCTAAGGTATATCATGCGCATGTTTTTTTTTAAAACTAAATATAACAACATAAGATTTATAGGTTGGACATGGTCACGTGAAGAATATATTATCACATAATCTAATAAGATGCTTATATATGCATGGAATCTGGTTTGTAAACATGGGCATACAAAATTAATTGAGTAAAAGTGTGTGTGGGATCGAATCTGGAGAGGGTATAGCGTTCGTGTTGGTCTCGTTATTGCATGTGAATAGTCGTTATGGTTGTTGTCGTATGGTGTAACGGTGTGCGGAGTTTTGAGCGTCTAAAGTGGTAGTCAAACAGGTTATAAAACTGAAGTAAAAGGGTGCGCTTGTTTTGTAATCCGAATATGTCACGTTAAGAGTTGCAAGCAAGATTCGAGTCACATTTTGATGCACTAATTCTGTGCATGAGTTTTAAAATTTGAATTCACTCTTCATGCATAAAAACATGCGAATATTACAAAGAAACAAAAGAAAGGTAAAATGAATATGTACGTATGGTTCATTATGGTTAATGTTGGTATTTATATTAATTTTTCACTTTAACCCTCATCTTTAGGATATGTCACATGCAAACCTTGAACTATATTGAAATGACACAATTCACCCTAAACTTTGAGATATTTATCATACGAACCTTAATCTATGTAGATTCATTGAAGAAAGGGTGGCGTTTTTTGGCCTAAAGTGAATTGTAATTGAGCATCTGTGTGAGTTTTCATGTGCTTTTTAAATTAGGTTGCACTTAATTGAAATAGTATCATGCAAACTTGTTTAAATGATCGTTATTTACTACGTGTTTGGATTCTTCGATAATAAGTGAATGTTGAGAAATATGCTATATGTACATAATGAGATATATAAATGTTGGATTATAAATCGTGAACCATATAAATGTTGAATTGTGAATCGTGGAAATAAAGAAAGTTGGAACCGTTGAACCGAACGGAAATAAAGAAAGTTGGAACCGTTGAACCGAACGGAAATAAAGAAAGTTGGAACCGTTGAACCGAACGGAAATAAAGAAAGTTGGAACCGTTGAACCGAACGGAAATAAAGAAAGTTGGAACCGTTGAACCGAACGGAAATAAAGAAAGTTGGAACCGTTGAACGAATGTAAAATAATGAATAGTTGGTATATATGGTTTTGGTGATATGTGTTGAATCGTTGATTTTGTTGACTGTTGATAAGTAATGAGAATATGTGATCATTGAATAGTAATTAAATGATATTTGAGCAAATTGCATGATTGTGTTACAAGTTTGATGTTATTGAAAAAGTGTTTGATATTATAAGAATTGTTTTATACGTGAAAACCATGAATTTCTCACTAGGCCTTTGGCTGACCCAAAACTCTTTTAAAATTTGTGCAACCCAGATGAGCTGCTTAGAATCAGGAGATTATTAGAGATTGACTACGAGTAGAAGCTTCCGCTGATATAAGGTAAATTTGAGGTTTTTAACGCTCCGAAAAGGCGGGGTGTTACAAACCTCATGATAATGCAATTGGACATGCATGCTTATATGCCAAACGATCTCAAGAAATCTTAGAATGCTTGATCACAATATGCCCAAAGTCATTAGGTGAGAGAGTTAATCCTTTGATTCCATGCTCGATGCCTAATGCCAAGTATGATATGCACTCGATTCCCAATGTTTTGAATGTGAACCGTAGTGTGCCTTTAAGGGTTCGATTCTAGATCCATCAATGCTAAGAAAGAGAACTCAAGTGTGCCTTCTAGAGTACAAATCTCACCTCTAGTTTTAAGAATGTGAACCGTAGTGCACTGCATGTAGTTCGATCCCAAAGACATCTAAACAGTGATGCAAAGAGTAGTTAAACCAACTAATGTTCCCATTCCTCTACAGGAGTAATCGGTGACATTAAAGGGAGCAGTCAAAGTCTCAAGACAATACAAGGAATGATAGGACCTCGCAAGCTAAGAATGTGCCTTTGGAAAAGAGTGAAGAACAATCTATGAACTTTAAGCTTGAATCGAATAAAACGAATCGTGTTGATTCTAGTATTAGCCATAGGCGCATCAGAATTAATTCAATTCGATACTATTTGCAAACCTTGTAATCGATGTCCGCTTGAATTCGCTTCTAATCATGAATGTGGTGTTAATGTTATGCCTAATGATGTTAATTGTCCATTAATATTGTTAATGTTAAAATTCATGCTAAGAAGGCTAAAAGGCAAAACGAAAGAAAGTTAGAAAACAAAGGAAACCCACAGGGAAGAACATTCAAGAAAATAGGCTTTTATTGATACATTGGTCATAAGACTAATCGATAATGCCCACTAGAAAATGGATGCCTCACCGTAGAACTATTCCTTAAGAAGTGATCACACCGTGAATGTGGCTAATACGCACACTAGTATTGCATCTAGTCACAATGATTCCATTGCCTCACTTTCGATATGAATGCTTCTATTTCGAGTGGGTGTTCCAACCTGCTGCTACTAACCAAATGGAACCCATTCTTGCATGGGATCCCAATTATCCGATTATCCATTCTTGTTCATGTTCAACCGCAGATCGCTCAAATCGTTCGTGGTACGTGGACTCAGTCGCTCCAAGCATATGACCGAGACCGGTCGCGCTCATGAACTTCGTGAGCAAATTCATCGGAGGACGATTAGATTCGGTAATGATCATTTTGGTGCTATTATGGGTTATGGAGATTATGTTGTTGGTGATAGTGTCATCTCTAGAGTATACTATGTGGAAGGTCGGGTCATAATATGTTCTCTCGTTGGTCAATTCTATGATTCTCGATCTAAGTAGCCTTGAGAAAACATACATGTTTTGTTCGAGATCTTAATGGTAAGGAACTGCTAAAAGGAACTCGTGGCTCAAATCTTTACACCATCTCTATCGATGACATGATGAGGTCTTCTCCAATCTTCTTGTTATCAAAGGCTTCAAAACAAATTCATGGTTATGGCATCGTCGTCTCAATCACTTGAACTTGCACCATCAATGATCTTTCGTAAAGGACTTAGTTGTAGGTTTACCTAGACTAAAGTATGAAAAGATCATCTTTGTTCAAGATGCCAATTGGGTAAAAGCAAGAAGTATGCCCATAAACCCAAACCTACTAACTCGTCACGTAAGTTCTTCATATGATTCATATGGACTTATGTGGACCAATGAGGTGCAGAATATCTATGGAAGAAATATGTGTTAGTTGTGATTGATGATTACTCTAGATTCACCCGGGTCAAGTTCTTAAGGACAAAGGATGAAACTCCCGATATCATAATCAAACTCATCAAACAAACCGAGTTCGACTTAACAAAACCGCCGAATTATCGTAATGCATAATGGAACCGAGTTTGTCAACAAACAACTTAGTGAATTCTATGAAAGCGTTGGAATCACCCATCAAAGAAGTGTTCCACGAACCCCTCAACAGTAACGGTGTAGTTGAAAGACTAAATCGTACTCTTGTTGAAGCCGCTAGAACAATGCTTATCTACTCAAAGGTTCCAATGTTTCTCCGGGTCAAGCAATTGCCACCGCATGCTACACACAAAATCGTTCCCTCGATTCACACTGCTCATGGAAAAACTCCATATGAACTTGTCCACAACAGAAAACCTAATCTATCTTTCCTTCGTGTGTTTGGTGCATTGTGTTATCCAACTAATGAGGTCAAGACTTAGGCAAACTTAGGGCTAAAGTCGACATTGGAGTATTTGTAGGACATGCACCAAACAAAAGGGATACCGAATCTACAACAAAAGAACCCGAAATATCATGGAAACAATTCACGCTCGCTTGATGAGTGACCGGTCAAATGGCTCTGGACACTCCATTTCAGACCCGCACTTCAAAACAGTCCCATTGGTTCATCCCTTGTTCCAAACTCTTCTCAAGAAACTCCATATGTACCTCCATCCAAGATGATTTAAAGAAACTGCTTGATCCTATGTTTTATGAACTGTATGATTCAATTACTAATGAGGTGTTGATCCACTACAACAGAGGATGCTCATATTCCGTTGAATGAAGTCAATCCTCGCCTCAATATCTCTAAGTCAAGAAGCACTGCTGCCGATCCTTCGCCTCATCAACAAATCATCACTCTTCAAATGTACATCATGGAAATGTTTCGACATCAATGATGAAGTTAATCCCTTTGCTACTCCTCAAGATGCTCCATTTGAAAACATATTTGCTACTCCCGAATCATCATCGAACCATCGCCTTCGGAGACATCGACTCGCCTACCTCGGTTCCTCAACAACCGCCACATGAACACCTCGTAAAATGGACTCACGATCATCCATTATACAACATCATTGGAAATCCTCTCGTCCCAGATCAACCCGGAAACAACTCGCAACCGATGCCTTATGGTGCTTCTTCAACTCCGTACTATCTAAGATCGAACCAAAAGATGTTAAACCGCCATGAATGAAGATAGTCGGTTCAATGCCATGCAAGATGAAATTCATGAGTTTGATCATCTTGATGTATGGGAGTTAGTACCGCCCAGATCGTATATGATTATAGCTCTCAAATGGATCTTCAAAGTAAAACTTGATGAGCATGGTGATGTGTTGAAGAACAAGGCTCGATTAGTTGCTAAAGGATATCATCAAGAGGAGGTATAGACTTTGAAGAATCTTTTGCTCCAGCTTGCTCGAATCGAGGCAATCGTAATCTTTCGGCACGCTTGCTAGTAAGAACATGGTAGTATATCGATGGATGTAAAGACGGCATTTCGAACGGAGATCTTAAAGAAGTCGTCTCACGCCGCCAACTGAAGGATTTGTGAATCAAGAGCATCCTACTCACGCTTATCGCTTGAAGAAGGCTCTTTACGGTTTAAAGCAAGCTCCAAGGGCATGGTATGATACATCATCAAAGTTTCTTCTATCAACCGGATTCATCAAAGGAGCGATTGATCCTACATTGTTCACCGTGAAGTCGCAAACATTTAATTCATGTTCAAATTTATGTTGATGATATTATTTTTGCCTCGGCTGCACCCAATAGAATGTGATCGTTTTCAAATGAAATGAGTTCAAAGTTTCAAATGTCAATGATGGGACAAATGTCATTTTTCTTGGGATTACAAATTTCACAAAGTCCCGAGGCATTTTCATAAATCAATCTAAATATGCAATGTAGATTTTAAAGAAATTTGGATTTGATTCAAGTGACCTATTGACACCCCCATGATTGACCGAACCAAACTAGATGAGGACCTCTCGGGATCATGATTGACCAAACAAAATATCGTAGTATGATTGGATCCTCGATGTACCTCACGCCTAGTAGACCGACATCTTGTTCATTGTTTGCATGTGTGCTAGATACCGTGCTAAGCCTACTAAAAGGCACCTTGAATCGGTTAAACGGGTCTTTTGGTATCTCAAGGAACCATCAATATGGGACTTTGGTACCCAAAAGACACCCAGATGTCACTAACGGCATATGCGGTGCGCATCATGCAGGTGTCAAGATACTCGTCGAGCACGTCGGGAGGTGCTCGGTTTTGGGTGATAAGCTTGTGAGTGGTCTTCAAAGAAGCAAATGAGTACTTCTATTTCCTCTCAGAGGTGAATACATAGCCATGTCATCTTGTTGTGCTCAAATCTTATGGATGAGATCTCAATTATCGACTATGGCTTTGTATTCAACAAAATCCTCCTCAGATCGTGATAATAAAGTGCTATTGCTCTCTCATGCAACAACGCTCAACACTCAAGAGCAAAGCATATCGACATTCGACATCATTTCATCGAGAACAAGTGGAAAAAGGTGTGGTGGAACTATATTTTGTGAGGTCTCGAATATCGCTTAGCGACATCTTCACCAAAGCTCTTCCAAGAGAACGCTTTGAGTTTATTCTTCCACGACTTGGTTTGAAAAGCCTTCAACCAGAAACTCTCAAACGTCTTCGTGAGGAAGACGAGGAGTAAAGGTCTATCTTCATCTATCTCTTGTATATATATTTTTGAAAACAAAATACAAAATTATAAAACTTTCAAAATCCATAAAAATTTGAAAAATTCAAAATCTTCAAAAATATTGTCATTTTGTCATGTTTTTTTCTCGGTTCGATAATATCTACGGTCTTTGTCTTGTCATTCAAAGAATGACACGGACTTTAGATGTTGTTCAATTCTTAAAAAAATAAATAAAAAAAAAAAAAAAAAAAAATTGGGAGAAAGAGAAATGGTTTATTGTCATTTCGCAAGAACCGCTTTTAAAAGAAAGAACAGAGCCATGTTTTACCATGTTTTCAAATTCCATGCTCGATTCTATAAACATTTATCTCATGAAAACCAAAAGCTTTGAAAAATAACTCGGTCTCTATTTTTGATAATCATCAGACTTATTTGTCAAAATCTCTATCTCTCAATCAACAACCTATGTCATTGATTGAGGGGAGAATGATTTCAATTAAATTAAAAAGTTATTTGGCATTAAATTGTTTTCAAAAGAGTTACATGCATGTTTTATCAATGGAGTTTAAAGTCTTAAAATCCGATCCTTATCGCTTAAAACGCTTTCATAATCAAGTCACAATTCCCTTAAAGCTTTCAAAATCAATTTAAATCAATAAGAGATCACAAATCTCAAATGATTTGATAATTGTGATCGGGGAGAATGTGTGATTTAAATTGGATTTAAACCGATAATTCGGTAAATGGTTTTATAAAGATGTACATGCTTGTCCTTCCCACATGTGACAAACGATTTCAAATTTTCAATGCACATGTTGAGGGGAGCATCTATCTTAAACCTTTGATTTGTAACGTGATCATTCATCCCATCAGTGGGGTCCTCTAGTATGTGCAAAACTCTTTTCAAACCTCGAGGCACATATTGAGGGGAGCAAATTTATGGAAACCTCATCCTTCCCTGAAATGCGATATCTACTTGATTTGATATGGGAAGTGATGTTGATATCTTTAGAAAATGGTAATCAAAGAAGTTAATTCTTTCTCTTGTCTCCGTGTGCTAAACATTTTCAAATACTTGATGCACATGTTGAAGGGAGTTCTCGTTTAAAATATCAAAACAATTCGGTACAAAATGCTTTGATAATATATCACAAGTATCCGAATTGATTTTCAAATGGTTTTCAATTGGATCCAATGGCGGATGAACAATACCAAATTGACCAACCAACTTTACTTTATATACGGTGATATAAGGATGATAAGGTTAGGTATGTGTTCCCATGATCCGCCGTAACGGAGGGATCTACCGAGGACAATCCACTAGTTAGTGTAGAAGTCCTTAGGTATGATGATAAAAGGAGAAAAATATGAGATATGGGAAGAGTGCGGACTAAGACCGAGCTAGTCTTCGAATAAACCCAACAAGGTTCTAGCTATGAAGTCTCGGTAAGCATTGAAGGGTTGAAGAATTAAAAGAATTGAATGAGGAAAGGGTGAAACAAATAGCCCTCCATTTATTCAACCTTAGGCGTAAACCGGTTCAATTCATATACTCTTGATGGTAACATCGGTATTGAAGACAAGACGTCATGGACCCAAAGGACGCATGCACTTCAACTTTCCAAACCACTCAAGTTTCTCTTAAAAGGGCTTGTTTCATTCTCACGGGAACCGACATTATCTATCGACTTTCTCTTAGAGATTGTTGATATTGAAGAGGACCCTCTCCCTAGTCTCCCAGACAGATCCAAATATGCACAAAATTGAGTCTAGAGCCACGAGATCATCAATAAATCTCATTAGGACACTTTCAATGAAGACTCTCTGCTTCACACAAAGTGGAAAGAGATTATATCTTGAGTCCTCACGCATTATCCTTGTGGTATTGCCGTAACATCCGAGTGATGTGTTTACATATTCACAATGAAGATGGAAAGCCTTCGAGCCAACATCAAACAAGCTCCCGGTAGGTGGCATGTGAGATCTTTATATGGATCAACCATGTGACAACCGAATAGAACAATGGGGCGATTCAATCTCTTGAATCAATCTCGTTCAGTTATGGGTTGACGGATACCTTTGAAAAACCGGTCTTTGTGCTTAACAACTCTTTTCTTTAGCACATCGACCGTGTACTCATTTTTCAAACCAAAAGGTGTTTTTATGATTGATAATTGATTTTCAATAAAACCTTCGTTGTATTGCAAAACAATTTCTATTGAGCAATACACGATTGTTTTTCAAATCTCTTTTCATCAATCGGTGGACTTAAAATTATTGGTTCACTCACTCCGTGTTGTCTTCTTTGAGATGTTCGGTTTGAGAACAGCTAGAACAACGCGAAACCCCGTCAAGGAAATTCTTGAATTATACCGATCACAGCAAGACATGTATCGATCAACGGGGAACCGGGTCGTGTACCTCAATTCAACGAAAGTGATCAAAGACACTTTCGTGCGATTTATTGCTAATCGCATGTATGCGGTACACCCGACGCTTGCAAAATGATCGTAATGAAGCGGTCAATCCATAGCCGCATGCTCACTTAACACATTCATCTCAAAAGAAATCATGATTAGTGCATCAATGACTCGATATTTTCACTCCATGCTTCGCTCTCCGCCAATATCATGATTCAACAAATGCTTCCGCTACTCGATGAGAAGATATCATGATCCGTAATGTGAGCATGTCGGTCCTAAAGTCACAACATCACATAATACCAACACCACAAAGGATGTCTCGTAGATTGTTGATAGTGATGATCTCAAAAGATGGCTCAAACTTATTATCACGTGGATCAAGAAAAGACCTCCACCGAGTAACCAAACATGCAATGTGAAGAATCAATGTCTACGAGCTTAGCGCAAAGGACTACATCAAGAATGCGAGATCAATTGTTAATGTATTATCTAGTTGCATTCAATGTAATTTTGGTACATGATTGAGGTGACCTCCATGTGGGAGATTGTTAGGAATTAGAAATTCCGTGTACTAAAGAGTCGGTCACCCAAGTATATGTAATCGTTTGAAAGCTCGTTGTCATAGTTCTTTTAAGTTAAGTAGTATTTAGTTAAGTAACACCGTTGAGGACTGACGGGTCTTTACCCATCAGTATGCCCGATCCACACCCGATGTGTGGCGATTTATGTAAGACTATAAATACTCTCTACCTCCCAAGGTAGAGAGTTGGAGCTCATAATAATATCTTTCACTTTCTCTCACTAAGTTCCCTAAACATCTAACTTTCTCTCTCTAGAATTCCACTTATACGCCACCTTGTTGTTATGGTTTGATGTGTATGTGAAAACTAATATCCTACAACATGGAGATTTTCAACAAACGGGGGCACACATCAAATTAAGTTTTAAAAGAATGTTTTGGTGGTAAAATCTCTTTATATACAATCTTTTACGTTGTTTATGTAGAGGTCATGCTTACAAAAGTTTATATATTATCTATCATGCTCAATATTAGATGAGCGGTAGGGTTGGCATGTAAAGTAAATAATTTTTTAAGCCTTGATAATCGGTAAGGAATGATAATAAGCTATAAGCTTGGAAAGAAATGTTTGGATCCATAACATGATGTGTTCACTTGGGAATGTTACGATATTATATAATGTCCTCGAATGTTAAGGTGGTATAATCACCTTGTAAGTCGGATGTCAAGGGCTTAAGGGCTGTTTGGCAAGAGCTTTATTTGGGAGTCAGTAGCTTTTGTTATAAAATAATCTCTTATAAAATAAATAGCTCTGTTTGGATACGTTTGGATGCATTAACTTCAAGCTTTTATTTCAAACAAATAGCTCTTAAATGAAAAGTTGATTCATGAAGCTTTTAAACATTTTGGAGTCATAAAACTTTAAATTCTTGATATACCTCTAAACATTTGTTTATAATTATGTATATGCCCTTTTACGTCATTTTACATCTTATAATTACATTTAACTTACTAACTTACCAAACACTTTTATTGAAAAAAGATACAACTTGTAGCTCATGTTAACAGCTTTGTAGTTAACGACTACGATTCTGACCATACCTTCTGACATACACTTACAAACTAGTTTCAAGATTTTTGTTAAAGAATAAACATGTATATCTCTTAGCTTTTGTGGCTAACGTGTGTGTCATGTGTGTCCCTAGGTGTTCAAAACACCTATGAATCTATGTCCCAAATATGTCTTTGCTACTTTTTCACTTAATGTTGTTTGTGCAGATTAATGTGAGGGCTTATTGTGTTCATTCTCTATTTTGGTTATGAAGAAATACAAAGATATCTGCGCTTATGAAGAATGGTAGATAGTTAAAGGGGCTTCATGTATTATTGCTGGCTATAAAAGAGTGGTCCCTGTGTAGGGTTTGTATCATCCATCATACGCAGTCTTCTCTTGACTGCTACATCACTCTCCCTCCAAATATTTATGTGTTGTGTAGTTAATCTGCAAGATTTTTAAATTTCGGTCAGGTCCGAGATGACCGAAATTAATGGCACGTTTGGTAGAGAGAATTTCAAAGAAATGAAATGATGCAGAGAATAGAAATTCAGAGAATAGAAATCAGCAGAGAACTTTGTTCAATTCTAATGTTTGATAACAACATAGACTTGACCCGAGAAATGAAAAAAATATAAAAAATAAATAACATTTTATCATACGAGACTCACATGTATTTGTTTGTTGATTTTTTAATTATTTTTCTAAATAACAATTCTAAAATTTAAATTTTTTAAATATTTTTTAATTATTTTTCTAAATAACGATTCTAAAAAAATATTTTTTTTTTAAATAAATATTTTTTTTAAATTATTTTTTTAAAATCTTATTTAAAAAAATTATTTAAAAAAAATTATTTAAAAAAATTATTTTTAAATTTTATTTACTTTCTTTAATTTTTTATAAAATAATTTTAAAAAAATAATAATTATTTTTAAAAAAATAATTATTTTATAAATTTTTTTAAAAATAATTATTTTAAAATTAAGAAAAAATAATTTTTTTTTAAATAATTATTTTATATTTTTTTAAAATTTATATATCAAAAACTTATTTAAAAAAAATAATTATTTTATTTTATTTTATTTTATTTTTTTAAATTTATTTTTCAAAAAACTTATTTTTAAAAACTTTATTTTTAAAAAATATTTTTAAAATGTATTATTTTTATTTTTTTTAATTTACAACATACTCATTTCTCTCATTTCCCAACTAAAAGTAGTGGAAATGAAAGTTACAAAATTACACTACCAATTCTCCACAAATTCTCCACAATTCTCCACCTTTTATTTCTCTAACGTATCAAACAAAAGAATTTGATTCATTTCCATTTCTCCATTTCCATTTCCTCTACCAAACATAGGGTTTTCGGTAGTATTTCTAAGAATTTCACCGATTTCGGTCATTTCGGTCAAGGTCCGAGATTCGAGATACCAGTGGTATACCAAGAGATTAACTACATAGTTTATGTGTTAGGATCAGTTGATCCATTTCTGTATTGTTTCTTTGATCATTTGATCTTCTTCCATTCTTGTAACAGTTTGATTGTTATTACTCAAACTGTGCCGACTATTGTACTTTGATTCTTGAATAAAAGTGAACTCGTTGCTCTGCTTATCTGTTCGATACCATCGCACATGGTATCAGAGCTATAGGCTACTGATTATCTTCAAACCCTGATCTCCAAGGTTTTCTATATTGGGGGTTATTGACCTTGATATCTCCGGTGGTTCGTATTTGTGTTCTGGGACGTCTGTGGTAATTGGATTGGTGGTTCTGATCCTATTGGTGCTCAATCGAAACAAATTAGGGTTCGTTCCAAAACCCTAATTAATTTTCCAGATTGGGGTTTTGTTCTTGGAGTGCTCTCGGTTCTAATTAATCATAATCATCCCTAGACTAAGTGAATCTAGGGTGATTGTGTTTCGTCTTCACTTCTTCACCGCACAAAGCAATCGTAAGTACTTCTCCTTTCTTGTTTAACGATATTCAAGTGAGTGGGTGCAAACGGGTAGGTTAACACCTTGATCCGCCACCTCACGAGTGGTGTGAATACACTGCCCGCCTACCCCAGTCCAAAGGCTTGGTACTTGTTGAACCGTGGGTGTGAGTTATTTATTCTCTTGCATTTTTTTCTCTTCTAGTTGAAGGAGGATATGTCTAGTTAGGTTGGAGGTTGATTTGGGATTGTTGCTCTCATTAATTGTGGTTGCTGTTTCTGTTTGTTCTATTTATTTGTCTGTCTCAGTGCTGTCACCATGGTTGAGGGTGATGATGAACATGCTAATAATGAATCCAGGTTTAATGATTCTATGCTTAATGAATCTATGATTAATTCTTCTTCTGAATTAAAACTTACATTTGGTAATACTCTCTACTTACATCCTTGTGACACCAGTGGTAATCCCATTATATCTGTTAAATTGACTGGCTCTGAAAATTATAAAATATGGAGCATTGCCATGACATTTGCCTTAAGAAATCATAATAAACTTGGCTTTGTTGATGGAACTTGTCAAAAAGATGCCTTTAATGCTAGTCTTGCTAATCAATGGGATATGTGTGACTCTGTTGTTCTTACTTGGATTCTAAACTCTTTAAGTCCTGAGTTATTTGCTGGTGCTATATACTCTAAAACTGCTTATGAAATGTGGAATGACTTAAAAGAAACCTATGACAAAGTTGATGGATCTCATTGCCTTTAATATACATAAAAATATCAACTCTAGGGTCAAATGGGTCCTCTCTTGCTAATTACTACAACAATCTTAACTCATTATGGAAACAGTTTGACTCCATGATCGCCTTCCTACATGTACTTGTGATGTTTGGAAAACATTTTGAAAAACATAACCACTAATCAAGTTAATGTAGTTTTAATGGGTCTTGATGACACTTATGTGCCCATCGAAGCAATATTTTAACCGTGATCCTTTACCATCCGTCAAAACTGCTTATTGTGTCAGGGAAGAATCCTATAGGAACTTCTCCTCCTGCATGGATCCATTAAACCAAATGTATCTGCTTTTGCTTCAAAGTTTTTGATAACAAAAAGAGGAAACAACAATTACAAAAGCTCAAATCCCACTCTGGGAATAATACCTCAGTAAGAGCTCTAACAATAGAGGACCCAATCTTAATCAAATGCTCTAATCAGAACAAACCCAGTCACACCATTGATAGATGTTATGATATTGTTGGTTATCCTGCTGGTTATGGAAAAAGGAACTTTAATTCTAATATTAAACCTGCTAGTAACAATGCCTCTTCTTCTTCTGATGACAATCTTGGAAGTAGAACTAGCAACTCTCCTGTTTCTTTGTCTAATGAACAGATGGTCAGACTCATGAGTCTTCTCAATGATAGTCCTATCAATTCCAATATGGCAGATAAATGTTTTTCAGGAACTTTTTTTAATGGCAGTGTCAAATTCAATTTAAAATTTGAAAAACACTTTAATGGTAACACAAACCTTTAAAAGGAAAAATCGGTCTTGGTTGGATTGTTGACTCGAGCAAACCAACACATGAGTTTGTCTTCAAAATCCTTAATCAATACTATTGATGTTTCTAAACTTGGTCTCACTGTTGGACACCCAAATGGTACTCAGGCACTTATCACTGAGATTGGTGACCTAAAAATCAACAACAACATTACCTTACATGATGTCTTAGTGGTGCCTGAGTACCCTGTCAGTCTGCTCTCTGTTCACAAACTTGCTAGAGATAGCAAACTATTTGTTGGCTTTGATGAATCTAAATGTTATATTCAGGATTTAGCAACAAAAAGGAATGTGGGGATTGGTAATCAATCTAATGGCCTGTACTTGTTTGATGTAGACTCTGATTGTAAGATTGTCTCTAATAACTGCATCTCTTCATATTTTGTTTCTAGAAACCTTTGGCACCAAAGGCTTGGTCATCCCTCTGACCAAGTCTTACAAGTCCTTAAACCCATTCTTAACCTTGATAAACCAACTGACCCTAACCATCTCTGTGACACTTGCAACAAGGCTAAACAAACCAGGGAACCTTTACCCTTAAGTGAACATAAGTCAACTAAAATTGGTCAACTTGTACACCTAGATGTTTGGGGTCTTTATAAAATCACTAGCAGAGATGGCTACAAATATTTTTTTAACTATTGTTGATGATTACTCAAGATCTGTCTGGGTTTATATGCTTAAAGGCAAAGAAGAAGTCTATGATTCCATTGTCAATTTTTCTCAAATGCTGTCAAACCAATTTGAAAGTAATATAAAAAATTTTAGAAGTGACAATGGTACTGAATTTGTCAACAAAAGAATGCAACATGTTTTTCATAACAAAGGTATTCTACATCAAACCTCTTGTGTTTACACACCTCAACAAAATGGAATAGCAGAAAGGAAACATAAACATCTTCTCAATGTTGCTAGATCTCTTATGTTTCAGGGGGTGATAACGCTACACGTGCTGCTCGGGGTCAAAGGAACTTCCTTTTCTTGAGCAAGTTTTATAACACCCTAGGCAATGAACCTAATCGTTGTAGTGTAGTAATTAGGGTAAGCCATGGGTATTGATATCGCTCTCTGGGGAATAGGAATGCTAGTAGGGAGTTACTACGCTAAGGTTAAGGTTGAGGAAGATTATTTTTTATCTTTTATATTTTATGAAAATGGAAAGGTACGAATCTCGGGTATTGGATTTGGGGTTGGTATTTCTACCGATTACTCTACTATTATCTAATTATCTAAACTAAGGTTGTGGGAGTCTATGTCTAATTAATGTGTGCTCGTATGATAGTTTAAAGATGTGTTTACTTAGTTTGTATTACTCCTTAATTATCTCCTATTGATGGTTGAGTGTCACGCCTTAGTCCTAGTTGCGTTGTGTTTCTAAAGTTGTAGGGTATGCGTTTCTCCATAACTCTTCGAACTTACCAAAGGGTCTTGTCTACAAACCCACTAGAGATTATAGACTCCTACTCTAAGGCGCTCTTGGATGGTTTAGACTACAATTACTCGTGTAATTATACTCTAGGGTTCACAAAGATGAATCAAGCATTAAGTGCACAACGAATGATCTATCGCACTACTAGATCATTAATCAACTAAAATAAGAAACAACCAATCAATATTTAATAATTAAGTTTCATACTTCCTAAGCAAACACACAAATAAATTAGCTGGGACATGGAGAACATGCAAGCATACACACAAATAATCAAAGACATAATTGAATTAATGAAGTAAAGACTTATCTTGGTGTAAGATAGGGTTAAAACCCTAAAATCTTCGTACAAGACACCTTAGGTTCGATTTAGGTTTTACTCCAAAGACTCTCCACACAAAGACCGAAAAATTCGGATTCTATATATAAGATTACAATTGCGACGGCCACCTTATGTTTAGTGACGCGTGTCGTGTCGCCGCCATTGGGGTTTCGTCTTGGCCACGTTAACCTTGCGACGGCCACCTTATGTCCGTGACGCCGTCCTCTTCGACTTCGACGTCGTCTGGATTGCATCTAGGCCGCCCGAGTAGCGACGACCTACTCTTTCACCACTAGACGCCGCCTCTTGAAAATACGAGTTTTGGGTTCCGTCCGTCACAATAGTGCAGGACGGCCGCAAAATAGCACCCGACGCCGCCGCTTTCTACATTCAAGAATCGTGAGTGTCTCGATTTCGACTTTGACCATTTTCTTCATATTTCGCGCCTTTTCGTCCAAATAAGTGCCATTCCAAAGATTTTGCCTTCACGAGACCTAAAAGTGAAAAGGAACGATATTAAGCAATAACGGATACAAAAGTGATCAAATAAGGACTTAAATGACCCCTCAAATGGTACCTTTAAAACCTTATCAAATATCCCTACACTTGTTATTTGCTTGTCCTCAAGCAAATGTGCTTTTAGCCAATTAATTTATAAGTTAGGGGCCAGCGGCATTAATTCAAAACGTCCACAACACATATAAGCCCCGAAAAGTCATAACAAGCACGGAATTACATACTAGCACCTCACATGGGGTGTTTGGATACTCATCTCTCTCGGTGTATAAATGAAATATAACAATATAGGAAATGGAAGATAAACACTCATTAAGCGGTCCTAGTACATAGATTACCATAGGTTTGGAGAATAGATCAAACCTCCATCGCTTATGTAAGCACCTAGGAAAGACTATCAAAGAGGTCTTTTAAAGGGTTGTAATGTTAGGCTTACGGTAGGGAAACAAAGGGTTTGGTGGGATAGGCTATTTAGTGGTGGTAAGTCAAAAATCTTTATGTTAAATGCATATGAAGAATGGCGTTGCTAAGCCAAGACTCGACACTCTAAACTCTAGATAACTGAAATAAATAAACATAAAATTAAAGGATAGATGTAGGATGGTAGCCCGTTTGTTTTTTTTTTTTTTTTTTTTTTTTTCATACTCTATTTTTTCTTTTTCTCTTTTTCTATTTTTTTTTCGATTTTTTTTTTTTTTTTCATACACTTTTACTCTACCATCCTCTACGATAACATCAAAATACTAGGGATTTATAGGCACATCCCTACACTTGAGTTTTTATTACTCTAACACTAATTTGACCCGAATTGAAAAGATCAAAACACTTGGGGTACATTATTACGCAAACAAAGGGAATTTGAATTTAACGTTCCCTTCCCGTCATTTCATAAACTTTAACTTTTCCCATGAATCCCAATCATCCCAAACTCAGATACAAAGGATATGACTCGACTTAGCAACTCATGCAAGCAACCGGATAATTGAACTAAGGGTTTAGGGTGATAACAAATATTTGCACTAAAAGTGAGTGCATAAGGGGTAGGCTAAGGCGATTTGGGTGTATATTTGGGGTGGGGTGTAAACAATGCTCTTCATTGATATTCGGAAAATCGAAATATCACGAGAACCGCGAAAAGGATAGGCTCGAGGGTTAACTAGGGGTATCGTGTACTAAAAATGAGTACAACGCAGGGTGTGGGGAATTACTCAACCGATGTGGAAGAAGTAATTATATTACGGGTATTAAACAAGGGTTATCCTAATGCCTCTTATCATTTAGTTATTCCTAACTACACAAGTGTAGCCTCACTTACGATCTCGGAATGCATCACAAAACAAGTTCTAGAATCTAATATACTACTAGGTTCACACTCTAAGCATTAAAGATGAATGCTTTTATTCCTACTAATCTAAGGGCGATCCTCACATTTTGGGTGGAATTTGGGTGGTAAGGGTTTTTGTGCTAGTCATGCAACTTCCTATCCGTGAGACGCTTTGTTAAGACTAATGGCCCACCCTATATGTCATGAAAAATTTTAAATTTGGTGCCAAAATTACCCTAACCGACATTTTCTCATGGTTTATTACACAAATGCAATTTGGACAAAGCAAATAGTCAAGGATAAGCATAGTTTCAAAGTTCCGCTTTATTTTCCCTCCCTACATTTAAACCGAACATTGTCCCCAATGTTCCCCGAAAGTATCAAAGATATGATAAAAGAAGGTAATTAAAAACGAAGAAACTAATACTCACGATTAGCTCGGTAGGATCCGTGTAAAGTGGTGGTTAAATTCTTTTCAAGAAGAATTATTGCGTGAAAAGCTCCTTCCAATCTTATGTAACTTCTTCTTGACAAACTAAACCTACACACTTGAAGAAAACAAACGAAACCTTCGCGTAAAATCGGCGGTAATAATATATATAAGACTCGATTTAAACTAGGATATAATGCTTGTGGAATGGATGTTTACAGAATTTCTAAGAAAATTAAGACCGAAAATTCCAAAATTTATAAATAGCTCGAAAACGAGAAAAAGTAATCGATGTTTTACTCCTTCCTAACGCCGTCGTTGCAATCTGACGCCGTCAGTTATCCCGACAAAAGCGGATCTCGATTTTTCTCGGAAAAAAATTTCAAAATTTACATCTTTAGAATCGGAAAAATTTCGCAAAACATCCATTATGACTCGATACAAGCATTTGACTCGAACAAACAAACATATATATCTTTTAGTTAATTGTTATTCTCATGTTTACGTTTCTTTTGAAAACGTGTAATCCTCCCTACACTTATCCCTTATGTAAAATACCTTTATATGCAATTAAGACGAGGTTAAAACAAAATAAAGCATTTTACAAATTTAAACATGAGGATAAACAATTAATAAAAGATATATGACACTAACAAGCAAACAATTAAGCATGGGTTGCCTCCCACGAAGCGCTTTTCTTTATTTAAGAGTCTTGTAGCTAGACTCATAGTCGTGCTCTTACGTTTCCTCACCACCGTCCTCTTGACGGCCTCTAATGGGGATTCCATGTTGTAGAAGTGCCCTAAAATGCGCTTCTCTAGAGTTCATCCTCTCCCATTCGGTCCTGATTCCGGTCCTAGGCTCAAGCAATCCTTGTAGAATCCGAAAATCTTAGCCATAACATAATCAACACCTTTCTCCCTATCCTCATCATTCCTATAATAGACCGATATTTTAAGTTCCTTTTCATCATTAAAGAGTGATGAAAACTTCTCAATCTTAAACGGCATTTGGTAAGCTATGTCATCGGTCTTATTCTTGAATCGCACTACTCTCTAATGAGGGTCATAGGTCATTCCGGTGCTTTCTATGAAAGGTTTTCCTAGAATAACATGGGACAAGCTAGGGTCTACGGCGTGCTAATATCATCCACAATTATGAAATCCGTAGGAAACGTGAAACTACCTACATAAACGGGCAATCCCTTAACTCTACCAAGAAAATTGCAACTAACATTAGGATCATTGGGGTCTTCCCTAGTTGGAATAAACTTCTTCAATATCCAATTGTAGTAGGTGCTAGTCATTATGTTGATTGGGGACTTGCGATCAATGTAAGCTTTTGCCACAAAAGGTGTCCTATGACACATGGTATGTTAAGATTCCACGGGTTCCCAAACTTAACTCGAGGACTTTTCCTAACATACATGTGGCGGTCACGCACTAAGTGAGGGTGGCGAGATAGTTCTTCTTCCGTAGGAAATTTGTCGAAATAGTCAATGTCTACTTCATCTACTTCCTCGTATTTCCTCATCCACTAGTGTATAGTCCTCTTCATCATTTGTTTCATCGGGTTCAACTAAGGCGATGGTATTGACGAATTGGACATACTTTAGCTTGCTTGGATCCTTAATCTCTATGCACGAAGGCTCGGGAGTCGAGATGGCACTAACCTTCTTATCACTAGCTATGGCTTTCAAAGGTTGTCTATTTTCCTATCCATCTCGGCTTGTTGATTATTAAAGCGGTCCGAGAGCTTAGCCATTTGGGTTTCTTGGGATGCAACTAAGTTTTGCAACATTCCTTCGATGTTTTGTTGGTTAGGACCGTTAGGTGGGGGCCATGAGAAATCATTAGAAGTGAATTCTTTGGTTTGTCCCGATAAAAGTCCGCTTGTTTTCCATGCTTCACGGGTTTCATTGAAATTCCTAGGTCCGGGTGTTGTGGAATCTTCCTCCCGCTCCATTAATACGCGAGGATGCGTAGTCAATGTAAGCGTGTTCGGGGATCGGTGCTAGTGTGCGTGTTATGAGGATCACAAAGCGGCTCGCACGAGGAAGAAGCTTTGTTCACATGGTGTGAAGATTTAGGATTTTCGTAGGAACTCATGAGGAATTTAACTTGATCTTCAAGTTCGATCATCCTACGGTCGGGAGGAGGCAAGGAGATTGCCTTGACGGTTTTGGGCACTCACGGGGTCATCCCAACTTTCGTTGTCATAGAGGCGAGGTCCTCTATTATTTCCCATGATTCTTCCGGTGAAATCACTAAGTTTTCCACCGCCGCTTGGTCAATGGATCGCTTAGTGGGAAAGTTGACATGATCATAAAAGATTTGGACTTGGAGCCAAAGATCAATGCCGTGATGAGGACTTTATGAAGTAAGTCCTTGAATCGGGTCCATGCTTCGTAGAGATTCACCTCGACGTTGTTGGAACATCAAGATGTCATTCCTAAGCTTAGTGGTTCTCCCGGTGGGAAAAATTGAGCAAGGCGAGAGGTAAGATCATCCCAACTTGAGATGGAGCGTGTGGAAGTCGCTCAAGCCAATTACTAGCTTGGTCCCGTAGAGAATTGGAAGAGACGCAGCGCGTGGTCTCCCAGTAGTAGCATCAAGGTCGATGGAATCGACGATTTTGAGGAAATCCTCGATGTTGATTTGGATCTTCTAACGAAGTCCATGGAATGCACATCCGCTTTGCACCAACCGGATGGTGTCGGATCGCAGGCCGTAGTTTGGGCTTGGTCGGGAAGCTCAATGGTGTTCCTATAGCCTGGGTGGCTTGGTCTCGAGTATTCACCAAGAGTACGGGCTCTTGGCGGTTCATTTGGTGGTGGGTTGATGAAGGGTAGTGGTTGTCACCTTCCATGATGAAAAGTGATGGAATTACTAACAAAGGTCACGAAGAAGGGGATAGACTAAGAGAAATCTAAAAATGAGAAAAAGTTTACTTGATAGGAATCAAGCAAAGAAACCTAAACGAGGTGGACTACTAACTAGCTATTCTATTCCCGCAACGGCGCCAAAAACTTGATAACGCTACACGTCGTTCGGGGTCAAAGGAACTTCCTTTTCTTGAGCAAGTTTTATAACACCCCAGGCGATGAACCTAATCGCTGTAGTGTAGTAATTAGGGTAAGCCACGGGTATTGATATCGTTCTCTGGGGAATAGGAATGCTAGTAGGGAGTTACTACGCTAAGGTTAAGGTTGAGGAAGATTATTTTTATCTTTTATATTTTATGAAAATGGAAAGGTACTGAATCTCGGGTATTGGATTTGGGGTTGGTATTTCACCGATTACTCTACTATTATCTAATTATCTAAACTAAGGTTGTAGGAGTCTATGTCTAATTAATGTGTGCTCGTATGATAGTTTAAAGATGTGTTTACTTAGTTTGTATTACTCCTTAATTATCTCCTATTGATGGTTGAGTGTCACGTCTTAGTCCTAGTTGCGTTGTGTTTCTAAAGTTGTAGGGTATCGCTTCTCCCTAACTCTTCGAACTTACCAAAGGTTCTTGTCTACAAACCCACTAGAGATTATAGACTCCTACTCTAAGGCGCTCTTGGATGGTTTAGACTACAATTACTCGTAATTATACTCTAGGGTTCACAAAGATGAATCAAGCATTAAGTGCACAACGAATGATCTATCGCACTACTAGATCATTAATCAACTAAAGTAAGAAACAACCAATCAATATTTAATAATTAAGTTTCATACTTCTAAGCAAACACACAAATAAATTAGCGGGACATGGAGAACATGCAAGCATACACACAAATAATCAAAGACATAATTGAATTAATGAAGTAAAGACTTATCTTGGTGTAAGATAGGTTAAAACCCTAAAATATCGTACAAGACACCTTAGGTTCGGTTTTAGGTTTTACCCAAAGACTCTCCACACAAAGACCGAAAAATTCGGATTCTATATATAAGATTACAATTGCGACGGCCACCTTATGTTTAGTGACGCGCCGTGTCGCCGCCATTGTGGGTTTCGTCTTGCCACGTTAACCTTGCGACGGCGTCACCTTATGTCCGTGACGCCGTCCTCTTGACTTCGGACGCCGTCTGGATTGCATCTAGGCCGTCGAGTAGCGACGGCCTACTCTTTCACCACTAGACGCCGCTCTTGAAAATCTGAGTTTTGGGTTCCGTCCCGTCACACAATGCTCGGGACGGCGTCGCAATAGCACTTTTGCCGCCGCCTTCTACATTCAAAGAATCGCGAGTGTCTCGATTTCGACTTTGACCATTTTCTTCATATATTCGCGCTTTTTCGTCCAAATAAGTGCCATTCCGACATTTTGCCTTCACGAGACCTAAAAGTGAAAATGAACGATATTAAGCAATAACGGATACAAAGTGATCAAATAAGGACTTAAATGACCCCTCAAATGGTACCTTTTAAAACCTTATTAGGGGAATTACCTCTTTACTTATGGCCTCGAATGTGTTCTCACCGCTGCTTACCTTATCGAAGAATTTGGTCTCCTTGGTGCAAATCCTCAATAACTCGTGTCTACACCCATGGAACCAAACTTTTATGAAACAGTTTTCCTTCTTCCTTTATTCCAACCCAAAAGATGACCCATTGCTGATAACATAATGGTAACTCGATTGGGTACCAAAACTACTTGGAAAATGCGATTTATCTTACTCATACCGACTTTATTATTGACAAAGTTAAATATGGTATAGAAAAAGTGGTTAATTATTCTAATCTTGACATATCATATTAAAAGTGTTGAACCTACTTGTTATGAGGAAGCCATAATCTTGCCATGAATGCCAAAGATATGCATACTTTACCTCCTTAAGATCTCATTTGGATTTTGCTTTAAATGTGTTAAGAAACTTAAAAATGGTTAGCCCTTTAGGCATAAGAATAAATGGCAAAGGTCTAAGGTGATGATCATATGAAAACATCAAAAACATGGTTCGCATTACCAAATTAATAATGTTCTTGAAGGGTATAGTGATGCAGATTGGGCAAAGTGTATTAAAACCGAGAAAATCATTATTGGATCGTGTCTGTTTTCTTCCCTTTAACAACCTTGATCTCATGGAAAAGCAAAACAAAACACTCTCTCAAAATCTTCAATCAAGTGAATATAGATCCAATGCTGCACTGTGAAATCATTGGGTTCAAAAATCCTAAAAGATCTAAATGTTGATCTTAACCTTCCTGTTAACTTGTTTTGTGATAACAAATCGCTTTACTTCTTTGTCACAACCCCTGCTTTTCCATGAGAGATCCAAACACTTTGAAATTGATGTCCATTTCATCAGAGAAAAAATTGCAAAAGGTGTCTTGAGTGCCATAAAAATTGGCTCCTCAAACCAAACTGCAGACATTCTTACCAAGCATCTTCCTATGTATCAACACAAGTTCCTTTGTGAAAAACTGAAACTTTTTGACATATTTGGGAAACAGATTAAGGGGGAATGTTCCAAAACACCTATGTAATCTATGTCCCAAATATGTCCTTGCTACTTTCTCACTTAATGTTGTTTGTGCAGGATTAATGTGAGGGGCTTATTGTGTTCATTCTCTATTCTTGGTTATGAAGAAATACAAAGATATGCTGCTTATGAAGAATGGTAGATAGTTAAAGGGGGCTTCATGTATTATTGATGGCTATAAAAGAGTGGTCCATGTGTAGGGTTTGTATCATCCATCATACGGAGTCTTCTCTTGACTGCTACATCACTCTCCCTCCAAATATTTATGTGTTAGGATCTGTTGATCCATTTCTGTATTGTTTCTTTGATCATTTGATCTTCTTCAGTCTTATATGAGTTTGATTGTTATTACTCAAACCGTACGACTATTATACTTTGATTCTTGAATAAAAATGAACTCGTTGTTCTGCTTATCTGTTTGATACCATCGCACACTAGATACAAAGACGAGCGAATGAGTTGATAACATATAGATCAATCTTGCCATGCTATTCACTCAAGAATTATATACTTCCGTTACAATGAGTTACATCATGTCTTATTTTTCTTAAATATATTTTAAATGAAAGGAATTAAAAGATAATAATGAGTCTTATATAAGCTGTATGTTTTGAAAAAATTATATTCAAATATATGATTTTATTGTGAAGAAATATTTTGGAGTTAGTGCAGAAAAATGATTTTGATGTAAAAGTCTAAATGAGTTTTTATACAGTTGAGGTTCTTGCTTTTGAAACGTCCGCTATGTTTTTCTCAAGCAAGAGATTTTGTTCTTATAAACATAAAAATTGTGGTCCATAAATCGGGTGTAATATATGGCACTTAACCTAGTTGTATTTTGATGTGTAGATAAAAACTCAATATGTGCTAAAAAAGGAATTATTATTTTGAAACATCCTAAAATAAAAATAGAGACTAGAATTTTAAAATGGATGAAGTAGAAAGTAAATGAAATTAATAGTAAAATTTTATTAAGGGTGTTCATCGGGATTCGGTTATTGGGTTGTTCGGTTTATTCGGTTCGGTTAGTTCGGTTAAATTTTATTACGATTAAAATCGAAACCGAACCGAACCGAATTCAAATTAGATTAAACCGAACCGACTAGCTGAAAAGCAAACCTAATAACCAAAAACAGTTGGGATTTAGTAAATCCAGTACTTAAAGTGTCGGTCACCTCAAGTATGTATACTCGTTAGAAAGCTCGTAGTCGTAGTTATTCAGAACAGAACCAAATAACCCAAATTACATAATTTTAATAATTTATTTATTTAATTATATAGATTTTTATAAAAATAAAATTTCAATCTTAAAAAATATTATATTTATATTATAAAGGAGTTTTATTTGTTCTTTATAGATACAAAAAATATATATATATATAGTTATGTGAATTCACTTTTCGGTTCGGTTTTTCATTTTGCCAAAATCATATCCAAACTAAAAATCAAATATTTAATTCGGTTTAGTTGTGTTTGAAAAATTCAGTTCAATTACAACCTCGGTTTGGTATTTTCCGACTCAGTTCGGTTTTGATTTCTGTGGATATTTACCCGAACTCTGCACACCCCTAAATTTCATAACGTTTTTTTAAGGATAAAGATAGTCAACCAAACATATACAGGCCTTGTATTAAACGAAATGGGCCAATGTGAACAAGAACAATAGCTCAGCCCACATAGAAAAACTCCGGTGGACCTTACATTAATTACGGCGACAGAGGCAGTGACAGAAGATTTAAATCGAAACATTTCTAAAACAATCAGTAATGATGCAGTTTCCATGGTCAACAAAGATGATTCCTACATCGTTTCTTCTTACTCCACAGTGGCCTCAGCCGCATAATGACGAGCTTCTTCTTGCCTTGGAGGAGTCAGATTTCGAAGACAAGGTTCGGTTGTTAGTTATCAATTTAGGTTCTGACTTCGTTTATACTGAGGGGGTGCTTGTTTAAGCTTAAATAGCGGGCTTATGGCTTATTTGGTTTCGGCTCATGTTTCATAATCTCACTTTTTGTGGCTTATTTTGAAACTTTTCCGCTTATATAAAGCTTATCATGTCATAATAAGCTTATATAAGCTGATTTTTTTTTTTTTTTTCTAAAATAAGCCGCAAAAAGTAAGCTTATAAAACATAAGACGAAAACCAAATAAGTCATAAGCCCGCTATATAAGCTTAAACAAACAACCCCTGAACATTAACCAGATGTTTCTATAATCACAGTTTTTCATTATTTGATTTTAATTTTCTTTGTTTCTATAGTTAGCTTAGTGTTGCTGAGTTGTGTTTGAATATGTTTATTGCAATTGAATTTGTCATGTCTTCCTTTTTGTCAATAAACATTTTGTGCCTATTTCAAAGATACCAGCTAAAGATGTGTTGATTTATGTAAAAGAAAGGCTTCAGTAAGCAAAGTTTTGATGAATAAAAGATGTCCCAAAGAGGAGACAAAGTAGCTTTTGGGAATCATTGATAGATGAGATGGATATTGTATTTCGGGGTGTTTGCTTTTAAAATTAGCTAGCTTATAATATAAGCTCTGTTTGGCGCAACAGATTGTAAGAGCTTTTGAAATTTATAAGCTCTTAAAAGAGAAGCTACTTAGGAGGAGCTTTTATATTTTGTCCTTCAATGTCATTTTACACATATAAGCTCCACCACCACCTACTCTACCAAACGAATCTGAAAATAAAAGCTCTGGCTCCATCTCCGGTTCTCATAAACTTTAGCTCTTATAAGCATTTGAAAAGAAGCATGTTGATCCCTGCTTATTGGAGTATAAAATATATAAGTACTTTGAAATAAGCAATCTCAAACACCCTCTTAGGAGATGTAAAGTAGCTAGTGGCCCTTTTTATGTATTTGTAGGCTTAAATTAAAAACATAGGATGGACATAAATAAGAATGTGATTGTAAGTTTTATACAGTATCTTTTATGTAACTGGAAAAGTTAAAGGTAGGAAAGGACTACATATGTTCATCCTTGAAATAATTAGTGTGGTCTTATGTTGAAATAATTATTTTTTTTGCAGTGTAATGAAATCAGGAAGATAGATAGCAACCAGATTGTGATAGGGAAGACAACAATCGAGGAAGACAAAGAAGACTTTGACAATGATGCAGATGATGATGATGCCGATAATGCAGAAGAGTCGGACGGTGATGAGTTTGAACAGGAAACTGGTTGATTCTTGTGCTGGTTGATGTTGTACCATCCCTCGCATAGACGTAGCAAGATAATATCTTTCTCACTAGCATGTAACACTAAAACCGTCGACAAACACATTCTTATCTTCCTTTTTTACATGATCTTTTTTAGCTCTTACAATTTTGATATATTCTGAGTAGTTTTGAGATTATGACAATTCGGCCAAATGCTATGGCCTTGATAATGGGTTATCTCCCTTGTAAGTTGAAAACATGGAATGATACTATCAATTTCTCTATATTGTTCTTTAAACACTTGTATGTTTTCGTTCTGTTTAATGAATCCATCATGTCATGGTTCACCACCACAACGATTAAAACCGTGTAAAACTCTCCCTAAAACAAATTGGTGTGACCATCAGTAAATTCAAACACGGCAAAAGAGTTCCGAACATGAGACCTCACTCTATGATAAAAGTACTCAAGTTGTAAATCTGTTTATCCAGCAAAGAGATGATTTAAACCGGAAAAATAGAATGTGGGGGCAAATTTTTTGTTTGACAATAGCACAAAATCGAGTGTTTTACTTATAGATGAAGGATTTATAAGGCTTTAGATGTTGAATGTTGTGTGTTAATAAGTGGTTGGGGGGCAATTTGAGTTTTGGCGGGGTCACTTACGAAAAAAGGTCAAAATTTTAAAAATTAAACTAAAATTTCAATTTTTTCGCTAGTCGTGAGACGCCAGGGATGGCACAAGCACCAAACCGACGGGAAACAAAACCCGAACCGGTTGGGTCGGGTTCGGGGCAGACGCGTTTGGATACGGGTTTGGGTAGAAATATTCATTTTTTAAGACGGGTTTGAGTGCGGTTATTAATCTGCCGCCTGCCAGATCTGCATCTGCGTCTGCATCTGCACTCCGTATACCCGAAGTTCTACCCGTTTTTTTCCTATTTTATATAAGGCGGCTGTAATAAATTTGGGCTCTTGGAAATTACAAACAATTATATCAATACTCACACTTGAGTGCTTGACTCTTCAATTCTCACACACATTAATTCTTTCATCTTTAAACTATACAATAATCATGCCTGAAGCTACAATTCTCAGTTTCTCACACACACTGACTGTTCAATTATCACACTTTCATCTTCAAAGTTTGGGTTCACACTTCACAGGTTCTTCACCACTTCTTTTCCTATTTTTTAATTGTATCTTTAATTGTATCTTTTAATTGTATCTTTAATTGTATCTTTTAATTGTATCTTTAATTGTATCTTTAATTGTATACTTGATATTTTGATGTATGTACGATGCATATGTGATTTGGCCCATTAATTTTATATTTGATATTTTGATACTTTGATGGAGCAGCATCTTGGTCAACTAGATTGTATCTTTCAATTCTTGCTATATGAAATATCTTTAATTGTATACTTGATATTTTGATATATTTGATATTTTGATACTTTGATATATTTGATATTTTGATACTGTGATTTGGCCAACTAGATTGTATCTTTCAATTCTTGCTATATGACTACTGCTAGAGTTTTAAAGGCTTACTGTTAGACAACAAGATGTATCATGTATACTAAGGTTCTTCAAATATTTGTGCTCAGTTTACTTGGTAGCATATATGATATATGTGCTAGAGTATACTAAGGTTCTTCAAATTTTTGTTTAGGATCATGGATATGGATAGAGAAATACGTCAAGGTGATGATACTAACACATCAACCCAAGTGGATGCTAATCAAACTCAAAGCATGAATGAGTCTCAAGGATACGAGTCACAGGAACAACCCTTTCAAGAGGAAGCAACAAACGTTAATGGGAATAAGAGGAGACTTACTTCAGATGTATGGAATCACTTTGATAGGAAAACTATAAATGGTGAAGTGAAGGCAGAGTGCAAGTATTGCTTTAAGAAGTTAGCAGGAAGCAGTCGGAGTGGGACAACTCATTTACGTGAGCACTACACCAATAGGTGTAAGAGGCGAAAAACTAATGATATACGCCAACAAATTTTGTCAATGGGTCAGAAAACACTAGGTGGGTCATCAAATCTTTCTTGCTATAGTTTTAATGAGAAGACTTCAAGAGAAGATCTTGCTGAAATGATAATTGTGCATGAGTATCCACTTGTCATGGTTGAGCATCATGGGTTTCGGAAGTTTGTACGGGGTCTTCAACCTCTTTTCACGGTTCCATGTCGAAATACAGTTAAGAGTGACATATTAAAGATCTATGACTTCAAAAAACAAAAGACAATGAGGTATATCTTATTTATCATTTAGAACTAATTGAGATATCAACTTAGTAGCATCATTGTAGGAACTTGGTGACAACTGAAAAAAATGGCTTGACTTTTGAGAGATGACGAACTCGAGCTGATTATTGGTGGGAAATGGTGGATGAAAATTACAACATGTTAGTTAGATTTTGTAATGCATTACTTAAGAATTAAGATCTTTATGATCTAAGACATTTAGATTTTGTACTTTTTTGAGACTTGGAATTATTATCATGTTGGTTCGAAATGTTAAATTGTATGACATGATATTGAAGTCGTTTTCTTTATGTTATAAAAACTTTGTCCAGTGAAGAGTCAATTGGGGATAACCGATACCCGCAGAGAAAACCGATAACCCATGGATAATACTAACCGGTACCCATTGGGTTTTAGGCGGGTTTGGGTATGGATATCATAAATGGAGTGCAGTGCGGGGCTCACTAAAACCCGACCCAAACCCGACCCGTTGCCATCCCTAGAGACGCCGGCCCCCCCTAGATACTACATAAGTCCGTCCCTGCCGCCCAGGTAGTTTTTACCATTTATTTTGTTGAAATCTGATAATATCTTTTCGTTGTTCAAAATCTTTTATTGGACCTAAATTGATTTTTCTTTACATACTATCAGAATAAAAATCTCTATAAACAAATAGAAGTTTGTTTTGGTAAAACTCTAGTGAAGCTTATTGGTTTAGCATAGATAACAAAACAATCAGTTTCTAACAAAAACAAAACATACTGTACTTTCTTCAATAAATTCTATAATAAGAAGTTTGAAAACAAAAGTACTCCAAATGTCCCTTAAAGAAATAGCATCTTGCATCAAGTGACGCCCATATTCTCTTAATACCTTTTTTCTTGTTACATGTTTTTGGGTAGATCATATAAATTGTTCCAATAACTTTATTATTGTTCCATATTTTAAGAAGTGGGGATGGTCAAGTTCACAAGTTGGAAGGTGGGCTAGGTCCCAACACCAACCCCACAGTTTCATTTTCAGTCATCTTTTGACTTTTAGTTTATACTTTCATGCAAACTGTTTGCTGAACTCATACATATGAACACTTTTTTTTTTCAATTTTATCTTTTCCATACTAATGAAAAAATCTATTAGCAATTTTTGATCCATTTTATAACTTTAAATCGAACAAAGACATTGTACTCTTCATGTTCTTTTGATTGTCATGGAGGTGATGGGAAAATGTTGTTTGTCTAGCATACTATCACAAGAAAGAGCATTTTTCAACGGCCGATTTAGTTTAAATATATTCGGTATTTGGAGTGCGGAGTGGGAAGTGATCGGCTCTAGGCATAGGGGTACCCAGCCACTCTTGGTGACATGGTGTGGGTGTCTGGGTGATGTACTGATGCAATAACATTGTAAACTTTGAGCATGTTCGTCATTGAGGCCTCCAAAAAAGTCTATATACATATAGTTAAGAATCAAAACCACCGGTGATTTGGGATACCCCATTTCTAAAAGCCTATTCACATATGTTTTCCTTATACGTGCCTGGAGTTTATTGTATACCTTATACAATCCCAATCCCAATCCCAATCCCAATCCCAGACACCCCACTGATGCTTTCAAATTCTCCAACAGTAAGTTCCTGTCTTTATAAACATATGTAACTTCAACTATTTTTATGCTTTATAAAAAACTGTTAGTATTTGTCAGCTTGCACCATTTCATTTATATGAGTAGAACTTTTAGCGTTTCACTATTTTTATGAAACTATAGCTATTTTGTTGCTTTCCCTTTTGCTTCTTACCCGCCTCTTATGAGTCGGCTTCAGGTATTAAGATGAGCCACCCGTCCTTAAAAAATTGTCCATACTATTTTACCTCCCAAACCAAACCAGCCTGACTTTTTCGCTTCCAAAACAAAATCGGCTCGAGAACACCCCACAAAATTATGTAAAGAGTAAATTGCAAAAAACGTCCTTGTGATATGTCCAAATTGCAAGATGGTCTAACTTTTCAAAGTCAGTGTCCTCTCGAAAAACTATGATCGGGATATCGTCGCGATCCAAAGTAAAATTACTAAAATGGCCCAAAATGAAATGAAAAGTCTCACTAAGTGAAAGGCATTTTAGTCATTTAACTTTAAGGTAGGAATGAAACGCGCACCAAAGGCTTCCCACATGGACCGCCCGTGCATTTTCGAAAAGGTAAATATTGCCCATGAGCATACTACAAGGACGATTTTTGCAATTTACTCTTATGTAAAAGAAGTTGATCAAGGCACTCAAATAATATGGGAGATCGTCAAGTAGACAAGTAGCACGGTCCCACTGACAACAACCAACATTACACGGTTACATCTTTGGTCAGCTAATAACGGCACTTTTTGATAAGATATTCCTTGCTTAACCTTTTAGAATTGTTCTTTCCAAGTGTCCAATAAGCTGAGTTTCCATTTCTCATTTCCCATATAAATGCGAGTTTGGAACATTTCAACTCATATACTTATTCGAGTTTGGACCACTTCCAACTCAATCGAAAATTAAACCAGTTTCAAAATCAATACTAACACCAATTCTATTAAAACCATATATATCCACCATCTCTATGTAAATCGCAAATTTCTGTCAAGATAAAAAGATCAGAATGCCAAATTAATATTCATCTGTTTAAGCTTATTTTTTCACTTATTGAACTCTGGGTCAATTTCATAAGTATTTATACACCTCATTTTGCGATTTATGAGCTACTCATGACTTACGGGGTGTTTGTTTCGGCTTATATAGCCGGGTGTATGTTTTATAAGCTTATTTTTTATTATTTTGAAACTTTTCGGCATATATAAGTTTATTATGCCATATAACGTTTATATAAGCCGAACAGTTTTCAAAGAAGTCACAAAAAATGAGCTTATAAAACATAAATCCAAAACCAATAAGCCAACTATATAAGGCAAAACAAACACCCCCTTAAAAACAAAAAATTAGCTCATAAACAGAAGACGCCTAATTCGATCCTTAATCTGAATTCAACGCAATAAGCAAATTCGCAATACGCGTAACAGATCATCAAATCAATCTCACCAATACATTCTCAAACAAATCAATTGGTATCAAAACAGAACTCATTTCATCATCATCCATCAATAAGACTAATACTTATCATCTTCATCATTATCATTTATAATTTTATAAAATATGTTCATCTAACACCTACTAACTATTATTGCTCATCAACTACCACCTATTCACATAATAACTCAACCTAGGGTTCCGAAACCCTAACCCTAACCCACGCGCCACCGGTACACCACCACGGCAACCTCCCGCAACAACCGGAAACCGCTTCACCGCCGCGTACTCTACCAGCGACTCAACAGACGGCACCGGCGAAACCGTCTTCACCCCATTCACCGGAAAACAAACACACCTAATCTTCATCTCCGGCGACACACGGTCATACTCCGCCACCACAGCTTTCAAATCCTCATCACACTCAACCGTCACCAACACGTCCAGATCCTCCGTCGGTAACTTACACTTCAACTTAACGGAAAATCCACACGCTTCGAAAAACTTAACGGACAGTTCGGAGAAAGTGACGGAACGGTTAACGGAAAGGACTCTGGTGTGGCCGCCGATGTAACGGAGCTTGCTGTCGGTGTGACGTGGCATGATTTTCCCGTTGTAGCTGTAGAGGAATTTGAGATTTGTTTGTGACGGTTTTTGCGACGGTTTGGTGACGGGGTTTGAGTTGGTTATGCGAGTCATGGTTTGATGGAAGGAAGGTGCTAGAAGATTTTAGTGGAATGTATTTAGGGGTTAATAGGAACATCTGGGGTGTATTTATAGGGTGGAGGGGGTTTCGTTGGAATGTAGTGTGGGTTTGTAGTTTGGTCCTTGGGTTGTGTTTAGTTTGTTATTTTGGTCCTTGAGTTTTTTTACAGTCACTACACTACACTAGTACAGTAAAACTCTATAGATTAATACAATTTCACAAAAGATGTAGATTGGCGGGAACACTTTGACCTTGGGTGTCTTTTAATACCTGAAATTATCCATCCCATGCGAATAGGCCCGACAACTCTCCTCGCAGTACAGTGGGCACTAACCTGGGAGTGAAAGACGAAGACTCTGACCTGAGCTCTTATTCCACAAAGTCTCCAGGTGTGCCCATAGGTTTTGCGGAGTTAGGTACCTATATGAAGCAAATGTCAAGGATGAGATTTGAATCTGGGTCAATGGACTCAAACACAAGTGTTCCAACCATTTGACTAATGCTCCATTGGTTTTATAGATTAATACAACGAGGCTTCATTCAACCCGTGCGATGCCCGGTATAGTGGTTGAGGGTTCATGTTTTTACCAATAATGTTGTATATGATGGTATTTAGATACATGTTAGATAATTTGCATTTTATTTATTATTTAGATTGCTAATAATGTTATCATTATTTTAGTTTATATTATCTTTGTGGAATATATACTTAGATGCCTAATAATGTTATAATTACTTTTGTATTTACATTATTTTATTTCCATTAAAAGTTTTATTAACACGTCTTTTCATATGTAGTATTTTAATTTGAGTAAGTTCATAAGTGTTTTGTTTCTTATTTATTTGTGTCTTTTGTTATTAGGAATTATATAACTATTTGTACTCTTCAATGGCAAATTTTGAGTTGTTAGAGAATTTAATGAATATTTCGGGATCATCAAAATTGCATGATTGTATCGTTTGTGGTTTGTGCAATGGCATGTGAAGATGATGCATTATCAAAGTTGCTTTTGATTGTTGTCATCATTTGAGGCGTGTAATGGCTAAAACAACACGATGATTTTGAACATGGGCGTTAGGTCATCGTGGCGTAGCTTTAGATTCGATCGATGCTTTGAGAAAGACGCAAGAGAGGCATCGTGTAATGCTTGAAAAATTAGTTACTTTGTTTTGGGAAGCTAAAGGCGGTGTTCGTGAGGAAGAGTCAAATGCTAAAAAATGAATGAGTTTAATTAGTAAATTTTATTTAGATATCTTTGATGGTATTAAAATTTTAGTGTTTTTGCTTGTTTTTTTATTACGAAATTTTTAATTAACGAAGATTTATAAATTATAAGCATGGATTTTAAGGTTAAGACGTTAATTGTAATGCATTGTGTATGCGAGGTTTGTTTTATATCAAATGTATAATTGAGGGGTTATATTGCAATGTTGGACATCTTCCTAAATCTCGCATTTCATTTATGCATGGAAACTTCAAAGTCTCCAGAACACCCAAATTAAATGATCCAATGCCTCTTGGTGTCTTTGTGTTGTTTTTTTTTCAACTTCTTATTCTGACGTTAATTATTGTGTTTGTGTTGTTTTATTTGCAAATTCTTGTATACCCACCTTAATTATAATGACCACACAATTTTACGTATATATAATCAAGATCAATTACTATCTAACCCTAATTTTAACACACAACTCTATCCACAAACTCTAAAATCAAAATGTCAACCACACCGAATCTCGATGAATTGAAATCTCTCACTCAAACCGGAAAACTTGTTGATGCTTTCAGCTCTCGATAACTCACGCTAAAGCGAGAGGAGGAAGGTTTTATTGCTCGTATTGGGAGGAGAGCGATCGATTAAGGTAGTGATTGACAAGCGAGAGCGAACAATCAATGAGGCGGCTATCACTTTTTCTCGTTTCAATGTCGCGGCGAATCGGTCATGATGCTATCCTTGAAATACAAGCTCAAGGATCGCAGAAACTTGATCTGTTGGCTCAACCGCTTGTTTTGTGTCGTCAAAGCTTGTTGGAGAAGGAGGAGCTTTTGGAGAAGTCGGATGAAGTCGAAAGTTCGATGATGAAGATTAGGGCATCTTTGGGTAGTTTCATTGTCTTTTGATGTATGTAGTTTGTTGGGTTAAGTTAGGTTTTATGTCAATGATGGGTATGTAAGTTGTTTAACTTTGTTAATGGAAGGAACCGATCTATGATCGCTATGTTTATGTTATAATCGATTATGTTTAAGTATTTTAATTTTATTATTATTAATTTGTTTTAATATACATTAAAAAGGGTAAAGTATAACCTCGTTGACTTTTCTCTCACACATCTCTCACACTTAGTAAAACTATCAATAACGCCTAAATAACATATTTAGGGTTTTTAATCTAAGGCCAAATTGATCAAGATTTATAGTAATCGATATATTTTTTTTGAGGGTTATGATAAAGGATCTGATTATCTGTCGATTGATTCCATTATTTCAGGTATTCGATTTCATTATGATCAAATTAAGCGTGCATATTTAAATGTTTGAATTTATTGAGTGTTACTTGGTTTATGATGTTTATTGATTTAAGAATGATATGGGGTTATTTTTGTTTCGATTAAATTGAACAAATAAACATATGTTTTACTTATCGGTAGAAATTTCTAAGAGTTTGAAGTTTTTTATGTATAGTGTTTAGGATGATGATGGTATCTTGAAACAAAGAACATTAATTTCTTTATCACTTTGGATTGTTGTTTTTAACGAATCTTATAATGTTCAAAACCATTTACAATTAATATTTTGAAAGTCCAATTATGTGTTAAGAATGAGTATGATTTTCTCAAAGTAAATTTTGGTTGTTTTAAGGTTTATAGTTAAGTTTTGGTTATTAGAAAATTTGTTGACTTGATTTTAAGCTCCTTATGTGACAATTTTAATTGTAATATACGTGAAGAAACTTAAACTTAAAACCGGTAAGCATCCGAGGAAATGAGGATGATGGTGGGGTGTTTTAGCTTGGTTAGTGGTGTCGCGTGGTGAATGATGGTGGGCAGGTGTGGTGGCGCATATCTTTGGATGGAATAATAATACTGGCGAAGCGATGGAGATTATGGTGGTGATGAGGAGGGTTGTGGTGATCACAGTGGTGATTGGTGTAATCGTTGTGTAGGTTAAATGGGTTATTGGTGATTAAGGTTTGTTTGTGTTGAGACCTCTTCGGATCGGAGGCTATTCATTTTGGCACATTCTTTAATCAATATCTCTTAACTAAGAGTGTTGTGCCTCGTTCCGCATTTATCTTTACAAATGATGTAAGTTTACGTTCTTTCCTTTAAGATTAACTTTTCTTTGGTCGAGAGGGTGCAAACGGTGTGACTAACTTCTTGATCGCCTCCTTGAGAGGTGTGAATACTGCTCTGGTCACACCCAATTCTCTTAACCGAGTCTTGTTAATCTTGGGTGTGTTTCATTTAATCCATTAATTGTGGTTGTTTAGCTATTGTCTTAGTTTCGGCAATGAGTAGGTGAGGATTGAAAAGTTGGTGTTAAATTATTGGTGGTTATTTGTGTTTGAAGGTGGTTGGTTTCTTTATAGCACGGTAAGTTTATGTTATTTCCTTTAAGATCAACTTTTCTTTGGTCGAGGGTGCAACGGTGTGACTAACTTCTTGATCCGCCTCCTTGAGAGGTGTGAATACTGCTCTTGTCACACCCAATTCTCTCGGCTGAGTCTTGTTAATCTTGGGTGTGCGTTCTGTTTGTCTTAGTTTATGGCGATGAGTAGATTGAGGGATTGAGAAGTTGGTTTTGTATTATTGGTGGTTATTTGTGTTTGAAGGTGGTTGGCTTTCTGAGTACAGTTTGGTGTGTTTAACTTTTGAGTCTAAGTGTATCATAGTAATTTTTTTTTAAGCTGTATAGTTAAGTCGTGCCTACTACAGTTTGTGGTTATTTGATTAAAGAGTAACCGTGGTGCGGTATGAATACATGTTAAGAGTTGGAACAATATCATGGACTGATGCACATTATGAGTGTTTGTGGCAAACAACCAAGTAATAATAAATAACTGTTGTTTGAACATCGCATATAGTTCCTACGTTAGGTTGCTGAATGTTTCTTTGAAAACAATGTTACGCGTGCAATTCTTAAGCTCTGGGTCCTTGTCTTCAACCATTAGTATCTTAAGGCCGTTAGGGCTGGTAACTCTAGATAGCGCCACATAAAGCTGACCATGGCTGAATACGGGAGTAGGCATATTGAGGCCAACGTAATTAAGTGATTGACCCTGACTTTTGTTAATTGTCATTGCATAACATGGTCTTACAGGGAATTGTCGCCGTTTTAGAATAAATGGCCACTAGGATTGCATTGATGTCAGTATAATCCTGTGTATAACAACGTTATCCCCTATATTTGAACCTGGAAGCACCTTAGCGTGAATAACAAACTGGCCTAGATCTGTGATGAGCAACCTTGTTCCATTACACAACCCTTTGGTTGGATTGATGTTCCGCAATAGCATAATTGGCAATTCCTTTTTAAGTGAAGAGCATGTGGGGCATACTGGGAAATTTAAGGAATTAAGAAATTCAATCGGATAGTGTTCGTGTTTGTTCTAGGCTATCTGTAGATGCTTTGCAAATCTCATCCATGTTGTTGTATGTAATGATTCCCCGATAACTGCTTAAACATGTACTCATTGATGTCATCGCCATCATTCAGGAGTTAGTATTGCCCTTTCTTTGAGGTACACATCGTCGGTTGCCTCGTTGTAAAATCGGGGTATGTCTCGTGACAACTGCTTTATTGGACAATCCCACGATTTAATTAGGAACATTTCGTGAATGTCAATCCAACTTGGGTCGTCCTCTCCTTCTTTGCATTTTGCCAAGACGCTTCCATCCCCACGACCAAAACCCATCTATTGAAATCTTGTTTTCGAGTATCAAGTCGCCCATTCTCAAGATATTCGTTGACACGCATGCTACGTGTAAGTCTAAATACTTTGCAATGCTTCCATAGTTCGATTGGTTTACGACGATTGAACAATGTCGCCACGCCTTTTGGTATAACGGCAAAACTTGTCGAAAGTCACCTCAAGCAAGACCGCTACCTCCAAATATTCGATTCCTCTTGTCGGGATCATGATATCCTAAAATATCCTTGAGCGTCTTATCCAATGCTTCAAAAGCATATTTTGAGTCATCGGAGCTTCATCCCATATAATAAGTTTAACTTCTGTATGAGTTCGACCATATGTGTATTTTGTTTTATGCCGCATGTCTTGTTCTCTAATAATTCAAGCGGTATAACAAAACGGCTATCATGCGTTCTCCCACCGGTAGTAACAATGAAGCTATTCCTACCCAAATTGAAAGTGTTAATCAAGAATAAATTTTATCCATTTTAAAATAGTTAACTGTTTAAAACATAGTATAAATTTATACCGAAGATGCAACAACGAGCACTATCATGCGTTCGATCTTAATCTTGAGATGATACTCTTGTATAAAACGTCTTTCCGTTCCGCTCGGACCGTATCTGAGTAAAATTCCCTTTTTACCATGGATGATTCAATCACCTCTTCATAGATTAAACGTTGTTCGGGATTTAACAATGAATGAAGTTCACGATGTTCAATCTTACTCGTTTCATGTCATAATTCAACACCTCACGATGAGACGATTGTCCATGTTGGTTAGTAACCTTGGGTCGAATCTTGGTAGGTCTTGGAATTCAGATAAAGATCTACCATTTCTATTTAATAACTCTTGGATCTCTATCAAACAATAGTTCTTTAGTTGCTCGTCCGTCAACTCCAAGTCAGGATAATTGAACATTTTCCTTTTCTTGTGTAGAAGATCTTCTGATAGAAACTTCCAATTTTCTTCCCAAAATTTTAAAGGTCTGCTAACATCGCAAAATATTAAAATTGTTACAAATATGTCACGTAACTGTGGTCCAAACATCCATACACTTGCTTCTGATATAGCATATGTCCATTCCGTGTCATCATTTAAGAGGCCATACACAAAACATGCCTCCTTGAAAGTCGAACATAGTTTGTCGTGAACAAATCATGAGTTTTTCCCAAGAATCGGGACCTCTTGCAATGTTCAACAACATTCTAAGATAATATCGGTCTCCGGGCGCGGGTGCGAGTAAACAATCCGCCCGATGCATTTTTGCAATTTACGTTTTTCCATAGTTTGTCTTTCTCATGCCACACGTAATGTGTAGGTATCTCAACATCGATATCTTGATTCGCATTTGTATCACGCTTGTTTAATTCAAACCAATCGGTGAACATGGTCATGTCGATACCTTCTCTTTGAATTAGGCGGGCAAGCTTTACGAGTCACGTGGTGTGATTGCGTCTTGATTCGGCAAGTGGTAATTCACTTCATAATGACGGATATGAGAAATGTATGTCGATGAAAACAAACACCACACCGCCTCACATGGAGCTAAAAACGACAATTCAAATAGTTCTTTATTTCACAACCTCCAAAACTTGTACATTTGTTTGTATCACCATCATTTTTACATTCTCTTGTATAACAATTGTGGCTCTATCGGGACCTTTATTTAAGTACTTGAATAAGTACTTAATTGCTTTGATCTGTTGCACCATTCCACGTTAATGTGGGCTCGGTATTTCATGAGGAGATAACGGTTGTGAGGCACCACATATCTCGTTATCGTATTTGAATTTCCCTTTATATGGTGAGCGTTATTATTCCTCCGTGATAAATAGCATAACCATCATTATCAACAATTGTTTCAACCACAAAAGGTTTAGGAAAATGTTTTGAGCACTTACCCTCGATTGTACATGGGGCTTTTTTTTCATCTTTACCGCAAGGTCCATGTAACATAAACTCGATCCACTACTTTATACCCATCCGGATCATTGATTCGACATGGTATCTCAAATTGTAATTATATCATTTATCCGGGTTGGGTTTTGCATTTCAATTCTTCTTCTAGCCACGAGGATATGAGCATGTGGCAACCAGCTTTTGAAATTCTATGACATACACAACTGAAATATAATCGTAAACAAACATAAGATAATACACAATGTATATATAAAGAGTAAATGTTAAAAGTATGGGTTAATTTTGTTTACCTCCTCGTGACTTGCCAAAATATGAATTTTGTAAGGTCGTTTAATGATTCAAGAAGTTTAATCTTGAACACACGTGTTGCCACTACGACGGTCATGTACTTTTGGCCCGGACGTGTTTTAGCATTTCGCAATCTCGGGCCATTTTGGATTAGCGATGAACGTGATGAGCAGTGCTCGATTCCATCGTCCGCATATAGCCATTGCATCCCGGTAGTTTTGCATCATATACCTTGGACCGCCTATAAAACTTTTGGCGAATCGATTCGCTTTCCACCCCTGCGCACTTGTATCCCCTTGTTACAAACACACAAACATTATGATATAGATCAACGCAGAACGTATCTTGATTTTTTCCTGTTCATTTTAGCCTCGTTCTTCAACAAAGCATATGAATCCACCAAGTATTGTTGGAATAATCGCCCACCCTAAGCAATGTAGTACCTTGGTTATTTCATTGTTGTATGATATATGAATAGTATTCTTTCATTGTGACAAAAGCCCTTTGGTCTTGCGTGCATGAGATATGTTGTTGTAATATGGTATCTTTCATGAAATCCTTCTTCCCATATGGGAATAACAATGGATATTAGTGACATGTATTCTAATGCAACTCGAAATACGTTTCAAACCTTCATCCCCATTAGTTACAATAATATCTCTTGTAGGAATACCATCACCAAAGTCATTAGTAATTAGAGTCGCTATTTCGCCACGGTTGGTGCGTTGTATTGCGAGATGTAGTATGTCCACTTATCACCGTAGTTGAAAGTGGGTGCATTGTGGTTCTCGCACCAATCCCGAGCCATTCAAAATGCCTTAGCAATTGAATTTGATTGATCAAACATTTTAATTAAGCTCCTTACTATACTTGGATCTAACACGATCCCCATCTTTGTCTATAAAAGCTCTCATTCGGTTATTCACTTCATTTCCATGTCAAAAAGTATAGTCAGGCATATTTAGGTTGAATTCCATGTGTTGGAAGAAGAGAACCTATTCGATGATAGCTCGGCCATTTACTCTAAAGGTATATGGACCCCCGCCGTGTTAATTGAATGGTCTATTCTTGCTCCAAAAGATGTGTAACAAAACATGCCATTATATACCCGATCCGGTCTTTGAATCTTAAACTTGCAGGATTATTATAGTCCATAAACTCTTTAAGAGGTGAAGGCGTTTCATTAAATCTTGGAAAAGAAGTTTTCCTCTTGACAAAGAAATGGAAAAAGTTGGGTTGGAGGCGCTTTGATTTATCGCTTCTCCCGATACCACATAATCGCTTTGCAATTTTGACACTCAAATGATGGATGCCCAATATCATGGTAAACAACGGAAACACCTTGCCAAAAAGGTAAATTTTATTGGGAATAACAACATTTTATCCATCAAATAACATAAGCCATGAATTATTAAATATGAAATTACCGCAGATGCATATGCGGCTCCGTGTGCTTTTTTTTAGTCGCACGCGAGAGCGTCCCTGTATGAATAACATTAAGGTATTATTCATTATTACGGAAAAATTGTGTGCCAAATGTAATTTGGTTAGTTAAACACCTAGCGATCTTCGCTTTTATACATAAAGGGTTGATTTGAAGCATAAGGCATTTGACTCATGTCATATCGGTAAATCACCCCCGGCGTGATGTTTGTCCTAACAAATTACGGTGAACACGCGAATCGTATCAATTGTTGCAACAATGTTGCACTATAATAATGCAAGTGAATGTTTGGCGCTGTGTATACCGTAAATGATTTGACAGTTTCATTTAGTCATGAAACCACAATAGCTTTGTGTTATTCCACTTTCATCGACAATTGTTTTCGAATCAATAACGAAGATTTACGCAACATGTCCGATGGGATGGAACATGAGCATGATCATTTTCGACCTCAGAACGGAAAAACAAATATGGATTTAATCATATACATAATTGGGAGGTATAGTATTTTGTTAAATTGAAATGTACCGTATTCATTTAGTATTTGGATGATATGTATCAATTATGCAACACATAACCTTGCGGTGTTTGGAAAGATATAGAAGCAAGATGTATATTAAAGCATCTCTTGGGATTCTAGTGGTGAACTGATGCAATAAGTGTAATGAACAATGAAGAGGTTTCTATGGTAAGTATCTACAGGTTTTTATGATTCTTATTATTGCTTTAATAATGAGACTGATTTTTTTCCAATATAAAATAATAACTTGTTATGTATAATACACAAATTCAGGATGGTTCATCTATATAACATATGTAGAAAGTAAGAAACTCTTAATTGTTATAAAATAATATAGGAATAAACATGTTTAAAAAATTGCCTTATAAGATAAGTTTATATCACACTTGTCATGTATAAAATAATAATGTATGTGTAAAGTAAACATATGTAGTGGATGGTATAAATACATATAAATAGAAAGAGGGTTTCAAACTCATATAATTCATACCAAACATAATGTTACAGTCATTATTTAATTCATTAGGTATATAATAAAGTCGATTTTAGGCAATCTTGGTGATTGCATTAAGCAGCATAACCATCTTCAATATATGTATCATTTCAGATTTAAAACAACATCGTCCTAACATTTGGGTAATTTCCGAAGGTTTTGAAAAATTATTTATTAAGTATTCACAATGAATCAATCACATGTATTCATGAATTTAGATGACCCGTTGTGTACTTTAAGTTGATCAATTATTTAAAGGGTTATATGAGTGAATGAAAATAGGGGATACTATAGGAGAGTTAGAGAATTATACAGAAATAGGATTCATTAATTGGATGTTTGGTTACATGTTCATCACATGAAAGGGTTATAGGAGTGATTAAAAAAGGGGATACAACAGGAAAAGTAGTAAACGACATAGATATTATTTTCATTAATATAAATATATGGTTCATTTACATATTTATTTTGTTCATGAAACATTACACAGTAACCATGTCGATGGAGAAACGAAAAAGGATTAATAATTTTAAGATACCTAAACAAATATCTTGTACATTAAACATTACACTTGGTAACAATGTCGATGAAAAATCAAAAGAACCACAATTGCTTTCATGGTCATCTGGCATTACTAACACACATAGCTATTTGATCTCATGTAGAAATTGTCCAAAGCCACATTATGTTCATCTTGGAGGTACCTGAAATGGAGTTTAGCACAAAAACAAACAATATTTTGTTTGATGGCAAACCAAAACATGTTGTCAGAAAAAAACAAAACCAAATGTAATGGAACGGCTAATTATTGTGTCTTCCAAACAACAATTAAAACAAAAGTAAAACAAAATCCCAAGAGTAGTTTTATCAAATGTATTATTATTGTCAAAAGCATTCGCTTTATAAAGGCTTGATGGGCGCTCATTGGATGGGGTCATTCAGATTCTTCAACCACAAACCTGCTTACAAAATATATAGGAGAAACGTGTTATTATGCAGCAAACGTAAAGGGTTAGCGGAAAAAAGTGTAAGTCAATATGTGCTAACCGCCTATGTTTCTTCTTGACGGCGGTGTTGTTATCCCCATCCCGCTCAATGTCGACAGCTATCGCTTCAACAACCGCGTCCAAATTATCAATATCAACACCGCATACAACGGAACATCATTATTATGTTAGATGTACTGTAGTAGTAAGATAGATAGGGTAAAGATATTTTGTTGTCACCCAAAGGTTTTAAGATCGCTGACCTATCATCTTTATTATCATTTGCATGGTTGGTCTTTATCAGCCGTTTGAACGGTGGGCTGGATGTTGAAGATGTAGTATTACTTGCAATATCAGACGCATCACCTTGTACATCATTAACCGGCATCAGTTCATGTTCTGTAGTTGAATCATCAACAACCACCCTGCAAACAATGGAATTCTATCAGTAAGTGACTTTATACAAATACATGTTGTATTGTTTTTTTTTGGTTTCGAATACCTTTTCCGTTTCCTATCCTCTACAGGCTTGGACGGTGTAGTGAGGGTTGGCGATCGAGCGGGTGACTTGGATGATGAGCATGTAACAGCGGTTTCATTATCAACGGTGATTGCGCTGGTGGGTTCAGCTGATGTATTATGTGGGTCAACTTCCCAACACGTAAAACTCTCGAATGTTCCATATTCATAATACGTGTGATTTGATTTCAAACATGTGTGTTGTCCCTATGAGGTCGATATAGGTGATGGCAAGTTTGCATGATCGTCGAACCACAGAGATTAAGTCGTGAGTAATGGAATGATGTAATAGTGTGTAATTAAGCGGGGATTTATAATCGCACCTCATCCTCATCGGACACTAACGTCAAGCTGGAACCCGATCAATCCAACGGACGTATCATCAAAAGGACCACAACGATGCGCTTCGGTAGCATCGAGATACCAAGTTCAAGACGATACACAAGGAAACATTCAACAGCATGGTAAATGTCAAGGTGAGCAATTTTATATAATACATTCAAACAATCAAAATATAAAATGCAAATATGGCATTACCTTATTACCGGTATTCAATCGGTCTGCATTGCATGACTCGCACCAAAATCTCCCATTCTTTCTAGTAGCCCTTTCTGCAGCTTGTCTCCCGCACGATGGGAAATTCCATCCCTTTCTAGTACGCATTATCAATCTTGGCCTTAATTATGAAAGCGGCGATCGTGTATAAATTAGATTCGTAAATGTTGTGAATTATAAAGATAATATAGAGATGACGAATGCATAATAACACATACATCATTCCTTTTATTTCGGGCCCACATAAGAAGATTCTCGATAGATCCTTCTCTTGGTTCGAGTCGCTCACCCATAAAGATCCTTTTGAGGCATCGCTTATGCTAACAAACAATTGTATGATTTGTTAAATTTTCTTGGTTTTAGGATATATTCAATAATAAGAATTAGCTTCACCAAATATCGTATTCAATTCTTTAATCGCAGGAATGTCGACGGAATCTAGGAGTTGGGTGGATGAACTGCGGATAGATAGAGCTTATCTAGAAGGTAATATCAAAGGTTAAATGTGTAAATGAAAAGTGTTGAACATGCAAAGGTAAATAGTCCATAACCCACTTCTCGTTATATTGCTTTGCGAGGTTGAAGTCACCACAGGGACACATGCCAACGTCGTCACCTTCTTCTCAATCAACACATCAAGAAGCCTCCCGGGGTCACCCATATGGATCGCCCCGATTACAAAGGAATCGAAACAAAAGAACAAGAAGTTTCCTAATACATATTGGCAAAAAATTTTCATTTTCACAACATCCTTTGCAACAAATATAAATTTCAACCTATGATTCGCCAAGTAGAAATCAAGGTTTTGGCTCTGTTTTGGTGTAGTTCATCCTACCCACATTTGTCACATAACCTCTGACATCCGAAGGTAAAAGCTTTATAGCAACAATATTTAAAAACAATTTATTTTAAGATACCTAAACAAACACCACATTACCAATGAGATATTTGTTTTCATGGGCTTTATATGATCAAAATCAACCAATTGTAACGGATACCTAACAAATCCTTAGATATAACCAAAGATTTCCTTATGCTTGTTGATCCATTAAACTCAAGCATGAACGTATCGTCCTTCATGATACGAAAATCTTCTTTGTTTTGCATGACTACAAAATTTTGACCGAATATATAGCACCCTCTTTTAACTTCAAGAAATTGTGAGCTCTCGTTGCCTTGGCGATACAATGGATAACATTTCCACGCATAAAAAGCATGTAAGAAAAATTGACAAACAATGACATTTGATAACTTTTGTATTACGGGTTGGCATTATTCGTGTTTTTCACATGGTGATGGATGTCAACATACTTTAGCATCGGACACCAAGAAATCGGTGCTCAAGTATCGCCTAAAGGAGCATTTATATCCCAAATCCTACAAAGCATCACTACGATCGTGCGGTCTCATCCAATTTCAATTCGTCCAAGAATAATAGTGCATTAGGTCCTCCGCTTTCTGGCCATAATTATAGAGATAACGGTCCTTTTTACTTGTATGCCTACCCACAATGAGTGTGCGATAATGGGTTGTATGGGTTGTAAGGCTTATTTATGCGAGTTCCATTTAGTAATGTTTTAATTGTAGATTGATCCATATTCTTTGAGGTTGCAAATTGGCGCCCTTTTGTGCTTCCAACATTGAATACGTGTTTAGTGTGAACGTCCGAGCATTCAATCCAGGGTTATATTTCATTCAAGTCGAGGCTCTTCATTGCACAAACTGGAAATTTCTTTCAACTCGAGCCTCTTTATAAACCAAACTGAATTTGCATTGAATATGAGGGCATACTAAACCGAAATCATTTGTAGTTATTTTGGTATGCATAAAGATGTATGTACGGTACTTTCGGTTGTGCACAACCCCCCTTGCACATTAAATTAAGGGGGATAAGCTTTAAGTAGTATAGATGATATCATAAAAATTTATTAATTAAAAAGTTATTAATTAATTGATACTAATTTATTTATAAATTAATGAATTGTGATGTGTAAAAATATATATATTATTTTGAATATTAAGAAAAAATTAATGGTGAGTTAAGTTAAAGAAAAACATGTGTGCTTTTTAGGAAAACAAATTATAAAATATGGAAGTGAGAATTACGTTCAAATTAACAGAAAATTTATACTCTACTTTATCCTAAAATAAGTGTTTTACTAATAATTTTTTATGACCGTTTATGATATAAGAGATGAGAAAAGATCAATATAGTTTCGAGAGTCACTTTATTTTGGTTACTTATAAATTCATACTTACTAAAAGACAAATCCTCAACATCCATCTAGTTCGATCTAATGGTGGGGATTAACCTAAGATTTAAAGATAAACTTAAATCCATGTTTTGTTTTTTTTTTTCTTGTTTTTTTGTTTTTCTTTTTTATTCATATTTTTTTTTTAAATTCACTTTTTTTCCTACATTCTAAAAAAATCGCTTTCTTTAATCGCTTTTTCTTCGCTTTCATACGCTTTTAAATCTGCTTTCATACGTTTTATCCGCTTTCATCCGCTTCTCCGCTTTCATACGTTTTCCGCTTTCATTCGTTTTCATATGTTTTTCACCGGTTTTCTTTCGTTTCGTCCATTTTCATACGTTTCATCCATTTTCAAACGCGTTTTTACGCTTTCATACGTTTCTGCGTTTCGATTTCGTCCCTGAGTTTTTGAAAGTGCAGCGGCCTCCCTGTAAGGAAATTTTGGTTCGTTTTGGTCCTTTGTTACTAACGCTGTTAGTTGGTTCCAGTTATCTTTTGGGCACTTTTTTACAGCCGAGGGCACTATTGTCTTTTCATGTTGTTTGGTTAGATTAATATTTATTAGATTAATACTTTATTCCTTAAACGATCCCAATTCCACTTTCTTAAAACTTAACCCTAACCCTCTGTCATTTTCATCCCAATTTGATTTGCTTTGTTGCAATCACAATCCTTAAAATTGGCCACATATAAACATGACAACACCAATCCAACATTGGTATATTAGACCGGATGGAGAAAAGTTTGATGAAATAGTTTATGGTAAAAAGTTTTTATGTTTTTTTTATCTTTCTTAGTGAAATATTGTGTAATTTACACTAATTTACTCTTATTTTGATTGTGCAACAGATGCATATCCCAACTTGTTTACAATGAGGTTCCATCATGGTGGACGGTTCACAAATTTGCCAAATAGGAAGTATGTTAAAGGTGAGGTAACCTATGTGGACATGTTAGACATTGATAAATTCAACATTGATGTGATACATTCAGTATTGAACTGCATAGGTTATGATGGTAATGCCATAACATACTTTCACTACAAGATACCATTGAAAGGTTTAGATTATGCACTTAGGCCTTTAAATAATGTTAATGATACCTGCAACATGTTAAAGTATGTGCATAAGCATAAGACTATGTATGTTTATGTTGAGCATGACCATACCACAGTAGAAACTTGTAGTAAACAAAGTTTTAAGAATGCAGTTATTGTGTAATTTACACTAATTTACTCTTATTTTGATTGTGCAACAGATGCATATCCCAACTTGTTTACAATGAGGTTCCATCATGGTGGACGGTTCACAGATTTTCCAAATAGGAAGTATGTTAAATGTGAGGTAACCTATGTGGACATGTTAGACATTGATAAATTCAACATTGATGTGATACATTCAGTATTGAACTGCATATGTTATGATGGTAATGCCATAACATACTTTCACTACAATATACCATTGAAAGGTTTAGATTATGCACTTAGGCCTTTAAATAGTGTTAATGATACATGCAACATGTTAAAGTATGTGCATAAGCATAATACTATGTATGTTTATGTTGAGCATGACCATACCACAGTAGAAACTTGTAGTAAACAAAGTTTTAAGAATGCAGTTGAAGTTAAGGAGTTTGATCCAAATGTGGATATACTTGATGTGGATGATGTTAGGCAGGGTGATGGGAATGAGGATGATGAGGTTGAGAATGAGGATGATGAGAGTAACACAGATGATTAGCAAGACACTAAGAGTGAGGATAGGATTGAGGATATAGTTGATGAGGATCACATAGTTGATGAAGTGGAAGTGAACATGAAGGGTTTTAGCTTTCAAGTTGATGATGATGGTGAGGCTGAACATACTGACCCAATTATACCTGAGATGACTGTGACTGAAGAGGCTTTGGAAGAGATTGATTTTGACTCATTTGAGAGTGATGTAGGTGATGATGAACAAGCAGAAAGAAAGAAGAAAATGTCTTAGGAAATTAAGAAAAGCTGCTGGTGCATTTGGTATTAAAAATAGTTTCTTTGTAGGAAAGGAATTTGCAAATAGAGATGTAGCTAAGGAGAGGATTAGAGCTTATTATGTTGAGTGTAGAAGAAACCTTGAATTTGTAAAAATAACAAGCTAAGGATTAGGGTGAAGTGCAATGGTGTTGTTCCCAATCGTCAATAACAAAGAGCTTTTTAGATAAAGCTAAGGATAAAGAACAAGTTAATATGAAGGGTAAAGAACTTGTTGTTTGTCAATCGAAAGGAAAAGTCAAGGGTAAGGCAAGATGGTAAATATACTTACAGAAGAAGACAAAAAACAGTGTCCCCGGTTACTTTTTATAGGAAAAGGAGATAAGGGAAAGTGGGTTGTTAAAACATTTAAGGATGAGCATAAATGCTTAAAATCAAGAAAGATAAAAGCAGACACTTCTTGCATTTGCAAAGGTTCAGGGCATAATAAAAGAAGCTGTAAAATGAAGGGTGATGGAACAAGTCAAGTTGGGCCAACTGAAGGTGCAAGAGTAACTGCATCAGCAAGTCAAGCTGGGCCAAGTGAAGCTGCAAGAGTGACTGCATCAGCAATTTCAAGTCAGCCTGCTACTCAACCAATTGGTTCTCAACAAGGAAGTGAGTCTACTAGTCAACCAAGAATAACGAGAACAAAGACCACTACAAACAGGCTAACTCCAACTAAGTAATGGTTACTTGTTTAAAGACTGTGTGGTTGTTTTCAAGACTTTATCTATCTAGTACTTGTGTTATGTTTAAAGACTATGTGTTTTAGTACATTATGGTTACTTGCAGACATTAAGAAGTTAGGGTACTTGTGATACAAATTTTCACTTTGTAACAGGGTTTATAACCTGTTAAATGTATTACAATGTTATCCTTTTGGTTACTCATGTGTTGTGTTTCTATGTTATCACTAGAACAGATTGAACTTCCATACCACATAAAAACTTAATTAACCAACTAACATTACTTCATATAAACTTGAACTTGAATACATATCACAAAATCAATTGACCATTACATATTTGTTGGTCAATTATATGTTCAGTATTTTCATAGTCTAACAAGCTACCATTACATCAAATTGAACAAAATAAAAAAGATCCAACTACAAATTAGGCAAATCTTCAACCTTATGTTTTCACCAGCCATTCCATTCAAAGCCACTTGTAGTCCATTTCTTGACCTTAGCAAACCAGGGATTATTGCAATTGCACGAGGACACATAGGTGGATCCAACCACACAAAAAACCCGCAACTTGGGACTTGGGAGCAACAATGAAAACGACGTCCAGGGTTTAAATTAGTCCATGAAGTTCTAACAATTGATTGGTTACCACAAAACAATTCATTGTTATGTGTGTGTGTAATGTGTGTTTTGGGAAAATAAATTAGGGTTTATGGCGTTGGTGGGTTTGTGTGTTTTGATTTGAGGAAAACAAATATGTTGGATTCTTAAAGTGTATTTAATAATCTCACCAAATCTTGAAAAGACAATAATGCCCTCGTGTTTAACAAAGTGCCCAAAACTAATCGAACCAACTAACAACGTTAGTAACAAAGGACCAAACGGAACCAAAGTTTCCTTACAGGAGGTCGCTGCACTTTCAAAACTCATGGACGAAATCGCAATTTGAGCAAACCACAAGGACCATTTATGCAATTTACTATTTTTTTGAAATTACATACAAGAAATGTTACTATTTATCGACGTCATTCATCCGGCATGGTCCGTGTTTGTCAAAACGTTTTAGTAAAGAGGTGAAAACATTGAAATTCGTAAGAGTTCAAGAAAGTTCTAGAAAAGATATCAAGGAGCTTTGAGTCCTACAAGGTTGTTGAGGTATTATACAACAACCAACACGCATTTACGAAATCAACGTTGAAAAGGATCATGTATTGTTGTATAATGTTACATAACATGATATTGGAAGACAAAGAGTACAAAGTGAATTTAAGAGATCCGTTCGTTGATCCAAGGCCGAACATTCCAACGTCAGTGAGATCGAAGATGTGATATACATGTTAGAAAAACAAAGAACTTGAGATAGAAAAGTGCGGAGATCTTCAAACGACCTTATGAAGCATGAGCTTTACTGCACCACTGCATCCAATGCTCTTACCTAAATATATCAACCTCCAAATTTTAACAAAAAATAAATATCAAAAACTAGAAATATTTCGTCCAGGAGTGTTTTATTATGTTAGATGTACTGTAGTAGTAAGATAGATAGGGTAAAGATATTTTGTTGTCACCCAAAGGTTTTAAGATCGCTGACCTATCATCTTTATTATCATTTGCATGGTTGGTCTTTATCAGCCGTTTGAACGGTGGGCTGGATGTTGAAGATGTAGTATTACTTGCAATATCATACGCATCACCTTGTACATCATTAACTGGCATCAGTTCATGTTCTGTAGTTGAATCATCAACAACCACCCTGCAAACAATGGAATTCTATCAGTAAGTGACTTTATACAAATACATGTTGTATTGTTTTTTTTTTTGGTTTCAATACCTTTTCCGCTTCCTATCCTCTACGTGCTTGGACGGTGTAGTGAGGTTGGCGATCGAAAGGGTGACTTGGATGATGAGCATGTAACGTTGGTTTCATTATCAACGGTGATTGCGTCAGTGGGTTCGGTGATGTATTATGTGGGTCAACTTCCCAACACGTAAAACTCTCGAATGTTCCATATTCATAATACGTGTGATTTGATTTCAAACATGTGTTTGTCCCTATGAGGTCGATATAGGTGATGGCAAGTTTGCATGATCGTCTCAACCTCAGAGATTAAGTCGTGAGTAATGGGAATGATGTAATAGTGTGTAATTAAGCGGGGATTTATAATCGCATTCTCATCCTCATCGGACACTAACGTCAAGCTGGAACCCGATCAATCCAACGGACGTATCATCAAAAGGACCACAACAATGCGCTTTCGGTAGCATCGAGATACCAAGTTCAAGACGATACACGAAGGAAACATTCAACAGCATGGTAAATGTCAAGGTGAGCAATTTTATATAATACATTCAAACAATCAAAATATAAAATGCAAATATGGCATTACCTTATTACCGGTATTCAATCGGTCTCACGCATGACTCGCACTAAAATCTCCCATTCTTTCTAGTAGCCCCTTTCCCGCGGCTTGTCTCCCCACGATGGGAAATTCCATCCCTTTCTAGTACGCACATTATCAATCTTGGCCTTAATTATGAAAGCGGCGGCGTGTATAAATTAGATTCGTAAATGTTGTGAATTATAAAGATAATATAGAGATGACGAATGCATAATAACACATACATCATTCCTTTTATTTCGGGCCCACATAAGAAGATTCTCGATAGATCCTTCTCTTGGTTCGAGTCGCTACCCAAAAGATCCTTTTGAGGCATCGCTTATGCTAACAAACAATTGTATGATTTGTTAAATTTTGTTGGTTTTAGGATATATTCAATAATAAGAATTAGCTTCTCACCAAATATCGTAGATTCAATTCTTTAATCGCAGAATGTCGACGGAATCTAGGAGTTGGGTGGATGAACTGCTTTGGATAGATAGAGCTTATCTAGAAGGTAATATCAAAGGTTAAATGTGTAAATGAAAAGTGTTGAACATGCAAAGGTAAATAGTCCATAACCCACTTCATCGTTATATTGCTTTACGAGGTTGAAGTCACCACAACAGACACATGCCAACGTCGGCCACCTTCTTCTCAATCAACACATCGCAAGTTCTCCCCACGTGGTCACCCATATGGACCGCCCCCGATTACAAAGGGAATCGAAACAAAAGAACGAGAAGTTTCCTAATACATATTGGCAAAAAATTTTCATTTTCACAACATCCTTTGCAACAAATATAAATTTCAACCTATGATTCGCCAAGTAGAAATCAAGGTTTTGGCTCTGTTTTGGTGTAGTTCATCCTACCCACATTTGTCACATAACCTACAAAGATCGAAAGGTAAAAGCTTTTATAGCAACAATATTTAAAAACAATTTATTTTAAGATACCTAAACAAACACCACATTACCAATGAGATATTTGTTTTCTGTGGGCTTTATATGATCAAAATCAACCAATTGTAACGGATACCTAACAAATCCCTTAGATATAACCAAAGATTTCCTTATGCTTGTTGATCCATTAAACTCAAGCATGAACGTATCGTCCTTCATGATACGAAAATCTTCTTTGTTTTGCATGACTACAAAATTTTTGACCGAATATATAGCACCCTCTTTTAACTTCAAGAAATTGTGAGCTACTGTTGCCTTGGCGGTACAGTGGATAACATTTCCCTGCATAAAAAGCATGTAAGAAAAAATTGACAAACAACAGACATTTGATAACTTTTGTATTACAGGTTGGCATTATTCAGGTTTTTCACACATGGTGATGGATGTCAACATACTTTAGCATCGGACACCAAGAAATCAGTGCTCAAGTATCGGCCTAAAGGAGCATTTATATCCCAAATCCTACAAAGCATCACTACGATCGTGCCGGTCTCATCCAATTTCAATTCGTCCAGTAACAATAGTGCATTAGGTCCTCCGTTTTCTACGGCCATAATTATAGAGATAACGGTCCTTTTTTTACTTGTATGCCTACCCACAATGAGTGTGCAGATAATGGGTTGTATGGGTTGTAAGGCTTATTTATGCAGGTTCCATTTAGTAATGTTTTAATTGTAGATTGATCCATATTCTTTGAGGTTGCAAATTGGCAGCCCTTTTGTGCTTCCAACATTGAATACGTGTTTAGTGTGAACGTCCGAGCATTCAATCCAGGTTATATTTCATTCAAGTCGAGGCTCTTCATTGCACAAACCGGAAATTTCTTTCAACTCGAGCCTCTTTATAAACCAAACCGAATTTGCATTGAATATGAGGGCATACTAAACCGAAATCATTTGTAGTTATTTTGGTATGCATAAAGATGTATGTACGGTACTTTCGGTTGTGCACAACCCCTTGCACATTAAATTAAGGGGATAAGCTTTAAGTAGTATAGATGATATCATAAAATTTATTAATTAAAAGTTATTAATTAATTGATACTAATTTATTTATAAATTAATGAATTGTGATGTGTAAAATATATATATTATTTTGAATATTAAGAAAAAATTAATGGTGAGTTAAGTTAAAGAAAACATGTGTGCTTTTTAGGAAAACAAATTATAAAATATGGAAGTGAAATTACGTTCAAATTAATGAAAAATTTATACTCTACTTTATCCTAAAATAAGTGTTTTACTAATAATTTTTATGACCGTTTATGATATAAGAGATGAGAAAAGATCAATATAGTTTCGAGTCACTTTATTTTGGTTTTATAAATTCATACTTACTAAAAGACAAATCCTCAACATCCATCTAGTTCGATCTAATGGTGGGGATTAACCTAAGATTTAAAGATAAACTTAAATCCATGTTTTGTTTTTTTTTTTCTTGTTTTTTTGTTTTTCTTTTTTATTCATATTTTTTTTTTAAATTCACTTTTTTTTTTCCTACATTCTAAAAAAAAATCGTTTTCTTTTAATCGTTTTTTTCTTCGCTTTCATACGTTTTCGTCTGTTTTCATACGTTTTCGTCCGTTTTCATCCGTTTCCTCCGTTTTCATACGTTTTCGCCTGTTTTCATTCGTTTTCATATGTTTTTTCACCAGTTTTCTTTCGTTTTCGTCCATTTTTCATACGTTTTCATCCATTTTCAAACGCGTTTTTACGCTTTCATACGTTTTCGTCCGTTTTCAGATTTCGTCCCTGAGTTTTTGAAAGTGCAGCGGCCTCCCTGTAAGGAAATTTTGGTTCGTTTTGGTCCTTTGTTACTAACGCTGTTAGTTGGTTCCAGTTATCTTTTGGGCACTTTTTTACAGCCGAGGGCACTATTGTCTTTTCATGTTGTTTGGTTAGATTAATATTTATTAGATTAATACTTTATTCCTTAAACGATCCCAATTCCACTTTCTTAAAACTTAACCCTAACCCTCTGTCATTTTCATCCCAATTTGATTTGCTTTGTTGCAATCACAATCCTTAAAAATTGGCCACATATAAACATGACAACACCAATCCAACATTGGTATATTAGACCAGATGGAGAAAAGTTTGATGAAATAGTTTATGGTAAAAAGTTTTTTGCGTTTTTTTTTTTATCTTTCTTAGTGAAATATTGTGTAATTTACACTAATTTACTCTTATTTTGATTGTGCAACAGATGCATATCCCAACTTGTTTACAATGAGGTTCCATCATGGTGGACGGTTCACAAATTTGCCAAATAGGAAGTATGTTAAAGGTGAGGTAACCTATGTGGACATGTTAGACATTGATAAATTCAACATTGATGTGATACATTCAGTATTGAACTGCATAGGTTATGATGGTAATGCCATAACATACTTTCACTACAAGATACCATTGAAAGGTTTAGATTATGCACTTAGGCCTTTAAATAATGTTAATGATACCTGCAACATGTTAAAGTATGTGCATAAGCATAAGACTATGTATGTTTATGTTGAGCATGACCATACCACAGTAGAAACTTGTAGTAAACAAAGTTTTAAGAATGCAGTTATTGTGTAATTTACACTAATTTACTCTTATTTTGATTGTGCAACAGATGCATATCCCAACTTGTTTACAATGAGGTTCCATCATGGTGGACGGTTCACAGATTTTCCAAATAGGAAGTATGTTAAATGTGAGGTAACCTATGTGGACATGTTAGACATTGATAAATTCAACATTGATGTGATACATTCAGTATTGAACTGCATATGTTATGATGGTAATGCCATAACATACTTTCACTACAATATACCATTGAAAGGTTTAGATTATGCACTTAGGCCTTTAAATAGTGTTAATGATACATGCAACATGTTAAAGTATGTGCATAAGCATAATACTATGTATGTTTATGTTGAGCATGACCATACCACAAGAGAAACTTGTAGTAAACAAAGTTTTAAGAATGCGCTTGAAGTTAAGGAGTTTGATCCAAATGTGGATATACTTGATGTGGATGATGTTAGGCGGGGTGATGGGAATGAGGATGATGAGGTTGAGAATGAGGATGATGAGAGTAACACGGATGATTAGCAAGACACTAAGAGTGAGGATAGGATTGAGGATATAGTTGATGAGGATCACATAGTTGATGAAGTGGAAGTGAACATGAAGGGTTTTAGCTTTCAAGTTGATGATGATGGTGAAATGAACATCTTGACCCAATTATACCGAGATATTTGTGTTGAAGAGGCTTTGGAAGAGATTGATTTTGACTCATTTGAGAGTGATGTAGGTGATGATGAACAAGCAGAAAGAAAGAAGAAAATGTCTTAGGAAATTAAGAAAAGCTGCTGGTGCATTTGGTATTAAAAATAGTTTCTTTGTAGGAAAGGAATTTGCAAATAGAGATGTAGCTAAGGAGAGGATTAGAGCTTATTATGTTGAGTGTAGAAGAAACCTTGAATTTGTAAAAAATAACAAGCTAAGGATTAGGGTGAAGTGCAATGGTGTTGTTCCCACTGTCAATAACAAAGACAGTTTTTTAGATAAAGCTAAGGATAAAGAACAAGTTAATATGAAGGGTAAAGAACTTGTTGCTGTCAATCGAAAGGAAAAAGTCAAGGGTAAGGCAAGATGGTAAATATACTTACAGAAGAAGACAAAAAACAGTGTCCCCGGTTACTTTTTATAGGAAAAGGAGATAAGGGAAAGTGGGTTGTTAAAACATTTAAGGATGAGCATAAATGCTTAAAATCAAGAAAGATAAAAGCAGACACTTCTTGCATTTGCAAAGGTTCGAGGCATAATAAAAGAAGTCAAATGAAGGGTGATGGAACAAGTCAAGTTGGGCCAACCAAGGTGCAAGAGTAATCGCATCGAGAAGTCAAGTGGGCAGTGAAGTGCAAGAGTGCCGTGATCAAGAATTTCAAGTCACCGCTACTCAACCAATTGGTTCTCAACAAGGAAGTGAGTCTACTAGTCAACCAAGAATAACGAGAACAAAGACCACTACAAACAAAGTAACTCCAACTAAGTAATGGTTACTTGTTTAAAGACCTGTGGTTGTTTTCAAGACTTTATCTATCTAGTACTTGTGTTATGTTTAAAGACTATGTGTTTTAGTACATTATGGTTACTTGCGACATTAAGAAGTTAGGGTACTTGTGATACAAATTTTCACTTTGTAATGTGGTTTATAACTTTGTTAAATGTATTACAATGTTATCCTTTTGTTACTCATGTGTTGTGTTTCTATGTTATCACTAGAACAGATTGAACTTCCATACCACATAAAAACTTAATTAACCAACTAACATTACTTCATATAAACTTGAACTTGAATACATATCACAAAATCAATTGACCATTACATATTTGTTGGTCAATTATATGTTCAGTATTTTCATAGTCTAACAAGCTACCATTACATCAAATTGAACAAAATAAAAAAGATCCAACTACAAATTAGGCAAATCTTCAACCTTATGTTTTCACCAGCCATTCCATTCAAAGCCACTTGTAGTCCATTTCTTGACCTTAGCAAACCAGGGATTATTGCAATTGCACGAGGACACATAGGTGGATCCAACCACACAAAAAACCCGCAACTTGGGACTTGGGAGCAACAATGAAAACGACGTCCAGGGTTTAAATTAGTCCATGAAGTTCTAACAATTGATTGGTTACCACAAAAACAATTCATTGTTATGTGTGTGTGTGGTAATGTGTGTTTTTGGGAAAATAAATTAGGGTTTATGGCAGTGGTGGGTTTGTGTGTGTTTTGATTTGAGGAAAACAAATATGTTGGATTCTTAAAGTGTATTTAATAATCTCACCAAATACTGAAAAGACAATAATGCCCTCGTGTTTAACAAAGTGCCCAAAAACTAACTGGAACCAACTAACAACGTTAGTAACAAAGGACCAAAACGGAACCAAAGTTTCCTTACAGGGAGGTCGCCTGCACTTTCAAAAACTCATGGACGAAATCTGCAATTTGAGCAAACCACAAGGACCATTTATGCAATTTACTATTTTTTTTTTGAAATTACATACAAGAAATGTTACTATTTATCTGACGTCATTCATCTGGCATGGTCCGTGTTTGTCAAAACGTTTTCTGTAGCAAGAGGTGAAAAACATTGAAATTCAGAAGAGTTCAAGAAAGTTCTAGAAAAGATATTGAAGGAGCTTTCGGAGTCCTACAAGGTTGTTGAGGTATTATACAACAACCAACACGTACTTACGAAATCAACGCGTTGAAAAGGATCATGTATTGTTGTATAATGTTACATAACATGATATTGGAAGACAAAGAGTACAAAGTGAATTTAAGAGATCTGTTCGTTGATCCAAGGCCGAACATTCCAACGTCGTAGACTGAAAGATGTGATATACATGTTAGAAAAAACAAAGAACTTCGAGATAGAAAAGTGCAGGAGATCTTCGAAACGACCTTATGAAGCATGAGCTTTACGGCACCACTGTACCCAATGCTCTTACCTAAATATATCAACCTCCAAATTTTAACAAAAAATAAATATCAAAAACTAGAAATATTTCGTCCAGGAGTGTTTTGTTTCTTTCAATAAACATGTTTTAAGATTTAGCTATCTCTCAATAAAAATATATAAATCACATCACCACTGCTTATACGCATTAACTTCGCTGTGTTCTTGAGATCTAAAAAGGGAAGAAAGGAAAAGATTTGAAAAGAAACTCAAAAAAATTCGTGTTCTCAAGATCTGGAAAGGGAAGAATAGAAAAGATCTGAAAAGAAGAGGAAAGAACTTGTAGTGTTTTTTTGGGTGTAAATGGTTCCGCCCAGTTTTGGGAAGAAAAGGAAAGAATAGAAGTGATTCTCTTTCTCTTCACTTCACTTCTTTTCTTTTATGAAGTTAACTCAAGAACACAGCGTTAGTAAAAGTCGTGTACTCAAGATAATTTTATTAAATGTCAAAACTGAATGTACAATTTCTTTCTTATTTATCACATGAAACAAAAAATAATAGATGATGCTATTGAACCGTTCCGGTTGAAAAACGGGTCGATTTAAATCGAGTCGGGTCGAAAAACGGGTCAAATTAAACCGGTTCAACCCGCCAAGTTTAAAGCATCCCGGGTCAACTCGATTTTTTATGTATATTAATAGTTTCCTTTTAAAACATATGTTTTCAACCTTTTTTTTTAGTTTTAACTTTTCATACTCGATTATGTTTTACTTATTTTGAAATAGGGACATTGTACGTAAGGCAAAGCATGACACCATGGACATTCATTCCGGAAACATGACTGTGGTTTTTGGTGGCGATTTCAGGCAGGTTTCGTGTTCATTTCTTTCGCAATGACAATCAACAAAAGTCAAAGACAATATCTCAGGCAAGTCAGTTTGTATTTGCCACGAACTATTTTTACACATAGCCGTCTCTCGCGCGAGGAGCAATAAAAGATTGAAGATGGTTATTCGTGATGCAGACATAAATCTTACTAATACCACCACCAAAGTGGTCTATAAAGAAGTGCTACACAATTTATGATCACATATATATGTACGCGTATCTCTCATTAGTGGAAATAAATAATTGAAGATGTTTATTTTCTTTTTTGGATTATTTAACTATTTTGTTTCATATAACGTATATTTGATTATGATCAAGAATATACTTAACCTTTGTTTATCCGGACGTGGTTTTTTCTAACTAATAACTTCATAAAATGCGATGTCATTTACTATTTTTTATGACAGTACTTAAAAGTACCCGTGAATTTCACGGGTCTTTTAGCTAGTAAAAATATATAAATCACATCACCACTGCTTATACACATTAACTTTTAGTAAAAGTCGTGTACTCAAGATAATTTTATTAAATGTCAAAACTGAATGTACAATGTCTTTCTTATTTATCACATGAAACAAAAAATAATAGATGATGCTATATTTTTAGTAACCAAGTTAGAGATGAAGTTGAACAACCAAATGATCAAATTTAGTTCAAGAAGTTTGTTGAACCTGTTAATAAGGAATAGTGTGTGCATGATTATTTGAGAATGGGATCTCAAAGTGAGATTTGCGGTATTGAAATAATTGGATAATGCACTACATTAGAATCCATTTTACGTAAAATAAATCACTGTCTTTTACTATTTTATATACTCTCTAGCTCTATCGCTATTTAAACCTATTTTTACAACCAATTACTTGATTATAAACATCTTAAGGTGTTGATTGTGATAGCCTTTTGTTTTAAACAATTAGCCTTTATGGCTATGTTAAGCTTAACGATAGTAAAAAATATATTTATAAAAATTCGCATGCTCCAGGCTTTTTAAATTTTTTTATCAATCCACTAGCATAGTACGGGACAAGATTAAGTCAAGTGTACTTTAACAAACTAGAATAGAAAATAGAAAATTGGTGGATAAGAAATGAACATCCACAAATCGTTGAGGGACAATTATAAAATGAACACGCAAAATACGACCAAGGCTACTTTTCTCTTTATTTCCGGGAAATAAATAAGGAATTATTCGGATATTCGACTGTTACGTTTTCATATTCTTAAGACTTTGGAGTTTGGACCAATTTGCTAAAAAGTAAAGACTTTGGAACGAATTTATGCCTTCCAAATATTACGAAAGAATATTTCGTTGAAAGGGTATCAAATGTGCAAAACAAAATGAATTGTATCTCCACGTTTAGTTAAGTTGATTTATTAATTATACTGTTGCAACAATATATTCATTGTCGTGTTCGTTGTTGATATATATTCCATGTATATCTTTTTACATTACATGTGTTTTCATTGCTTTGTAACTTTATGCGAGGTGTTGCCACATTTTTATTTTTAAGATGATACGGAGAAGTTACTTGAGTAATATATGTAGTTTTTTTTAGATGGTAGTTATTTGAGTAATAATATGTAGGGATTTTTTTTTTTTTTTTTTTTTTTTTTTTTTTTTCATCATAGTTTTTTGAGTATACGTAGTTCTAATACATAGGATTAAAAATAGACATATTTCATTTGTCATTAAACGTGTGTCATTAAGTCTTCTTAATTTTCATGATTTTCAATCAATCTGCGATGTGTTTTTATCGTATTATATACTTTAGTTATAATGGCCAGCCTTGGCGATTATTCTAATTTTTAGTGATGTATTTTGAGCAGGCGTAATTTAAATTCTAACGTAAATCGGCTAATGTGGTCATTTTTAAAGTGTTTTGCTATAATGGGTCTACTTTCAAATGCTCTAATACGAATCATGATACATGGTTCGAAACTTCGAATGTCTTAAACTGTTCAAAAGTAATCCAATATATTTTTCCAGTGCATATATCTATTAAACTGTATTATTATCGTAATGTTTGTAATATTGATTTAGATGATCTTCATCCTCGATCAGATAAACTTTGGTGCTTGTTTTGTCTTTGCATGTGTTGTTTGATGTAAAACTTTTTTGTGGAACATGTAGTATACAATGCCAGGAAGACTTCGAATCACAATATTAAATTGACCGAAAATATAATTAACAAAAGTATTGTTCTCATGTCATGTGTTAATACAATTGTAGCCTAGATATAAACTATTTTTTTCTTCAATTCTGTCATTGTTTTTTACCTCTAATCGTTCATCAAGATGACCTCGATAAGTAAAGAAAAAAAGAGTACGGAAACATTAAAACTTATTCAACAAAATATTAAATCTATACATTGTTTTGAAGAAATCACTTTAATTTATTAGTGCGTCAATATTTTGTTGTGAAACATATGGAAACATCAAAACTTATTCACAAAAAGTCAATTATCTTAATCTATATCTATACTACGTATAATGTAAGAATCTGACTTCACTCTTAATTTTAAGGCGTCTGAGAAATTAAGCATGATTTACAACATTTTAATGCATCTAATTTTCGAATTACAACAAAGTAAGCATATTGTACAACAAAATAAAGCGTGGTTTCGTTTTAAGGCCAAAATTCTATCAAACAACGTTAATCTTTATTAAAACACCTCTTCACCAAAAAATACAACCATTTAAACACAATGTACAATAAATTGCAACCAATTTTCGATTTACAACAAAATAAGCATAATGTACAACAAAATAAGCATAATGTAATTTTCAGACTTATTTTCATACTTACAACATTAATGCTATTAAAGTGGTTAATGTTATTAATGACTATAATGACTACTACTTACAAGAAAAGAAATATAGTGTACAACACTTTAATGCACAGACGTATAAGACAAGAAGCATAATGTACAACAAAACACCACATTAATGCTATTTAACGTAGTCAATTATTTAAGCGGTCGATAAATACAATTAATACAGTTATTAAAACACCCTTACATAAAAATACAAATTATCAAACATATTGTACAACCAAATTAAACACAATTCTGCATTAAATTTCACTACTACAAATAATAAAGCAAATTATAAAATGTTCAAGCCGAGGCAGACAGCAGACAAATGGGCTTGAGCGAACCAAGCGCGACCAACGGGCTCGAGCCAGAAAGCGGAACACAGACCCAGCGGGTTCAAGCCGAACGGGCACGGGCTATCTGAAATTCTTGATATCCGTAAATTTATTGTTAAAAAGAACATAATAAACTAAAATACATTATTCATCGAAATTTTTTTTTTTAGTCTTCACTGCCATTCTGACACTTGGTACCGCCTAATACCTTATAATGCATTTAGAACTATGTAAAAACTAGAAGGGGTTGAATAGTTTTACCAATTTAAAACTTCCTTTTAAAATATTTAGATCGACTTATGTCAATCTACTTAGATGTGTATGTTGGACGTTGATAGATAGATATATAAAAGTGTAATGAAAGATAAAGAGTAAAGCACATAACCACGACACGAGTATTTATAGTGGTTCGGCTACAAGACACATTCCTTGCCCTACTCCACTCGCCGAGTCACCTACTCGAGTTCGTAATCACTACACGACACCAACTCCTTATGGCGGAGAAGCCTTCACAACGCGTCGCCTACTCTTTTTCGGTACTAGGCTAACCATCGGGTTCTTTCAAACCAAGGTGAACCACACCTACCACAACGTCGCCTACCCTTTATCCGGTACTAGGCTAAGTACCGAGTTCCATTACAATGGAGGAACTACTACCCAACACTACACAACACCTAATCCCAAAGGAAACCCATCCTTATTACAACACCATCAAGGATATCAACATCCTTGAAACAAACTATCACTATATGTATAACGATGCCCTCATCGATTATCGACCTAGGCATTCTTCACTAATGCCACTTGATTTGTTTTCTAGGCATCCTACACCAATGTCCTTGACACAACGCTGGCACCTTTCACTAATGCCTTCGTCTTGACACCTTTAGCATTGTTCGGAATGCTTTTGACACGGACGTTAAGCACCTTTCACTAATGCTTTCGTCTTGACTCTTTCGGCATCCTTCACTAATCCGCCCGACACAACACTTTTATGGAGAAAGAAAGAACTATCAACAAGAGAAACTCGTGGTCTTGATGATGACGAGCATGGCAACTCATGGACTTGAGCTTACTCGACTTCAAGAAGTGGTGATCTCGCCTTTAAGAGGAACCTAGAGAATCACATAAAACAAAAGACAAACTACATAGAAAGATCCCTTAGGATCGTTGGTTGAGAGTTACAATACTTGGGGAAAGTATGTGTAAGAGTGGCAAGCAAAAGGAAGAAATGGCTCACTATTTATAGAGGAGAAGTGCTTCTTGTTCCCCGGATCCCACGGATCCCTCCTCGAGGATCCGTCTAGTGTAAAACTAGGGATCCGTGGGACGCCTCTTTGCCCATGGGTATTTTGGTTATGGGTCACGGGTCATGGGTTATGGGTTGATCCATGGGTCTTTTATTAGATACAATGTATCTAATGAGTGCAATGCACCTAGTCAAATGGGTATGGGTCAATACCATGAGTTATGGATATGTTCCATGGGTTGTAGTTTTTACCTATTTATAATACATACTAGTTATGTATATATTTTGCCCAATATGTAAACACTAGTTGTTGTACATATATATTACTAAATCATAAAATCACTTATACTTGTTTTAGTGTTTTATGTGAAAACGTAAGTGTGTTAGAAAACTATTGGCTCAAACTATTTACGTATTTTATTTGTTTCGTTAATATAATTTTACGTTTGTTATCGACAAAACATTAGAAGAACGTAAAATATAAATAAACGTTTTTACGGCTTATTTGTATTAACAATCTCCCCCTTTTTGTTGATGACAAGACATAAAATTATTTTAAGGAAAAAACTAAAATTCGTAAAAGTTCAAATTGGAGTTTTTACTCTCTTCTCCCCCCTTTTTGTCGAAACAAAAAGAGCGCCGAAAAGAAACTAACACGTTGTTTTAAGAAAAACATGTAAAAGGAAAAAAATTTGTAAAGAGAGCAAGTGAAGGGAATGGTTCTCGTCTTAACTCCCCCTTGACGAGTCCATCCGTTTGTGAGGGCATCAAGTAAATATAAACTAATAAGCTAATGTATTGCAATTTTGTTTGCAAATGGTTTCGTCCTTGTAACGAAAATGCTCCCCCTAGAAGATTGCAATATTGCAATGGGGTGTCATGAAGTGTAATCCAAATAAGGATTATGTTTCAAATGATTTTGCAATGTGTGGTTTGACACAAGCTCCCCTAGCTTGGTGTGTCAAAAGTCTTCATGTGTATTTTGAAAATCTACAAGATAAAGGTTAGAAAATAAGAGTATAGTGCATAATTTCCTTCCAAAAGACTCAAGTTAGTAGAATTTTGTTCTTACATACCACGGATCCCACGGTTCCTCCTTTGTGGGATCCGTCTGAGGCAATTTCCGTGGATCCGTGCATGCGGTTACGGATGATTCAAGAAAAGGTGATATACCAAACAATCTTGAATATGAAAGTGAGATATGTATACAAAAATAAACATATACTCAAATAAATATGGCAAATAGGTTATCATTCAATAAAACAAAGAGATAATCAACAAATCTCTAAAACTAAGAGAATGATCAGGCCATGTAAGACATTTTCTACTTAATGCTAATGAGGAACCTAAATTTAAGAAGCAACCACGTGCTTAGGATGACCAAACATGAAACGGGATTCCTAAACGTTCTAAGTTGAGCTTGAGACTAAGACACCGTTTTTTTTTTTTTTTTTTTTGGGCTCATGGTTGTTTAGGTTTGTTGACCTCATCGACACGTTCGAGGAGGTGATAAAACATGAAACGTTGCTCCTCACGTAGTTCATGTATCAACTTTTCAACATGTTGACAATGATAGCAATCATTTTCATGGATTTGAAGGGATGGTGGTAAAGGTTGAACTTCTTGAAGCGGAGGTTCAAGTGAAGTGGGTTGAGGTATCCTCAAATAAAGGAGGAATTGTTGGAGGCTCATTAAGTGGTGGCTCAACAAGATTTGAGGGTGGAGGTATAGAAGTGTCAACTTCCATGTGGTCGGGTGGTTGACTTTGATGTTTCCTCATAATCCAAAATGGACCATTGGAGGGAAATGGAGAAATTGACATTGGTGCAAGTGTTGATTCAACACTTTGGTTTTGTTGTACAACCTTTTCTAGTGAATGTGTTGGTAATGGTGGAGGATGAGATGGCCTAGGGGGTAGGTCCTCTAAGTTGTGGGGATGTGGAGATGATTGTGAGGTGTTAAATGATGTGGCTTTAGGTACCAATGATGTTGGTTGGGTTGAAAAGGGTGTGTTTGGTTTAGTAGAGTTTGGTGATGATATCCTTGTGGGAACAATCCTCTTGGGAATTAGTTTGATTGGTTTATTTGGTGGAGGGGAAATTCTAGCATTTGTGGGTTTAACCGGAGATGATTCGGCTGAGGAAACTTCGTGTATAACCCTAGCAAGTTTCTTGGGTGGTTCTTGGGTGGATGAATAGCACTAGGAGCTTTTCTCATGATGAAATGACTAAGGAAGATGTTTCTAATTGCTGAGAATTGTGTTGTGTTTGATGACTAAGGAGTTCTAGCAAAATGACTTATAAAGGGAAGAATTTGGCAAGTGCATTTAATACTTAAGCCACTAAGATTCTTAGGTATGTGATGATTGTTGAAACTAAGACCTTGATAGATCTTATGAGCACTTTCGTAGATCGTTAGTTATACTTATGTAATCACAAGCAAACTAAAGACAATCTCTATAACTTGTATTCTTTAGCGGAATTTAAACACAAGCAATAACACAAATAACTAAGAACTCTTTGATCCTCTATGGATATTTAAATTATATAAAACTTTGTTTTCAACACGTACATAACTCATACTATTGTGTTCCTTTTATAGACAAGGAACCTAACCCGCTTCTCAAGAAGCGTATAAACATAAAACTAAATAAGATATACATTATAACTTCCTAATAAAGCTCATGCATATCCTAACTAACTATAGAATCTGGAATAACTATTTCATGAAACCATCTACACGGTTTCACTACTTGATAGAAACTCTTCTTCAATGAGAATCCATGTGTTTCAAAGAGATTCCTTGACATTATTTTCAGAGAATTCTACTTTGCATAATTCCCAACAATCCTCCCTAAACTGGAATTTGACTAGGTTAAGTTCCGGTTTCTTGATAGATCTTTAACACTTGAACTAGAGGATTGTACTTGAACATCGTGACAAAAGAACCAAACAGGGACATCTCTATGATGACAAAACACCGAAACTCGGATCTTTGCGGCAACAAATGACAAAATGTACATCAAAACATATTAGTTTCATACTATTCTCATCACATCCGGTGTGTTAACTCCTGTGAGGTGAATCATTGAAAATAATGGATTTGATGTCTCTTTCCAATAGCCATTACTACCGGAGTAGCCAAATGTTTAAGTTCGAAACCATGGTACATGATAACCATCGATTTATTAGCAAATCGGCAACCATGAACGGTTTGAAATGTCTTTACCGCACCATTTGCTCGGGACTAGTCAATTCTTGGAGATAGAATCACCTTTGGTGAATTGAAAACCAGTATGGTATTCCACCGCTTTACCACAAGCCATATACATGTGGGCTAGTCAATTCTTGGATTCCAAAAGGAATAAACCATGGTGAATTGATGACCATACAACCCTCAACAATTAAGCATGGGTGGTTGAAGACCACTATGATTTTGAGCAAACCATTACGGTATCAATGATTTGATGTGTCTTTACCAAAGTTGTACCCTTTGGACTAGCTAACTCTTTGATGTACACAAGGTACAAGCTGGTGAGTCGATAACCATCAACAATGTACAACAAACTGCAAGAAAAGTTAGAAAACTCAAGAATATACATAGTTTTTTTTTTTTTTTTTTTTTTTTTTTTTTAACTAAGAATCAAAGAAAACAAATATTACAAAATATACAAGATACCATAATCAAGATCTTGCTTGATGTTGCGGTGAGTCTTAATCAATCCAACACATTGTTCGACATGAAGCTTATCATTCCCAATTTGGATCGGAGGTACTTCCAACTTTTGTCTAAGCATTCTCTCCATTAAGGACACAGACAAAGGATAAATTTTATCTGAGAACATGCACACAATCATACCACACTTAGTCTCCACCACATGCACACATGGCATAGGATAAAATCTGCAAGTCTCAACCTTCCACATATGTGAATTCTTCCAAATAGAATACCCTTTACCATCTGGAGATTGAGAATCAAACAGAACTTGAAGATCTCCTAGCAAATATAAACCAGAACCTTGTGGTGAATGAGTAGCATAATGCTTAGTGACAAGTCCATACAGAGTATTCAAATCTTGTCTATCCACCAAATGAAAGATTTCCTTCAAGAAGTTGAGCGCATAGTAGAATTATCCGGTAGATAAATAGTGTTAAGCTCCCCATCACCAAAGACCAATTAGTCAACACATCATGAGATCCTTCAGGAAAAACATCAACAAATCCTTCTCGAATAAAAGTAGACTCAACAGCCTTTAGATTCAAAGGAATACTCCTGTAAGATTTCTTAACCCTAGATATATGTGTCTCAACGGATCTCACAGATCTCCTTAGAGAAATGTGTTTTCTTTTAGACATCCTTTTCTTCCTCCTACCTGGTATATAAATCCCCATAGATGGTACATCCTCAAATTCAGCAGGGACATCTTTAGCATGAGTGGAAGTAGAAGTAAACTTAAATGGAACAACACCATAAGCATACATTCTTGCAAGTACTTCTCGGCCTTCTTAGATTTAGCAACTTCTTGTTCAACTTTCTTACCCAATTCTTCTCCGTCTATATCAACAGGTGCAACACAAGGCAATGTTTCAGTGAAACAATATGAGGTTCAATTGAATGAATATCCTCGATAGATGATGCGAGGTAACAACGGAGAACCCATCTTGGGTGTAACATCATCAAAATTATCTACAATCTCAACGTGCTTTGGTCTCTTTGCTTCGGGAGCATCCAAAGCACCAAGACTCCTTTTCAAATGAGAAGATGGTGTAATATACTTCATAACCCTATGATACATGTTAATCAACTCGTAATCATCTAAAGCCCAAACTTGCTTCTTTGTTAAACCTTCGATAGATATCACTACTTTGATTATACACCACCATTCTCATATAAGCTTTCTTACGAAATTGCTTGTTTGTGGTCTTTCCCTTTTTGCTTTAGCTTTACGTGCGACAAGGGCTTTTCTTTGTGCAATTGCAACTTGCTTCCTTTGTTGTCCAAGAGCTACCATTTGTTCGACAAATGTTGCACTATCAAAATCTGCTCCTAAAATTCTTTGTGCAAGAGTAGGATTGGATGCGACTTGATTAGTATAAACATCCATTGCTCATCGTGAACTGGTAGCTAGTTCATCAAGTTCTCTTTGTCTCTCGAGGCAAATTTGTAGTAAATTGAGTTGTAAGTGTTTGAGCGATGCACGACTCTTCCGCATATTTTCATACTCAACAAACATCCGATCTTGTGCTTGCCTTTCACGCTCACTCACAAGATCTGAACCAAGCTCTTCATCAATCATTACTCCTTTCCACGAATCGTGAGACACCTTAGCGTAATCATCATAAGGAATGTCAACAATAGGAACGTCGAAGAAACACCCAAATTAGCATCAGAAGAAATATGTTGAGACAAATCTTCAACAGGTGTAGAAAATACATCATCATTAGGGTCTAGATTAAAACTTCGTCCTGCAAGAAAGACTTCAGGATGATCTACTGAAGGTGAAGGACCTGGTGGTTCTTGAACAAATGAAGCTTGACCATGTTCAGAAGCAACATCCTTCAGTAGATCATCAGCAGTTGCAACACCTGACACCTTTGAAGGTTCAGAAGAATCCTGACGCAAATACTGTCTTCTCTTTCTTCTAGTAAACAGAATGGGTTTCTTGTTCTTTGAAGATTCAGTAACAACTGGTGAAGGAATATCAGTCTTCCCGAGCCATATCATCCAAAATTTCAAGCGACTCAAATTGAGTATCCTCTTGCTCCTCATCGGAAGATACCAAAAGCTCCTTTGCTACTCTTCCCAAGTTGTTCCTTTAAATCCCTAACTTTACTCTTGACTCCACAATCTCACCACCAAGAGAAGATTTAGTCTCGACAAGATGCTTTTGAGATCAAGAACCTCTCCACATACACGCTCACTAAAGCATATCTGAGATGTAAGTGTAATAGGATCCTCGGCTCCACCGAGAGATTGCTCTTTGGCAATGGGAACTTCATTGGACCTTTCAGCAGAAATATGGTTATGCTCAATGATAGGAGAACCTTCATCAAATGGATCCCTAACAGGACTAGGTGTGGCCAGTCTATTTAGGTCAGTATCAAACTCATCAATAGTAACTTGAGTAGGTGGTGAACTAGGACTAGGTCTAGGTGAAAGTGTAGGTGGAGGTTGGTCAGGAGAAACATGTGATGCTTCAGCAGTAGAAGGGCCCTCATCAATGGCAACGGATGGATTACCATCAGTAGCAACATTGGTAGAAGGTGGATCACCAACAACATTTCCCTCATCAGCAGCCTCACTGCCTTGAGGCAACATAGTCTGCTAGCAAAGGATGATGTTCCCCTCATAGTGAGTTTTCATAGAAGCAAATAGTTTAGAGTTAAAGCTCTATGGGACAAAAGGCTTGGGCTTGGGTAGTAATGTCTAAAATCATTTGCAAAAACCTAGGGTACATTAAAAACTTATGCTTTTCCTATGAATATTTTCAACCATATTATCTAAAATAAACCTAGAAAAGTTATAAGTTAACCCACGAGAAAGACATACAATACCACATCCCAATTGAGTGAAAATTGGTCCCATCCTCACGATTTATTGCTTATGCTTTGAAGCAACGTGTGAACCAAAAACCTCCACATAGGACAAAACTGATTCTTGAACCATATATCAGTCCTTGTACTCTGGTATCCAAAAGCTCTAAGTCCAGCAAGTATCTCCACTGAATTAGAATGATAAACCTCATCAACATCATCCAAACGAAGCTGTCTTCTTATCAACTCCTCTGTCATAACATGCTTTGTTCCATCAACCATAGCAACTATCTCTGTGTCACTACGTTTCGTAGCAGATGCCCAAAATTGTGTAACCAACGATTCATATATCACATTAGGAGAATGCGTTAAAGCATAATGAATCTTGGATCTCTTCAAGAACTCCACCATTGGTTCATATAGTTCATCACCCTTTGCTTTTCCCAGAAAAGCGACTTTGTTATGATCTTTCTTGAGTTAAAGTGCCATGCGAGAGATTGTGAATTAGGGTTATGATTCACGTAACTGAAAGTGTTTTGAACTTAATTGAAGAGGGAATCAGTTAATTTGAAGCAAAGATATACGAAGAGGGTATTAGTAGAAGTTGCCCAAATTATAGTCAAAAATATCAGAAGTTGTTGACCATATCTTATTTGTATAACAACTCTTACCAGTTTAAATTACCACTTGGAAGAAACTAAGGTCATTCTGCTGAAGGAGGTCAATCAATGAAACCACTCAAGTTAAAAGATATCTTGATAAATATCTTGGTATTATTGTGCCACCCAACTCGCATTTAATCGCATTAAGCCTTGAATCCGTCTATAAAACAATCCCAATGCACACTTAACTCTCATCAATTACACCCAAATATTTCCACAAACCCTAATTTTTCCAAAATCACAATCATCAATACAAATCAATGTCCACCAAACCGGAGGTCATTGATCCAACCTCTCTCCATCATCATCATCATCATCGGTGATGATTCACACGATTATTCGATATCCTTATGACCCTCGACCTTTGAAATCCCCATTTCTCCTTCTTCAAGATGATAGTATAGTGAATCCAAGTGAGTCTTCGATGACTCGATGACTCCAACAAGGAGAGAACATCACACCCCAACCTTGACACTTCAACCTCAACCAAGGCCGCGTGCGGAAGAGAGTGGTGTTAGCTCTTCCCACGCCATGTTTTGGTGCTTCATCTCATATCGTTTAAGGGAAAGGGTAAAGGAAGATGGATTGGTTGCTTTATGGTGGAGCAGTAGATGGAACAACGGAAGATTGTATTCATCTTCATCGTCTTCGTTTTCATCAATCCATCCTTCCCATTTTGATCCTTAGCTTCTTCGTCTTCTTGGTCATGCATATCCGCGTTTGGAATAGATGATATGAGCTAGTAGATGATAAGAGCTAGAATAGGTTTAGTAGATCTTGTATAGAAATGATCTTATATTATCATTTGAAGTTGATTGTAATCTGTAAGTAATGTAAGTCGTAAACTGCTTCTTGAATGAATGAACAATTTAACCCGATTACTTCTCTTGATGAGAAATAATTAGCTCACTTGAAGATTTTATTATCGGTAGAAACAAGCTTTAAAGCTTATTTGACCATAATCGAATGACCAACCATGGTGGACTTCAACTTATATATGCAATCACAAAATGGACCTGAGAGAAACACACAAACCAAACCAAGACAAACAAACTAAAAGTACAATAGTTTGGTTAGTATTAGCAAACAAAAGTATAAACAATAATTTACAAAGTTTACAACATGAATCCTCCCCTAAGGCATATGCCTCCCCAGAGGCCTATGCATCCCATAAACTTTGCATTTAAGGATTAAGCATTCCAATATTGACCACTAGGTGTTGAAACCTTGGTCCATCAAAAGCCTTAGTCGAGAAATCGCCACATTATCATCGGTGTGAATCTTAACCACTTTTATCAAATGTTTGTCATATGCATCTCTTATAAAGTGGTGCTGATTTCAATATGCTTAGTTCTCTTGTGGAAAAGCTGAATTTTAACAATACATATGGTACTTTGATTATCAATAAAATTGTTGTGTTCATGAAGTTAAACCCATAATCCAACAATTGATTTTGTATCCAAAGAACACATCACAACAATTTGCAGCAAACATACTACGCTTGATAGATGAGATAGCATGATAGTTTGTTTCTTGCACCGCCAAGAAATCAATCTCTTTACAAGGAATTGGCAACCTCCGGTTGTGGATCTCTATCGATTTGCACCAGTAGAGTCACTATCACTATATGCTTCCAACTTAAAGGAGACTCTTTTGGGTACCAAAGACCTAAATGAGGTTGGCCTTTCGGTACTTAAAGATCTTCTTGTTGCATTGAGATGGGAAGCAAGTAGAGTGACTTGATGTCTAGAACAAACACTCACAACAAAGGTAATATCGGGCCTTGAAGTCATTAGATACATCAAAGAACCAATCATAGATCTGTATAAGTGAACATTCACATTGGATCCGCTTCAATGTTGTTCTTTGTTTTGGAGCTTCGTAAGGTGTAGTGGCGGGTTCGACACTCTCCATACCAAACTTCTTCAAAATGTCCTCGCATATTTATCACGATGATAAAGATACCATTAGGTTTCTGTTGAACTTGGAGACCCAAAAGAAAGTAAGCTCCCCATGGCGCTCATCGAAACTCTCCATTCATCGACTCCTCAAACTCCTCGCACCAAGCTTCTTTAGTGGATCCAAAATAATGTCATCCACATAAACTTGCACAAGAATGATGTCTGTGGAATTTTTCTTAAGGAAAAGTGTCTTATCAATGGCACCTCTTCTATAACCATGCTTCAGCAAGAATGATGAAAGCCTAGCATACCATGCTCTTGGTGCCTGATGTAGTCCATAGAGAGCTTTTACAACTTTGTAAACATGATTAGGATGATCTGGGTCTTCAAATCCTTTGGGTTGAGTGACATAAACCACCTCCTCTATTTCACCATACAGAAAAGCACCTTTGACATCCATTTGATATACCATGAACCCCATGTAAGATGCATAAGCCAAGAAAATTCGAATGGCCTCAACTCTGGCAACAAGTACAAACACTTCATCATAATCAATTCCTTCCTCTTGCCTGTATCCCTGAGCTACTAATCTAGCTTTGTTTTTAATCACAACACCCCTTTCATCTCTCTTATTCTTCAAAATCCATTTTGTCCCAATTGCATACTTACCATCAGGTAGTGGTACCAAGATCCAAACTTGCTGATTTTGAAATTGTTGCATCTCTTCTTGCATTGCTTCAAGCCAACTTGAGTCTTCAAGAGCTTGAGTAACACTGGTTGGTTCCACTTGAGAAAGAAAACAAGCAAGCAGACAATGCTCAAAGTGCGTGTGATTGTCTCTTTCTTTGGTTTGAGACATAGGAGAAAAGCAACTGTCCAAATTTAGAACTTATTCTGTCCTTCTAGTTCTAACGGTGCTATTATATCACCAATAACATTGGATTGAGGATGAGCAATGTTAATCCTTTTGTAGCATGGGGTTGACTTCAATAGATGTATCCAGTTAGTCACAGTTGGCTCAAAATCGGTGTCATAGGAAGGTGAGGTGAAGATGCCGACTTTGGGTTGATGATTTCAAGATCGAAGGACTTGGAAAGCGTGTATATGGTTCCCAAAGTCTAGACACTTTAGTAGAAATAGGAGTAGAAGCAATGAGGCTTTCGGTAGATTTGTTGATGATGGGAGAAAGCAGGATCCTTGTCGGAGAATCATGGTTTCCATGGCGCTTCTCTTCAACCTCCCATTCGACTTCTCGACTTCAAGATTAGCTGCATACTCTTGTGTCCGAAGCCTAGCAAGGTCCTCTCGCATAATGTGACTCATCTTCACTTACTTGAGTAACTTGATAACACTACACGCGTCGTTCGGGGTCAAAGGAACTTCCTTTTCTTGAGCAAGTTTTATAACACCACAGGCGATGAACCTAATCATTGTAGTGTAGTATTAGGGTAAGCCACGGGTATTGATATCGTTCTCTAGGGAATAGGAATGCTAGTGAGAAGTTACTACGCTAAGGTTGGGGTTGAGGAAGATTATTTTTTATCTTTTATGTTTTTAGGAATTGGAAAGGTATGAATCTCGGGGTTTGGATTTGGGGTTGGTATTTCACCGATTACTCTACTTATCTAATTATTTAATCTAAGGTGTATGTAGTCTATGTCTAATTATTGTGTGCTCGTATGATAGTTTAAAGATGTGTTCACTTAGGTTTTATTACTCCTTAATTATCTCCTATTGATGGTTGAGTTGTCACGTCCTTATTCTTAATCGTGTTATGTGTCTAAAGTCGTAGGGTATGCGTTTATCCCTAACTCTTTGAACTTACCAAAGGGTCTCGTCTACAAAACCCTCTAGGGATTATAAACTCTAACTCTAAGGCCCTCTTTGGATGGTTTAGCCTACAACCGCTCTAAGTGCTATAGCCTAAGGTTCACAAAGATTAATCAAGCATTAATTACACAACGAATGACCTATCGCATTACTAGATCATTAATCAATTAAGATAAGAGACAACCAATCAATATTTAATAATTAAGTTTCATATTCCTAAGCAAACACACAAGTAAATTAGCGGACATGGTGAACATGTAAGCATACACAAATAATCAAAGACATAATTGAATTAATGAAGTAAAACACTTATCTTGGTGTAAGATAGGGTTTGGAACCTAAAATCTTGTACAAGACAGCCTTGGTTCGGTTTAGGTTTTTACTCCAAAAGACTACACACTAAAAGCGAAAAATTCGGATTCTATATATAATATTACAATCGCGACGGCGTCGCTTATGATTTGTGGCCGCCGGGTAGCCGCTATTAGGGTTTCGTCTTGGCGCGTTAGTCTTGCGACATCGTCACCTTGTGCTTGTGACGCCGTCCTCTTGACCGGCGTATACGGATCAAATCTGGGCCGTGCGAGTTGCGACGACCTACTCTTTTAAAGCGACACCGTCACTTGAAAATAAGAAATTTGGCTTATGTCTTGTCACAAAATGCTCCGACGGCGTCGCGGATTAGCGATGTGCGCCGTCACCTTGTATTTCAAAGACTTGAGTGTCTCGATTCTTGACTTTGGCCATTTTCTTCGTATATCCACGCCTTTTCATCCAAATAAGTGCCATTACTGACAATTTGCCTTCAAGAGACCTAAAAGTGAAAAGGAGCGATATTAAGTAATAACGGATACAAAAGTGATCAAATAAGGGCTTAAACGACCCCTCAAAAAGGTACATTTTAAAACCTTGTCATAACGTTAGAAGTATCACCTGCAAACTGGTTAGGGGAGAAGGAAGGCACAATAATAGGTTGTTCATCATCCTCGAACTCACTATCAGAGTCAGCATCCATGATACATGCATTGTTAGTGGGAGACTCTTGAGTACCTGCATTCTGATTAGCCACATGTCTAGAATAACCCAAATAATTAGTTAAGTAATCAAGGTCAAAAGACCAAACATGACCCTGTCCTTGAACATTAGGCTTGTCTTCTAGAAATCTCAGATTCAAAGTCTCCTCAATCTTCTTAGCGGATAAATTGTATACCACAGAGGCCTTACTATGAAATTTGAATATCCCACAATATACCCCTCATCGACTTTCTCATCAAATTTCCCAGTGGATCACTAGTATTCGAATGGTCACTTGACAACCAAAAAGTTTGAGGTAATGAATAGCGGAACTTTCCAGTAAGAAGTTCATATGGTGTCTTCAAATGAGGTGCGGTAATGGATACCTGTTCGATACATAACAAGTCATGCTAATCTTTCATCAAAACATAGTGGGTACTTTAGAGTGCCACAACATTGATCTTGCCCTCTATTAAGGTCCTATTCTTTCTTTCGACTACCCCATTTTGTTGTGGGGTTCTTGGAGTGCTATAGTCCCTTTTATCCCTTTAGACTTACAGAGTTCTATAAGTACAACATTCTTGAACTCGTCCCATTATCACACGAATTCATTTAACCTTTTTGTTCAACTGGTTTTCAACAAGGGTAATGAATTCACAAGACTTGAGATGTTTCATCTTTAGTCCTCGAAAAGAATACCCAAAAAATCGCTATAGTCATCGTGATTACCGAGACAAAAATACTTGTGATCAATGCTTCTGACTTGAGTTGGACCAAAGAGGTCCATGTGCAACAACTGAAGAGGTACTGAGATAATGCTCACAGCAGTAATAGCTTTGTATGAGGCTCTGTGTTGCTTCCCTTTGTTGCAGGCAACACAATTGTGTTCATTGGTGAAAACTTTGGAAGGTAGTCCTTCAACAAGACCCAGTTTAGAAAGCTTATTTATGGTCTTGAAGTTCACATGAGCCATCCTCCTATGCCATTTTGTAGATTCATCCAGGGATGCTTTAGCCAACAAACAAGTAAGGTTACCTTCTGGTTGAACATCATTCAAGTTGAATGTGTATAGATTGTGATTCCTATGAACTTTCGGTGAAATTGATGAATCTTACGGAAGTTTGAAGTCTTTAGACAAAGACAAGACATTCATCCTCGAGAAGAATACTTTGTTCTTGGTGTCACATATTTGTGAGGCCGAGAACAAATTAAAGTGTTGCGCTTCCCGACATAGTACACATTCTCAAAGTCCGGTAAGGTGTTTCGATGGTGCCTTTCCGGTGATCCTACCATCACTTCCACCAAAAGTCACATTGCCTCCTCCTTCATGGAGTGCGAAATTATGCATCATATCTACATTGCCGACATGCTTCTTGAAAACCATTGTCAACAATAGCAACTTCCTTATGCTTAAGAGGATGATCCTACAACAACAAAAAATATACAAAATATTAGTACACTATGGAGGTTCAAGTCATCAACGACTTGAGCACATATGTGATCATTAGAGGTAGGCCACGCAGATGTATAAGATCCACTATTGTTCTTGGGTTTCCATTTACAAGTAGGTCCCTTTTTAGTCCAAGAACAACCTGCTGAGGGCTTCACAGCAGTATCCCGATATCCCTTCCCAGCATACATTGAGTCAACACATCCAGGCCAATAACCATATTTAAAATATGAACTAGTAGGTTGCACAAATGGTCTAGCAACAGATCTTCTCCAAGGAAATGAAGAAGATTTATTATGGGTTGCCTGTGGAACAAAAGGTGGTATATCATTAACATTGGTCCACATTGGTCTAGATTTATTTGATTAGCACATACACCCATTCTTTGCTCATAAAAATCACAATCCTTAATCAAATGAAATTTGCTTCCACAAACAAAACATGTCTTCTTTTTGAAGATTTATTCAAATTGAAAGATGTTCTATTACATGTAAAAGCATTCAAACTAGAAACATTAACGAATTGTTTTAACGATATTATTATGCAAAGAATTAAAAGACAAGTCTTGAGAGAAAGCTGTCTTGGAAGATGATTCATTAGCAAGAACTCTAAAAGGCTTGTAGGGAGTCTTGGGTGCGAGGCTTGGGTGAGGTCTTGGCGGTCGACTTATCACTTGAATCACGGTGGCATAAGAAGTAGACCCTTGATCGGAAGATTTGTCCTTTGTTAGAACAAGAGACAAAATCATTAGATGAAGAATCGGGGTCTTGAAAGTCTTTTGACTTTTCCGTATAGATGATGTGATCCATCAAAGTCAACAAGTGATGGACGGTCAATATGCATATGTTCACCTCTAATAGGTCCACTCACCGCATGTAAATTACCTTCTTTAACAAAGTTAGCTAGTCCTGTTTGGTGTAGATTTCGTGTGTCATCCCAAGCTTCTAAGCCAACATATTTCTTAAAACCTAAAGCTCTTGTAGAGTTAGGAGTTTGATGCTATAGATCTCTAGCTAGATTGTTACACGATATTAACCATTGTTTATGTCTAGCTATTTCCTCATCTAGTTTCTCTTTTAGCACTAGGTTTTCGAGACTACCTCGACTTTTTCTTTTTGGTGCGTTTTAAATCAATTTTAGCACAATCTAGATCACTTTGTAACACCCTTATTTTTTCATCATAAGCCAACCGATTCTTTTGAAACCACACTTTTGTCTTTCTAATGTTTTTAAAGCCTGTTTATAAGCTTCAACTTCAACATAGCATTCATTATATTTAGGTTTGAGAATATCATAGGCTTCCTTAAGTTCATTGTATCGTTCACTACAACCAAAGACACGATTATGTACACGAGATGCCCATCAATGCAATTTGATCATGCCTATCCTCTCAAGTACGCCTAAACAACAATCCAATATTCTCGAGATCGAGCTTCCTCATTCACAGGCTCATGCATTGACCATTGACATGTTCATCCATGGTGACAAGAGCTGCCGAGGTGCCGATCTCCAAGTTCCAGCTTCCTTTTGATTCTGGCGATAGGAAGAATATCTAACTCCATCTCCACCTTCCTATCCTTGCATTCCTCGAGAAGTGACCCATCGGTGACAAGTAAAGCACTTGACTTTTCTTACACAAATCTAGTGGATCCCTTCCACGAAAACCAAACTTTCTTCGGACTTACGCTCAAACCTTTTGATATCTCATCAAAGCATGGCCACCGCCACTTCAATTTCATCTCCTCCATATCAAGCGGGTCCAACTATTCAAAATCTTCATAGACAAGGTCTTTGTTGAGTATCATAGTCGAGAACAAGCAGTGAAGAATATCTTCCAACACACTACCGGCTTTAGGTTGAGAACTTGATGGAGTGGTAGTGTAAGAAGATGATGATGATGAGTAAGTTGGACTTGGAGCATGGGTTATCATATTGGAGGAAGAGGCCCGACAAATGTTGTGTGACGAGGTGGATGCACGAAAGGGACTTGAACATCGAGCTCGAGGATTTAAGTATGTTGTATAGTTCATCAAAAGTGAGCATGTCCGACCACCTTTAGCCTTGAGGGCAATGCTTACTTGCAACTGTGGATGAAGGTAAAGATCGCAAGAACTTTGAATTACTGATCATCATTATCGGCTTTGCCTTTAGCCGATTCAACCGACTCAATATCTTATGAAACACATCATATCCCTTGTGGATACCTTCTTCTTCGAGATTTGAAACTCTTGAAACTTGTTGTTTCAACATAGACTTCCTCATTCTCTGGACTCCTCATTGCCACCGAACCTCGCCTTGATCGCCACCCATATGTCCTTTGCATCCGGCATGTAGTGAAAATCACCCAGTGATCTTGGTATAACTGCAGAAGAATAGTTCTCACTTTGTGCTCTCTTTGAGCGACCAAGATCTCTTGATGATTTGGGAGGAACAATGGTAACATTACCATCGAAATCTGATAGTCCTCTTCAAACTGTTCCCTTCTTTACGATTTCCCAAAGCTTGCAATCAATGTTGGAGATCGAGCTCGCATCTTCATTGACCACAAATCGTACTCCTCCTTCTTGAGGTAAGGAAACTTAGCATTCTTTGTTAGAGAGGCCGAGTTGTTGCATTGAGGTGTTGTTATTGTTGTTGGTGACATCCATACCATCATCGATCCGAGCATGGTGAAGGTTGAATTGTTTTGGTTGTATGGGTGTAAAGAAAAGGCATTCTTAGTATCGTAGAGACTCTCCCGAGGCTCTGATACCACTTGTTGAAACTAAGACCTTGATAGATCTTATGAGCACTCGTAGATCGTTAGTTATACTTATGTAATCACAAGCAAACTAAAAGACAATCTCTATAACTTGTATTCTTTAGCGGAATTTAAACACAAGCAATAACACAAATAACTAAGAACTCTTTGATCCTCTATGGATCTTTAAATTATATAAAAACTTTGTTTTCAACACGTACATAACTCATACTATTGTGTTCCTTTTATGGACAAGGAACCCTAACCCGTTTCCCAAGAAACGTATAAACATAAAACTAAATAAGATATACATTATAACTTCCTAATAAAGCTCATGCATATCCTAACTAACTATAGAATCGCGGAATAACTATTTTGAAAACCATCTACGGTTTCACTACTTGATGAAACTCGTCTTATTGAGAATCCATGTGTTTGATTCCTTGACATTATTTTCAGCAGAATTCCTACTTTGCATAATTCCCAACAATGATTAACATGCACAAGAGTCAAATTCAGAGTTTTACTGATCTAGGGACTCAATTAATATGAGGTGGAGTGTTCAATTTAGCAAGATGGGCTTGAAATGATTGTTTTATCTAGAGTTGACATAATCTGTCACCCGGATCCCACGGTTCCATCCTTTGAGGGATCCGTCTAGGCTAATCCTAGGGATCCGGCTCTCAGTAGCTATGAAAGGATAAAAATGATGTTTCTAAGGTCTAAGACCTATACCATCTTGAGTGTTTCAGTCCTCTTAAGTATCTTAAATGAGGGTGTACTTGAATGATCAGAGCAATGAGTGATATAGCTAATGATTGCCTTTTATGGAAGGAAAATGAGACTTTGTGACCACCAATGGATGTTCAAGGATGACACTAAGAATTTTGATGGTGTCAAGTTATAATAAATGATCCTAGAGATCAGATGTGAGCTTGAGATGAAGTTTGAAAAATCCTCAAAAATCAAAAGAATTGAAAACTAATTTTTGACCCATTTTGAGATAACGATGGCTAGAAACAATTTCCTAAAATTGTTCAATATGTTCAACTAAGTGTTTTGAGATGTGAAAAGCAATGTGTGATTATTGAAGCGGAAATATGGTGAGTTTTGATGAGTTGATAAATCAAAAGACACTTTGAATAAGATCTTATGTAAGCTATGGGTGGGTGTAAAGCTTTCTCATGCTTGAAGAAGACTTAGTTGGGTTCTAAAATCTTATGTTTAGCTAGTATGAAGTGATCTAGTAAACTATTTTGAGGTATGGGATACTGTATTGCAGATCTGTTGTCACGGATCCCATGGTTCCCTCAAGGGAGGGATCCGTCTAGGCTAATCTTAGGGAGCCGGCATCTGCAGATCAGAACCATCACAAAATCAAGTGCAGATTTTGCACCTAGCAATATACACTAATAATCATTAAATTAAACAACGATATAAACATGTCATCACATAAAACATCTCATAGATAATGGTAGAAATAATAATATCCATGTTAACACAACCAAGAGTGCTAAAACATAGTTATTCACATATGAATCAAATGTCTCAAATTAAACATAGTCCTATAGTCTCTTTCGTCAATCATTTATTTTCCTCTTTCCCGACTTTGTGACGTGGTAAGCTAGGTTTTGAATATCCCGACCATTCTCTTCACCATGTTATAGGTGAGATTAAATGGATTTTGGTGGATGAGACAATAAATCATTTGCACGAGACATGCATTTGGATGATCCTTGTTACCAACTAGGCTAATGACGTTTTCCCTAAGAATTTCTTCCCATTTTCTAAACATGGGGTGCATTTCTAATAGTTCCATTTGAAAGGGATCACGGTGAATCAGCTTCTTGTTTCGGTTGAGACGGGATTGGTCGGCTCTTACTTTGAAAATGGTGTCTCGGACGATTTCGGGTTCATCAAGAGGAGCATGGTATATTGGGTTGGGATCAAGAGCAAAGGATTGACAAGATATTGCCCAATCTTGAGAGTACATACAAATTCCTTCACAAGGAATGCGAAGGATTTGAGCGAATGTGTTGAGGGGTAGTGTGAAGCTTCGTTTATTGATGATGAAAGCGATTGAAATGCTCTCATCGGTGTTTCAAATGATTCTAATGCTTTTGTAGAATTCAAAGATGAAAACCGGACAAATTTGTTCATCAATGTCAAGAAGACAATCAAAGTTGATTGCCTAGAAGACTTGACGAATGTCGGTATCTTCAAGGAAACATTCCTTGACTACACGACCTTCGTGGATAAGTCATTTTTCAAGTCTTTTGAAGACTTTTCGGTTGGTTTTTCACAATCCTTCTTTCCGATAGTAATGGGTGAGGTAATGGACGGTATCATGATGATCTTGTTGAGTGGCTTTAGGCATGGTTGGTCCTAGAAACACAAATATTCCAATTAGGCAAAATATTTTGAGATGGGTTTATGGTTTTAATTTGTATTAACAATGTTGTGAACACAATGTAATCTTAGTTGAGTGAAATCCCCTTTTAATGATTAATTTTGAAAATCGTAATTAATTTAATTGATTAGAAATTGAGGAATCATAAACCCTAGGATGAGGATGATGAAAATTAGAACATGTTAGTGTAATTACTTACAATGGTGTTCTAAAGAAGAGTGCTTGAGGATATGGAGTCCTATGAGGATGAAATCAGTTCTTGAGTCGTTTTTGTGTTTTGTGGGAAGAGGGAAAATGATCAGTAATGGTTTTCAAAAGCGTATAAAGCTCGTTTTACATCCCACGGTTCCCGGATCCCTTGTATTTGGGATCCGGCTAGTATAACTAGAGGATTCGACTCGTGGACGTAAAAAGGGTCGTTTGGCATTATTTTATAGTAGGCTATAAACTAGCTTATGGAACAAAAATAGTTTTGAGGTTTCAAATGAAAAGATGTTTTGGTGTAAGATATAACTTTTCACATACACATCAAACCATAACACAAAGTAGCATATAGATGGAATTCTAGAGAGAAAGTTAGAGGTTTAGGGAACTTAGTGAGAGAAAGTGAAAGATATTATTATGAGCTCCAACTCTCTACCTTGGAAGGTAGAGTATTTATAGTCTTACATAAATCGCCACACATCGGTGTGGATCGGGCATCTGATGGGTAAAGACCGTCCGTCCTCCACGGTGTTACTTAACTAAATACTACTTAACTTAAAATAACTACGACTACGAGCTTTCTAACGATTACATATACTTGAGGTGACCGACTCTTTAATACACGGAATTTCTAATTCCTAACAATCTCCCCAAGGAGGTCACCTCAATCATGTACCAAAATTACATTGAATACAACTAGATAATACATTAACAATTGATCTTGCATTCTTGATGTAGTCCTTTGCTCTAAGCTCGTAGTCATTGATTCTTCACATTGCATGTTTGGTTACTTCAAGTGGAGGTCTTTCTTGATCCACGTGATAATAATTTTGAGCCATCTTTTGAGATCATCGACTATCAAAATCTCGAGACATCCTTTGTGGTGTTGGTATTATGTGATGTTGTGACTTTAGGACCGACATGCTCACATTACGGATCATGATATCTTCTCATCGAGTAGCGGAAGCATTTGTTGAATCATGATATTGGCGGCGTAGCGAAGCATGGAGTGAAAATATCGAGTCATTGATGCACTAATCATGATTTCTTTGAGATGAATGTGTTAAGTGAGCATGCGGCTATGGATTGACCGCTTCATTACGATCATTACAAAGCGTCGGGTGTACACGCATACAACGATTAGCAATAAATCGCACGAAAGTGTCTTTGATCACTTCGTTGAATTGAGTACCGGGCCCACGGTTCCCGTTGATCGATACATGTCTTGCTGTGATCGGTATAATTCGAAGAATTTCCTTGACGGGGTTTCGCGGTTTGTTCTATTTGTTCTCAAACGGAACATCTCAAAGAAGACAACACGGAGTGAGTGAACGGTAATTTTAAGTCCAGATTGATGAAAAGAGATTTGAAAAACAATCGTGTATTGCTCAATAGAAATTGTTTTGCAATACAACGAAGGTTTTATTGAAAATCAATTATCAATCATAAAAACACCTTTTGGTTTGAAAAATGAGTACAGGTCGATGTGCTAAAGAAAAGAGTTTTTAAGCACAAAGACCGGTTTTCAAAGGTATCCGTCAATCCATAACTGAACGAGGATTGATTCAAGAGATTGAATCGCCCCATTGTTTCATTCGGTTGTCACATGGTTGATCCATATAATAGATCTCACATGCCACCTACCGGGAGCTTGTTTGATGTTGGCTCGAAGGCTTTCCATCTTCATTGTGAATATGTAAACACATCACTCGGATGTTACGGCAATACCACAAGGATAATCGTGGGACTCAAGATATAATCTCTCTTTCCACATTGTGTGAAGCAGAGAGTCTTCATTGAAAGTGTCCTAATGAGATTTATTGATGATCTCGTGGCTCTAGACTCAATTTGTGCATATTTGGATCCTATCTTGGAGACTAGGGAGGGTCTCCTTCTTCATATCAACCATCTCTAAGAAAGTCGATAGATAATGTCGGTTCCCGTGAGAATGAAACAAGCCCTTTTAAGAGGAACTTGAGTGGTTTGGAAAGTTGAAGTGCGGTCGTCCTTTGGGTCCATGACGTCTTGTCTTCAATACCGATGTTACCATCGGTAGCATATGAATTGAACCGGTTTACGCCCTAAGGTTGAATAAATGGAGGCTATTTGTTTTCACCCTTTCCTCATTCAATTCTTTTTAATTCTTCAACCCCTTGATTGCTTACGAGACTTCATAGCTAGAACCTTGTTGGGTTTATTCGATTACTAGCTCGGTCTTAGTCCGCACTCTTCCCATATCTCATTTTCTCCTTTTATCATCATACCTAAGGACTTCTACACTAACTAGTGGATTGTCCTGGTAGATCCCTCCGATTACGGCGGATCATGGGAACACATACCTAACCTTATCATCCTTATATCACCGTACATAAAGTAAAGTTGGTCGGTCTATTTGGTATTGTTCATACGCCATTGGATCCAATTGAAAACCATTTGAAAATCAATTCGGATACTTGTGATATATTATCAAAGCATTTTGTACTGAATTGTTTTGATATTTTAAACGAGAACTCCCCTCAACATGTGCATCAAGTATTTGAAAATGTTTTGCACGGAGGCAAGAGAAAGAATTAACTTCTTTGATTACCATTTTCTAAAGATATCAACATCACTTCCCGCATCAAATCAAGTAGATATAGCATTTAGGGAAGGATGAGGTTTCCATAAATTTGCTCCCCTCAATATGTGCCTCGAGGTTTGAAAAGAGTTTTGCACATACTAGAGGAACTTGCACATTGAGATAAGTTGATCACGTTTCAAATCATAGGTTTAAGATAGATGCTCCCCTCAACATGTGCATGAAAATTTGAAATCGTTTGTCACATGTGGGAAGGACGACATGTACATTCTTATAAAACCATTTACCTTATTATCGGTTTAAATCCAATTTAAATCACACATTCTCCCCGATCACAATTATCAAAACATTTGAGATTTGTGATCTCGTATAATTAAATTGATTTTGAAAGCTTTAAGGAGAATTGTGACTTGATTGTGAAAGCGTTTGAGCGATAAGGATCGGATTTTAAGACTTTAAACTCCATTGATAAAACATGCATGTATATCTTTTGAAAACAATTTAATGCCAAATAACTTTTTAATTTAATTGAAATCATTCTCCCCTCAATCAATGACATAGGTTGTTGATTGAGAGATAGAGATTTTGACAAATAAGTCGATGATTATCAAAAATAGAGACCGAGTTATTTTTCAAAGCATTTAGTTTTCGAGATAAATGTTTATAGAATCGAGCATGGAATTTGAAAACATGGTAAAACATGGCTCTGTTCTTTCTTTTAAAACCGGGTTCTTGCTGAAATGACAATAAACCATTGTTTCTCTTTCTCCCAAAATATATTTTTTTTTTTTTTTTTTTTTTTTTTTATATATATATATATATAATTATAACAAACAATCTAAAGTCCGTGTCATTCTTTGAATGACAACACAAAACCGTAGATATAATCGAATCGAGAAAAACATGACAAAATGACAATATTTTTGAAGATTTTTGAATTTTTCAAATTTTATGGATTTTGAAGGTTTTATATTTTCTATTTGATTTTGAAGATTTTATAATTTTGTATTTTGTTTTTGAAATAAATATTTACAAGAGATAGATGAAGATAGACCTTTACTCCTCGTCTTCCTCCCGAAGGCGTTTGAGAGTTCGGTTGAAGGCTTTTCAAACCAAGTCGTGGAAGAATAAACTCAAAGCGTTCTCTTGGAAGAGCTTTGGTGAAGATGTACGCTAGCGATATTCGAGACCTCACAAAATATAGTTCCACCACACCTTTTCCACTTGTTCCACGATGAAATGATGTCGAATGTCGATATGCTTTGCTCTTGAGTGTTGAGCGTTGTTGCATGAGAGAGCAATAGCACTTTATTATCACGATGCGAGAGGGATTTTGTTGAATTCAAAGCCATAGTCGGATAATTGAGATCTCATCCATAAGATTTGAGCACAACAAGATGACATGGCTATGTATTCAACCTCTGTAGAGAAATAGAAGTACTCATTTGCTTCTTTGAAGACCAACTCACAAGCTTATCACCCAAAAGCGAGCACCTCGGACGTGCTTGACGTGTATCTTGACAACTGCATGATCGGCATCTGCATAGGCCGTTAGTGACATACCGGTGTCCTTGGTGCAAAGACCCATATTGATGGTTCCTTGGAATACCGAAAGACCCGTTTAAGCGCTTCAAGGTGCTTTTAGTAGGCTTAGCACGGTATCTAGCACACATGCAAGCAATGAACAAGATGTCGGTCTACTAGCGTTGAGATACATCGGGATCAATCATACTCCGATATTTCGTTTGGTCAATCATGATCCACGAGAGGTCCTCATCTAGTTTGGTTCGGTCAATCATGGGGGTGTCAGCGGTCACATGAATCAAATCAAATTTCTTTAAAATCTACATTGCATATTTAGATTGATTTATGAAAATGCCTCCGGGACTTTGTGAAATTTGTAATCCCAAGAAAAATGACATTTGTCCCATCATTGACATTTGAAACTTTGAACTCATTTCATTTGAAAACGATCACATTCCATTGGGTGCATCGAGGCAAAAATAATATCATCAACATAAATTTGAACATGAATTAAATGTTTGCACGACTTCACGGTGAACAATGTAGGATCTGCTGCTCCTTTGATGAATCCGGTTGATAGAAGAAACTTTGACGATGTATCATACCATGCCCTTGGAGCTTGCTTTAAACCGTAAAGAGCCTTCTTCAAGCGATAAGCGTGAGTAGGATGCTCTTGATTCACAAATCCTTGAGTTGGGCGGCGTGAGCGACTTCTTTAAGATCTCCGTTCGAAATGCCGTCTTTACATCCATCGATAAACTACCATGTTCTTACTAGCGACATTAGCGGAAAGATTACGATTGCCTCGATTCGAACAAGCTGGAGCAAAAGATTCTTCAAAGTCTATACCCTCCTCTTGGCGATATCCTTTAGCAACTAATCGAGCCTTGTTCTTCACACATCACCATGCTCATCAAGTTTTACTTTGAAGATCCATTTGAGAGCTATAATCATAGCACGATCTGGGCGGTACTAACTCCCATACATCAAGGCGATCAAACTCATGAATTTCATCTTGCATGGCATTGAACCGACTATCTTCATTCATGGCGGTTTAACATCTTTTGGTTCGATCTTAGATAGTGCGGAGTTGAAGAAGCACCATAAGGCATCGGTTGCGAGTTGTTTCGGGTTGATCTGAGACGAGAGGATTTCCAATGATGTTGTCTAAGGGGTGATCGTGAGTCCATTTTACGAGGTGTTCATGTGGCGGTTGTTGAGGCGAGGTAGGCGAGTCGATGTCTCTGAAGAAGATGGTTCGATGATGATTCGGGAGTAGCAAATATGTTTTCAAATGGAGCATCTTGAGGTCATAAAGGGATTAACTTCATCATTGATGCGAAACATTTCCATGATGTACATTTGAAGAATGATGATTTGTTGATGAGGCGAAGGATCGTGACGGGTGCTTCTTGACTTAAAGATATTGAGGCGAGGATTGACTTCATTCAACGGAATATGAGCATCCTCTGTTGTGGGAATCATCACCTCATTAGTAATTGAATCATCAGTTCATCAAACATAGGATCAAACAATTTCTTTACATCATCTTGGATGGAGGTACATATGGAGTTTCTTGAGAGGAGTTTGGAACAAGGGATGAACCAATGGGACTGTTTTGAAGTCGGGTCTGGTGGGTGTCCGGGAGCCATTTGACGGTCGACTCATCAAGCGTAACGTGAATTGTTTCCATGATATTTCGGGTTCTTTTGTTGTAGATTCGGTATCCCTTTTGTTTGGTGCATATCCTACAAATACTCCAATGTCGACTTTAGCCCTAAGTTTGCCCAAGTCTTGACCCTCATTAGTTGGATAGCACAAGGCACCAAACACGAAGGAAAGATAGATTAGGTTTTACTGTTGTGGACAAGTTCATATGGAGTTTTCCATGAATAGTGTGAATCGAGGAGCGATTTTGTGTGTAGCATGCGGTGGCAATTGCTTGACCCGGAGAAACATTGGAACCTTTGAGTAGATCGGCATTGTTCTAGCGGCTTCAACAAAGTGCGATTTAGTCTTTCAACTACACCGTTACATTGAGGGGTTCGTGGAACACTTCTTTGATGGTGATTCCAACGCTTTCATAGAATTCACTAAGTTGTTTGTTGACAAACTCGGTTCCATTATGCATTACGATAATTACGGCGGTTTTGTTTAGTCGAACTGCAATTTGTTTGATGAGTTTGATGATGATATCGGGAGTTTCATCCTTTGTCCTTAAGAACTTGACCGGTGAATCTAGGTAATCATCAACCACAACTAACACATATTTCTTCCCAAAGATATTACGCACCCTCATTGGTCCATAAATCCATATGAATCATATGAAGAACTTACGTGACGAGTTAGTAGGTTTGGGTTTATGGGCATACTTCTTGCTTTTCCCAATTGACATCTTGAACAAAGATGATCCTTTTCATACTTTAGTCTAGGTAAACCTACAACTAAGTCCTTTACGGAAAGATCGTTGATGGTGCGAAGTTCAAGTGATTGAGGCGGCGATGCCATAACCATGACTTTGTTTTGAAGCCTTTGATAACAAGCGATTGGAGAGGCCCTCATCATGTCATCGATAGAGATGGTGTAAAGATTTGAGCCACGAGTTCCTTTTAGCAGTTCCTTACCATTAAGATCTCTAACAAAGCGGTATGTTTTACGAAGGCTACTTCTAGATCGAAATCACGAATTGACCAGCGAGAGCAGTTATGACCTAAACCTTCCACATAATACACTCTAGAGATGACACTATCACCAACAACATAATCTCCATAACCCATAATAGCACCGAAATGATCATTACCAAATCTAACGGTCCGATGAATTTGCTCACGAAGTTCATGAGCGCGACCGGTCTCGGTCATATGCTTGGAGCGACTGAGTCCGGTACCACGAGCGATTTGAGCGATCTGCGGTTGAACACGAGACAAGAATGGATAAGCGGATAATTGGGATCCCCATGCAAGAATGGGTTCCATTTGGTTAGTTACAATGGTTGGACCACCCGCATCGAAATAGAAGCATTCATATCGAAAGTGAGGCAATGGAATCATTGTGAATAGATGCGATACTAGTGTACGTATTAGCCACATTCACGGTGTGATCACTTCTTAAAGGAATAGTTCTACCGGTGGGCATCCATTTTCTAGTGGGCATTATCGATTAGTCTTATGACCAACGGTATCCAATAGAAGCCTATTTTCTTGAATGTTCTTCTGTGGGTTTCCTTTGTTTTCTAACTTTCTTTCGTTTTGCCTTTTAGCCTTCTTAGCATGAATTTTAGCATTAACAATATTAGCTGGACAATTAACATCATTAGGCGAACATTAACATCACATCCATGATTAGAAAGCGAATTCAAGCGATCATCGGTACAAGGTTTGCAAATAGTATCGAATTGAATTAATTACGATGCGCCTATGGCTAATACTAGAATCAACACGATTCGTTTTATTCGATTCAAACTTAAAGTTCCTAGATTGTTCTTCTACTCTTTTCGGTGCATTCTTAGCTTGCGAGGTCCTATCATTCCTTGTATTGTCTTGAGACTTTGACTGCTCCCTTTAATGTCATGATTACTCTGTAGAGGAATGGGAACATTAGTTTGTTTTACTACTCTTTGCACCACTGTTTAGATGTCTTTGGGATCTGAACTACATGCGGTGCACTAAGGTTCACATTCTTAAAACTAGAGTCTTGAGATTTGTACTCTAGAAGGCACACTTGAGTTCTCTTTCTTAGCATTGACGGATCTAGAATCGAACCCTTAAGGGCACACTCGGTTCACATTCAAAACATTGGGAATCGAGTGCATATCATACTTGGCATTAGGCATCGAGCATGGAATCAAAGGATTAACTCTCTCACCTAATGACTTTGGGCATATTGTGATCAAGCATTCTAAGATTTCTTGGGATCGTTTGGCATATAAGCATGCATGTCCAATTGCATTATCATGAGGTTTCTCTAGCTTATCCTCTTCAACAATCTCACGAGACATTCTAGACAATCCTTAAGGGATGAGAAATATGTTTGAATGGCAAGTTTGTTGTTCCTTAGATGAGGGGACATATGTCACGGATAAAGCATATTTATTACGAGTGAACCTTTGATACAACATTCTCCCCATTGATCATTGGCATTTTCCTTTTTACGACTCTTGATTCTCAATTTCCTTTTGCAATGAAGCTATTTGTTCGTTGTTTTTGTTTCTGAGTGACTTTAATTGATTCAAACAACTCATTGAAATGACGTTTAACCTTTTCATTTTCTTCTAGAAAACTTTCGTTTTCCTTTTGTAAAGCATTTACTAGGTTTTGAAGATGAAACGTTTGAGAGTTACGAGAATCTAAAGGAGGAGGCATTTGGGAGCTGTCATATTGTTCGTTTGACCCTTTAATTGAGAGATTTGGGCTTTCAACTTTACGATCGTGTTGCCTGAGCTTGAATCATTCATCACGTTTGTTAATTTGAAAAGCGCATCAAACTCGGAGCATCGAAGATGTCTTGACATTTGAAGTTTTGACATTTTCTTTAAGATGTTGATATTTTAGTTGTAAATTAAAATGCTCAACTTCTAGTTTAGAAAAATGTTTAACGAAATTGTCGTGATCATCGATTCAATTTTATCGTTTAGTTTAGAATTAGTTTTTCAAGCTCAATGACACGATCATGGGAGACTTTCGGGGCCACGAGATAGTTCATGGAATTTGGAAGCATTAATAGAGCAATTTGAGCGTTGAAAAACACATCTTGAGCAACACATTCGATAATAAGATTCTCATTTAATGTATGCAAGTTCTTTCTCTCAATCTCATTATATTTGATTGCTGCGCTCATAGTCACTAACTTCAACAACCATTGCATCAAATTCCTTTTCCATTCCCTTAATATCGGTTTCTATCCCTTTTAAGACTCTCAAAGTGATCTTTTAGAAGTTTAAAGAAGGGCATGACCTCGATCAAATAACATTCTTTCATTTGTTCAAAACCCTTTCTCCTTGATTATACCGGTGGGTGTGATCCTTTTCTTGCAAGTTTTCTCAAAATCAACAAATAGTTGAAATATAACGTATTGGCTAATTAATGTCTTGCTTTTAGTGGCAATTGTTCTAGGTACAAGATGCATTGGTGTATTAGGAGGATACACGATCGCTCTAGGCATTTTCAAAGGGAGGTTAGTTTCAACAATATTTTCCGCTTTACGCTTATCTAAATCCTTTTCGAGAAGACTTGTTGGGAGTCAACAATGTCGAGGCTTAAACTTGTTTAAGGAAATCCAGTTTTCCTTCTTGTAATCATGAGGAGTGATAATTATGTTTTCTCTTTGCATTTGGGATCATTTTGTTTCTTATTCATCTTTTCCTAGTGATTTCATTTGATTTCTTATCTTCCTCGGTGCACTCAGCGCAACTAGGTTTACGCCTAGGCTTAAGGATTTCATTACCATCATAAAGCACCTTATGAGCATTTCTAGCCTTTTAATTACCTCTGGATTTGGTTCCTCAACAAGGGAATGCTATGCTTATCGCTTAAGACTCGATGTTTAGTGACCATGTGAGCGATCGAATGGTGTTTCCTTGTATGTACAACTTGTTTTCAAGTTTGTTTTCAAAGTTTTGATTAGAAAAATCTCTCAAGAGTTTTGATTCCTTTGCATTAAATTCTTGCTTAAGCATTTTCACATTTTCTTGAAGTTCTTGTTTTGTTTATTTGTTTTAGAAAGTTTTTCTTGCAAGGAATTTAATTCTTGTTTCAATACTTCTTCTCTAAACTTACTTTTCTAATTCTTGTACTCACTTGGTCATCCATTTCACTGCTCACACGAGTGGTCAACTCAAATTTTGCGTTGTTCATAAATAGCAACACGTTCCTTATAGGCATTTAGTTGAAATTATGGAATCATCGGGGCACATGCGGTGTATTCATCAAAGACATAGTCATTGTTGATTGCGAAGATGCATCACTTGGTACAACTTCACTTTCACTTTGTTTCACGTATTGATCGTATGGGACAATATTGTTATTACCCATATTTTCAACATTTGATTCAATAGTTTCGATTGATTGTACTTTGTCATGCATCATTGCACATCGACATCATCGTATAGTTTTAATACCTCGAGATGAGTTTGTCCTTGGATGGGCCGACTTGTGGTGAAGAAGAGACCTTGGGAGAAACCATTGGAGAAATGCTAGCCATAAAAATTGTGTGTGCGATGGGTCCATCATCTACATCAGTCGTATGCATCACGATCGGCGACTTGAAAGGCATTCGATGATTGTGACCTATCTCTGAATAAATTGCTCATCCACATCGCATCATAGGTCTTGGCATTGCCCTCGGCAAAAGCAACAATTCCTCTTCATCAAAGCGGCACCATTGTCACGAGCTTGTGCGGCAACATCTTATCTCGAAATGTCGGCGTTACATGGGCGCTTTGGAGATGTGCGGTTCCTTGCAATGTGTCCTTCACCACCACGGTTGTAACATTTGATTGGCTTAGCTTGACCTTGGTTACCATTTCTTCCTCGATTACGGTTGCCAACATAACCTCTCCCGGCTCCACCTCTTCCCACGATCATCTTGTCTTTCTGAGCTGGTTGCACCGATCCTTCCATCTTTAACGGTGGCTTGATTGTGTGGGTTAGATGCGATTCGAGGTTGTTGTTGGTTTGTGGGAGAGTATTCATGTTTTGACTAATGAGAAGAGCTAGTTGATTAATGAAGCTACCAGCGTGAGCATCGGCATCGACTTGTTTGTACATAGGATCGGGAATGAGTTTGTGATTACCATTACCCAAGGTATGACTTGTGATGCTTTGGTTGTGATTCCGATGTTTGAGTAGAAAATTGTTGAGTCATTAGGCGAGCTTGTCTCTCCACAGTTGGTTTTGAGCGATTGAGAATCAATTTTTCAAACATAGCATGTCTCTCATTACGAAGGAGGAAGGCATAGAGTTGCTCATAGTTTGTATTCTTCAATCCTTTAGTGAGCTTCACGGTGTGACAAACTTGTGCCATTCGGGATTCATGTTGTTCACAAATTTTGAGTTCAAGTGAATGTTAGGCATAGTCATTCGATGTTCCTCATGTCATTCACTAACTTATGAAATCTCACATAGTACTCATAGACATTCTCATCTGGTTTCATCTTGAAGTGCTCAAATTAAGTCATAGAGTTGGGATTCTCTCTTCCATAGTTAATTACGAACACGAGAGAAGCATCTTAACATTATCCCAAAGCGCCTTTGCATCGGTGTTATGATTGATCGACTTGTAGATGTCTTTAGGAAGACCTTGAAGAACAATGTTTGAAGCCACGATATCGCATCAAATCTCTTTTATCCTTATCATCAAGCTCATCATACATCTTAGGTCATCCATTCCGTAGCAGGAGTACCATCTTCATTAGTATCAAGTATGTCTCTAGTCGTCTCAACTCGATATGGTCCTTCATCAATGGATTTGAGAATGTTGACACCATTTTCCTTTCAAGGCAATACAATCGATTCGTTGAGCCCAAGAATCGTAGTCGATTCTGTCAAGCATGGGTGGGCGAGTATCGAGCCATTGCTTGTACATCCTCGACAGCGATGGAGATGATAGTAGGGACGTTGGTAGACATGTTAACAGTTATCACGGGATTTTATAACTCTATGATTAAGCGGGAAATAGATTCTTTCACGGGTTTTACTAAATCAAGAAAACCGTAAACAATCACTCAAGTCGCTAGAAGATAATGCACTAAGTCGCTAGAAGATAATGCACTAAGTCGCTAGAAGATAATGCACTAAGTCGCTAACACTTAATTAGCTACAACTAAGTCGCTAGAGTCCCAGTCGCTAGACAAAAAGCAAGTCGCTAAGTAGTAACTCGCTAACCCTCAGTCGCTAGCAAAATTTTGGCGACAATTAAGCTACACAAGTCGCTAGAGATACAAGTCGCTAAAGAGCAACTCGCTCTGGACCAAGTCGCTACCACCAAGTCGCTACTCGTGGTGGAGGTCCACTACTTGTACTTTAACTCGCTAGATCTAACTCGCTGGGTTTAAAGCGTAACTCGCTACAATTTTGTAAAGCAAGTCGCTATGAAGAAAATAAACCGTGAGCTAAGTCGCTAGCAAGAAAAACCATATAAACATCACTTTTCAATCCAAAACAACCCAACCAAGATGATTCAAGCTAACCAAATGAAAACCTAAACACTTGTGATGATTCTAAACATGAAAGTACTAACAAAATTCAAACTTTAACACAAGAAATCAACCAAATGATGCAAAAACCACTAAACTTTTCAAACTCAAAACCACCTAAAACCACTAGAAATCCAAAGATGTGCAAGATATGATCTAACCATGGCTCTTGATACCAATTGTAAGATATAACTTTTCACATACACATCAAACCATAACACAAAGTAGCATATAGATGGAATTCTAGAGAGAAAGTTAGAGGTTTAGGGAACTTAGTGAGAGAAAGTGAAAGATATTATTATGAGCTCCAACTCTCTACCTTGGAAGGTAGAGTATTTATAGTCTTACATAAATCGCCACACATCGGGTGCATGGATCGGGCATACGATGGGTAAAGACCGTCCGTCCTCCACGGTGTTACTTAACTAAATACTACTTAACTTAAAAAACTACGACTACGAGCTTTCTAACGATTACATATACTTGAGGTGACCGACTCTTTAATACACGGAATTTCTAATTCCTATAAAAAAAATTTCTTACTTAATATATGACAAAAGAAAATTTTAGAAAAATATTTATATTTTTTTGACTTTTATATTTTTATTATGAATTAAATAAGATTTTACACTAATTAAATGTTTAAAAATACTAAAACTAATGAGAAAAATCGAAACTTTTTATAAAATACTTAATACTAATACGGACCTATGAAAAATACAAAAGTGGAAAAATCTAGTTCGAATAAGCTAAAATAAGCTAAATTGATCGTATAAGCTAATATGAGAAAGAGTGGTTATGTATTTGATTGTGCAAAATATGAGCAGAGACAAGTCCCAGGGGCAGCGGTATCCGGTACACTCTTAGCGCTATCCTAAGGGAGGTCTCGGGTTCGAGCCTTGACCCCACCTTTTTGCCAAACATTTTTTTTGATTTTCTTTTATAAACTTAATAAACACAAGAAAATAAGCACTTTTCTTAACTACAACTTTTCTCAAAACCACTAATAAGCTCGGTGAGAGCTTATTTTCTCAACAGATGGCTAAAATGGAAATAAGACCAAATTAAAGCCAAATGGCTTAAAAGCTCTTGAATAAGCACTAGAAAAATGTAATAAGCTAGACAACTTATTTAAAAGCTATTTTTACAATGAAAAGCAATTTGAATTAGACATAAGCACTGGATAAGCTGGAAATAAGCACTACTTAACTGTTTTACACAGGGTATTCTTTAAGTTACTTGGTACCTTTAAGCTACTATTAAGCACTGAAATAAGCTAGGAATTTAAAATAAGCAATGAAACAAACAAGTATACCAGATAGACTTTCCAAAAAGCCAAAACTCACAAGCTGAAGACAACTAGAGAGCTTTTGAAGAGCTTGTGAAAAAGCTGGTAACCCACTGAGTGATCAGTGTTTTCAAAATGGGACAACTTGAAAGCTTATTGCAGCCCTAGAAAACAAAGTAGAAAATGAAATATTACACTTGGGACCTTAAGATGGCTAGGTAAGCTTCCTGAAAAACTAAGTAACACAAGCTGAGACCAACTGATAAGCTTTGTACAAGCTTGTGAAAATGGTATCAAAACTGTGCACAGGGCATTTTTGACTTTGAAAGAAAATGAAACAAAGTTGACTTCAATGAAATTTTGCTTGATTCTATGGGTGATTAAGTAGTGTTAAGCTAAAATGAAATAATATTAAGCTAGGTTACCAAGATTCAAGCTCTTTGTGATGATTTTGACAAGCTAAAATCAACAGTTGATAAACTAAGATGAGAATTAAGGTACTTTTGACTTTTGCACTAATGAACACAGGTTTCTTGTTGAGCGAGTTATTTAGGCGAGTTTGACACAAAACAACCAAAAGCACAAGATTGCACAACTTCCGCAGTGCAGTTAAGCAGATGCAACCAAACAACCCTTTATGTGGTGAATTGATGTTTTCAAAGCTTATCACAGACTCGGACCATGAAATTGATTCTGAACTTGTATTATCCATTATTAGGACTAAGTAAACATTAAACAACAATAATAACTCCATAAAGCGAAATACCAATTATGCTACTAAGGCGTGAAAATGAGATTTTTGCAAACTACAAATTTGAAAGAACAAACAAGCTGGTTTAAAGGTTTAAATAAACTTAACTATAGCTAATAAACATAAAACACAAATATTCAAGGTAATGAACAACTTAAGCGGTGAAACACTAAAATGAATCAAAAAGCTTACAAGAAGCTTCAAAGCTCAAAAGCGAGGCGAGGTGCAAACAACTTCCTATAGAACCTCAACGGTTCACTAACCCATTCCATCCAAATCAAACTTCTTGACTTTCTTGATCACCTTACATAGATTTTGAATTTTCATCTATTTATTTGGTATTTTTAGTATTTTTTCTTTTATAACTAGAAGCGATTTCAAGGTATCTAATAGCTTTTATAAGCTATATAGAGACTTACATGAGCTTAGAGTCCAAAACATTAACCTCAACAACATTCGAATCATCACGAAATTTTTAAACTTGAAATTTTACATAAGCGAGAACTTGGATTAAAATTGAAATTGATGCTTGCAAAAGTTTCTGATGCCATCGAAATTACTAAAAGCAGTGCTTTAAAGCTTTAAATTACTTTGGAATTTAAAATTAAACTAAAACGACCTAAACTAAACTACATTACACTACTTGTTGTTCTTCCTACTATCTTCCCTTCTTTATAGCATTTGAGACTCTGGCCCAAAGCACGAGTTATTCCACCACCATTGGATCTCTGTAAAACATCTCAGCCTTTGATTTGCAATTTGGCGCCAAAAGGTGAACAGTGCAGCCTGCAATCTTTGATGAGTTTTGGACCAGGGTGAAGAGGAGGGGGGACAGGAGTGATGGATAGTGTGTTGGGGAGGAGAAAAGGAGTGGGGAAGCATTAATGAGGGGGAGAAAACCATGGTGGTATTGATACGTATCTGGTTTTTGATTCGTTTGTGAGAGGGATATACAGTACTGGCGGGTTTGACTATTTTTGAAACTTTGGGCCGGGTTTGGGCTTGGGTTAATTAAAGGGTTCATTTGGTTTATTTAAGCACAGGACCATTTTGCAATTTAGCCAATCTTAAAGGATGAATTTTACAAGTTTCAAAGTTGTAATAAGGACTAAACACGCAAATATGGTTAGTACAAGGACAAATGTTTCATAAAATTCCATTTTTATAAGTCGAGGACTAAAATTGTCAACTTTGAAACTTTAAGGGCCTAACTTGTAATTTTCCAAAAGTTTATCATAAGGACCAATTTTGTCATTTATAAATAGTACAAGGTTTATTTTTGATAAATTTCACTTTTTAAATTAACCAAGGACTATATTTGACATTTTCGAACTTGAGGACTAAAGTTGTCATTTGTAATTTTGAACTTTAAAGGGTTTGTTTTGACAACTTTTGAATCCCATGGACCTTAAATGACATTTACAAGTTTTGAATTACCGAGGACTAGATTTGACAATTTTGAAACTTGGGGACTAAAGCGCCAATTATGCAAACTTAATCGTTTTCACCAGATTTTGATGTTTTGCATTTAAAACATATAAAACACTTGTTTGTGATATTTTATCATTTTGAAGCATTCTTGAGTGTTTTCGGATGTTTTGCGATCTAAAAGATATAAAATGATGAGTATTTAGACACTTCATCATTGCTAATATCGTTCCTTTTCACTTTTTAGGTCTCGTGAAGGCAAAATCTTTGGAATGGCATTTATTTGAACGAAAAGGCGTGAATATATGAAGAAAATGGCCAAACTCAAAATCGAGACACTCATGATTCTTTGAAAGTAGAAGGTGGCGTCGGGTGCTATTGGCGGCCGTCCCAAAATGTTGTGTGGGCGAGAACCCAAAACTCGTATTTTCAAGAGCGGCGTCTAGTTGTGAAAGAGTAGGCCGTCGCTACTCGGGCGACCTAGATGCAATCCGGGCGGCGTCGGCTGAAGAGGGCGGCGTCGCGGACATAAGGTGGCGCCGTCGCAATGTTAACGTGGCGAGACGAAACCCACAATGGCGGCGACACGGCGGCGTCACTAAACATAAGGTGGCGCGTATCGCAATTGTAATCTTATATATAGAATCCGAATTTTTCGGTCTTTGGGTAAAAACCTAAAACCGAACCTAAGGTGTCTTGTACGAGTATTTTAGGGTTTTAAACCTATCTTACATCAAGATAAGTCTTTACTTCATTAATTCAATTATGTCTTTGATTATTTGTGTGTATGCTTGCATGTTCTCCATGTCCATTAATTTATTTGTGTGTTTGCTTAGGAAGTATGAAACTTAATTATTGAATATTGATTGGTTGTTTCTTATCTTAGTTGATTAATGATCTAGTAATGCGATAGGTCATTCGTTGTGTATAATGCTTGATTCATCTTTGTGAACCTTAGAGTATAATTACGAGTAATTGTAGGCTAAACCATCAAAGAGCGCCTTAGAGTAGAGTCTATAATCTCTAGTGGGGTTTGTAGACAAGACCCTTTGGTAAGTTCAAAGAGTTAGGGAGAAAGCATACCACAACTTTAGACACACAACGACTAGGAATAAGGCGTGACACTCAACCATCGATAGGAGATAATTAAGGAGTAATACAAACTAAGTAAACACATCTTTAAACTATCATACGAGCACACATTAATTAGACATAGACTCCCACAACCTTAGTTTAGATAATTAGATAATAGTAGAGTAATCGGTAGAAATACCAACCCCGAATCCAATACCGAAATTAGTACCTTTCCATTTTCATAAAACATAAAAAGATAAAAATAATCTTCCTCAACCTTAACCTTAGCGTAGTAACTCCTACTAGCATTCCTATTCCCCAGAGAACGATATCAATACCCGTGGCTTACCCTAATTACTACACTACAGCGATTAGGTTCAACGCCTAGGGTGTTATAAAACTTGCTCGAAGAAAAGGAAGTTCCTTTGACCCGAGCAGCGTGTAGCGTTATCAAGTTTTGGCGCGGCTGCGGGAATAGAATAGCTAGTTAGTAGTCCACCTCGTTTAGGTTTCTTTGCTTGATTCCTATCAAGTAAACTTCTTTATTATTTTTAGATTTCTCTTGGTCTATCCCCTTCTTCGTGACCTTTGTTAGTAACCTCATCACTTTTCATCATGGAAGGTGATAACCGCTACCATTCATCAACCCACCACCAAATGACCGCCAAGAGCCCGTACTCTTGGTGAATACTCGAGACCAAGCCACCTAGGCTATAGGAACACCATTGAGCTTCCCGACCAAGCCCGAACTACGGCCTGCGATCCGACACCATCCGGTTGGTGCAAAGCGGATGTGCATTCCATGGACTTCGTTAGAAGATCCAAATCGACATATGAGGATTTCCTCAAAATCGTCGATTCCATCGACCTTGATGCTACTACTCGGGAGACCACGCGCTGCGTCTCTTCCAATTCTCTCACGGGACCAAGCTAGTAATTGGCTTGAGCGACTTCCGCCGGCTCCATCTCGAGTTGGGATGATCTTACTTCGCTTCCTTGCTCAATTTTTTCCACGGGAGAACCACTAAGCTTAGGAATGACATCTTGATGTTCCAACAACGTCAAGGTGAATCTCTCTCTGAAGCATGGACCCGATTCAAGGACTTACTTCATAAAGTCCTCATCACGGCATTGATCTTTGGCTCCAGTCCAAATCTTTTATGATCATGTCAATCTCTCTCCAACAAACCATTGATTATGCCTCGGGAAGACTAAGTAACCTTGATCTTTGAGACATCTTTGGGAGGTTATTGAGGACCTTGCCCAATATGAAGAGGAAGGTTGGGAAATTCCGGTTGTTCATGAACACGGTTGACTTCGAGCACAAGCAATTATGAGTATGGAGGCCCAGTGAAAGCATTAATGGGAGTAACCACGCGTCTTGATGAACACGAATGCGGTCAAGGAATTTTGATCCCAAGAAAATCCAGGCGGGGATGAATTTGAGGACATTATGTTGACATTTGTCTACAAGCAAGAAGAGGAAATAAAGCATCTCGAAGCTCAAATCACGAATAACTCATGACACTTTCTTGGGCCTAGCTAATAACTTCATGTCGAGCATCCGTGGTGAAATCGCAAAGAAAAATACACCTAAAAGCTTGAAAAGGTGTATGCGATACCGAGGACATCTTTGGGGTGACTCCGAACCCTCTCCACTTAGTAAACCTCGATGAATCATATTCTTGCCTAAACACCTATCTCAACGTTCCCAGCATTTCCCTAGAAACACATTCATTGGAATGGTCCACGTATCACTTCGATTTTCCAATGCTAGGGAAAGTTCTTTCGGTTTAAACACGGAAAGAAAGGACTTCACCCTCAAGACTTGAACCTCACGAGATCACGATTGAAAGACAATTCGACATATCGTTACTTACCATAGTGGAGATTATTGGTGGAATAACCAATTTGATTTTAAAATAAAAGCTAAGTTTCTTGTCAAAAATAGTAACGATTTTTTATCAGGGCGGACTAAAAAAAAAAAAAAAAAAAAAAAAAAGCTGCTTTCTTTTACGAAAATTTGGACGTGGCCGTCACACTTTAACGAGTGGCGCCTGTCGCTAAGCGAATCGAGGCGATGTCTGACACCCATCTCTTTCATTCTTTACCCTACACATTGTTTATCCGCCCCACACACAAAAGCGTATTTCCCACATCAAATCCACCATTTTTTCTTTGCCAATCTCCACAAGGTAAGTAATCTACATTGATCTTTGTCTATTCAATTGTTTTAATTCATGTTCAATTCGTTTCCCTCTATTCTCAAATCCGAAAAACCCAACTAATTTGATCTATTTCGCCTTTAAATCTTGTTTGATTAGGCGAGTAGTAGTGTTACCATATGGGGTTAACTGCGAGAAGCCTTTACGGCTTAGGAGTCAAAACCACCGGCCGTTATGCCATTGTTCTTTGCAACAAGGGTGTTTGGGTTAAGGGTTATGGTTAGAAACTTGGACTTTTCCTCGCATGAATGTCGGATTCAAAATAATTGGTCGATCGGCGGCGTCATGTGTATTCTACGCGAGGCCGTCATTGCGTCTTAATGTCTTCCTTCGCATCAAAATGATACTCATTTGCTCTCCACTTATTTGATTTCTTGTTTCGGATGAGCGAGAAGAGTAAAGAGGACTAGGGGACAATCTTCAATGCTCAAGAAAACATTGCGGACACAATCATTGGGTGGGGGTATTCTTGAAGAAAGTTGTCAAGCTAGTTACAACGATTTACTCCATCAAACTATTGATTCGGGGCTGTGTTGGATTGGGCATTCTGCGGAGAATGATTTGGCTAGGGAATTTCGAATAGCTTTAGGAGGACAAGTTCACCGATCCCCGATGGGAAAGATTGTTTGAATGGGAGAGCCGTGTATGGCGAGTTGAGTACGTGAGTTTCACGCATCATATCGCCAAATATCAATGCATGTCGAGGATAGTATTGATTTCCAAGGGATCCGGTTTAGGTTAGGAGGGAGTGGAGGAAAATGTCGGCAGCTTGAGTTTGGATGGAGGTTGGGATTTGTATACATCGAGGATCTTTGAGGTGATGTTTTAGGACTCGATTTGCAATGGAATTACCCATGGGGCGAGATGTTGTGTATTCGATTCGGAACACGATTGCGATGGGAGTACATTCGGGGTACCCTCGCTTCACAAATCCGGGATCCACGGGTTAAGCTCATACATCGCCTCGCCTTCTCTATCACGGGGAGACATGCTACTAGCCATCGTGTCACCTTACCGGACCTATTCTATCTCTCATATTGGCAGGGGTGTCTTGTAACATCCCGTTACGGTTGGCCGATTACTTGAGATCCATGAGTGGGGTTAGGTTGGAGGATAGGGTGTATGGGGCATGCTTATTACACGTTAGCTCGATCCCTCGGTGTATTGGCGGAGAGGTACCTCATTCCACGAATCGATGGCGACACCTAGGGTCGTCAAGGCTAAATCTCTGAAAGCTATGAATGTCACGATGGATTATGGTAGAGGTTACGCTTGGTTTCGTTCTCGACCCGCCATTCAAGGTGGTGATGACGATGATGAGAGAGCCACAGTGCCGGCACACGGCGGGGAGGTGAGCGAAGCTCCAGCGACGCACAGGCGCATGTCTAGTGGAGATTGGCGGGCCTACCACGGAGCATGGATGGGCGCATGGATACATGGATGGCGCAGCAGGACCGGAGGGCTAGTGGACCTCGACCATCTTGTCAGACGGATGCATCATCTATCCATGCGTGATCGGCTTGACCCACGCCTCCAGTTGATCCTTTCCGTATGGAGGAGGACTATCCACCCTATGGGTATTTGGGCCATCTTCCCCGGTTATGACTATCGTTATGGACCCTCCCGTGATTGATGTAGTAGTTTATGGATTGAGTATGGTTGGTTGTTGAAACAATTTTATTTTGGCATGTAATAATCTTGGACATCTAATTTGGTAGTGACCTTTGAACTATGTGGTGTTTATTTACATGTATTGTAATTTATCTTGCTTGTATGTTCTTAATTGTTTGTTCTTTTATTAATTGTTTTAACCTCATCTTTTATTAATTGTTTATCCTCATGTTTAAAATTGTAAAATGCTTTATTTTGTTTTTAACCGTCTTAATTGCATATAAAGGTATTTTACATAAGGGATAAGTGTAGGGAGGATTACACGTTTTCAAAAAAAAAAAAAAAACGTAAACATGAGAATAACAATTAATTAAAGATTTTTATGATTGTTTGTTCGAGTCAAATGCTTGTATCGAGTCATAATGGATGTTTTGCGAAATTTTCCAGATTCTAAAGATGTAAATTTTCGAATTTTTCGAGAAAATCGCATTCCGGTTTTGTCGGGATAACTTGTGACGTCGAGATTGCAACTTTGCGTCGAGGAAGGAGTAAAACATCGATTACTTTTTCTCGTTTTCGAGCTACTTATAAATTTTTGAATTTCCGGTCTTAATTTTCTTAGAAATTCAGTAAACATCCATTCCTGACATTATATCCTAGTTTAAATCGAGTCTTATATATATTATTACCGCCGATTTTACTGAAGGTTTCGTTTGTTTTCTTCAAGTGTGCGGGTTTAGTTTGTCAAGAAGAAGTTACATAAGATTGGAAGGAGCTTTTCACATAATAATTCTTCTTGGAAAAGAGTTTAACCACCACTTTACGGATCTACCGAGCTAATCGGGGAGTATTAGTTTCTTTCGTTTTAATTACCTTCTTCTATCATAACTTTGATACTTTCGGGAACATTGGGGACAATGTTCGGTTTAAAATGTAGGGAGGAAAATAAAGCGGAACTTTGAAACTATACTTATCCTTGATTATTTGCCATCAATTGTATTTTTGTAATAAACCATGAGAAAATGTCGGTTAGGGTAATTTTGGCACCAAATTTAAAATTTTTCATGACATATAGGGTGGGCCATTAGTCTTAACAAAAGCGTCTCACGGATAGGAAGTTGCATGACTAGCACAAAACCCTTACCACCCAAATTCCACCCAAAATGTGAGGATCGCCTTAGATTAGTAGGAATTAAAGCATTCATCTTCAATGCTTAGAGTGTGAACCGGTAGTATATTAGATTCTAGAACTTGTTTTGTGATGCATTCCGAGATCGCAGTGAGGCTACACTTGTGTAGTTAGGAATAACTAAATGATAAGAGGCATTAGGATAACCCTTGTTTGATACACGTAATATAATTACTTCTTCCACTTGGTTGAGTAATTCCCCATACCCTGCGTTGTACTCATTTTTAGTACACGATACCCCTAGTTAACCCCTCGAGCCTATCCTTTTCGCGGTTCTCGTGATGTTTCGGTTTTCCGGAATATCAATGAAAACATTGTTTACACCCCACCCCAAATATACACCCAAATCGCCTTAGCCTACCCCCTTATGCACTCACTTTTAGTGCAAATGTTTGTTATCACCCCAAACCCTTAGTTCAATTATCTAGTTGCTTGCATAAGTTGCTAAGTCGAGTCATATCCTTTGTATACAGTTTTGGGATGATTGGGATTCATGGGAAAAGTTAAAGTTTATGAAATGACGGAAGGGCGTTAAATTCAAATTCTCTTTGTTTGCGTAATAATGTACCCCAAGTGTTTTGATCTTTTCAAATCGGGTCAAATTAGTGTTAGAGTAATAAAACTCAAGTGTAGGGATGTGCCTATAAATCCCTATCATTTTGATGTTACCGTAGAGGATGGTAGAGTAAAAGTGTATGCAAAAAAAAAAAAAAAAAAAAAAAAAAAAAAAAAAAAAAGAAAAAAAGAAAAAAAAAAGAGAAAAAAAAAAAAAAAAAAAAAAAAAAAAAAAAACATACGGGCTACCATCCTACATCTATCCTTTAAATTTATGTTTGTTTATTTCAGGTTATCTAGAGTTTAGAGTGTCGAGTCTTGGCATAGCATACGCCATTCTTCATATGCATTTAACATAGAGATTTTTGACTTACCACCACTAAATAGCCTATCCCACCAAACCCTTATTTCCTACCGTAAGCCTAACGTTACAACCCTTTAAAGACCTCTTTGATAGTCTTTCCTAGGTGCTTCGCCAAAGCGATGGGGTTTGATCTATTCTCAAGCCTATGGTAATCTATGTACTAGGACCGGTTAATGAGTGTTTATCTTCCATTTCTATATTGTTATATTTCATATATACACCCAGAGAGATGTGAGTATCTAAACACCCCATGTGAGGTGCTAGTATGTAATTCCGTGCTTGTTATGACTTTGCGTGGCTTATATGTGTTGTGGACCGTTTTGAATTAATGCTTCATGACCCCAACTAATAAATTAATTGGCTAAAAGCACATTTGCTTGAGGACAAACAAATAACAAGTGTAGGGATATTTGATAAGGTTTTAAAAGGTACCATTTTGAGGGTCGTTTAAGTCCTTATTTGATCACTTTTGTATCCGTTATTGTTAATATCGTTCCTTTTCACTTTTAGGTCTCGTGAAGGCAAAATCTTTGGAATGGCACTTATTTGAACGAAAAGGCGAGAATATATGAAGAAAATGGCCAAAGTCGAAATCGAGACACTCACGATTCTTTGAAAGTAGAAGGTGGCGTCGGTGCTATTGGCGACGCCGTCCCAAAATTATGTGACGGGCGAGAACCCAACACTCGTATTTTCAAGAGGCGGCGTCTGGTTGTGAAAGAGTAGGCCGTCGCTACTCGAGATGGCCTAGATGCAATCCAGACGACGTCGAGGCGAAGGGCGGCGTCGCGGACATAAGGTGGCGCCGTCGCAATGTTAACGTGGCCAAGGCGAAACCCAATGGCGGCGACACGGCGTCACTAAACATAAGGTGGCGCCGTCGCAATTGTAATCTTATATATAGAATCAATTTTTCGGTCTTTGGGTGGAGAGTCTTTGGGTAAAACCTAAAACCGAACCTAAGGTGTCTTGTACAGATATTTAGGGTTTTAAACCCTATCTTACATCAAGATAAGTCTTTACTTCATTAATTCAATTATGTCTTTGATTATTTGTGTGTATGCTTGCATGTTCTCCATGTCCAAGCTAATTTATTTGTGTGTTTGCTTAGGAAGTATGAAACTTAATTATTGAATATTGATTGGTTGTTTCTTATCTTAGTTGATTAATGATCTAGTAATGCGATAGGTCATTCGTTGTGTATAATGCTTGATTCATCTTTGTGAACCTTAGAGTATAATTACGAGTAATTGTAGGCTAAACCATCAAAGAGCGCCTTAAAGTAGGAGTCTATAATCTCTAGTGGGGTTTGTAGACAAGACCCTGGTAAGTTCAAAGAGTTGGGAGAAAGCATACCCTACAACTTTAGACACACATTGACTAGGAATAAGGCGTGACACTCAACCATCAATAGGAGATAATTAAGGAGTAATACAAACTAAGTAAACACATCTTTAAACTATCATACGAGCACACATTAATTAGACATAGACTCCTTACAACCTTAGTTTAGATAATTAGATAATAGTAGAGTAATCGGTGAAATACCAACCCCCAATCCAATACCCGAAACTCGTACCTTTCCATTTTCATAAAATATAAAAAGATAAAAAATAATCTTCCTCAACCTTAACCTTAGCGTAGTAACTCCCTACTAGCATTCCTATTCCCAGAGAGCGATATCAATACCGGTTACACCTAATTACTACACTACAACGATTAGGTTCATTGCTAGGGTGTTATAAAACTTCTCGAAGAAAAGGAAGTTCCTTTGACCCCGAACGACGCGTGTAGCGTTATCAATGCCACTTGATTTGTTTTCTAGGCATCCTTCATCAATGTCCTTGACACAACGCTTGGCACCTTTCACTAATGCCTTCGTCTTGACACCTTTAGCATTGTTCAGTAATGCTGTTGACACGGACGTTAAGCACCTTTCACTAATGCTTTCGTTTTGACTCTTTCGGCATCCTTCACTAATCCCTTCGACACAACACTTCTATGGAGAAAGAAAGAACTATCAACAAGAGAACCTCAGTATTCTTGATGATGACGAAGCATGGCAACTCATGGACTTGAGCTTGCTCGACTTCAAGAAGTGGTGATCTCGCCTTTAAGAGGAACCTAGAGAATCACACAAAAAAAAGACAAACTACATAGAAAGATCCCTTAGGATCAGTGGTTAGAGAGTTGCAATACTTGGGGAAAGTATGTGTGAGAGTGGCAAGCCAAAGGAAGAAATGGCTCACTATTTATATATGAGAAATGCTTACTGTTCCTCGGATCCCACGGATCCCTCCCTCAAGGGATCCGTGGGACGCTCCTCTTTGCCCATGGGTATTTTGGTTATGGGTCATGGGTTATGGGTTGATCCATGGGTCTTTTATTAGATACAATGTATCTAATGAGTGCAATGCACCTAGTCAAATGGGTATAGGTCAATACCATGGGTTGTAGTTTTTACCTATTTATAATACATACTAGTTATGTATATATTTTGCCCAATATGTAAACACTAGTTGTTGTACATATATATTACTAAATCATAAAATCACTTATAATTGTTTTAGTGTTTTATGTGAAAACTTAAGTGTGTTAGAAAACTATTGGCTCAAACTATTTACGTATTTTATTTGTTTCGTTAAAATGATTTTACGTTTGTTATCGACAAAACGTTAGAAGATCGTAAAATATAAATAAACGTTTTTACGGCTTGTTTGTATTAACAAACTATTCTATAATTAGAAGGCTTAATAATTCAGACTTTTTTACTTGCTTATTATAGATATATATGTGTTTTGCTAAATTAATACCTGCATAACCTAGCTTAAAACTTCAACCAATATTGTAACAATAGCAGCCATTCAATAGACAATTTAAAGTCTCTTCAGTTTTATTTCATGGCCCATTCATTTATTTCATGGCCCATTCAATAGACAATATCAGTTTTATTTCATCTTCAAACGCCCGGACAAATATTCATATATAAATTAAAAAAGCTATAATTTAGGGATTGTACATCTACAATCATGGCTTACATATTGCACAATCCTGCCATATCATTAACAAAATGACACTATAAAAAGAAGGCAAGATCATGGTTTAGGTACAATACATATCATAAGTTCAAATCCAAAACCGGTATAATAATGGTCATGTCATCAAGCGGTAATCCAAGCAATGATCTATCAAGCCTTTTTTCCTCTTTAACACTTTCTCCACCGACTAATCTTGAACTTCATCCAATTGCAGCCCCTCTTCCAGCCCTTGCAACTCCTCAATCCAAGAAACAAGATTCGATACTAAAAAGAAAAGAAACAAAGATCTCAGCTTTCTCTTTTTATACCCACAAACTTGCTCTTAAAAAAAGTATAAGAGAACACACATCATAGATCTTGAACAAAAAACAACAATACCTACCCGAGACCTTTTTCGAAAGATCTTGAAGCCAATAATCTGTTGTCTGTGTAAGCCTCGACAATACAAAACAAGCCAAGAAAGTTCAGGGTACGGTTGTGGTGGAAACAACCCGAAGAAAGCTTAGTGTAAGTGTGGGTTTGTATTTCGAAGATTAAGAGAAAAGCTATAGATTGTTTGTGGTGTTCGATTTACATAAAAGCAGAAAGAACATACTTGTGCTTGTTGGTTAATCGTAGTAAGGCTGGGCACAGTGGTCGGTCAACCGGCCCGTCGCCGCCACTGCGAGTTAAAGGTCCCAATCGGTCGGCCGACTCCAAAACTCACGAACCCTTCGTGGTCTCGACCAATAACTCACTCCACAAAAAAACAAAAAAATGTACCGTTATTCGAGTTGAGTAGAAAGAAAGGTTTAGTTTTGTTTGGTATTTGGTATTACATAAGCTGAATTGAAGGATTTGGATTGTGGTTGATTCGTTTGTTGTAATAAAGAATAAAGGACAAAGTTTGTTTTTGTTTGCAAATATGTTTAAGAAAAAAATGGGGCGCGGGATTTTCGAGAAATAAATTAGGGTTGTGTTAGGTTATTATGAAATAACTAAATCTCGAATTATTTTTTATATATATATATATATATATATATATATATATATATATATATATATATATATATATATATATATATATATATATATATATATATCAATATTGAGCTTGTACAAGTGTCTTCCAAAAAATTAAGAGGGCTTACATTTTAGGGGAGTACTTGTATTAGGAACATAAGTATTATATGATATAAGTGTTTTGGATTATAATTTTTTTGTTAAAAAGTTGAAGAAAAAAAAATGTCAAGTCGTCTTACTGTGCCTAAAAGTCTTAAAATAAGCCGATAAACTGAGGCTTATGAAATATAAGCCGAAATCAAATAAGCCCATAAGCCTACATATAAGCTTAAACAAACACCCCTTTAGTGTAAAAGATGGCATTATATAACCTTTTTATTAGAGTTAGAAATATGGGCCTTGTATTCAATTCTTCATGGACCGAATTTTGTAAGTTGTGGTGAGCGTGCTAAGGATTATGTTAGTAAAAGATGGTATTATATAACCTTTTTATTATAGTTAGAAATATAGGCTTAATTTTGTATTCAATTTCTTGATGGACCGAATTTTGTAAGTTATTGTGAGTGAACAATGAAAAAACCATTGATAATCGGAAAATAAATTATTATGCATTGTAGAATGAAAAACATTGTTCCTGGTTAAAGAGTTGAAGTTGTTCCGACATGAATTTCCGTACATTTATAGTAAGAAAATGTAATAATTTCAAATACATAGCTCACCGGAAATTAAAATACGTAAACTTATGTTTAGAAAAAACATATAAATGAAAAACATTTGTTCGCCACAAAATTTAGTCACAGGGTACCCACCGTCGCATTGCGCGGGTACCCTGCTAGTTATGTTTAAAGAATATAGAAAAACCACATAGCAAATCCATCATTCATCCAAGATATACAAAGTATTCTACTTCGGAAGCATATTAAATTGAATAAAACAACTCCAACATGATATACAAATTTGAAAATTTATCACAAACAATCGCAATTCACAAATAGTAAAATGAATAAATAACATGAGATGCGGGAAGAGGAGATCACGGTCGCTTTGGTGATTGGATCATACTCTCCTTGTCTTTGCCCTTGCCCTCGCGTTGCTTTCTAACCGATTATTCCTTTTGTGCGGACACCGATTAATATCAATGAGATCAAGTATATTAGAAAACACTAATATAAAATGATATAACATATTACCTTTAAAATAGATTGCGATATTTAAATATATGATCCTACGGTTTATTAGGCGATGCATTTGTATCCAAAGGTAATAATTTTTATAAGTGTATACTTCATCATTATGAAAACTTAAGCTTTAGATCTTAACGGAAGTAAGGTTGATATACTTACTCAACTGCACAATGGAAGTAATGTGTATCAGACAAACAATATAGATGATTAGCCGAAACAACATGATTTGCCTCAGGCCCTCATGTATATCCCATGCTAATATATCAAGTGGAGTATTTGTGAAGCCCACTAGGAAGAGTTATCTAACAAGTCCATTAGTGTTAAACAGGAAAATAATGCTAAATTTGTATCATTGTAAATCGTTAAGCTACTTTAAGATATTCATTGATTAAACTTACATAATTCTAAATGTTCAGAAACTCCAATTTATGTCCACGTATTGTTCATCTTCAAATCAATATGCAAGTATTTTGGGATTTGGCAACCATCAATAATAATGAACTAATAGAAGTAGTTTTAAGGTTAGACATTCACATCAAATTAGCAGTCTAACATATTGCATCTCCATATAAATGCCGAAGGGGTGGTAAGTCAAAACAGGTCCTTTTAGGTGTGGGTTTGTTCGGTTGAGCCGGAGAGCTTGGTCTCATAATTTTTTTATTTAATAAATAGGATGATTAGAAAACAATATTTTGTAATAAAAAGGGATATTAATAGGTTCCTGTTGAAAATACACTTTGAGTGACTTTGGGTTCATTCAACCCATTTGACCCATTTCTTTTAAAATTTACATTGTTAAAATAAGCAGATCAAATCGCATTCTTACGCCACTGATGTGTTTCGTTGTGTATAGGAAAATTATTATTATCAAGTTTTACATTTATATATTAGGCGACTTATCCTATAACAAACACTAATGAGCAGTATACTTGATCAGTGTAGCTTAGTTGGTAAGTAGAGTGTCGATCACTAAGAGTGGAACATTAACAATTAAATATCTACCAGTATTTTAATCTTAAGGTTAGTCTATTTAAACCTAATCTAACGCAAGAGGGGGTTTCAGCCTGAGAGACTGGCACTAGAACATATGACAAATAAGAGGCATGTCCGATAGTAAAGTAGATTATATTCACTTAATTGGTTAGCTATATAAGATGAGTACTAATTCTGGTCTTGCTCGTTGGTTGTTCGTGTGAGCGTTTTCTTTCTTACGTTTAGCTTAATTCAGTTTTAAGTATTATTATCGAAAAGCTCTGTCACAGCTAATCCCAAATATGCAATAAGTGCAAACTTTACCAAGTCGCTTAATAATTTGGAATATAAAAGTGTTTAAAAGGTATTTAAGAAGTAATTAAAAAAAATATATTTTAAAAAAAATTACTGACGCAAGTACAAAAAGGTGAAAAGTAAAAGAAGTCGCTCACTTTATCAAGTCGTAAGTCGCTTAGGTTGCTTAACATTGGAGAGAGGCAAAAAGAATAAAATAATATTTTTAGAAGTTTGACTATTTTTTTTTAGAAAAGGACAAAATTGAAGATCGCTTAAAGTAATGAAAAGTCGCAAGAGAGATGTCGCTTAAAAAGTATACCTACTTAGCTTTTACACAAGTATGACAACAATGATTGGGCACGACACGTGTCGTCTTTTTAAAAAATCGCAAGTCGCTCAGTCTATTTCAAAAAAATAACTAAAGTGAGTCCTCAAATGCCCGCTACTTTAAGCGACCGGACTGATCTCAAAATTACCCCTTATTTTCTTAGAATAAGATATAATCAAAACGAAATGGGGTCCTGAATTGGTTGCTTACATGTAATGGAAGAAAAATAATACAAAAATAAATGAAGGCAAAAGGCGTGCTTTATGCATGTTTTTTATGATAGGCCAGCTATAAATTTGAGTAAGAAAGTCAACTAGGTACATTCAGATCTGATGAGTGATTCTCTGCTTGTCCAATATGAGAAGAAGCAGGCTGAGGAGCTATCTGCATTCCTTGAATGCTTCCCAACCTATCATCTTTACGACCAAATTAATTTATCAACAAGGAGCTATTTTTCAAATAAAAGATGGGTTTTTAGCAGCCAAGATGAAGGATCTCAAAATATTTCATCTGCAGGTTTAGCCTCCCTCTATCTATCTTCAATTTCCCTATTTACTTACACTATGTTCCCGAGTATAAAATGGAAAGAAAAGAGATAGAGAGTGAAAAAAGAGAGAAGTAAAATGGAAATTAAGAGAGTAATTTTGATGTAATTTACTATCTTTTACTTTCCTCTCCCCTCCTAAAAAATATGATGAACACAATTTTAGTTATATTTTGGATCATTCATAGTTAGTCACTGCCCGTAAATTACACAGATGATCTCGGCACTCGGATGATTTACGACAAGATTAAATCTGCATTTTATAATGTAAATAAATATGGGGGTGAGGTACTTCAGTTCTGGGCACCTCATGTAACGATCCGTGGCAGATGGCTACTTTCAACTTCTGGTCAGCCATTTGCTGTCAGCTATCTTGACAGCAATGTCGGAAAATATAGGAAACGATGTGGGGAGTATGCGTATAATATTGACGCTACTAAAAATAATAAGCTTGTTATAGATAACATTGAACAACATGAGGACCACCCTCGGCCTATGATCATATTTAGTGGCGCCTCCGCCTCTGCATTCCTGAATCGTTTGACAGAGGTGGTTTGGAATGCAAGTGTTCGACTTAGAGATCCATTGGCGCGTTATGCTTTGGACGAGTGCAAATTGAATAGTTCTTTTATGATGCCTATTTTTTGTCCTTCTCAATGCTCTTATTCTTGTATTGGTGTTGTCGAGTGTTCTTCATGGTACGCTGGTCCATATTTTGCCAATGAAACTAAGAGGGCACTCGAGGTATGATTGTATTTTGCTGGTTTATGAGAAATAAAACTAAAATGAAAATGATGAAAAGAAACCACACATTCACAAACAAAAATAGATAGACCATTTTAATTCAAAAATATGTGGATAATTTTTTTTTTTCTCATTATTTTATTTTCAATTTTTCTTTTTACCGGATATTTTCCTTAATTTTTACTGTACTACTTATTAATTATTATAGTCATACACCTCAAATCAATTTATCAATTGATCCTATTACTTGAGCTCATTTAGTTTCCGATCCACATTTATAATAGGTTTTTCACTAAAATAAAATCTACTCTCCGTTTAGGTTATCCCGTATTATAATTTCATCCTTGGCTTTTTCTATTTGGAAGTCAAAAGGTTCATCTCATTGTTGCTAACTAGAGTCATTTAATGTTTGAATGTAGGAAGTGGGTCTCTTTGTGTTTAATGTACAACATCATATACCATACAAGGTAAAGGTTTCTAAAACACCTACTAGTCATTTGTTGTTATTTACACAACAGAATAATCAAGCCATAAACAATGAAGAAACGTAAATAGCTTTACCATTGTTGAGACTAGGGGTGTAATCGGTAGGAGTCAGCTCGAGCTTGACAAGGCTTGAACTCGACGAAAAAAACTGAGGCTCAAGCTCGGCTCGATAGGCTCGTTGAGCTTTTAACCATCTGAGGCAGGCTCATTTCGATTCGGGTTCGACGAAAGCTCGACTTTCTTGAAAAGCTCGAATATATGTATATGAATACATGATTACACATTTACACACGTATGAAGAAAACCATAAAAGGCCTACGAAAGGACGTACACCGAGCCAATGAATCATAAGGATAAAAGCAAACATAATCAACAAAGAAAATAATTTATAACCTATAGATCTCATGAAATAATGTTAATTACCTCTCTCGTGTAGACTAATCAACATTATTGACGTTGAAGTGTAATAAGTGACTTACGTTTTTTGGTAAACTAAAATTCATTTAGTAGCTACTCTAGATATATTATTTGCTCACAATTGTTGTATATTGTCGTTCTCATGGGTATATTTGCATAATTGCCAACATATAATCATTCAATATGTAGCAAAATAAATCTCTCGATATATCTTACTTAAAACTTAAAACAAGTATGAAACACCATATTGAGTAATAAATTTCATTCGCTCATTGTAATATTAACATTCACTGATGCATGGTATTATTTTCCAAGACAATAAAAAACGAACAAGATAAGAAAAACACAATCATTACAATTAACACATAAACATACATAAATAAAAGTTGAAGATAAATAAACTTTCAAATTCTTCTAAATAAAATATTAACTCTAAACTTAGGAGTTAGTACATAGTGGTTGAATAATTAAAAATAGAATACACGAACGACGATGGTGATGAAGGCAATTGATGGCCAAAAGTCTGACTTTCTGGTGTAGAATACAAAGCAGATGCGTAGGAATAATTAAGGTTTGAAAGGTATATAGTTAACTAAATTTTTATGAAGTATTCCTTATAATTAAGTTAATACTCAAATTAACCCTTATTTAATTAAAGCTCGAAAAGCGATAAAAGCTCGAGTAGAGCTATCAAAGCTCGAGCTCGGCTCATTATATGTTCGAGCCAATATATTGGGTTTGAGCTCGGCTTGAGCTCGATAAAACTGACTCGATCGAGCAAGCTCGAGTTAACGATAAAAGTTTCATTGCTTTGCACTTGGCACTGGTTGAGACGATCACAAGAAGATTGACCTAGGACCACATGCATGATAATACGACCCGGATGCAATATTTAGATCAAACAAACAAAAAAGGCAAATAAAGAACTAGATAGTTTATCAACATTCGAGGTGTCGATGAGCTATCCCAAACTCCCAATAGCCTCTAATCATCATTTAACATAATCACAATTACAATAGTACTTTTTATAAATTTTTTATACGAGTTTTTCTAACTTGTGTCATGATGGCATAAGTTTTGAGGCATTAAATAAATACATTTATTTTTTTAAATAACATTATTTCTATGTAAAACAGTGACAAACTTAGTAAATATCACAAAATTAAAAAAGTCTTAACATCAATTAACATGTAAATATGGTCTTATAGTTTATTCAATACTTCAAAACTTATGTTACTTCCCTAGTTTAAATCTAATCCATAAGGCATCCATAATGTCCTTGTCAGTTCTTCTATTGGATTGAAACAGTTTTAAAGTATTGGTTTCAGTTTTGTAATTCTTTGTTTGTAATTTTTTTTTCCTTTCGTCCTATCATCTTTTAATTATCTTGATTATTTGAGTGGGGCGTCATGTTTGGTATTGTTTTTGTTTTTTTCTTTCGGGGTCTCGTAAATATCTTGCGAAAGGGAGAAAAAAAATGCGAAAGGGTTTATATAAGAGCACAAGGTATGACTACTAATAACATGCGAAAGGGAGAAAAAAAATACCAATGGCATGCCATTGTCATACCACCCCAACATGCTAAAGTCATGCCAAATGCATCTGAGTTACTAGAGTGGCTCAAGCCAATGGTTTTTGTTTGTGTTATTTATTTATTTATTTTTTGTATTGTGAGTGAGTGGGTATTTTTAGTGGGGTATTTTGTGGGACCTAATAACATGTTAGTGGTGTATTATGAGGAAGGGTGTTTTAGTTATTAGTGTGTTATTGAAAGGTGTATGATGTGGCATTGATATGACATACCAATAACGTGTTATTGGTAGCTTGCATACCTTGTGCTCTAAGGTTAAAAAGGTGCAACATAAATCACATAAAGCATGTCAGCATGCATTCCTATCAGAGCGGAGAGTGTGGAACCGTTGTGGCTCATGTAATCGGTGAGATAGCACTCGTCTTGGCTCGCCACCACACAGGGGTGGCTCATTGTTGAGTAATTTGTTAAATCGTTAATGATAATTTACTCGACAAACCAAGCTGTAGTGTGTGTTTGTGTGTGTGAAGTAGGAAGACTCAAATATATTTTGAAAACTCAAGTGTGTGTAGTGTATGTTTGTGTGTGTGAAGTAGGAAGAAAGAAGGAAATATTTTACAATGCATTGGTCCACACTGTATGTATGGTAGGAAGAAGAAAGGCTGTGGTGGGTTTTGTAATATTTTACAATTTATTTTATTTTTTAAATTATAACTTTTTATTTTTTAAATATATTGTATTGTATTTTTATTTTTAATGAAATAGTTTATTTGAAAATTGAATAAAAAAATAAAGTGGTAGTGGTATTTTTGAATAAAGAGGTTGATGTTTGTTATGAGGAGAGGAGTTTGTTGGTTAGTTGTGGAGGTTTGTTATCTTGATGTGGTAAGGTGTGATGATGAAGAGCTTGAGGGCATCACCACACCCACCCTTCTCATGTTCGCGTGAATAAATTCAAGATATTAACTTCTTTATATATATATATATATATATTTATGTTCAGTGGTGAGCAGCTTAAAGTGATGAATAATAAAACTAATTGCAATAAGACATGTGGCATTTTCAATTAAAAAAGTAGAATTAAATAAGAAAAAGTTTAAGGGTATTATGGGTATTTGGCTCCTCCTAATCACCTAATATCTTTCTACCATAACAATTACTCCGTAATTCATTTTTATCTTTTCTCTCCCATCAAGAAACCACCATTTCATTTTCAAGATCCAAACACATAAATATCCAGATTCTTGTACGAATTTAAACAAGAAAAATCACAATAACACCCTCTTGGTTTCACTTGATCTTTGAAATCCAAAATACCAACACAAACTACAAAAAACTGAAGCATAAACACAAACCAAGTTTGTGTTTAATCTTTATGGGTTTCGGACCACTTAAAATTGTTCGTGTTTAATCTTTCTGGGTAATTCGTTGTGGGTTTCGCACAAGGCATTGGATTCGTGTTCTTGATTTTATTTTCTTTTTGAGTTAAAACTGATTCTTGTTATGGCTTCGAACATGGTTGAGTTTTCGGTTTGTAAATGATAGATAAATGATGGGTTGTACTTGTTTGAAATAAGTTTCTTAAGGAACTCAAAAAACCGAATTGTTGGTTTGTGATGGGAATCGATATTTCTTAATTTGATGTTCAATCTCTCTCGGTCTCGTTTGTCGGAAACAATATCAGATGTATAAGTTTTGTATTAGTGGTGATAAGTAATAAATGTATAAATAATTGGTTTGTGGAGTATGTATCAAATGTATATTAGATGTATATGTTGTGAATAGTAAATCAATGGATTTAATGATTTAATTGGTCGTATTTTTTGTTACCTATACTAGTTATAATATCCAGATGTGTGACGACGTTTGAACAAAAAAATATTACGTATTGATCTTGAATATTGTATTTTTAAAGGTAAATCGTATGATTATATAGTTAAAAGTTTAGATCTTGCACGAAGTTCTGCATCATCGGATATATTTTAACATTTTGGTTTAGTATATCTGGCGTATAAAATTTTCATGAAAATTGTGATATAAATCTGTTAATATCGTACCACGAGTTTTTCGTTATCGTTGATATCCATTAAAATTTGGTAAAATATTTGTAAAAATTTTGTTAGGTAACTCAAAATTTAATTTTATTTACTGACAAAGATGTTGATGTTCTTTTTAAATTTCATTCTGGAGTATTATGTTATCTGGCGTGATCACGAAGTTTAATAAGACAATGAGTATTGATAAAGTTAAAGTATCTTTCCTTAAAGTTTTATAGGCAAATAATGAAAAAAGCGTCGAATTGACACTTTTTATGATTGTGTGTAGTAACTATTTTTTTTCTTGTGTGTCTTGAACTTTCAAAATTCGATTATTGTGTGTATTTTGTATTCTACGTCATGTAAAATGACCATTTACCCTTAAAAATTTGAAAAAATTAAGGGTAAGCGTTGATGAACCTACGATGCAAGTCTATTGTCCAGTATTGATATTGCTTAGTTCCTGCATCTAACAGAAGATCAGATGAATAGATTTGAAGGTTGTAAATCATACAATTCCGAATATAAAGTTTATTGGTTTCTTACTTTTTATGTTATTGCTGTTCCAGCAATCTTGTTCCCTTCTTTTTTGGGCGGTATTATCTAGTGGTGGGTTTTCAATGTGTCGCTTTTTGTTTTCCATGTTTTTGATTATCGATTTATGCAGTATGTTTTTGGTTTATAATAAGCTTTATATAGACTTTTATTATATAAAACAAATCCTAATATACTTCTAATACAATATGTGTTCATGGTTTATTAAAATCCACATGGTTACCCAATTTTAAATAAATTATTAAAAAAAGCCCAATAGTTATTGTTGATTACATATTCAAGTCCAAGTGTGTGTAGAATATGTAAAAAACGTTTGGTTTTGTAATTATTGTTTTGAACAAACACTACTTTTTAATTATTCCTAAAGACTCTCAATTCTTGTATTTATCTTATTTTTATTAGTTTGTTTTTAACTGAATGGAGCAGGGAGGCGTTAGATTATGCTGTTAAGTTAATGGTGATAGAAAAGAAGAAGAATAATAAAAAAATTATTGTTGCGAGTAGTGGTTTTAGTACGAAAGTTAATTATAAAAATAAATTCATGATGCGACTGCCGACTATGCTTGATTCTTCATTTTCTTACCTCCGGTCTCTTAAAAAATCCTCGATAAAATATCAACATGTTTTGTGTTTCTTAATCGTTTAGAAGCTTGACCAGATCTTCGCCACTACTTTTATCCATAACACTACCTTCCTCTTTTATTTTACATAGCATTTCTTACTATTCCAAGTCAAATAGTAGATGTGACTGTGCTATAATGGAATCTTCAGAGACATTTGTGCCCTACAATAGAAGTAAAAAAAAGTTTCTTAGAAATCATAAAAAAGTGTGATCAAGAATGTTATCAACAACTTACTGGTGGAGCAAAAGTATATCATAGCATAATGTAACCCATAAAAACATTAGGATTAATGTAATTGCTCTCTTACTTGATAAAGGTTGTATACATCACCTTGTTTCGCCTATGGCATCTAACTTTCATTCTAGAATACTCGATTGACCCGTCATCATTTTACAAATTTTGTTACTGCAACACAAACAATGCAAGTAGCAAAATATTAATTTCCACCTACACACACTCGACCTAAAGAACAATTTGCCCATCAACATTGTTTATAGGACATGATATATAATCTAAATCACATGTTTTTGAACCGTTACTAACAACAGTCATTCATCACATAAAGAATCCACAAAAACCGATAATGGATTAACAAACTAACAAACCTACAATTAAACCATCAAGAAACTAAATTTGTTTGGGGGATTCCACCACTTAAACCTCATGATCAGTCAAGTAAAGAGTGCGATAAAGGCATAAGATTTTTAGTTTTCAACAATGGGGAAAGTGTTCAAATAGGCAGCCATGAAATTATTAAGATTACAACAGTATGTGATGATCCATCTATGATTATACATTATGAGTACCCATGGAACTATGAAGAACTTGATAAGAAAGATTAATAGCTCTATGCATAATAAGCATGAACTCTATTGGGCACATTGACTGCGGGTACAAAGGGCATAAGCTTTTTAACAATAGGAAAAGTATTAAAAAAACCTACAAATTGGAAAAGTTATAAACATGAAACAGTAAGCACTTTTATTAGTTTTCCAATAATAATAGCAACAAAATAGAATAATAAGTCTAAAATAAAATAAGACCAACTGATAACATAAGTTGGCAAATAGTATTAAACTATCATCAATTACATAACATATATTTACCTCAATAGCGTTTTCAAAAAGTTTGGCCACAGAAAGAACACGTCTGGTGTGGGAAACTGGGTAAACTAAAAACTTTAGTTTCATAAATGGCTTTTCTTATTTCTTAATTATTTCTTCCACGAATGTGTAGCTATAATCGAAGAAATATTCAGCTTCTTTTTTAGTTGGCATCGTTAAAACTATTGGACACTGGATATTTGTTGCTCCAATATGTGCATCTCTTGATACACCAATGGTGTTTTTTTTAGAACAGGATACACCAATGGTGTTGATCTCTATACATGCAATAATTCTCTTAGCAATCTCTCTTTATCTTTCACAAAAGCCCAACGCAACACATCAACTAAAACTAAAGTAATATTTGACTTTTAAGGTCAATGAGGCTTCTAATAGATCCAAACTGTCTGTTTGACCTCAACAGTCAAAGGTGCTATCGGGAAATTACGGATTCGAGTTCCGGCATGACCCGGTGCTTTTGAGACAAAGAAAAGCATTATAGGCCACAAATTTTATTACAGTGCAAGTGGTGAGTTGGCCAAATTTTTGGTCCCAAAAGACATCATCAGCGGATACACTTTCAAGTTCCACTATTTTTGTATGTTTGCATAATGTAAATCGAGGATTTTCATACATCGGTGGCATTAAAAAAATTGAAAGCGTCAGATATTTTGTTGTGCTTCCATGCATGAGTCTCCACATCGACGGTCAAAAATATTGTTACATCATATTATCTTTACAATATACCACTTAACAGACCAACCGATAAATAAAGCAAACCATCAAACTAAGTAATTAAGACCGGCACTAACAAAGATTACAAAGACATCATGCCTCAACTTGACCTCGTCCAGCTGTAGTATGCAAGATAGTCGAGCCCTGACTATCTATATAACTCAAAACCTTATCATTGGAACAATCTCCAAGAGGATCCATCAATATATCCAAATTACCACCCCTAGCCAACGCATGAACCGCTCTATTCTTCATTTCCTGCTTATATGGAGACGGAATTCCCCCAATATTTTCTTGAAACTGTCCACCATTACTCGACATAAACCTAGGACACATTGCATAATCATAAATTAACCTAAAAACCTCGGTATTCTTACCCCTGGCAGCCGCATACCATATATCGGTCATACCATATTCCCCTTCACCAAAGACCAAAAGAGTGTCTTTATGCAATAACTCTTGAACAAACGCGAGGTCACCCGCTGATGCAGCAGTGTACAGAAGCCACCCGACATAACCTGACCCAATGAGCGAATTTGTCCTCTACAAATTTGTACATACCCTATATAACCATTTTGTAGCTTTATAACCCACCTATTACATGCTTAAAAATATCAAGCTATCACTTATATACATCTATATTTTATGTTTCCCGATCTTCTGAAAATGAATTTACTATACTTTTTTCGCTTTATATATGCACATGGATATCGTGAAGCACATGCAAGTCGCCAATTAAATGCTATAGTATGTAAAAACAAACCTGATGAATCGGTAGGTACATCATCGTGGAGCACACGGGGCATTCAGAAAGCCAATGAACGCCATTTGTTGATTGTAAACGATGGTTAAATGTAAAAGATAACGTGTTAGTTGGCAGAGAAAGGCTTCGGATAAAGGTTGCTTGTTCGTCCTGCAATAACAAACAAAATATGACTTATACCGTATAACAAAATGTTATAGATTCAAATCATGCACTTAATGGGAGATCAGTAAGTACCGCCTTAACCTTGACTCATGCTTCTTAGTCTTGCCTGAAAAGCTTACTTAAGCGGATGATATATCGTCACCTGTTGATATCAGGGGTTTTTTGAATACCATAATAGAAACGATACTGAATAAATTTCACGTCAAGCGTTCATGAATAATTTACAAACCCAAACCAAATGCTAACGCGGTCGCTAAAGAGATGCCCATATCTTATCGACTACCCAACCCGCTATTTTGACACCCCGTGAAATGTAAATTGCAACCTATAGAATGCCATTAACGACACAAAGACATAGCTACTGTAATGAAACTAACTGAAAGGTATATGTCATGATACAACTAATAACGTGAAACAGTCATGGAAATGATAGTAGTTATCATGACATATTCTAAAATAGAAATCTGCAAAGATAAGTTTTATGTTTCCTCATTTTTAAATAGCGCTCTTAAGTATTATCATACATACATATTAAAGAGAAAAAAGTAGAAGTTATCACCACATGTGCAATTGTTCAAAATCCGAGCGCTCAACATGTGTCCTATCATAAAGTTTTCGGTTTTGGAATACTTACGAGAACAAACGTTGAAGACTTTTTCACGATAGCTAATGGACTTCAAGGCATAATGGTCTCTCTGACAAACCAACCCAATGAAAATTAGTAATGGGCGCGAAACAATATACCAAAATTAGAATACTCATATTAAAAACTTTACACACAATTATAAGGTAACTTACCTCTGACGCCCATAGTGAGTGCATACACAACAATTCTGGAACAAAAAAAGGAAGTAAGTTACTTATACAACGATTGGGTCTACTGTTCAAATGGTTAAAAAAAAATTAATTATGTCCACATGTACGGGTCAGGTTGCTCATATCACATATTAGTAACTTACTTATAGAACAATTCTGGAACAAAAAAAGGAAGTAAGTTACTCATACAACGATTGGGTCTGCTGTTCAAATGGTTAAAAAAAATTAATTATACAATAAACTCCTATACAATAAATTTATCCTAATTGTATCAAAGAAAATAACAATTGTATCAAAAGCTAGCAACAGCAAACTCCTATACAATAAATTTATCATAATTTATAGAATATATGTTTCTTTCAACAACACATGGGTCATATCATTTTTTAATTTGTTTAAGAAGTATGCGGTCAAAAAGCTAGCGTAGCCTAGCATTTGGTCATGTGTATTCTATCGACCTTAATGAATTTGTTTAAGAATTTGATCTCTATACCTTTGCATCGTCGTCAATGAATGACAGAATCTGAGTGATCAAGAAGGGCTAGCGTTTCCATGTACGACTTTACTGAGAACGAATCACATTTTCCGTTAATCCCAAGACCATTTGTGTGTCCTGAGCATTGTTCATAAACTTCAAGTAGAGATCTGTCAACTTCATATTCAAAAAAAATAAAATAGTCAATGATAGCATCACCATTGTTTCTTAACTCTAGTACTCTATATTCTTCCAACAAATGATATGGTACATGTGTCTTCATACTGAACATCTTAGTAAATGACTTAGCAACACCCTCGTAATCATCACCATATCCAATTGAGAACATATATAAACCCCTAAATTGAAAACCCTAAATCCCTAAATCGAAACAATCATCATCAAGATCATCATCTAAACAAAACCTAATTAATACTAAAATATATGTAATATATAATTGAACATCACAAATTCATATATAATACTCACCTAATATAGACTTCACAGCTTTTGTAGCCTCAACGGCGTGATAATGAGGCATGCTTGGGAACAAATGGTGAATGACGTGAGAATTAAAATTATATTTTGTGTTTTGGTCTTTTTGATTTTTGGTTTTCGATCTGAGGATGTGATGATAAGGTTCTCAACCTTGTTTCCGCTTAGGTTTTTTAGAAGTTACACTTTCAACCTTGATAATTAAACAATTCCTTTTTAGCCCATGTGTTTGTGCGTTTTTTTTATAAATCAATTGTGTAAGACGTATTTGTTTAATATTGACCAAATTGGGTTCAATTTTGACTTTTAATTACCCAATCATGTTGCTTGATTTTGCTTATGTGGCAAAATTGAGCTTTCTTATTGGTCCTGGTAAAGAATGAATTTTTAAATTGGCTCCGAAATGATGTAATTCCTTTATTATATAAAAGATTTGTTTATCAGCGTTTTGATTATTGTGTGACAAGATATGCATCAAAAAATAGGTTTATGTATCATATATATTTTGGTGTTAGTAAAGAGCACACGGTGTGGCTTCGCCGAGCCCCGCCGTGACACTGACCCCCCTCGCCATGGGGCGTCGTCGGCTAGCTTATCGTGGTGACGACGAGCAAATGTTTCTGACAAAATTTTTTATAACATTTTAATTTTTCAAATACTATCCGTTGTAAAGCGGATATAATCCTCCTTTAAAAAAAAAAAAAAAAAAAAAAAACCACTCACTCTATAAATTAACATAACATATCATACAATTTTTTCATATTCAATCAAAATAAACCATTCAAACTTGTTGAAACATGAGTTACAGTGAATCATCTTATTCCGTGAAAGTGACTTTGAAGAGTTAACGGAACTAGAAATGTTTATTAAAGAGTTCGAGGACAAGCGTTGCGAGAACAAGCGGTAGGTCCTTCAAAGCGTCGTCAATATGTCCCTCGTGAGCGTGAAATTGCTTGCACGTCTTCTTCTTGACTATTTTGGTGACAACCCAAAATATCTGAGACGATAATTTTAGGCGTCGATTTCAGTATGGCCGTCGTATATTTCTACAAATAGTACAAGGTATTGAAACATATATTGAAACTCATCATCCTCTTCCTAAGCATTTTGATTTCTTTAGAGTGCGACCCGATGGTAGGGGTGTAATGAGTTTTAGTGTGATTATGAAATGCATGTGCCCTACGCCAATTGGCTTACGGGATATCGGTGATGCATTAGATGAGTATTTACAAATAGGTGAACACTTTGTACGCGATTGCCTAGATTTTTTTCTTATGTGCATAATCCAACTATTTATTAAAGAGTTTTAAGAAAACCGATGAGGATGACATTCGTCACTTATACCATGCACATAACACTTGTTCATGGGCTTAGGGAATGTTGGGAGCATCGATTGTATGCTTGTGAATGGAAAAAGCTGTCAGAAAGAATGGCAAGGCCAATTTCATAGAGGTGATAAAAATATCCAACTATAATGCTTGAAGCCGTTGCTTCATCGATTTATGGATTGGCATGCATTTTTGGGGTAGCGGGTGCGAATAACGATCTAACGGTTTTAAATAATTCTCCGTTATTCGACGACTTGCTTGATGACATCGCCCACGGGTTGAGTTTGAAGTATCTGGTGTAAATTTAAGCAAGGGTATTATCTAGTGACGAATTTACCCGAGTGGGCATATCTGATTGCAACTAATCCAAAAATGCCGCATTCAAAGCGAAACAAGAAAGTGCTCGAAAAGATATCGAAAGAGCTTTTGGTGTCCTCGAGGACGTTGGCATATCATTGCCCAACCGGTGCGTGCATTTACTATTGGCAGTTACGGAGAATCATGTACGCGTGCATCATAATGCACAACATGATTTTGAAAGATGAAAACTTTGCGATATCAGAGCATTCTTTGAAGCGTATATTTCTCCGACACCAAATTTACAAACAGACATGGATTGAGCGTTGCCAATTGCAAAGAAAAAAGCCAAAGAACTACATGATAAGCGCAAACACACAAAGCTTCAACGATGTCTCATCGAGCATGTTTGGCAACAACTTCAATGGTATGAATTTCAACAACGGGATCCAAATAATTAGTTTTGTTATAATTTGATGTATTTCTTGCGTATATTTTTTTTCAGTATCTCTATTTTATGTTTAAATCGTTTTTATTAAGTTATGTATTGTATTTTATTTTGAATGAAATGAATTTAGTTTATTTGAAATGAAAATTGAATAAAAAAATAAAGTGGTAATGGTGGGCCTGAATGAAGAGGTTGAGGTTTGTTATGAGTGAGGAGGGTTTGTTGTGATTGGTTGTGAAAAATGAGATCTTGATGTGGCGGCGAGATGGCGCGACGAAGGCTTAAGAACATCGTGACACTAGTGCTCTAATGGTGCATCAATACAAGTTTTTCAAAACAATGATTAAAAACTAATAAAATGGATGACTTCGAAATAGTAGTCTTCACATAAATAAAAAATGCTAAAAAATGGATTCATGAATAAAACAGAAATTAATTATATATGAAATTAAAAATAATCGTGTGATAAACATAATGTGTCACTATAAATGTGTCATAAAAATTAGTGTGTCATTATATATGTGTCAAGAGAATTTGTGTGATAAACATAATGTGTCACTACAAATACACTAAAATTTGTAGTGTGTCATTAAAAGGGTACTAAAATTTTGATGAGTTATTATAAAAGTATCAATAAATTTAGTGTCACTAAATATATTCTAAAATTTTAGTGTCGCTATATATGTAACATGAAATTGAGTGACACATTACAAATGTGTCAAAAAAAAAAAACTAACGTGTCACTATATATGTCTCAAGATTTTATGTACATATATACCAAAAAAAATTGACGTGTCAATATATATTTTTAAAGTATCACGAAAAACAAGATAAAAAAGCAATAAACGAAATATTTAATAATGTGTCACAAGCTGTATTGTATTCTAAATTGACACAAGACCAATTTAAAACAAGATAAAAAAGTAATAACGGGTACAAACCTAGTTTAAACATTATTTTATGAGAACTTTGATATACGGCTGTACTAAAGAGCTTAAAGAAGGCATGTCGTAAATGAATTATGCAGATCTTGTATTGTCAATTCGTTTACGATAAATCTTATTTAAGCACTCTTTAGTTAGGTCCACTTATCATTTTAGGCCTAAAAATCTGGTAATGAGACATATCTAGTAACCGTCCAATTCAGTCATTAATTGTCAGCCTGTTTGTTGTTTAGATGTTAACCGTGCCACTCATCTTTAAATAATTTACAAGACTGCCATCAAACTCTATTTAATTAGATCAAATCTAAAATAGTGCATCTAACGGTCACAATATACATTATTATTTTCGTTTTAAAGTGTCTGCCATGATAGCTTATATATATATATATATATATATATATATATATATATATATATATATATATATATATATATATATATATATATATATATATATACTTAGTGTCAAAACGTCGTCCGATGGACGAGTATTGACTGTGGTTTTATTTTTAGGATTTAGTAGAACAAATATATACTAAAAGTAATTAAAAGTTAAATGAAACGGTTAATATCTATAATTGATGTTACTGTAATCCATAAAAGCAATTAAAAGCGGTAAGTATTTTGATTTGTGGTTTTTATTTTAGGGTTTAGTAGAACAAATATATAGTAAAAAGTAATTAAAAAGTTAAATGAAACGGTTAAGATCTATAATTGATGTTACCATAATCCATAAAACGGCTTAAAGGAGGTAAGTTTTTTGATTTTTGATTTTTATTTTTAGGAACATACCTTCAGTTTCTCTAAGCTAATAGGGTTCACCCCTGCAAGAGTTTGGCGGCCAATTAAGTTCATCATCTCGTATATAGCTTGTTGAGTTTGTCAATGTCACCCAATCTCTTGCACTCTGTCTGAACCCAACTGAATTGAAGACAAAACAGACACAGTCAAGAAAGGAAACACAAAGAAGGAAGTAGAGGCGGCCAATGGGTGGGACGGGCAATTAAGTTGGGTCTTATTTGGAAAGGGTTGGTGTTGAAACGGGTTGTTATTAGTATGAGTAGATACAACTCATGTTGGGTTGACCCACAAATATTCCTTAGTCCATTATTTCTAAGAACAGTTAATGCGCAAAATGTGATTAAAAAATAAATGGTATTACAGTAATAAAATAAAAATTAGGAGGCTCTAAGCATAGAAATACACATTGGTTATCTAGGAACCATATATTGCAACCATTTGACCAGTATCTTTTCAGGAAAGATATTTTTATCCGGTCCATTACAGATAAACCAAACCCATAAGGTAAAATAAGATAATAAATGGTTATAGCCTCCTAAATGGGTTAAAATTCCCACCTTCAAAAGCAAGAAAAAAATAGTAACTGATGCTTGTTGGTGATCAAGAGGAATAGCAAAACCATCGCTGAAAAAGTGAGGGAAACATGACTTTTTCATCACTTGAATGAAGTAGGCCAATTAGTAAGATGACGTCCCCACATTTTGCTATAACGATATGGTTATCAATATTATGAATGGCAAGCAACCTGAGCTCCCTTGCAGCATTCCTAGATTTATCAAGTGAAGTGCACAGTATGAAGGTGCAACCACGTTTTCAGTACTTTGAGTGTAACCTGATGCGACAATCAGGTTCATGTCAGCATGCGCGTCTAAACTCCACTGCTCTGTGATAAGGAGCTTTTTGAATCCAAAGATGTTTGGTGTCAAAAATACGACTTTCGCCAATTGACCCGTTAGAGATACAACCTGAATCCAAATTTAGCTCCCGAGTTGGAGTAACTCATGCCCGTTTTCAGGTAGTCCATGCAACGAATCCTCTAAAGATGATTTAACATTATGCACCGGGGAAGTACCTTCCTGTTGCACTCCACTGAAGATGAGATTAAGCTTTCCACAGGTGAACCTGTGACCTGTGCCAACTAAAGAGTCAATGAGTCGCATATGGAAGTCCTTTGAGACTCTCTGCAGCCTATCGGATTCTTGTCTAGCCTCACTGGCCTTGGCGTCAAACATCTCGGCTTCAGCTTGTTTAAGCCTTACGATGCATTCAAGTTCATCTACTTCCTGCTTTTTCTTTTGTCTTTCCATTTTAAGGGTTGCTACTTCCCGCGCTTTGTCTTTTAGCTCTTGAGCTCTTGATCGCATGCCTCAAGAGCTAAACTTGCTTTCTTGGTGATACGTACCTTCTCCTCTTCCACCATTTCCATCTTTTAATTGCTTCTGCACCACATCTGCGATTACATTGAAAGCTTCTGTGGGGCCATTAGTCGAACCTCACCGCCTTCTTGAAGCTTTGTGGTATCCATGTCGAACTCGCATAAGTAGCCAATAAAACTTATATTCTGAGCAGCTCTTACGATTTAACAACGTGTCGGTGATAATAAGCGAAAAATAAAATATATATAAAACTTGGATGCGCATGCATCGTACTCTTAATTCTTGACGATGAAGTGGTGTTTGACTCTTGAATTAGAGTGATTATCTCATATCTTTGAGACTTGAGGTCTTATAATCGAGACTTAAATGCTTGCCTAAACATATTCCTCTTAAAATAATTAGGAACAAATAACCGGTTTGATACTAATCAAAACGGTTATCTAGAGATTGCCTAAGCGTATTCCTCTTATGATATTTTGAGTCAAATAACCGACTAGATACCAGCGAAAACCAAATATCTAGAGATAAACTAAAAAACACGTATTTATTTATTACTTTTCACTTCATTTTCACAAACCTCAATCCTTTTTTAAAACAGGAAAACTCCTTTTGGACATTTTATCTATAATTCTTTAAAATATATGAACTTGTCAAACACTTGATAATCTGATTATCTATTTAAGAAACAGTAGAAGCACATCGAACCCCAATTTTACCACTCACTTTATTACACCAAATTATCTAATGCGGAATACTTGAAATCGCATAATCAACGTGAAAAACCAACATCCAAACATCCTCATGTCTAGCGGCGAAAGTTGATCGATGGTAGTAGTATGCTCAATCTCACAAATGCATATCCCTTTTTTTATTAGTTGGCGGTTCCTTATGCATTCAATCTTCAACAACCTCCCGACATACTAAAAACTTTCTGTCTTTCTCCTACGCTCCTCAGAGTCATGCTGTAATTTCCTCATTTTGCTCTTTGCTCTGAGGAAATAAACTAAAAAGTCAATTTCTGAATATTGTGAAACAACGTTAATGGTTGTGGAAAAATATCAAGCGAAACTCTCCCGAGCAAAAATTCCTTTAAACCCTACTTGGTAACCATGTTCATAAGTGGTTGTCTGAATTCCATCACTTCGTTGTCGTAGGACAACAAACTGGAGGTTATCCAAAATCCTGCATTGCATACAAAGGCCATGGTCAATTAGTTATCTTTGTAATATCTTTGCTTTTAATAGGAACCTTGAAGATACGGAATATTTTGTTTATAACATATCTCTTAAGTTGTCTTCTCATCAAATATTACATGTTCTATAGGATGGATTGAGTACTTGATCAACTATTTATTATCCCTTTGAAGCACCAGTTATCTAGCAAAGAAAATGATTTGACCTTTGACTTTCACTTATCTAGCATAAGCGTAACAGAAATGGTTTGAACTTTGAGTTTCAAGTGTCAAAATCATTTCTTTGGATATAAATCTAATGATAGTTATTTGATTGTTGTACAAAGTTCATGTCAGTATAAAGAGCTAATACAAAACAGTATGTTGACCGTAAATGAGCAAATAGAAATCCTTTAAAAGATAGCATATGAACTATGATCGTTTTTTGGGACTATCATATATGGAACTCTGTGACCTACACTGAGTTTGGTCACAATCCCTGGAAGAATCTGGTACGAATGAAGTCTGGATCATTAGACACAAATCAATAACAAAACTTGAATAATCATTAAGTATTGATACTATCATCGATGAATAGTATGTTTAATGTTGCATATTTAGACACAATCATGTAATCATCAAAAACTAAAAGTGAAAAATTATATTCTTGGTAGTCGAAAGCGCTAAAAGCTATTACAAAGCACTAATTCAATTCCAAAAAAAAAAATAGTTGACATCACACCATTACGCTCGGGTTGGTCCTCTTTCGGACGATAGCCTATTTGTGAATACCTTGATCACTTATAGTGTGGTGAAAGAAATGGCGAACCTCAAAAGGTATTATAAAACACCGCAAGTTAGGGATAAACTAACTTGGGTCGGGGTTATGAGCGATAAAATACATGTAGAGCAGAAATCCATATATGTCTACAATAAAAGGAATTATCACCGATATCATACAAAGGTGATATCATATAGAGTAGGTCCTTGTAGCGATCAAGGTCTACGAATCAATCAATCAAAAGGTGATAATGTGTGGGTTGTATCAGAGCTTCTTCAAGTGTGATGACACTTTATCCGCTCTTGGCACTTTCGGGAGTGCTAGCATACACTACAAACAATTTAAATAAAGCGATTCTTGACAAAACACATAACCAACACCGCATCGGTTGAACCAAATGATTAAATTCAATTATCTCACCTTGTTACAACAACGAATTATTTGCTTGACACCGGGGTGAAAGCAAAAGTGCATGCTCTTGGGTCGACCATCCTTGGAAATACGGGTTCAAAACCACCAATGATCCAATCAATAATCAAAACATCACGATCGACCTATTAAGTTCGATAGCATATTCAATAAACCTCATTAGCGAATACCAATATCCAAGCCGAAGGTCGATTAACTCATTAATGATACCTTGCTCTATTAAAGGGCGTGCTGTCGAAAGAAATGGACAATTAAGAATATATTCAAACAGGTCCTAAGCAATCTACATTATACAATTTAGTTAAACACACGAGCCAAAAAGCCTCGGCGTATGCTTGTTGAAACTACAACATTTCGTGCCTATGGGTCGCTATAACTATTTAAGTATACTGCGATTACAACTTATTCACTAAAACATAATATATGATTTCGACTCAACGCAAAATGAAGCTTCTTTGTACACTACGTGTGCATAGTATCGATGTCAATAATGGATTGAACTTTTGAGGCTTCCACTTCACGAGTAATCTGCATTCTTACGCATAATGCAACAATGATATATTGTTATATAAAAGACACATCGAGAAAAGTTTAAAGCTAATCAAATACATCATACCATCTATATTTATATATGGTTGGATTGCTCTATCATTATTTTACTTTAACATGTTTTTACTTGCATCCTCTCTTTTCCAACGATATCTTGAGAAAGAGTCATTGTAGTAAAAGGCGAAAATGTCATTGTCACATCACCCATCGACTAAATTCGATATCAAATCGAAAAGTTATAATGATAACATACCTTATAAAAAGAAGGTATGTTGTTAAGGTGTGTAAAGTGCATTGATGATATGAAAATTTATCTGAGAAGAGATAGTAACCGGATCAACAATTGCTAATTGAGGTGGTCAAGATAAGTGGGTCGGGTAATAAGTCAAACAGTTTCGGTTGAGATGGGTTAACCTTTAGTTAATTCAAAATGGGTCGCATTAATCCAAATCATTTTTGTCTTTCACAAAACTATCAATAAAATCTAATGCAATAATGAATTAGGAGGTCGTGGGTGGTAAAATATAGCCTTTGAGCAACTTTTAACCCGTTGACCCATTTTCATTTGTGCAAATTTACTTTCTGACCCATTTGACCTGTTTGAAAGAAAACAAAAACCAAATCTACCCCGTCATAAGTAATATCTAAGAATTATTTTATTGCATGTTAAGCAACAGATAGAGATGATTTATGGTTTCATGAGACGATTTTGACTGGGTTAGTCTTCATTAATTTTAAGTTTTAATTAAGTTATTTGACCAATTAGTGGCAAAGCGAACCCAAAGGACCTGTTTACCAATAAGAACAATAAGTCATAAGTGGGTCACCATCGCTACTTTATTCTGAATCTTAAGTTTTGAGAATATATAAAGTCTTGATCGTACTTCTCTATGTAACGCCTCATCCGGTTCTTGCTTATCATCGGGGTGATATGTTTGGCATATAAGCGAGCAAAGCATTCCGAATCTGAAAAGAACACACCGTAAGCCATTCCTTAGTTTATTTGATCAAATAGTAAAATAAGAAACTTAGAAACACATGTCAAATTTTGATTATTTGCTATATAATTGTAACTAAATTCATATATGAAAGTTAAATAATAAATATTTTAAGTTATAAAAGTAACATATTTTTATGACATGTAATCATTGTTAAGATTTTTAAGTGTTCCACTCCACTAATGCGAGGCATCGTGTTTCATTAATGTCATGCAAATTACGCTCATTTCACCACTAAACAATTAGATACGGTATATTGATGTAATGCGAGGCATACATGTTTCATTAATGTCATGCAAACTTTAAAATACAACCCAAGCTCTCCTATTGGTTAATCAAAGACTTGATTTCACATTGTTTGAATGTTTGCAACTAACAATCTGATCATTGTGTTTTCAAAAAAATATATGTATAATATACTTACTAAGCTGATCATTGCGGCGAGTTTTTCAATTTTTTTGTGGCCGATGTTATTAGACTTACTATTTTAGAAAACGCATATTTCATTCATTGTATGGAGTACAAAGGAATTACGAAACCTATTGAAAAGTATAAAGTACAAAGGAATAACGAAAGCCACTGAAAGGGTGTTAAGTAAAAATAAAACGCAAACGTAAAACAACCCAACTTGCGAAAATGTTAATCTTTGACTTTTATTAATCGTTGTAGCAATACAAACTAAAATAGAGAAACGTCCGTCAGTTTAGTTTAAACAGAATCTTATTGCAAAAAGTCCATTAAAAACTTCGCCCGTTCACCATCGACTGTTTAGAAATAACACAAACAAAGTGATAATTTGAAACATTATACATATCAGTAATTAGTCTAAGTATTAGACGTCAAATCAACCAATGATCATGTTGATGTTACAATTCAAGACTACGATAGTATGCATGCATAAATATAAATCCAATAAAGTTAGAATCGAGAATTTAACGTGTCATTTAATCTAACTTCCACTTTAAGCATTGTCTTTGCCATATATACTAACCTTAATAGTACGACATTGGTTCACGATGTGATTAATAAAACGACCCAAATTTCCTTCCATCTATACTAACATTTAATCTAAATTATGTTTCATTTTCTTCCATGTGATATCAACAATGATATAGGAATAAAAAATCCAACTTACACGCAAAGATCATGCAAGACAACTTCACTTGGCTTTTGGGTCTATGCAAGTCTAACATGAAACATGATAAAGAAGTGTAACATACCTATTTGATTCATATAAACAACTTGTGGAAGCAACCTGTGGGTAGACACGTAAGGAATCCGTGCATGTTCCAGTGACGACACCTCTTACATGATCATTTAATCAGCAACCTGGATATTGAAAAGCAATTGGTGGAATATTTTAAAATGATGCATAGTACGAATGAAAAAAATGATACCTTATATACTTGAGCGACTAATGCCTTCTTGCATAGTTTAAATGTTCCATTCTTTGCCGATCATGTTATTGGTGGATGAACTAAACAATCTCTTCAAGTAACTTGTGTTTTAAGGATGTCAAATTTAGTCTATTCCTTTAATAACTTTGTGATAATAAATTATCACATGCTAAGTTACCCTATATGTCATGTTGCCATACATTATGTGACGAAGTAATTGACACTTGCCAATCAAGCCAAGCCAACCATCTGCGGATACTTACCTTCTCACCTTCACCATCTCATCGAAGTTTAGAGCATAGGTTTCCGTCCAAGAACCATCATGTAAGACAGATAAGTGAAAAGAAACTGAAAGATTGGATGATGATGATGAATACATGTAATCGCAGCAGAAGATGGACAATAGACAAAAGATAAAGGCCTCGAATTCTTGCACTTTTGCGCATGCCATTGATACGTAAATCAGTAGTATATTGTAGAACTCGCCTAGGCATTCCTGTAACGATAATAACTGTAAATTCATTAGTATATTCGCTAATGTATGCTCCATATATGTGTTCAAAAAGAAGGTAAACATCCACTTGCATTGGTGAAGTGTATATGGGCACTATTTTTACGCAGACTGTAGCGCACACCCCGCATCGGTTCATTTGTACCTAGTGAAACGGATGAGTATGTGAGAGCCAAATGACACGAATCGATGGATACACAATTTATGGAAAATTATGAAATGGTGTAGATGTAAAGGATAACGAACCATTAACTGATGTTTGTGGGCTTCCTTTTTCGACGCCCAAGTGATCGGGTAAATTTTGCAATGAGTCGTTCATACCTACAAAGCTAATGAAACAAATGTCAAAGACCATCATGGTATAAATAATCTCTTAATAACATACACAACGGCTTTAGATATTAGTTAAAATAAATGTCCTAGTTGGCAAAACCATTGTCCCTAAACCAATCAATTGTTATTCTTGTCCGTCGATAACACACTACCACTAACATTAACCGGGTGAAGCGATGTTCATTTGTACACACTTTGCTACGACTATCGCTGAGCAACACACATGCTTAAAAACAGTATGCATTGAATTAAAATGTTTATAAGTTTTGATCGATTACTTTGGTCAAAAGAAAGAGTGAAATTTGAATGAGGTGTAGTATCCAAGACACGTAGCTACTTTTCGTCCATCTTCCAACACACCCTATAAAATCAAGGTTAATATATGCTCACGGTTTCAATTCATGGTATTGCATTACAAATTATGCATCTATGACATACCTCGTAAATGTAACCAAAGCCACCTTTTCCAATATTTTGTTGATGTTGAAATTATCTCGTAGCCAAGGCGACTCATCAAGATCTTCTACTTGAACACTTGTACTCTTTTGATGAAGAGTATTCCAGTGTCCTTCAAAGATGAATTTAGTGTCTTTATTTATTGCAAACGTTAAAAGAAAGATGATTGCTCATTCAAATTACCCCTTTGTTTTGTGTAAGGCTTTTCTTTTTCTTTCTGAGCACATGCCATCGCAAATGACAGCGCCATGCGGTGATGTAGTTAATATGGCCACCGTAAGTACTTCATTCTTGTTCAAGCTAGATTCGAGACGCATTACCATAAGAAAATGAGTCGTGATAATCAGTATTCCAAACACCCCTTATACACCTAAAATGAAATATAAAGAGTACCAGAAAGACCATTCCAAGGAGACTCGCCTTCACCACCAACACACCTTCTGACAATTGGTCTTTACGCGTTTGGGTTTGCCTATCCAAACTATAATAGTCATATCCAAATTATTGTGCCATTAATTAAGAATAAGTTAGACAATTATGCTTATAGCTACCTTTATTTCATCAACAATCTTTTCAAAACAGCCCCTGTGTCGAAATTTTGCCAATTGATATAGTTTCATTGAAGATCAACTCATTTGAATGGACGTTAGAAAATCTTGAATATCTTGTTTACAAAAGTATAAAAAAATGCTCAAATTATATTCAAGAAAGTATAACATAATTAAAACCAGATTCTAAATGCTTGTGCATTCATATTCAACCTCCACTGTTGTATTCAAAACAAATAAAGAAGTATGACTCAAAAACTTTGCTACAACCTAAATAAATAAAGGGGGATAACAAATATGATATTCACAGTTGTAAACGTGAACATATGTATTCCATTAATGTGTGTAATGAAAAAAATGTTGAAGATAATAATATATCATGAACTCCAAATTTATATCAATTAACCATGTGAGAAGATAGTCAAGACACATACATGATTCACCCGAGATGGTAAAGTTGGACTGAACATAACTGTTTGAATCTTGGCAGTATTGTTCACCTTGCCTTCAAAGGAAGAAAAATATAGTTAGCCACATAAAATATCATCTTGCGATAAACAACCAATGCATCTAAAACAAAGATAAAAACTTAAGAAGAGCGAAGGTAGTTAGTCAACGTAGTCTAGAACTCTTGCTACATCTTAGCAAACCTAAATTCACAAGAACATGTAAATCAGATCAAATAATTAATAAATAAATTGAAGTGCATAAACGTTTTCATCATTAGGGTTTTGAGGAGGCTTGCCTTTTACGTGGGTGATTAGTGGATAATATTGTGGAACTATATTTAAGGAAAAGATTAGTGGGTATTAATTTTCGATGAACATTATATTTATGGCTTTGCAAGATATAACTCAAAAATTAAGTTGCTTTAGTGGTAAGAGTAATTATTAATGTATCAACACATCCTATGTTCGAATCCTATACATTTAATTTTTAAACAAATTTAATCCGGAATTAATTACATACGAATTTAACCACCGAATTTAAGTTAATTGAATGCATGCTTAGGTGGCTTTTATTGTGATGACATGGAAATATGACGTGGCATTATGGGATGCCACGTGGCATTTTATGTGGCATGCCTCCTCTTATATATAATGTATATATATATATATATATATATATATATATATATATATATATATATATATATATATATAATTTAATGCATTTAAATTATGTGATATGTTTTAAACTTTTTAAAGCTTTATACTTAGACACGAAAAGTTTTATAACAAAACATTTTTTTTAGTTAAGAGTTTTGCTTAACATAGTGCATTCAGAGTTGGGTCCATATATCCATTCTTCACAATTTATTTTACATTATAAAATTTGAGGATTTTACGAAAATGAACTATACCTGTTATCTGTTTACGAAATAGGTTCTCGCACAGGCTTTTTACGAAAATGAACTTTCCAGCCAGCGAGGCCACAGGCGTGCTGGCGTGGCATGCAATTCTTGGGCGTGGCCACAGGCGTGGTATGGTGTGTGGGCGTGGCCCTGGGCGTGGCCCTGCTGGGCGTGGCTTTGGGCGTGGCCCTGCTGCTGGGCGTGGCCCTGGGCGTGGGAGGTGCTGCCATGGGCGTGGGAGGTGCTGCAATGGTGGGCTTGGCGAGACTGCTTGCTGGGTGTCATGGCATAAAGAAGGGTGTTCATGACATGAAGAAGAAGAGGAACCTATGTTCAAGGTGGAGATGCTGGAAACCAAGTCGTACCATGTTTGTCAAGATTAAGCTTTGGATGTAACCAACCTGTCTGTATTGCATTGCATGCATATCCAAGAAAAATGTAACTACAGTTTATTTCATTTCCATTTGTATGGCTTTATGGACTTTGTAAGATTTCACCCTAAACTCGCCACATTATAATTTTATGTAATACAACATGCAAATAGTCGGGTTTTATGACAATATTAGTAACATATCAATGTAGTCAACCTTTTATTCTTGCCACAACAATAACGTAGTATGTGCATAAGTGCATTTATGTGCGCATGGTTCACATCTTCCCGGCCCATCCCGAATGTGATGTAGCCTTTTCAATCCATGAAACGATATCACTACCTAACTATAGTTCCGTGAAGATTACATCAACAAGCAATAACATGAAACCAGGAGTGTGAGAGAGAGAATGGAAAACATGAGTGAGAGAGAGAGAATGTGTGAGAGAGAGAATGGAAAAGGTGATAGTGACATTTTTTGGTCACTTTGGTAAAATATACGAAAAGAGTCCAGTTTAGTAATATGACTTGGGATATGGATTGTTTTGGTAATTTGCTTATAAAATTTTCCCCATGTTTTGTAGCGGTTCAAAGTATCTTTTTTAACTATTTATTTGTCTATGTAAGAAATTAGATGTGAATAAAAATTTCAGTACATTTGTAACAGGCTATAATTGGTCTCGAGCAGGCCGGGGATGAAATTCAAGACGCAATAAAGAGCGTATGTGAATTACATCGATAACTCTTGCACAATTTTGGATTGCTTATGATAATGTGAATCTTGTGCCTTTCTCATCTTCTTTAGGCGACACACGAGCGAAACAAAGTTAGCGTTTAAATTGATGGTTATAGTCATGAAAAGGATTCGGCATGTTTCAAAGAGCCGTTTCAAGGACTATTACGATGCTTGTGACATCATTGCTGTCAAAATATGGGAGGAAATCCAGGAATTTCCAGCTTTTAAACCCCACTTTCGCCAAAAAGTGGCTAGGACGAGGTTTGATGAGCTAATAGAACGGGCATTACCTTCTTATGATTATGACGATGATGATAATGTTGATGAAGATGTTGGTAGTGGTTTTGCAATATGCTTGAGATGCATTGACACGGGTGCTTTTTGTTATCTGTTTGAATTCTTATGGCTCCATAACTTAAACCATGTTATCTTACTGGAGGCACTACTCTTAACATTAAAAAGGTGTTTGCCACGTTTCATTATTGTTTCTGGTGAAATTCTTGGTAAAGAATTACATGTAAAAGATGTTGAAAATTCTGCAGACAGTGAAGTTATAATGTTCAAGATTTTCCAAAATGGTAGAATTACATCAATACGTCAAGCACTGGAAAGAGGAAAGAAACGAATCGTTGTTAACTACAACGCCCCTTCCAAGGCAAAACATAATACAAAAAAATTCAATTGTCTAGAAGACATTGAAAACCAATATGGAAAGACAATGGAAGAAGGCGCAAAAATACTTGGAGGTAATGATAATGTTCTATTGCGGTTACAACGACATAATTTCAATTGGGTGAGATCACATCGAAATTAATTGTAAAATCGACTAAAAGAAGTCTCTCTTACTATGCTTCCTTATTTACAAGACATTTGAGAAATCTTATTTTTTATGTTGTGCGGTTTACGTATCTACACTAAAACGCAACCACAATAAATTGTGCGTGTCCGGTGGCAAGGACCGAGTTACAGAGAAATGCAAATAATTCCAACAAATCAAAGTAAGCAAAGTCAAACAAATGAAGGTTGTAGTGATCCCTTTCGTCAACAAAATGAAATTACAGTGACCATAAAAGCGGTATGCGATGATATGATCAAATTTTATCTACCTATATCGGAAGCAACATTTATTCTTGTTAAGAATATAATTGGTATGAAGTTTAAGTTGACTCTTAGGAATTACAAGCTCAAGTACCTTGATGAAGATAGTGATTGGATATTAATAGATTACGATCAAGACATGAGTGATTGTATCAAAAGCTCAAGAAAGATGGATCGAGCGTAGTTCGACCGTATGTGTTCTAAAAGACTAGCGATTCCAAGTGGTTCCTATGCAATCTATTGCAATGGTTGTATCTTTTCTATTTTCTACTTTTTTTACATCATTAGAAGAAGCAGATCGAAACTATTTCTCATTCTTGATTAATTTGACATTCGGAATAGAATGGTTGTATTCGATCAGGTTGTCTTTATGTTTTATTGATTATTGCATGGGTTGTACCGTTAAATGACCGATTTGAGATGGCCAATCTTCCAAAACTTAATAAGAACATGATTGAGGAGTTAGCGAAGAATACATGGAGCACATGATACGTGGCAAGAAAGCTCAACATAAGAAAACGTAGATCGTTTTATCTACGACGTAGGGCTAATGCCTTCTCTACGCCGTAGAAGCTATTTTCTAATTTTGATATGTCTTGATTTGTATATGTTGAAGCATTTTTCTGTCGGGTAGATCTTCACGGCTCTCACATGCCGTTCATCCTTGTCTCGAGCCTTGAAAGTGAGCTACAAACATGAAAGAACCCGTTAGAAGGGGTCCCGAGGGCCGAAGCCCCGGGGACCACCCTCCGACGGTCAAGTGAGAACCTCATATGTAGAGGATTTAACATATATGTGTAAGTATGTAATGTGTTGTGATGATATGTGTGAGATATATTTTAAAGAGATAAAGTGAAAATGTAGAGAGAGAGAGTGTGTATGTCAGAACTTGGTTTATGTGGGAGATGGGGTTGGCTATTTATAGGCTTTGGCACAATACCTGCTGGATAATAGACTGCTCGGATAATAACCTGTAGCCTCTCTTTATAATCTATTGTGTTCAATATCTAATGGATAATAACTTGTTCATGTCTCGGGATGGAGCACGTTGAGCTATACCTAGTCTATGCGCTAGGTGTTAGGTCACGTGGAGACACAATCCCGTAATATCCGGGTTAGGTGGCGTAGTCCAGTTCTTGCATCTGACTGCTGGGTAAAAGGGTGTACTTGCATAAAAAGGAGTGTAACACCCCCAAATCTCGGTACAGCGGAAGACTTAATCAAGTTTTCGGGGCGTTACTATTGGATTGGTATCTCACACAAGTATAGCAAAAGATAGTCATTTAACATTCAAAACCAATCCCAAATTTAAGTATTCAAAACATTTAATCCAAAAGTATAAATATTAGGCCCAAAACATGATTTAATAAAATAGGTCCCCAAAGTTTATCAGTCGAAATGATCCTTGAACCCCGCCTTCTTGCCAAGCTTCCACCAATCACGTATTCCAAACATCTTTCAAATACACGAGAAATCATGCTAAAGGTCACCACGATGGTGAGTTCATAGGTTTAAATTCAATAAAATCATAGTGGACTGTGAGGAGTTGATTTGCTATGCAAGACCTAAGATAGATAAATACCGTTTGCATACACCGATCCTACCCGGATCACCAACCATACAACCATATCCGCATCCGGGGATTACTCGGCCCCATGACTCTAGTCCAAAGACTGCGGTGGCAAAATCTAGAACAATTGCCAACCCGGACTAGGTCGAGGTAGAAGTCTATTCTTAGCTGAGCAGCGGTTCAACCTAGTCTAAGGCAACAACTACCACATGTATCTAAGCGATCGAGCATATAAGCAAATCCAAATAGTTTTAATGGTCCAAAAATAGTAGCATGATTCTCACCCCAATATAGTTAAAAATGTAGATAAAAGTGGGGCTATGAAACTCACCTCAAGCAAGCACCGTACGAATAAACACTAGCAAAAGATAACAGATAATCACGGCACAACAACTATCGACTCAGCACAACCTATTAATGTAGACCAATTTTAATATATAATTCCCAAAATCAACGTTATCTACCCCAATGTATTCCATTTCGTTATTTCCAAAAATGTCTCGTTTCACCATTTAATCCTAGTGTTTGGTATCCTCATGTGGGTGTATCGACTCAATATGATGCTATGAATGCACTCAAATAACCAATATGTGACTCAATGCAACACGATGAGACATCTAAGCGATAAACTCCATAGTCCAATAAGTTTCGGAATAAATAGTAGACCTAATCCAATTCGTCAACTCGATAAACTCATTTATTTATTCGTGTCGCTTATTATCCCATAAATCAATCGCATCCTAAAGAGTCATAAGGATAATCACCCATTAATAAGGTTACCCAACGTACCTAGCGAGCTCTTATTAGATTCGTCAACCTAATAAGTCCGCTACCCACGTGGACCAACACTATTAGTGTTAGGTTATTCGTAACCATTGCACACAACGTAAGCAAATAAATACCCTTAAACTAGTATTAAATGCCCATAATTGGCATCCTTCGATAAACGTGTACTCGAAGCATTAATTATTTTTTTTTTATTATAAAGCATTTCTATTTTTAGTCGTTAGTTTCCATTTAAAAATAGTAAATAACAAGATAAGACTTGGTATCGATATTTTTAGTATAAAAGTCCCTTTTTATTATTTACATTTCATAATCTATTAGCATTTTCATATAAATATAAATTTTGTCAAATTCCAATATTAGTTTCATATCGTTATTCGTTTCAAGTCCACCAGCACGAGTCATGACTTCTCGGCTTTTAAATCAATCAATAGTCCAAACTATACTAAAGTCCATGTTACGGCGTTGTCGGGGTCAACTATTGACTAAAAAGTCAAAGTAACACCGAATTTGCTCAAAGTTGACAATTACATATATCAAGTCCAATTAAAAGTCATAATAGCGCAATTCAATCCCAAATCAACTCAACTCGATCTAAAATCAATCTCGCCAACCAATCAACCAACCAAAAATACCTGAAACCAATGTTATGACCCTAATGGTCATGACACAGTCACGGTTAAGACCACGTGAACCAAACAAGCTCTAGAAGCTTTTCGGCTCCACGCGTCTCATCCAAACACCAACAATATCAACCAACAAGCTACCAAAACGACCCGACCCGGACCCAAGGTCCATGTGGGTCACGTACGCAACCCATGGGGCTCGTACGTGCCCTAGGTGGCTCGTACACCATGCCAAACCCTACCAAACACTACCAAATCAATTCCACAACATCCAAATACAATCAATCATCCTCCAATCGTTAACCAAACACCAAACCCATCATCTATTCCTAACCAAAAACATGAAACTAGACCTAAAATGCAAAAACCCAACAATATGATACACCACATGCTTACCAAACACTAGCTACATGTTTATTTAAGTGTTAATTAGACTTAATCCCACGTTTAAACAAAAAGCCCTAAATTTCGTGATATGGTCGAACCCTAATTAAGCCATACGTGGCTTATTAGAGCTCAAACATGTGTTACCCATGTTCCATTTACCTTATTCAAGCCCGGTCTACAATATTTGATGAAAACCCTTAAAAGTACGAATGTTAATCTTAAGATTTGAAGGTGTTAATGAAGGTTTTAGTGAGAGTATTATATATGGATAATAAGAGGATGAGAAGAGCTACAAGATGGTGGTGGAGGTGTAGTACCACTCGCTGGAAAATGGCCGGAGAAGGGCAGCGGTGGTGGTGGTAATTAGGGTTAGGGTTTTTAGAGAGAGGTTAGAGAGAGAACGGGAGGAGTGTGTGTGTGTGTTTTTAGTGAGAGAAATAAACTAGTAAAGTGAGGGTGAGGGAGGCCTTATATACTTGGACAAAAGGACCCAAAATAAATAAAAATGAGGGAGGGCGCGGCCATGGGAAAGGTGGGGTCGGAGATGTAATTTTCGTAACTATCTGTTTACCCATTCCAGAGCTCATATATTGTCCTCAGTGTCCCACGACGTTCATTCGACTTTCTAATATCGTTATTTATGTTTTTCCACGAGTTTTGACTATTTATTTGCCAATTTTCGAGTTACGGTCTAAAAGTTACGTTATTTCTCGTTTTAGGCTTTTCTAGTGCCGAATCGAATAGTGCCTACCAAATAGAGTTAAAACTCATACAATAACTCATTCAATAGTGAAATAAATAATAAAAACCAATAGACAATATAAAATCAAGTCATGGTTGATAAAATAGTGTTAAAGGCAAAAGCTCGGTTTAGTTTAACGTAATGCGGTTACCTAAAATAGACTCCCTAAATTGCCAGTTGTCACAAGGAGTGTATACCTTTACGTCCTTCGGCACATGACGATCGGACAAAAGTAGTGTCCGCCTTCCGGCAATGACCTCCGGAGTGATGGAGATTCTTCGGTCTGACACGTGTCGTCCGGACACATACATCAACATGTCCCCCCAGTATTGTAGTATCGGTTAAAGACCGATGGTGCAATACTTAGAGAGTGTCTTTACGCCTATCGGCACCTATCGTTCGGCTTGGGCCATCCAGACACATACGTCAACATGTCCCCCCAGTATTGTAGTATCGGTTGAAGACCGATGGTGCAATACTTAAAGAATGTCTTTATGCCTTTCGGCACACGTCGTTCGGACAAGTGTTGTATCTGCCACTCGATACGTGTCCTTCAGAAACATACATTAACATGCCCCCCCCCCAGTGTTGCGTTATTAGTAAAATACTGATGATGTAATACTTAAAGAATACTTTTGTGCCCTTTCGGCTTGTGTCCTTCAACATAGGTGTATCATCTTTCATCCAACGCATTTCCTTCAGACATATACATCAACATGTCCCCCCAGTATTGCATTATTAGTAAAAGACTGATGATGTAATACTTAAAGAGTACCTTTATCATCATCATCATCATCATCATTATCATCATCATCATCATCATCATCATCATCATTTTTTTTTTTTTTAATAATAACATCACTTTTCATTAAAAACAAAACCATAGGATTACAAGAAATTAGTGGGGGCCGCAAAACTATCCGGGCTCCCACACCTTTAGCAATAACAAAACTAATTGATGAGTGTCTAAATACTCATCATTTTTGTACAATATAAACGCAAAATCATCCGAAAACACTCAAAATGCTTCAAAATGATAAAATATCACAAATCGGTGTTTTATGTGTTTTAAATGCAAAAATATCAAAATCGGATGAAAAGCGTATCAAATTTGCAAAATTGGCGCTTTTAGTCCCCAGTTTCAAAATTTGTCAAAAACAGGTCCACGGTATATCTAAATAAAGAAAATGTCATTTAAGGTCCATAGGATTCAAAGTTGTTAAAACAAATCCTTCAAAGTTTAAAATTTTCAAAATTACAACTTTGGTCCCTCAACTTTGGAAAATTGCAAATATGGTCCTTGGACATTTTAAAATGAAATTTTATACAAAAGGGTCCTTGTTCTATAAATGTTTGTCATGTTTGGTCCTTGTGAGATTTTGGAAAGTTGGCATTTTCAGTCCTTGAGGTTTGGAGAAGTTACACCTTTGGCCTTGTATTACTGAAAACCAAACGGACCTCTTTTGTTATATCAATCCAAATCCAATACACCTTGGCCCAACCTTTAGCCCAAAACACAACCCACCCGTTTGTATTATTAGCCAACCGGTCAACGCAAGTCAAACCAGGGCATAAAGCGCCTAAAACCGAAATCTTGTAGCATCTCCTCTCCACTGTATCTTCAAAACCGAGATGGTTTCTCCCTCTCAACACACCCTCCATACTATGTCCCTTCACTTACACTAACACCCAAAACCTTTCATTATCTCAACTAACCTCATTAATTCCAAAACACGCTTGAAATATTTGGCGCCAAAAGTAAAGCGAACGGTTTGATACATTTCAAAGATCCAATGGTGAGATTTGGTGGGAGAGATTCAGTACATGGGGGCGGTTTGGGGTATATAAAAGAGGCAAGAGAAGAGGAGAAGAGTAGTAGCTAGTTTTAATTTTTCTTGATGTCGTTTTATTATAAGCTGTCTTAGTTTAATCCAAATGTTGTAATAATTTGTTTCTAAGTGTTTAACTCAAGTACTTTCATCGTGTAATCTATCTTGAACTTCAATTTCAAAGTTTGTTTAAGTTCCAAATTTTCAAGCTACTGTTGAAATTTTCAATTTCTAGTTTCTATATACAAGCTTCAAATAATCTCTTTCCATGTTCAAATAAGCTTGTTTAAGCTTGTTATAGCTTTTCACAAGCTCACATTTATGTTTCTATCACTTTTGAATTTTGGTCAACTAAAGTCAACTGGAAGCTCAATGGGTCTTGATAATGGATAAATGGAGATGCAGTGGTGATGTTGGGTTTAATTAGACTAGTTTAGGTTGGTATTGGTTTTGGTTTAGCCTGCAAAACAGTTGGAATGATGTAAGTGAGTATTTTAATTTTCAAGTTTCAATTCAATTTGCATAATTTGCTTAACTGTGTATCTAAGGTCACCAATGATTTAAATGTGTTCATAAGTTGTTATATGGTCATGAGAACCTAGTTGGATCAATAGTGTCAGCTAAGTAGGAATTTAGCTCAGATTTGATTGCTTATCTATGTTTTAAGGGGTGTTTGGATGTACTGATTTAACTTTATTCAGGGCTTGTTCAGTGGGTAATGATTGTGGTGATATGTTTGCTTAGTTCTAAACAACTCATGTCTGCCTTACTTTAGTGCTTGTAATCACCAAAAGTCAAAATCCATCTTATTAGTCCCAACGGGTTCCTTTGTTGGAATTTTTACAAATCCAAAACTTGTTTTGTGCTTAGATTTCTAAGACAAAGCTTTTGTTAACTTCATTCCATCTTTAAACATCATTATCGGTTCTTAAACCTAGATCAAAGATCAAATTAGTCAACTTTTCATTTCTTCAAAAGTCAATTGTGCAAAAGTGGTTTTGAGCCCAGAGAAGGATTTTCATTTGCTCATTTCAAGCCAATTTAAGTGAATCTTGTAGCTTTTAATATTACGTTGGTCTACTTTCTTATGGTTATTTTATAAATTTTTGTCAATTTTTATAGCCTTCAAAGCGACTTGTCAAAGTCATGCCAAGTGCCTGTGCAGGCACTTAGCTCTGTGATGATTGTCGCAGACCTTGCAGAGCTAGCCCAGAGTTCATCTTAGCTCAACAAGGGCTGGTCTTTGGTCTTAAGGTTCTTGGCCAGGTCTAGATTAGTTCCCAATCTTTGGTTTGTAGTTTCTAGCTTATTCATTTGCTTATTTTCTGCCTGCAAGTTGGCCCCAGAAACCTGTTTTGGCCTATTAGCTTATTGCATCAGATCTTGGTATCTGGCTTATCAGAGTGTTTAGCTTGTTGTTTCTTGTTCCATTTCAATTCTCTTATCTTATTATAGTTCCTGTTTTCAGTTGGTGCTTGTTGGACCTCATTTAGCTTATTCAAGTGCTTATTTTCAAGCACTTGACACATCAGTTCCATAATCTTACACACAAGCCCTTGTTTTTCCAATTTTCCTAGCTTCCTATTATTATTTTAGACTTTTCCTGAAATTTTCAGATTTTCTAAGTTGTTTTGCTATTTTCTTAATTTAAATTAGTTTTAAGCACTTTTAATTAGCTTTAAATACAATTAATTAAGAAAAGTTCAAAAAATAAGTTTTAATTTTTATTAAGTTAAGATATATATATAAGTCATAAAAAGTATTTTTTCCATAATTTTCTTGGTTTAAATAGTATTTTCTAGCATTTTAATTAGTTTTAAATATTAATTAATTAATAATAAATATATAAAAAGTCTAAAAAATATATTTTCAGTTTTAAAATTAGTTTTATCATATTTTAGATTTTTCTAAATCTTAATTTTATTTTTCTAGTCTTATTTCATATTTTCTTTTATTTTAGAGTATTATTAAATAGTTTAAATTAGTTTTTAATTAATAATAATTAATTAATTAGTTATAAAAATAATTTTCCTTTTCTAATAATTTTCTTTTATCATTAGGATTGTAAAAATGTATTTTTCATATTTTTAGGATTTATATTGTGTAAGTTTCACGTTTTATTTTGTACGTTACGTAGTTTTTAATTTAAACGTTCATCACTTTAAATATAGTGATAGCGTTTATTTAATATCTTTTATCTTTTTAATTTTCTTAATTTGTATTTAAGTCGTTGTTATTTATTTCTTGATGGTGTAATTATCCTATCCTAATCCTTTCCGATCACTATCATTAGTGATCATTATCGTCGTCGATCAAGTTTTGACACACCATTGAGTCTCAAGTGGGACTTAACGACCGGAATTCATTATATTCTCGATCTTCATTGTATTTGTGTCGGCGGTTTAAGTCGATTACGATGCGCCATTCACAAATGGCCGGCTTGAGTGATTAGACTTGACGGTTTAGCGCAGATCAAATTTTGGCGCCATTGGGGGAGGCTTTAGCGTGTGTTTAGCCATTTTCATACCCATTCTTGCACATAACCCATCATTTGTAAAAAGTATTTTGTAAAGTTTTCAAAAATCCAAAAAGTTCATTAGCACTTTTCCTAAAGTGTTATCAACGCCAAAAATATTTTCATTCTTTGTTTTATCATAATGTTTTCAAAATACCAAAAATATTCCTCTTTACCCTCTTACCTTTTTGATTCTTCACTTCTTACCCTCTGTTAACCTTTGATTCTTTCCATGTCTTATCCTCACCCTCTTGGTTGTCAATGGTGTGGTGGTCCTTATAATGGTGGCAATTGCCCCGGTTGTAGCGTGGTGGAATCGGGAAGCGGTCTGTCTATAACCAAGATCCCTATTCCTACCATAACACGGTGATTTATTCCATCGGCTACCACCTTTGTGAGACTCAGCCGATTTCTTGTTGTGAGTCTTGTGGTGGTTCACATTCCGATTATGATTGTCAATCGGGAAGCACGCTTGTCATGAGCGGGTTCACGATAACAATTATAACTACAACACATACCACTCACAGCCACATCGGTTCTATTGTTGTGGTATTGTGGAGGTCCTCACTCTAGCTCGGATTGTCAAGCAGGAACCCATTTCCTTGTAACAATTACGACTCTTCGTATCGAGACCAACCTCCACGGTGCCAAATGATTCAAGCGACTCCTCATGAAACTACGACGCACCTTCTCGAAGACTCGGGTTATTAAAAGAACAAGGAGGAGTCGGCTATGTCCTCCCAAGATAATCCAAATGAAAAATCCATGGAAGTTTTGTTAGTCAAGAGCGGTACTAAATTAGATTCCCAATTGCCTTTGAACAATCTATTAGGGAATCAATTGCAAAAGAAAAAGCAACGGATCTAGCTCTCGATTCCGTTTCATTCACGATGGCGATGATGATGAAGATATCCTTGATATCCTACAATTTTATAACAGTTCATCAAGTTCATCGGATGAGACTCCTTCCATGAACAATCGGGGAGAAAAGACTATGATGGAATTACTAGCGTAAGAACAAATGGAAAGTATAAAACATATGTATGCTAGTCCGTCTAAACTCCCTCGATGCATCGTTATCACACCCAAAGCTCCCACTCACTCTCTGCGAACATGGGGATGAGCATCTTGACACTGTTCACGAAAAGGAATCGGACGAATTTATAAAGTCTAGTGTTGAGGACCTTGTCCCAATCCCGAGAGAGTCACGGGAGCTATTGACCATATGTGATATCCCTTTCCTCTTGAGTGTCCAAATGATCAATTTGAGACTTTCTCGATCTTAGCGATGATTGTAAATCTTATGGAGACATCGGTATGTTGAGGCATCACTCCCACGGTCGATCTTCTTCTTGAGGAGTTCACCGATGAACTCACTCACATCGATCCACTTTCATCGAAAGTGGCGATGATCTCTTTGATTTGAAGCCGATCTTGGAGAAACTAGAAGTCTCCTATACAATGATCATTCACTCATTTCTTGTCCCATTTCCGACTCTTCCATTCCTTCTCTCACCCGGATGAGGAAGATGACAAATTTTGGAAGGAGGTCGATGATTTTCTTAGTGATGAGTCGATTCCAACAGAATTGACAATACTTACTGATTCGGAGGAGACATCCTTTTCTTGAAAATCATTGATTGAAGAACCGTTTCAGCTCTCCTCAGGAAATTTTGTTGCCAATCACCATACAAGCTTCAAGTTTAAGCTTAAAATGTAAAAATGGTGATTTGCTTCTTTCGATGAGGAATGGACATGCATTGTGATGCACATATTTATTCCATTCTTCACAAATGGTGTGGTTGCTCTTTCCCTTTCTCCTTCGGAATGAGGACACTATTTTTGATCCCGGCATTTTCAATTATCATTTTTGAGCGGTTCTCTCTATATCTCATCGGTGTGGAACTTTCACGTGCTTGAATGTTTATCCAAACATCTTGAATGAAAGTCCGATGGAGATTGTTTCTTCCACTTTGCTTCCCATGAACCAATGAATGCGGGATCGAGTCAAGCTAGTGACTCGAAATCAAAAACATTAGCGCGCACCATGTGGGTTTTCACCCATAATTGCATCTTCTTACCCCTTTCTACCACCACAGTGGGGAGTTTCCTACTGTTGTATATTCTCATTCTTTCAAAAAAAAAAAAAAAAAAAAAAAAAAAAATCTCTTTCAAATAATGGTAGTAGTATTTCCCTTTTCGTTATTTGTTTCGGCATAACCATGGTACTTTGAATATTGAGGGCAATATTCATTTCTAAGTGTGGGGGAATTCTCACGAATTTCATATATTATCTACCTAATTCCCGTTTTTGGCCAAAAATTTTTTGGGAGTAAGTGTTCTACACTTACTCATCTTGATTATCGATCCGCCATGTCTCGTATGACAAAAGGATTGGCTAATCCAGAGCAAACGTCTCTTGGTAAAGATATATCAAATCCGTTTATATGGCTTGCAATTTGCCCAAAATTGTATGGTTTTCAACTCACCATATCCTAAAAAGTGAAGAGTTGGCTAGCCCGCAAGATTATGGCTTGTGGTAAAGGCGGTGGAAAACCATAATTGGTATTGACTCACCAAAGATAATTCGATAATTTATCTAAGAGTTGGCTAGTCCGAGGAAAGTGCGGCTTGGTAAAGACACATCAAATCCGTTATATGGTTTATGATTTGCCAATAAATCATTTGGTTATCGTTGTACCAAGGTTCTTACTTGAATCAAAACAATTGGCTACTCAGTGATGGCTTTTGGTAAAGAGTTTTCAAATCCATCAAGTTTTCTCAAATCATTGCTAGGGACTAGCAATATCTTAGTAATGGGATTGATGAGTGTCAAATACTCATCATTTTGTACAATATAAACGCAAAATCATCCGAAAACACTCAAAAATGCTTCAAAATGATAAAAATATCACAAATAAGTGTTTTATGTGTTTTAAATGCAAAATATCAAAATCGATGATGAAACGTATCAAATTTGCAAAATTGGCGGTTTAGTCCCCAGTTTCAAAATTTGTCAAAAAAGTCCACAGTATATCTAAATAAAGAAAAATGTCATTTAAGGTCCATGGGATTCAAAAGTTGTTAAAACAAATCCTTCAAAGTTTAAAATTTTCAAAATTACAACTTTGGTCCCTCAACTTTGAAAATTGCAAATATGGTCCTTGGACATTTTAAAATGAAATTTTATACAAAAGGGTCCTTGTTCTATAAATGTTTGTCATGTTTGGTCCTTGTGAGAGTTTGGAAAGTTGGCATTTTCAGTCCTTGAGGTTTGGAGAAGTTACACCTTTGGCCTTAGATTCTACACAAACCAAACGGACACTCTTTTGTTATATCAACCCAAATCCAATACACCTTGGCCCAACCTTTAGCCCAAAACACAACCCACCCTGTTTGTATTATTAGCCAACCGGTCAACGAAGTCAAACCGAGCATAAAGCAGCCCAAAACCGTAAATCTTGTAGCATCTCCTCTCCACTTGTATCTTCAAAACCAGAGATGGTTTTCTCCCTTTTTCAACACACCCCTCCATACTATGTCCCCTCCACTTACACTAACACCCAAAAACCTTTAATTATCTCAACCAACCTCATTAATTCCAAAAACCTGCCTTGAAATATTTGGCGCCAAAAAGTAAAACGAACGGTTTTGATACATTTCAAAGATCCAATGGCTGGGATTTGGTGGGAGAGATTCAGAGTACATGGGGGAGCAGTTTGGGGTATATAAAAGAGGCAAGAGAAGAGGAGAAGAGTAGTAGCTAGTTTTAATTTTCTTGATATCGTTTTTATTATAAGCTGTCTTAGTTTAATCCAAATGTTGTAATAATTTGTTTCTAAGTGTTTAACTCAAGTACTTTCATCTGTGTAATCTATCTTGAACTTCAATTTCAAAGTTTGTTTAAGTTCCAAATTTTCAAGCTACTGTTGAAATTTTCAATTTCTAGTTTCTATATACAAGCTTCAAATAATCTCTTTCCATGTTCAAATAAGCTTGTTTAAGCTTGTTATAGCTTTTCACAAGCTCACATTTATGTTTCTATCACTTTTGAATTTTGGTCAACTAAAGTGAACTGGAAGCTCAATGGGTCTTGATAATGGATAAATGGAGATGCAGTGGTGATGTTGGGTTTAATTAGACTAGTTTAGGTTGGTATTGGTTTTGGTTTAGCACAAAAGCAGTTGGAATGATGTAAGTGAGTATTTTAATTTTCAAGTTTCAATTCAATTTGCATAATTTGCTTAGCTGTGTATCTAAGGTCACCAATGATTTAAATGTGTTCATAAGTTGTTATATGGTCATGAGAACCTAGTTGGATCAATAGTGTCGACTAAGTAGAATTTAGCTCGGTTGATTGCTTATCTATGTTTTAAGGGGTGTTTGGATGTCTTGATTTAACTTTATTCGGGCTTGTTGTTGGGTAATGATTGTGGTGATATGTTTGCTTAGTTCTAAACAACTCATGTCTCGCTTTACTTTAGTGCTTGTAATCACCAAAAGTCAAAATCCATCTTATTAGTCCCAGCGGGTTCCTTTGTTGGAATTTTTACAAATCAAAACTTGTTTTGTGCTTAGATTTCTAAGACAAAGCTTTTGTTAACTTCATTCCATCTTTAAACATCATTATCGGTTCTTAAACCTAGATCAAAGATCAAATTAGTCAACTTTTACATTTCTTCAAAAAGTCAATTGTGCAAAAGTGGTTTTGAGCCCATGAGAAGGATTTTCATTTGCTCATTTCAAGCCAATTTAAGTGAATCTTGTAGCTTTTAATATTACGTTGGTCTACTTTCTTATGGTTATTTTATAAATTTTGTCAATTTTTATAGCCTTCAAAGCGACTTGTCAAAGTCATGCCAAGTGCCAATGCATGGCAACTTAGCTCTGATGATTGTCGAGACCTTGCGAGCTAGCCCGAGTTCATCTTAGCTCAACAAGGGCTGGTCTTTGGTCTTAAGGTTCTTGGCCAGGTCTAGATTAGTTCCCAATCTTTGGTTTGTAGTTTCTAGCTTATTCATTTGCTTATTTTACACTGCAAGTTGGCCCCAAAACCTGTTTTGGCCTATTAGCTTATTGCATCGAGATCTTGGTATCGGCTTATCAGTGTTTAGCTTGTTGTTTCTTGTTCCATTTCAATTCTCTTATCTTATTATAGTTCCTGTTTTCAGTTGGTGCTTGTTGGACCTCATTTAGCTTATTCAAGTGCTTATTTTCAAGCACTTGACACATCAGTTCCATAATCTTACACACAAGCCCTTGTTTTTCCAATTTTCCTAGCTTCCTATTATTATTTTAGACTTTTCCTGAAATTTTCAGATTTTTCTAAGTTGTTTTGCTATTTTTCTTAATTTAAATTAGTTTTTAAGCACTTTTAATTAGCTTTAAATACAATTAATTAAGAAAAAGTTCAAAAAAATAAGTTTTCATTTTTATTAAGTTAAGATATATATATAAGTCATAAAAAGTATTTTTCCATAATTTTCTTGGTTTAAATAGTATTTTCTAGCATTTTAATTAGTTTTAAATATTAATTAATTAATAATAAATATATAAAAAGTCTAAAAAATATATTTTCAGTTTTAAAATTAGTTTTATCATATTTTAGATTTTTCTAAATCTTAATTTTATTTTTCTAGTCTTATTTCATATTTTCTTTTATTTTAGAGTATTATTAAATAGTTTAAATTAGTTTTTAATTAATAATAATTAATTAATTAGTTATAAAATAATTTTCCTTTTCTAATAATTTTCTTTTATCATTAGGATTGTAAAAATGTATTTTTCATATTTTTAGGATTTATATTGTGTAAGTTTCACGTTTTATTTTGTACGTTACGTAGTTTTAATTTAAGCGTCGTTTTAAGTTTTAAACGTTCATCACTTTAAATATAGTGATAGCGTTTATTTAATATCTTTATCTTTTAATTTTCTTAATTTGTATTTAAGTCATTGTTATTTATTTCTTGATGAGTGTAATTATCCTATCCTAATCCTTTCCGATCACTATCATTAGTGATCATCTTTATCGTCGATCAAGTTTTGACACACCATTGAGTCTCAGTGGGACTTAACGACCGAATTCATTATATTCTCGATCTTCATTGTATTTGTGTACGAGCGGTTTTAAGTCGATTACGATGCGCCATTCGCAAATGGCGGGCAGTGATTAGACTTGACGGTTTAGCGCAGATCACTAATCCCATCAAGATATGAGTAGCCGCATCGCCGCCCAATATCTTGAATGATAGAGAACTTCGGATCCGTTTAAGTAGGGTCACCGCATTCTGCCTCAAGTTCCCCAAAGAGGAGAATGAAAGGGATGAACCTATATCAAATATCCGCACATTTGGCTCCGTGCTTGGCGTTTACGCTGCGGCATCAATCACCACACGACGGCATAAAATCAATCATCTTGGTTTGCGTGAGGAGGCGACCCGTCAAATCAACACATCGTCTTGCCCTCCATCCCAAGAATAGAGCAAGATATCTGCTGGTCGTAAGACTTGCTCCCTTTCTCCACCCAACCCAATGTCGACCTCCTTACGAGCTGAGACCCAGATCGAGAACAGATATCAACCAAAGTATCGCGCACCATGTTGTGCCGATGTTTAATACCAATAGTGCCAGCACACGATACAACATGGTCCCCATAAATATCCCCCGTGAAAACCTTAGAGCAGGCTGAGCATGAAATTTGAAAAGAGAAAAGGGGAACGCCTAGTCGATAACACAATACGCACCTGTAAGTTCTTGCATTCATAGTCTGTCCCAGCCCTGATATCGGAACCACCCTAAGCCAGTCTGAGGTGTGGTCCTCCTTTTGCGAACTCCAGAGTGCCACTTGTCGAGGAGATAGGCAAAATGATGATTCAACCAATTGGGTAACACGTGTGAAATATATATCTGCCAATTTCTTCATGAGTTTGGGGGCAGCGATCTCATCCGGGTTACTCGGAAGGTCAATCTCCATTTTCACGTTAAAAGCGCTCAAGACCTCTTCAAAGGAAGGTCCGGGTTACAATATCAGTTATGCGAGGAGCTTAGTGCGTAGTTTGGCGGTTAGGTCTAACGCAAGGAATGCATAGTTCAGGCATCCCTGCTTGAATATACACCAAGCCCACTGAAATAAAAATGGCGGTGCCCGGCCTCCATTGCCAATCACCAAACCGGGCTGAAGCGATAACAATACGTTCGGGGAAGAGCGCGATGCGCATCAAATGCAATGTGAGCACGCTCGAGGCAGGAGAACATGTGCTCGTAGAAGTATAACTTTGAAATGCCTAAGACAAGCATGAAGGCGACATCTCACATTGGGGTCCCTAAACAGCAACCGCATCCATGAGCTCAATAGTTTTAGCAACCCTTTTCATAACAAGCTCCTTGCTAAACTCAAGGTCTATGCCACCGGTCCACCCAATAATTTGACACCATCACGTGGTCTAGCAATATTGGTGGAAAACACAAAGCATGCTTGGGGTCTACATGTGGCCAAAAGACCTCGGTTTTATCAATATTGAGGTGCAGGCCGCGCCGTGGTCCATCCAACATAATAAGCTCTAAAGCTTTCCCCACGACCAAAGTATCTCCAATAATAGTACCATCGTCTAGATACCAAGCTTGAAGGGAAAGACTAAAGGAGTCTCTAATCTTGCATATCAAGGGGTGTAACACGAGAGCAAAGAGAAGAGGTCCAAGTGGATCACCTTGTTGTACTCCCTGGTGCGACCATAACGTGTGTTCTCCGTAGTATAATCTAGCTGGGCTAGAGTAGCAAAACTCCACCCAACGTGAAATGACAGGGCAATGCGGCCGAACCTCCTGTAGCATGACCTCACGGTCCATGAGTTATTATTATTATTATTATTATTATTATTATTATTATTATTATTATTATTATTATTATTATTATTATTATTATTATTATTATTATTATTATTTTATTTTTATTTTTATAAAAGACACTTTATTAAAAACTCATAGAATTTACAAGAAATTGGTAGGGGCCGAGAAACCAGTGGGCCCCACACCTCTAGCAATAGCAAAACTAATACGATTAAAATGTGAACCGCATGACGAGCCCCAATGTCTTGAGTCAAGGAGAAAAGTCGAATACGCTTAAGTAAGGTTCGGCTTCTTTCTCAAGTTCTCCAAAGAAGAAAAGGAAAGGGAGGAACCCGTATCCGATATCGGCGCATTTAACCTCATACTTGACACGTTTACGCCGTGCGACCTCACTAACCGCCGCCACGGCACAAAATCAAGCAAACCCGATTGGGTCAAAGGAGACGAACACAGTAAGGTCAACACAAACATCACGCCCGCCATCCCAAGAATAAAATAATATATCGGTGGTCGCAAGGATCATCCCATATCTCCATGAAGCCCAACATCCACCTCCTTACGAGCAAATCCCGGATCGAGCATATATCAACAAGGACATCACGTACAATGTTATGCCGATGTTTAATGCCGACAATACCCGCACATGAAACCGCATGATCTCCATAAATATCTCCGGTAAAACCTTAGAACATGTTGAGCACGGTGCACGAGCGGTAAAAGGGGAGCACCCAGTCGATAACACAACACGCAGCGATAAGTCTGGCGTTCATAGTTTGTCCCAATCCGAAATAGGGCCACCCTAAGCCAATCAGTATGATCCTCATTCGATGAGCTCCATAATGCCATCCGTCGAGGAGATAGATGGAGCAGATTCAACATTTTGGGTAACCCGATCGAGTATATATCGCCAATTTCTTCATAAGTTTGGGGCGGCGACCTCGCTAGGGTTGCTCGAAGGTCAATATCCATCTTCGCATTAAAAGCACATAGGCGTCATTAAAGAGGAACCAATGAGTCACAATACCGGCACTATGGAGAAGCTTAGTCTGCAGACTAGCAGATTGAAGTCTCGAAGCAAGAAAAGCATAGTTCAAAACATCACTGCGAAATATAAACCAAGCCCCCAAAGCAAAGGCGGTGGCAAGTCTCCATTGCCGGTCACCAAAACCGAGCCCGAAGCCGTAACAATACGCTCAAAGAAGAGCGAAGAGCGCATCAAAGAAACACAGGCACACTCAAAGACCCGAGGTGAACATGTGCATAGAAAATATAACTTGAAATACCGGCACATGCGGAGCAACAACGGCTCGCATTGGGGTCATTAAGTGTAGCAACCGCCTCCATAAGTTCAATAGTTTTAGCAACCCTTTTCGGGACAAGCGTACTACCGAACTCAAAATCCACACAAACCGCCCACCTAATAATTTAACACCATGTAGGGGCGTGAAATATTGGGAGGAAAACCCTACCGACCGCTTGGGTCCTCTGTGGCCAAAAACCTCGGTTTATCGACATTGAGGTGTAGGCCTCGACTAGGTCCATCCATCATAATCAACTCTAAAACTTTTCCAACCACCAAAGTATCACCAATAATAGTGCCGTCATCCGGATACCAAGCATGAAAGGAAAGGTTAAAGAGTCTCTAATTTTACAAGCGGAGGATGTAACACTAAAGCAAAAAGAAGAGGCCCAGTGGATCACCTTGTTGCACACCTTGATGAGACCAAAGAATATGCTCACCATAATATAATCAGCATGGTGGAGTAACAAAATTCAACCCAACGCGACATAGCTGGAAAATGAAGCCGAACCTCCATGAACATAATGTACCGATCAACCATGTTGAAAGCGTTCTTAAATCAACCAACAATATGGAAGACCAACATCACCCCGGGTCCTCAATCAAGCGGTTCCTTGCATGAAGAATAGCCTCCCACCACCGAAACCCCAACACCAAATTGTAAATCATCTAAATAACCACCGAAGAATGGCCAATCATGGACGCGCATACCTTGAAACTAACAGCCTCAAACGGTTCCAACAACAAAATTGGGCGGATACTCCTCCGAGCTTGACCAAGGGTGTGAGAGGGCACTAGCAATGTACTCACTGAACACCCTCGGACATTTACCGGAAGAAAAAGGTTCACCACGGGTGATAAAGCGACCAACTCATCGGAAATAGCAGCAATGACACCATTTAAACAATCCAAAGGTGTTGGAGTGCATGAACCATCCAGCCCACGAAAGTACCCAGGAAACTCTTAATCATATCAAGAACCAAGGCGGAGATGCGATGGTGATGGTGATCAATGGGTATATCGGGCATCAAAGGAGCGGTGGAAGGGATGCTTACCTTTTAAATCCTCAAGAGTAGAACCATCATGGGTGCAATACCGTAGGCGAGAGAACTCGGCGGCGGTAGTATAATGACCATCACAAATCTTCCTCTTGCATTGCTTGAAATTACGGTCACCCAAATCAAAACTGTCATCCTCAATATTATGCCATACAGGGGTTTCGGCTAAAACCTCACGCACAACTGAAAACAACCACGGTGTGTACGATATGTGTCTAAAACACATATATTTTATACTATTTGAACCCACAAAACAACCAAAACACACAAATGACTTTCAAAATGATACAAATTCATAAAATGTGTTTTATGTGATTCAGTACAAAAGATTGAAAAACAAGTGAAACTTGATCAATTTCACAACAATTGTCGTTTTAGGTCCACAGGTTACATAAATTGTCAAAACTAGTCCTAAATGTTTTAAATGAATGAAAAGTCAACTTAAGTCCTTGGGAAATCAAAATGTTCACAAATGATCCTGGATGAAAGTTTACACATATTGGCAATTTTACCCTCAAGTTACAAAATTGGCAAAATAGGTCCCTGGTATTCAAAACTTGGAATTTTACAAATAATACCCTGTACTATGCATGATTTAACAAATGGAACAATTTGATAACTTTTGGGAAATTACAAAACAAGTCCCTAAATATCCAATTTACAATTTAGGTCCATTAACTTTCAATAATGACAAGTTAGGTCCCTAAACTTTCAAAGTTTGTCACTTTTGGTCCCTTGATACAAGTTTGATGATTTGGCGAACGAGTCCCTACAATTTCGAATTTACATAAGGTCCTTGAAGTTTAAAACCTTTAAACCAATTTTGACCCTGCTTAATCAAAATGACCCTGTCTTTCCCATTTTGAACCTGGTCAACCCAAAGTCAAATAAATGACTTCCCACCATCCATTGTTCCTTATCCTCCCACTGATCTACGCAACACACCGCCTACACTCCACACCCTCACCCTTATCTCTTCCACACTTTTCAATCCACTCATCATCGACCCTATAAACCAACCCCCAGTGCTAGCTCGGAAGGTCAAATAAGTCAAATTGTCTTTCCATAAAATGTGAAGACACTCAAAAGACACCCATTGGCTAAGAAAGAGGTGGGATTTGCTTAAGATGACACGTGGAGCGGTTTTGAGGTATAAAAGAAGGAAGAGAGAGAAGACTTCACCTTGGATTAGCCATTGGTCTCGTAGTGTACTTTTTAAATGCTTTCTTTAATTTCTTGTCATTTTAAAGTTTCAATGTTGTAGTTTTCATCAATTAGTGTAATGAAATGTTATTGCCGTTTAATGTTAGCTTAATTTCATTTTCAAGATTTTGCTTAATTTCCTTTCATTTTCAAGTCATCCGAATTTCATGTTATCTAGATGTTTATTGGTTTCTATAGCTTTCCTAAGCTCTTGACAAAAGCTCATAAGCTTTTAGAACCATGAAACAAGCTAGACTTTTGAATTAAGAAAAGTACTAAAAAGATAAAAAGTCAATGATAGTCAACTTGGGATCTCGATAAGCGATTGGGGTATGGAAGCTAAACTAGATGGACTTACGGTTTTAGCTTATTGATGAAGCTAAAGTGGTCTCTTTACCTTGGTACTCGGTTTTCACTTTGAGCATTTGTAAGTTCCATTTTACCATTTTACCCTTTTCTTGTTTTAATACTTCTAGTGTTTTGATTTTCTTGTTTTCCTGTTTCTTTGTTGTTGTTTGATGTTATTATAACATAATATTAGCGCTTGTTCATTGTAATTCACTTGTGCTTAAAATTGAAAAGTACTCAATTGAAATTCAAATTTGACAAGTTTGTATTTTGGTGCGAGTTCTTGATGTTTATTGCTCAAATGGTCTTAATATGTGATAATATTATGTATGGAATCGGTTTAGACTCAAATTCGCTTAAACCTTTGAAGTTCATGTTACAAATGAAAGTTAAAGGGTTGTTTGGAATTCTTGATTAACTAGACCTCCGGTGTTTGCTTGTTGTTGTTTATTGTTGTTTTACATCACAATAGTACCTAATAGCTTAGATATGTCATAATATTCGAGTTCTTGTTTCAATAAAGTCAAATTTCCTTTTAATTTGTTCTTACAGATTTCTTGTCATAGATTTAGGTTGCCAAATTCATAGTTTTAGCTTATAAGTATGTTATCTAGCTTACTTTAGTTTCAATATAGCTTAATACATCATGTTTAATCAGTACTTTAAGTTTTAAATTCATAATAGTCAACTTTTCAGTCTTTGTAAAAAGTCAAATTTTCATTTGGGTCATTTTTGATTAAAATAGATCTTTTTAGTGTGAGCTTAATATTGTGTTTTAGCTTAAAATCTCTTAGGGTATTAAAATTTGGTTGCCAAACAAAAATACAAAAATATTAATTCTCTGTTAATCAGCTTTCTAAGTGCTTATTTTCCATCTTATTTTGAGTACCTAGTCTGTTTGCATGCCCTGCACCACAGTTATGGTGTCAAGTTCACAAGCTTGCATAAGCTTGTGAACTTGACCTAACAATGCATTTGGCTTCTTTATGTAGCCTTTGTGGTCTAGTTTTTATATGTTTGCTTATTTTTCGGTTTTCAATTTATTTGCCTAGCTTAATCAAACCCATCTTTTGTCCCGTCTCACCCTCCACCAAAGCAAGCGGTTGGAGGTGGAGTGGTTTCATTAAACTCTTAACAAGCTCCTTAATGGGCTTGATGCTTGTGACTCTTGGCTTTTCAAAAAAGCCAGCGGTCCATTCAAGGCCTCAAAATAAGTTGAGCTTGTTGAGGCTTGTTGATAGGTTAAAATGAGGTTTCTGTTTGCTACTCACAACAAATAGCGTGAACAGGTTATTTTACACCATTCATGAAACCTTTTATAAGCTCATTTGTGATCTTAAGCACGTGTGGCTTGGCTTTTAGGAAGCCTAGCAACCAAACTTCATGATCATGTGCTTAAATTTTAGTTTGTAGCTTATCTTCTTGGGTCGCATCTGACTTTTATCTTGTCCCAAAATTCGGCATTCACCGACTCGGTGAATCTTTGAGTCGATATATGGACCCATCTTCATAAGCCTCTCCAAAGCTCATCGGTGGGTCCCACTTGATGAGCTTTGGCTTTTGGAAACCAACCACTTAGCTTGCTTCCCAATTCCTATTTTGGCATGATAAGCTTATTCTCTAGCTTATTTTGGCATTGAATGGTTTGCTTGTGCATTGGTATACGTACGAGGAATAGCTTATTAGCTTATTTGAGCTTATAAGTTAATTCTTGTGCACATGTCTATTATACTTGGTCTTTTGGTTTGTACTCATGTTCCTTTTCCTTTCTTTTGCTTAGTAATGCAGTTTTGTTTTAAGCTTGTTTATAGCTTATGACTTCACCGTGAGCATCAAGCTCAATGAATGAGTCATAAGCTCTTATCTGACTTATTCCTTGGTTTGTAAAGTTTCATTTTCATTATAAATGTATAATATCGGTGGTACATTAAGCGGAAAGCGAAAAGCCCGAAAATAGCTTTTGCACAAGTTTTAGCTCTAATGGAAGCTTTTGGCTTTTTAAGCCTCTTGCCATGGAAATAAGCTCCCGAGCTTATTTCAAGTTTTGAAAAGTTGTTTTATAAAGTTAGTTATTTTAGCTTATTATAGAGTTTTGCAAAAGAAAAATCAAAAATAAAATGTTTTGCAAAAGGGTGGGCGAGCTCGAACACGAGACCTCCACCCTTTTGAAGGTGATAGTGTAGGGTACACATACCAAATGCGCCATGGGTCTTTCTCGTCATATCTTGCACACTTAATCCTCTTATATACATATTGCCTTTTTAGCTTATTAGTTGTTTTAGCTTATTACGAGCTTATTCGATATAGTTTTTCTAGTTTTTATTTTAATAAATTTGTATTAGTATAAAGTATTTTCTATAAAAGTTTGATTTTTCTACTTAGTTTTACTATTTTTAACATTTAATTAGTGTTTTATCTTATTTAATTCATAATAAAAATATAAAAGTCAAAAAATATAAATCTTTTTCTAAAATTTTCTTTTGTCTTATATTTTGTAAAATATTATTTTTACACTTGTAGGCCTTTTATTTCTTAAATTTTACGTTTTGTCTTCTTTTCCAGTAGCCTTCTTTGTAAATAACGCCGTTTTAGTTTTAAGTTACGTTTTAAATAATTTGAGTCTACGTTTTAGTTAATATAGTTTATTTGAGTGTTTTATTTTATATTTCAATAACGTTCATCATTGTAAATATAGTGATAGTGTTTATTTAATATCTTTTATCTTTTACTTTTTTTAATTTGCATTTAAGTCGCTAAGACATGCAAATCCTACTATAGTTATAATCGTTTTAGGTTTTACGATTGCGTTTTTATTGACATAGGCGTGGCGAGCTATTACTATTCACATTCGGTGTTAGTCATCGATTCTGCTTTTGTACATTCTATATCATTTCGGCATTCACAAGTCATTGTATGTGGAACATCTTGCCTCACCAGGACATAAGCGATCAAGGATCTTTTAATCCTTGGTAAACTTGCATTCCTCTTCCAGGCTGTCTAGCTTTTAGTATCAACCATTCACAAGTGGCTGAGAAATAAAGTTAGTTAGTTTGGAAGGAACCAGTACCCCATGCACGAATGGCATTAACAATATATTCCTCCTGGCGTTGACGCTTAGTGCCCGACCTACACTCTTGATTACTCCTCGGACAAAAGGTTTTAAGGAGACATAAAGGCAAGACTAACAAACCAACCCAACAAGCAATGTAATCAGGCGTACATATCACCTTATCAAGGGCTCCTTTCAGAACACGAGAAAATTCCAAACGACATTTGGGAGGGATTGATTTGACAATCCGCAAACCCCTAGACAATAAAGTATCAAGAAGCGTTAAATCAAAACCACTAACCTCGTCCACAACCAATTCTTCAACCAGGGCATCCTGGGAGGGAACCTGCGGTTTAATGAGATCATACAACACAAACCGAACAACACCATCACCACAATCAGGAGGAGACACGAAATCAGACCCTGAACCATGACGGCACTTAGTTCGGAAGGTATGCGTCCTAAAACAAACCCCACACAACCATAATCCCATACACTTAAGAGTAATCTCAGCCCTATCAAAAATAGCCAGGTCCGACAAGAGGGAACACCTAGTGGTATCTTGAGCATCACCACAAAAGTCTTGGGTCCGTAGATGTGTGATCAAAGAAGTTTTAGTGAGCCCATTACCACCACCATCCCGACATCCACTCGGACCAGCGAATGGACGGTGAAATCTAACCGCGGGCATGGGAAAAACCACCAAAACAACCCGTGAAAACAAACCTCAACCAAGCACTAATGTGGATACTCGAGGTGCGATCCCAAGCAACAACGACAGAAAACAAAACCAACTACAACTAACGAAAACAAAACATCGAATAAAAGCAACCAATCCACAAAGCCACTCAACACGAATATGGAAGTAAGCGGCGACGCCAACGTTGTACTCGAAAGCAGGTTTCGATAAAACCCAAGAATCAAAGACGTCGCTAGCAACCAATCAAAACCAACCAAGTTCCCACGACAAGCATCAGCCAACACACAATTGGCAGCGAACCTGTCCCACCAACGAAACCCACAAACCAGCAAAGGAGACCAGAAGCAAGGGGTTTCGAAAAGAAACCCTAAAATAACCGGTCAAAAATAAAAACCCTAGGACAGCCACGAGATGATGATCAAAACAAAGTAAAAAACCCAGCGCAGTACCCAGGATGAAGATCGAAACCAGCCACAAGGATTCATGCAATGAATCAGAGGTAGAAGGAGACGGTTTAGAAGCCTGGATGTCGCTGATGTCGCCCACAGAAGAAGGAGCGTTTATTCTATAGTTGAATTACTGCTGAACATGCCACAAAGGGATGATAGGATGAACATTAATTAATTGATTATAATATATAATCATACTAGTGTTCTTTGAATTGGAATGATGGAAGCCAAGGCGTAGATCGCCACGATCGCCCACACTAGTTGGTTATATAATATTATTATTATTATTATTATTATTATTATTATTATTATTATTATTATTATTATTATTATTTTATTATAAACAACACTTTTATTAAAAACTTATAGGATTTACAAAAAAATTAGTGGGAAGCCGAGAAACTAATTGGGCCCCCACACCTCTAGCAATAGCAAAACCAATCCTATTAAAAATATGAACCGCGGCACGCGTTCCAATGTCTTGAGTCATAGAAAATCGTCGAATGCGCTTTAGCAAGGTTCTTGCATCCTTCTCAAGTTCGCCAAATGAAGAAAAGAAAGGGAGAAACCCGTATCAATATCCGCACATTTAGCATCGTATTTGACATGTTTCGTCGTGCGACATCAATGATCGCCCGCCACGGCATAAAATCGGTCATCCCAGATTACGTTAAGGCGACGATCGTAAGATCAACACATACATCACGCCCACTATCCCAAGTAAAGCGGATATCGGTGGGCGCATGGATGCATCCCCATCTCCGTAAAGCCCAATATCCACTCCTTACGGTGAAATTCGGACCGAGAGCATATATCAACAAGAACATCACGCATAAGGTTATGCCGATGTTTAATGCCAACAATACCGCACATGAAACATCATGATCCCCATAAATATCTCCGAAAATACCTTGGAACAAAATTTGAACACGGTACACGAATAGTGAAAGAGGAACACCAACCGATAGCATAGTACACAGCGATAAGCCCTCGCATTCATAGTTTGACCGATCCGGATATCGAGCCACCTAAGCCAATCCAGTATGATCCTCCTTTAGTGAACTCCTAAAGCCATCATCGGGGAAAGATGGAAAGTAGACTCAACAGTTGGGTAACCCGATCGAAATATATATCGCCAATTTCTTCATAAGTTTGGGGCGGCGACCTCGCTAGGGTTACTCAAAAGGTCAATATCCATATTCACATTAAAAGTACGTAAAGCATCATCAAAAGAGGAACCAGCAGTTACAATACCAGAACTAAGGAGAAGCTTAGACTGTAAGCTAGCGGATTGAAGTCTAGAGGCAAGGAAGGCGTAGTTTAAGACATCACTTGCAGAATACAAACCAAGCCCCCCAAAATCAAAGGGTAAGGTAGCGAGTCTCCACTGCCAATCACCAAAACCGGGCCCAGAAGTAGTGACAATGCGCTCCAAAGAAGAATGAAGTGCCGCATCAAAAGAAACCTGAGCACAACCAAAGACCCGAGGAGAACATGTGCTCATAGAAAAGTATAACTTAGAAATACCAGCACATGTACGGAGTAGCAACAGCTCGCTAGAATATAAATTATTAAGTCTTTCAACTTCTCTAGCAGCCCTACATGTTTTAGAGCAACATTCGAGTTTTGTATCTCAGTCGAGAAAGCCATGAGAGCAAATTCGGTAGCAACAAGAGCGACATCTGAATGTTCTTCTTCTTGTTCATCATCCATGAAACTCAATCATAACTCACACAATCAATAGCCAACATTGCCTTTGGTTCTTCCACAGTTGGTCCTTCTTTTGCTTGTACCATGTAGACTGTTGTCCTTGGTCTTTGGTCTTCTACATTCTCTAGCAAAATGTCCAAACTTGTGGCGATTAAAGCACTCCACTTTCTTCTTATCAAAACTGCGATATCATCACCATTAATGTGAATAGGCTTGCCGATCTTCTTGTAGAATTTCTTAGCCCTCATGCTAAGAAGAGTTATCTGCCATTTTATATCCATCTCCTCCAAGTCATCTTCATCAATCGCTCTATGTCTTCATGAGTTAAGTCAAAGCCATCAACTTGTGTAGAGATAAAAGCATAAAGGTAGGATCTCCAATACTAGCAACCTTCTTTTTGGAACTGCGGTGGTAACATTAACATTACCGGTGGAAACTTTAGAACCTACGTTGGCAATATCATCATCACTTTCATCTTGAAATCATCATCATCAGCAATTTGACAACAATGCCAAGCTACTAGAGCTTGTACCAAGTTTCCACAGCCTTCTTCAACCTTTGCTCAATAAGTTTGAAGTTGTTGTAAAGATCATTGAGCTTCATTGTTTCAATGTCATTTTGTTTTCCCATCTGATAACGTTGGTTTGAAACTACGAAGGCAAACTTCTTAGAAACTTCAAATTGAGGTCTTCCTTTTCTACCTCGATGCCAAACACGATTAGTTGTGTAACAATCTTACAAGTTTGGTAAAAATGCCATCAAGTGAGTCATTGCTTGAAGCGAGAGAAGTTTTCATAACTTTGCTTTAACAATGTCTTACGAGTCTTCTTTGTTGCATCATTACCACGAAACACCGAGCAAATCTCTTCAAACGGGTCTTTAGTAGTCTTGAATTTCTTGAATGCAATAATCTGGTCTCTAGGAAGAGTCATGACAATAGACTTCTAGCTTTAAGATCATTCTTCTTTTGAGCTTTTCGAATTTGATTCGAGTGCACGAAACTTTCACAACATCGTGTCACCAACTTTTGAAGTAGTGGTCATGATTTGAAAGAATCACCAAGTTGAATGATCTCCCATAGAGCATAGTCTGTGTGAGGAAGTATTGCTCGATCGTTATCCTCCACATCTCAAACTCATTAAGCTTAAGCTTAGGGAGTGGGTGTGAAGAAGAGTTTGATTGATTGTTTTCCATCTCCATTGTCTTGAGAGTAAGTCAAGCTAATTCTTTGGATCTTCTAACACAAAGTATCGAACACTGCTCGATACCACTTGTTGGATCTAAGACACTCTCCTTGTGTCGATGATATTTTGTATAATATTATCAAGCAAGCGAATTTACTTAAGTAATACTTAGAAGGCGAATTATATGATGTATGAGGTAAACACAGTTAACACAAAATCAAGCTCCAATATTATTAATGAAATAATACGAGTGATCTTGGTATCACTAGGGTTACACCTTGAAGCTTTAGTAGGTAATATTGTAAAGTAATACGTGCCAAGACTATGACCTAGGATCTCCTTTTATACAAGAAGGAGTCCTTTACAAGATAAGTATATAGCTAACATAATAGAATATACAAGATCTATTCTATACTTATCAAGGCAGCGTTTAACCTTATCATTAGCGATAGCGGTGGTAATGAAGAACATACGGTGGGAATATGTTTCCTTTGCTAGTGTAAACCAAGCGTTATAAACCATAACTATCCGTGGTAGCGGATTATTCCCAACAGTCTATGTGTTTTAAACAAGTGGTATCGAGCCTCGGGAAAGTCTCTACGATCACGAGAACCATATTTAACCTCACCCCATACAACCAAAAATACATTCACCATGCACGGGCCGATGATGAATCAAAGTCACCAACAACAACATCAAGAACACCACCTCTATGCAACAACTTAGTCTTTCCAGCGATAATGGTAAGTTTCCTTATCTAAAAAGGAAGAGTATGATATGTGGACAATGAAGATCTGTTGGATCTCAATATTGATTGGAATCTTTGGGAAATTGTGAAGAAAGGAAACAATCGAAGAAGACTATCCCGGATCTTGATGGTAAGTTTACCATTGCTCCTCCCAAAGCTTTTGAAGAGATTCTAGTTGTGCAAAGAGAGCACAAAGTAAGAACCATCCTTCTTCAAGCTATTCACGAAGATCACTTGGGTGATTTTCACCACATGGATGATGCAAAGGACATATGGATGGCGCTTAAAGCAAGGTTCGGTGGCAATGAAGAGTCCGGAGAATGAGGAAGTCCATCTTTGAGACAACACTTTCAAGAATTCAATATCTCGGAAGAAGAAGGTATCCATAAGGGATCTGACGGGTTTCATAAGATTTTGAGTCGGCTAAACCGGTGAATGCAAAACGACAATGATGATTGCAATTCAAAGTTCCTAAGATCTTTGCCTCCATCATGGTTACATGTAAGTATAGCCATAAGGCTAAGGTGGGTTGGACATGCTCACTTTTGATGAGCTATACAACAAACTCAAATCTCTTGAACGATGTCGGATCTCCTACCGTGCATCCTCTTACGGTCATCTGACCTTTGTTGGGACATCTCACTCCAATATGATGATACATGCTCCTAGTCCAACTTACTTACCATCATCATCTTACAATCGTCCCACTCCATCATGTCCTCAAGCTAAAAGCGGTAGTATTTGGAGGATGTTCTTCATTCATTTGTTCTTGATTATGATACTCAAGACACCTTGTCTATGAAGATTTTGAGCGGTGGACCCACTTGATATGGAGGAGATGGCGAAATGGCGGTGGCCATGCTTTTAGTAGATATCAAAAGGTTTGAGGAGAGGTCGGGAAGAAAGTTTGGCTTCGAGGAAAGGATCCACTCGTTTGACAGGAGAAAGGTCAAGTGTTTCTCTTGTCACCGGATGGGTCATTTCTCGAGGAATGCAAAGATAGGAAGAGTGGAGAGGAGCTAACTATAATTCCTATCGGTGAGAATCGGAAGGAAGCTAGAACTTGACTCTTGTCACCTTGGATGAGCAGGTCAAGCTGAACGCACATGAACACAATGAATGAGGAAGGCTGTTGATCTGAGAGAAGCTTGGATTCTTTGGCAAGATGTACTTGGAAGATAGGCATGATCAATTTGCCTTGATGGGACTTTCTCGGTACACAAGCTGTATATTTGGTTGTAGTGAAAGATACAATGAACTTAAAGAAGCTTATGATACTATGAAACCTAAATACAATGAATGCTATGTTGATAATGAAGCTTATAAACTTTCATTAAAAACATTAGAAAGACAAAAGTATGGTTTCAAAAGAATCGGATAGCTTATGAAGAAAAGATAAAGGGTTACAATTTGATCTAGATATTGCAAACATTAACTTAAAAGCATTTGAAAGGAAAAGATGATGCTATTCTTGAGAACCTAGAGCTTAAAGAGAAACTAGGCGAGGAAATAGCTAGACATAAACAATGGTTAATATCGGTGACAATCTAGCTAGAAATCTATAGTAGTCGGTCGGTGACCTCTGGAATAGGTTTAGGCTTCCAAAAGTATGTAGGATTGGAAGCTAGGAATGATGGGCGTAAATCTACACTGCGGGCTTAGAAAATGTTGTTAAAAAGGTGATTTGCATGTTGTCCTGGACCTATTAGAGGTGAATTCATGCTTGACACATCCATTCTTGTTGACTTTGATGGATCACACCATCTCGTATGGCAAAAGTCAAAAGACTTGCGGACCCGATGCTTCATCTAATGACTTTGTCTTTTGCTCACGGTGACAATTCATCGGATCAAGGGTCTACTTCCATGCCGTGATTCAAGTGATAAGTCGGACCTTCCCAAGCCCTCACGAGCCTACACCCAAGCCCGCACCAAGTCTATCTACAAGCCTTCTAGGGTAGTGGCGAGGAATCAACTTCAAGGCGGTTTCCTCACGAAGACTTGTCCTTTAAATCTTTGCATAATAATTACATTAAAACAATTCCTTTAATGTTTACGGTTTAAGTACTTCTACATGTAATAGAACATCTTCTTTGTTAAATAAATCTTCCAAAAGGAAGACATGTTTTGTATGTGGAGTAAATTTCATTTAATTAAGGATTGTGATTTCTATGAGCAAAGATTGGGTGTATGTGCTACTCGTGAGAAACCTAGACCGGTGTGGACCAATGTTAATAATATTCCACCTTATGTCCCTGAAGCAACTTATCTTGACTCTCCTTGGAGAGATCGGTGATAGACCTTATGTGCAACCTACTAGCCCATACTTTAAACATGGTTATTGGCTGCATATGTTGACTCTATGAATAATGGGAAAGGGTGTTGGGGTACTCTTGTCAAGTCCTCGTGAGTTGTTCTTGGAAAAATAAGGGACCTAAATTTCAATGGAAACCCAAGAACAATGGTGGATCTTTCTCATCGCTAGACCTAAATCTTATGATCCACAAAGCGGGTTCAAGTCGGCAATGACTTGAGCCTCCTTTATATACTAACATTCTTTTGTATATATTTTTGTTACTATAGGATCATCCTCTTAAGCATAAAGATATTGGCAATGTTGATAGTGGGCAATTTATCACGTTGGAATGCTTATCCATAGCTATGAAAGTTTAAGGGAGGCATAAACCTCGGGGAGGATTTTGTAGTAAACTTTGTATATATTGTGTATTTGCTAAACACTAACTTGCTAATAATTTTTTAGTCTGTTTTGTCTCTGTTTGTTCTTGTGTGTTTTTGTTTGTTTTGCGGTATGTTTTTCAAGTTCAAGATTCCATAAGTGTGATCCTTTGGTAAATGGTCTTGTAAGCTTTAAAGCTTGTTTCCTCAAAAACCAAAGTACTCAAGTGAGCAATTTGTTTCCTCACGAAGATAAAGTCTTGAAGAATAAATTGAAGTCAAATTGTTCATTCATTCATTCAAGTTCTGACTACGACACAACTTACAATCAACTTCAATGCAACTACAAGAAAAGTACTATACATGATCTTCTAATCCTATTCTAGTTCATAGATAATAGTCCAACGGTACATTGAATATGCATGACCACGCATATCTTCTTATCGAAATCTTTGGATATGCATTTGTCAAGTCTTGCATAACCACCCATTCCTTCTATCTCGATGGTGGATATGCATGACCGATGCGACGAAGATGCTAAGGATCAAAATGGGAAGGATGGATTGATGCAAGCGATGATGATGAAGATGAACACGCGTGTCCTTTGTGCTTCATCTACTTGGTTTCACCAAAAGCAATCCATCCACCTTCCTTAGCTCTTCCTCTATCGATGTGTGAAGATGCACCAAAACATGGCGCGGTGAGCAAGCACCACCTCTCTTTCGACACGAGGCCTTTGTTGAGGTTGAGGTCTTTGGAGGTTGGGAGTAAGTTATCTCGATGGTGGGTTCCTATGAGTCATCGGAAGACTCACTTGGATCCACTACACTATCATCTTCGGAAGAAGGAGAAATGGGGATGTCAAGGGCGAGGTCGGGAGGACATGACCAAAGCTGGAGGAAATCCTTTGGATGATGATGATGATGGAGAAGAGGTTGGGTTAACAACCTCGGTGTAGTATTCATGGTTAATTTTGGTTGATTGGGTTTGTGATGATACTAGGGTTTGTGATGGTAATTGGGGTAATATTATGTGAGAGAAGTATGCATTGGGATGATTAAATAGAGCGGATGCAAGGGTTAATGCAATTTAATGCGAGTTAGTTGCACGATAATTCTAGAATCTTCTGAAGATATTCTAGTCTTGGGGTGGTTTACTGCTGAAGTATATTATTTATTGATTGGCTAGTTGTTTCTGCTGAGCGTTATTTTGTCGTTGGTCAAGTTGAAATACACGTAGGATATGGTCAACTAAAGTTCTCATACTTTTGACTATATTCTTGGTAGCAGTTACCATTCCTCTAATCGCATTTCTTCCACTTCAAAAAAACAATTCCTCTTCTCCTACATACAAAACTCTTGGTTCAAAATCATAACCCTAAAATCACATATCTCTCATGGCTCTTCAATTCAAGAAAGATCACAATAAAGTTGCATTTAAGGGTAAAGCAAAGGCGATGAATTGTATGAACCAATGGTGGAGTTCTGAGCGGTCTAAGATTCACTATGCCTAACACATTCCCTAATGCGATTTATGAATAGTTGGTTAAACAATTTTGGGAATCTGTGAAAAGCGGTGAATCGAGATTGTTGCGTTGATTGATGAAGCGAGCACGTGGTGACGGAGGACACGATAAGGAGAAAGCTTAGTTTGGATGATCTTGATGGGGTTTATCACTCAAGTGCGAGAGGAGATTCTCTGCAGGTGAGAGCCATTGGGTATCAAGGTACAAACGGACATATGGTTGAAAAAGCATTTTTGCCCTATGTGGAGATTTTAGTTCACACTGCCTTGATTGCATTAGCAACAAATCGGGCGTGGGATCAATTCTCTACGAATTGGCTTGTGGTATTGTGTGTCTATCTCAAGGGATAACTTATAATTTTTCTAAATTTATTTTTGATAATATGGTTGAAAATATAAATAGGAAACAACATAAGTTTTAATGTACCCTAGATTCTTACAAATAATCATAGACACCTCTACCCAGTCCAAGCCTTTTATCCCATAGAACTCTTTCGGCTAAACTATTTGCCTCTATGAGAACTCACTTTGAGGCGCATCATCCGTTGACGGCTACTATGTTGCCTCGTGGCAATGAGGCTGGCGATGAGAGAATGTTGCTAATATCCCACCCTCTTCAAATGTTGCTACGATGGCAATACATCGGTTAATATAGATGAGGGTCCTCTTTTCTTCTTTGAAGCATCTCATATTGCTCGACCATACTCCACTGTACCATCACCGGACCGAGTCCACCACCTACACAGCCTTCAATTGATGAGTTTGAGTCGACACGAGCAGGATGACCACACCCGGTCCTCAAAGGGAACCTTTTGATGAAGTACCTCCTCATTTTAAGCATGACCATATTTCCTTGAAGGTCCAATGAAACTCCCATTACCACGAGCAATCTGCTGGTGGGTGAGGACCTATTACTCTTACATCATCATGCTCTTGTTAGCAATTGTCTTGGTGAGGTGGTGATATCAAAAGGAGCTTCTCAGACCAAGTCTACTCTTGGTGATAAGATTGAGGCTGCAAAATAAAGTTAAGGACCTAGAGGACCGACTTGAAAAGAGTAGCAAAGGAAGTTAGTCATTTCTTACGATGAGGAGGATGAGGACTCTCGGCTTGCTTCTCTAAATATCTTAGGCGATGTGGCTCGGAGATAGTTGTTCCTTCTTCGGTGGTTCTTGAATCCTTAAAGAATGAGGAACTGTTCTTTATAGAAGAAGAAAGAGATCTCACTTGTATAAAGGATCTTCTGAAGTATCCAAGAAACCAAGTATTGACAATACTGCATCTGTTGAAGCTCAAAAGGAGGATGTTGCATCTGAACTTTATAATCATGCATCTGTTCAAAAACCATCTGTAGTAGATCTCTCTCAAAATGTTTCTTCTGAAGCTCAAATTGGTGATACTCCTCTTGTTGATGTTGTTCACGAGTCAGCTAATAAAGGGAAAGGTGCAATGATTGAAGATGATCTTGGTTCAGATCTGATATCTGAACAAGAAAGACAAGCACAAGAAAGTCGGATGGCTGAATATGAAGAGTTAAAGAAGAGTGAGATATTGGCCAAACAACTTGAGCGGAGGATTCTTCTACTTTGCCTCACGAGAGCGAAGAGAATTGGATGAGTTAGCTACTCGGATGCTGCTTGCACAATGGGATGCTCTTACTAAGCAAACCACTTCAAATCCTACACTTGCTCAAAGTATCTTAGGTGCGGACTTTGATAGTGAAAATTTTGTGGCTCGAATGATGGCGCTTGGAGAACAAAGGAAGCAAGAAGCGACTTCAAAAGGAAAGCCCTTAATCTTGAAAAGAATAAGGCAAAGAGAGAGACCTCTTCTTGAAGCTCGAAGAAGAAAGCAGAGATGAGGATTGCGGTAAAAATCAAAGTTGTTCGGTGCTTACCCATGGTTTAACAATAAAGCAAGTCTTGGCTTTACGATGCAAGATTGTTTCACTTGTACAATATGATTATGAAGACTTCTTCTTCTGTTGCTTTAACACCATCTATCAAAAAGAATTCTTTGAGAATGAAGTTGCACCAAAGGCCAAAAGACCCAAGTTTGTTGAGATAGTGGATGATTTTGATGATATTCCACCAAAGGCGATCTCTCAAATGGTTTCTTACGAAGCAACTTACGAAGCCACTCCTTCGTCGACAAGGTCCGCCTGGCGAACCATCATTGTTTCCCCGATGCACTAGTTATGCCTCATCTAACCCAAATGTGGCATCTGCTGCTGCAAAAGAAGGTACTTTGGTTGGGGAAGATGACCGAGTTATACTGCTGAACCTCTTGTTGTGTCTGCTGAAGCTTCTACGAAGTCACTAGCTCAATGAAAAGGTCTCATCTGTTTGAACCAACCACCATTTCCTCTTAAAACCTAATGTACAAGCTTACGCTCCATCATGGGATCTTACGATCTGAAGGAAGTGGTTCGATTAAAGAAGCTAAAACTACAATTGTCAAAGCTAAAAAGGCAAGAAAGGTGCTTGAAAGAATGCATACCCTTCGTGATGATGTCTCACTAAATCCATCATCTACTTCTTCAAGTCCTACTCTGAAGTTAATGAAGAAACCAAAGATATTCCATCTTGAAATCCATTTACTGGTAGAAGGATGAAGAGGATGGCCAGAGAAAACACACATCTACGAGAAGATGCATGAAAAGCGAGGACTCGTGCATCGAAGAATAAGCCATCACCAAGCATGTTCCTTTGGACCTAAAGGCGATGACTCAACCTTTATTAAAGAAGGATGCGCTCTTGATTTTCTGAGGGATATCAAAATGAGTTGGTCAAGTGGTCTCGATAAATGATGAGATGAATGTCATTCATCGATTGGACAAAACTTCAATGGAGTTCACCTTTTTGAAGGAAATACTCCATTTGGTAGACAAGGCATATATACTTACTCTGTACTCTCGTCACCAACCATTACTTTATTACGCACCACAAGGTTACGGGATGTGCTTATTGGGAGATCTTCATGTCTGATTAACTCTCAATCTCCCATGGTAAAGGGCATTTCATTTGGAAGAACTCGCATCTATGGCGGGTTGAGTCACGGAGATTTTATCCCTACCTCGTGTGCATGTAGTTGAGACAAAGGGTGGAATCACGATGCATGTTTCTTTGAAAGAACTTATCCATTGTCCAAGAGACTTATGGAAAGGATGTTGTGTCGGAAGTTGGAAATTCCTCCGGATCGATTGGGAAATGAAAGACTAGACCTTTGAGCAGTTGGTTGGATTGATCAAGGCTCAACTTACGCAAGCTCAAGCGCATCTTCATCATGATGAACGCGGTAATCGACATTGTCTTTTGTAATATGTACGATCTTTTGTGTTGTTTATTTTCTATGTTAGTTTTTCTTAAAAAAAAAAAAAAAAAAAAAAAAAAAAAAAACTTTCTCTTGCGGGTTTGTTGTATATAGTTGATGGTTTTAACTCACGGATATACCTTGTGTATATCAAAGAGTTAGCTAGTCCAAAGTGCAGACTTTGGTAAAGACACATCAAATCATTGATAGTTGTAATGATTTGCTCAAAATCATAGGGTGCAAACCACCCATGCTTAATTCTTTGAGAGTTGTATGGTCATCAATTCACCATGGTATATTCCTTGTTGGAATCCAAGAATTGGCTAGCCACAAGTATATGGCTTGTGGTAAAGGCAAGCGAATCCATATTTGGTTATCAATTCACCAATTCTAAGAATTGACTAATCACGAGCAAGCGGCTACGGTAAAGACACATCAAATCCGTTTATATAGTTCTTGATTTGCTAATAAATCGAGATGGTTATCAATGTACCATAGTTTTCGAACTTAAACATTTGGCTACTCCGATGGTGATGGCTATTGGTAAAGAGACATCAAATCCATTATTTTCAATGATTCACCTCTCACGGAGTTAACTCACTGGATGTGATGAGAATAGTATGCAACTAATGAGTTTTGATGTACACTATGTCATTTGTTCTTTGCAAAGACACAGGCGTTTCAAAGTTTGGTCATCATAGAGATGAGATTATTATTGGTTCTTTACTCGATGTTTGAGAACAATCCTCTAATCTGCGATCTCTAAGATCTATCAAGGTTAGGAAGCTGGAACTTAACCAAGTCAAATTCTAGTTTAGGGAGGATTGTTGGGAATTATGCAGTAGGATTTCTCTGATCAATCTTTAGAAGGATTCTGCTGAAATAGAAGCGAGAATCTGTTGAAGAAGAGATTCTGTTTGAAGTATAAAAGCCGTGTCGTGTTTCTGTTGAAGGTGGAAGCGACTAGGATCTGCATGCGCTTTATTAATTACATGCTAACCCATCATTATTCTTGTCTTGCCGGGGTTAGCATGGGTATTATTATCTTGCTCAATATTGTTTAGTGTTTAGCCATTAAATGCATGCTTGCATGTAGTCGATTAGTAGTAATAGTTTAGGGTTCCTTGTCTATAAAATGAACTTGATAGTATGTAATAGAAAGACATTGAAACATAGAGTTTCGAGTTAATAAAAGATCCATAGAGGATCTAAGTGTTCTTAGTTATAACGACTTGTATTTACATTCCGCTAAAGAATACGAGTTGTAGAGATTTTCTATTAGTTTGCTTATGATTACATAGGCAACACTAACGATCTCTGATGCTCAAGATCATCAAGGTCTTTGTGTTTTCAACGGGGATGTAATACTAAAGCAAAAGAAGAGGCCAAGCGGATCACCTTGTTGCACACCTTGATGAGACCAAAGTATGCTCACCATAATATAATCTGGCGGATGGAATAGCAATTCCACCCACCGAGATAGCCGGAAATGAAGCCAACCTCACGCAACATAACCGCCCGATCTACCATGTTGAAAGCGTTTTTGAAATCAACCAACAACATAGACAGACCAACATCACCCCCACGATCCTCAACCAATCGATTCACAACTTGAAGAATAGCCTCGCCTCCCCCCGATACCCCAACACCAAATTGTAAATCATCTAAATAACCGTCTGAAGAGTGGCCAATCATGGAAGCACAAACCTTGGAAACCAAACGCCTCCAAATAGTCCCAACAACAATAGGTGGATACCCCTCTGGTTTGACTAAGGGTGTGAGAGGAGCACTAGCAATGTACTTTCACCCAGTAGCCTCGGGCATTTACCGAGAAGAAAAGGTTCACCACTGAGTAATAGAAGCGACCAACTCATCGAAATAGCTACAAGCGCACCATTTAAACAATCCAAAGGTGTTGGGCACGTGACCCATCTAAGCCTACAAGAAGTACCACGAGGAAACTCTTGATCATGTCAAGAACCGTAGAAGGAGATGCGGTGGGTGATGATGATCAATAGGTATATCGAGGCAAAGAGGAGCGGGTGGAAAGGGTGCTTAGCTTTTAAATCCTCAGAGTAGAAACATCATAAGCGCAATACCGGAAGATGAAAGAACTCGACATGACGGTATAATGACCATCACAAATCTTCCTCTTACATTGCTTGACATTACGGTCACCCAAATCGAAGCTACCATCATCAATATCGGACCATAATGGAGGTTAAGCTAAAACCTCACGCACAACCCGCAAATTGCCACGGGGGTACCCATGCACGAATGGCATTAACGATATACTCTTCTGGCGTTGGCGCTTGGTGCCCCACCTACACTCTTGATTACTCCTTGGGCAAAAGGTTTAAGTAGACAAATAGGCGGGACAAAAAACTAACCCAACAAGAAATGTCATCAGTGATGCGGATCACCTTGTCAAGAGCTCTTTTCAAAACACGATAGAACTCCAAGCGACATTTGGGAGGGATGGATTTGACGATCCGCAAACCCTTAGAGAATAAAGTATCAAGAAGAGGTAAATCAAAACCACCAGGCTCGTCCAAAGCCAAATCCTCAACAAAGGTCAGATGAGAAGGAACCTGCGGTTTGGTGAGATCATATAACACGAACCGAACAACACCATCACCACAATCAGGATGAGACACAAAATCGGACCCGTACCATGACGACACTTAGTCCTAAGGTATCGTTTGAAACAACCACCACACAACCACAAACCCATACGCCAAGAGTAACCTCAACCCTTTCGAAAATAGCCCATCGCTTAATAATTATTATTATTATTATTATTATTATTATTATTATTATTATTATTATTATTATTATTATTATTATTATTATTATTATTATTATTATTATTATTATTATTATTATTATTTATTTATTATTATTATTATTTTTATTTTTATTTTTTACAACATGCATTCGCTGTTTTTGTTGGGTAATCTTGATGGGTTGACTTGGTATTAGTTTGACTGAGTATTATGTACGTTTGGTCTATACACGTTTTGGAACGCAGAATATTGTTTACCGTTTCTTTAGGAAATAATAGTTTTCTTTTACCTAGTTTTTAGGTAAAGTTAGCATGTTACACATTTTTCTTGCAAAGGCTATTAATAGCCTTAGTTTTATTCAATAAAGTGAATGAGCATTGAAAAACCTTTTATTCACTGTATAAACAATTTACTTGTTATTCATCTAAAGCAAAGATATTGTAACATTACTTTGTATAGTCGCTATCAACTTGTGACAACTCGTAATTTCAGGTCATTTTACAAACTTTGGAAATTTTTACTATTCATCTCGGGAATTTACTATTCATCGGTTACTATTCATCATTTTACTATTCATCATTTTTATGTTGATTTGATATTAGAGAACGTGTTCAAAATTTTACTATTCATGAAACACTATTCATTCCGGGAGAAAATCGGTATTCATGATTCACTATTCATCATTTATCGTAAACTAGGTTTACGAGTATCAAATTCGCGTAACCGTAAGGGTTTAGCTGCGAATTCACGAATAGTCGTTGAGGACACTTCATATAGACTAGGATTAGTCTACATATCATTAGCAACATCATCGTCATATTAGTTCATGCATGGATTTGCATTTTTAATTAAACGTATAATTTCCTATTAAATAAACGCTATCGCGTAATCATTATTTTGAACATTTGATCCGACACTTCCAAAAATTATCCTGATATATTGTTATACTCATTTTAATACTATAAAAGTTATAATATTAGTTTACCGGTGTTTTAAATTTATTTTGTATATAAATTGTTATATATATATATATATATATATATATATATATATATATATATATATATATATATATATATATATATATATATATATATATATTTCTGACGATTTTAAATAAATACTACTCGATAATTATTATTTCACTAAATTTTTGTAAGAAATGTATTTTTATAATTTTATGACTTGATATGTTTTATTTTCTCTCAGCTAAAATTTATTTCTAGATAACGCTACCCTAAATACTATTTTAACCAACCAATTACAAATTATACTTATACATTATAACACTTACTCAATCAAAAATACATCATTTCCTTCTTTTGTTTTACCCTTGTCGACTAAAGACTATGACACAACAATTTAATATACCAAAAAACTCTACACTAGACTAACACTTAAGCATGTATAGACCTACTATTGTGATATTTTTAATTATATACAAAGTCTATACACATACATACTCATAACTTAAGGTGTAAAAAAAACAAACTCCCTCCCTTCCATCTCTTAGAACCGGCCAAGACAAAACAAGGAAGAAACTCAAGAGTTTTTGCAAGATCAAGCTTAATTATACACTCTAGCATACTCTTAATTAAGGTTTTGAAATAAAAACCTAGGGTAATTAGGAAAAACCTTGTTCTTTAAACCTCATCACTACACTAGTAAGCATTTCATGATCATTTTTATTCTTCCATATTCATACTTTGGTTATTTTTATCATGCTTGAAGAAAACATGCAAGTTATATGATTATCTATACAACTTTATTTGTTTTTAGTACTTATAATGAATATATATCATCCTATAATTATCCCTTGAAACATATCATTTTTTATGATGTCTAGGAACCCATGACACCCTAAGAAGGTGTATGGTAGGTTTAGAATAGCTTTGGTGTTGATTTGAAGTGGTTAGAATAAGTATTACGCGAGAAAAATTAATTTCGACAACTATAAATAAGGGTCGATCATTTTGCTAAGTCTGAAATTTCGACAGTTTACAAAATATTTTGGGCTAGATATTCAGAAAATTTACTTTAAAAGCGAAAACGTGGTCGCTTGAACGGGTTAAACGGAGTTATAACGAAAAAGTTATGATATTTTCAAGTTTAACGACGAAAACTAAATTTTCCGGAAAAAATCAGCATGTTGTCCAGATTTTTACGGGTCAAAAATGAGTCTTAAGCGTTATCTAAATGAGTCGATTTATCAAAAATATATTAGTATACTTTAACACGAAGCTACGGACATATAAAACGTAGAAAACGGACTTATAACGATTAAATTACACGCGTTTAAATAAGGATGACGTAACTATTTTATATAAGAATAAACACTTATATATTTTCTAATAGCCAAACTAGTTGTCGCTAGTGACCATGTTGAGAGTCGTTTTTAACATCGATGGAGTACTTTTTATAAAATGATGTCTTCTAGTAAAAGTAAGTTCGCCTAGCCTATTTTCCAAAATGTACAACCGTTCGTCAAACGGAGTTGTAACGAATAAAATACGGTCACTCAAACTTTACCGAAAACTACCCTTAAACAATATTTTTGGTACAAGTACCTTACTTTACCTATGTTTTTCTCCATGATCGAGACCTCTATTATAAAAAATTTAAAGCTAAGACTTTGAGATAATGCTACAAGCTTTCCAAAACCGTTGAGTTTGTTTCCTAACACTCGATATTCACTATTTTACGACTAGCTTTTCGAGGCCATTTAGTCACTTTCATGAATTGTCAAATGACATTGTTTTACGACGAAAAGCTATAATTTCATAATAAATCACTAAAGGATTATTTTAGGTTATCATTTCAACGAAAATACTTGAAAAGTAATTTATAAATTGTCAAGACGTTATAAGATTATTTTTCGACGCTAAACTTTATTTTCAAAAATTCACAAGTGGTATAGATATCATACGAGTTGCAATTATAGATCATATCATTCATAATAGGTCGCGGTTAGAGATTTGTGCTATATTTCAGTGTACTCACTTTTGCCATCACATCATTTTACCAAGTGAGTTTTCATAGCCCCGTTTTATTCAAGTTTATACTTTATTTCAAACCCACGGGGGAGAATACATTGCACATCATTTTTATTACGAGCCCAAGTATATTCAAATTTATTACATTGCTTAAGTTACCTCATTGCCAATTGAATGTCCCGTTTCATAATCATGAACCGTTAATTAGGAAGAAGCCAGGGTGAGTGAATCGATCTATTGAGGTGACTCTCCATCCGAGTTGGTGGTCCCAACGGTCAAACGGATGCATTTCATTTCATATCATTATTTTAGTGTTTGGCAAAACACTCTGTTGGGGCGAACATCATAATCAGTCAAGCTTCGGTGTCATGTGCTTATAGCAATTGTATAACTTTTATGTGACATATTTGTCATACATAACTTGTACTTGTGGTGGTCGTATAAAACATTTACATAAACTCTATGAACTCACTCAACCTTTGTGTTGACACTTTTAGCAATGTATTTTCAGGTATCTAAGGCATATACATCATGGCATACATAAGGACTTATCATAGAGTCGCGGTGACGACGCGTCTCACATGGATTTTATGCACTTTAAAACATCGTTTGGATTGTATCAAACTTATTTCCGCAAATGTTGACTATCTTTTTGGGACCTATCTTTTGTAACTCTGAATGTTTTTAATATATGTGCTTTTCAAACGACACTTTAGGTCATTCAATATAAATGTAATTGTGATGCTATGACAGTCATCCCCCAGGAATTCCATTTCGCTGCAAAACAGGTAATTTAAGGGTGTGACACAACTAGGTAAAAGAGAAACAACAAAGGAGTATCTTGTACAGGTACTAATGCTATGTTCTGAACAATAGTGATTTAAATTAGATTTTCATTTCCCATGCTTACTTTAACAGTCAAAGGTGATAAGTACCCTATGCATGCATTTGTGCATAGGCATAGCAACTAAAGTATAGAGCTGTATAGGTAGTTGTACATCTAAGGTAAGTACATTGCATAACTTACAGACAAGTATAGCAAATCCACAATGCAGTCTTCCCAAAGACTTTGTTGTTATCGAATTTATACAAAACTAAATCAACGGTGGAGTTTTTAAACTTGATAACATACCATGCATCTTTCCATTCTATAATCCCAAACCCTCAATATTCTACACGATAATTGGTTAAATCGTGAATATAAGATCAAACCATACTACAACATGCCATGCAATAATCACATCTTGTGAAGACACAATTTTGCCCAGTTTCAAGTTTTACTTTAAGATATCCAAACATATAAATTTATTTCGGGTTAAACGCATATGGGCAATCAGGAGAGCGTATGAAGAAAGTATGATACTTACCGGAATGAGGTTGATACAAAACAAAAGTAAACCCGTTTTCTTGGAATCAAATCAAACAAGCAAGCTTCCCCGCCATTTAGAGTGTGACAACTCGTAAACCCATTTTTTCTTTAGAAACCAAGCTCTGGATGTCATAACATCTGAAAGAGACCATGTGACTGAACGAGGCAGTGCATTCGAACAAGATAGTGTACTAGAATAACTTGGCCGAAGGAAGTTATACCGGACGGTTCATACCGCCTGTCTATATTTGACATTCATGCCGGACGTTGACATCGAGCGGCCATCGATCGAAATGTGACCCGTCATTCTTAACTCATGGTAGATTGAATAACGGGTCCCACGGATGGCGCCGATTTGTTGAAGCATTTTTACGTGGGTAGATCTTCCACGGCTCTCGCCGTTCATCCTTGTCCAGAGCTGAAAGTGTGCTACAAACATGAAAGAACCCATTAGAAGGGGTCTCGGTAAAGCCAGGGACCACCTCAAACGATCAGTCGAACCTCGTATGTAGAGATTTAACATATATGTGTAAGTATGTAATGTGATGATATGTGAGAGATATATTTTAAAGAGATAAAGTGAAAATGTAAAGAGAGAGTGTGTATGTCAGAACCTAGTTTATGTGAGAGATGGGGTTGGCTATTTATAGCCAGGCTTTGGCACAATACCTGCTGGATAATAGACTGCTCGGATAATAACCTGTAGCCTCTCTTTATAATCTATTGTGTTCAATACCTAATGGATAATAACTTGTTCATGTCTCAGGAAAGAGCACGTTGAGCTATACCTAGTCTATTCGCTATACCTGGTATACCTAGTCTATGCGCTATACCTAGTATAGCTCAACGTGCTCCTTCCCGGACATGAACAAGTTATTATCCATTAGGTATTGAACACAATAAATTATAAAGAGGCTACGGTGTTATTATCCGGCGATCTATCCAACAGGTATTGGCTGGCTAAAGCCTATAAATAGCCAACCCCATCTCTCACATAAACCAGTTCGACATACACCTCTCTTTACATTTTCACGTTATCTCTTTAAAATATACCTCTCACACATATCATCACATTACATACTTACACATATGTTAAATCTGCATATACGGTCCTCGACTGACGTCGAGGTGAAACCCCTGACACTGGGACCTTCTAATCGAGTTCTTTCATGTTGTAGACACTTTCAAGCTTCGATTCAGATGAATCGGCATGTGAGCCGTGGAAGATCTACCCACGAAAAATGCTTCAACAAGATATCGTCGTATGAGGAATACCTCCTTTATGCCGTATATGCTAATATCGTGTTATCTTATTTGCTTCGCTTGTTTACGCTGTAGACGGAACACTCCTTTTACATCGAATACATGTCGATTCCAGTTTCCTTATTTTAGTTTAAGATGGTTCTAGACGTGGTTTGTTTACTTTTTCTCCAAGTTTGGTTTCTTTATGATTTTTTTAAAAGGGCTGTGAATGGTAGCTTGAGCGCTGCCACTATTAGGAGTGTACCCAAGCCATGATACCGGGGACCCCAAGCGCCAAACAATTCACCCATTCCTTGGCTCGAGTTAAAAGACCTTTTCTTTTTTATTTTATTTTTTATTTTTTATTTTTAGTTGGGTTTTGTATTAAGTTCGGTTTTAATTTTGTGTGCATGTATGTGTTTGTGGTGTGAGTGTAGTAGTATGTGTAGAGGAAAGATGATGACTTCATTTTTCTTTCCTTTTCTAACTTTGTTTTAAAATTAATTTTGTTTATTTTGTTTATACCCTTGTACATATATCAAAATTTTAATTTATACCATTAAATTTTAATTTTTGTTTAATAAGTGTAATGTTAAAAAATGCAAATTTATGACAAATATTATTTTTAATGTAATTAGTAGTTTTTTTTTTAAAGATTGAAAAATTAGTTATTTGACTCCTAAATTGATTTTTTTTCAAATTAGCATAGTAGGTCCCGCCACTTCCCCAAATCATCCTCAATCTCTTTCCCAAAATACACAAAAAAACAAGTTGTAATCAATTTGACTTTTTCCAATCGATGCTTCCATCCTAAACTTGGCAACTGATTCTTCATTGACTAATTAAAACACTACTGTACTTCTTTAATCTTATAACCATCATTCATACACTCTCCATGTTCAAATCATTCACACAATCAAACAAAATTACATAAACTCAATACTCATGAAACCCTAAAATCAAAAAACCCCAATTTTGCCCCAAAATGATAACCCTAAAAACCCTAATTTTACTTGTTTCTATATTATCACAATCACCACCAATCACTTCTACAGACTTTTTATACAACTCATTCACAAACACCACCAATCTGTTACTTATCCGAGACGCCCGTATCGAACCGCCCGTTATTCGTCTCTCCAACGACTCGAATCAGTGGTCCGTTGGCCGCGCTTTTTACTCCGAAAGAATCCCTATTTTAAGTAACAATTTAACTAACTTTCCCGCCAATTTAACTAACTTTCCCGCCAGTAATGTTAGTGTAACTAGCTTTTCGACGCAGTTTGTGTTTTCGATATTGCCTGAAATAGCGTCTAGTCCTGGTTTTGGTATTACGTTTGTGTTGTGTAATACGACTGAGCCGTTAGATGCGATAGGTGGACAGTATTTGGGACTGTTTTCGAATATTGGCGCGGGGACGCCTGCGCCATTACTAGCGGTGGAATTTGATACGGGTGCGAATAATGAGTTTAATGAGAGTAATGGGAATCATGTAGGGATTGATTTGAATAACGTAGAGTCTGTGGTTTCTGTTGAGGCGGGGTATTGGGATCAGAGCGGGGGGTTGGTTAGGGTGGATATGAGAAATGGACAGAATGTGCATGCTTGGATTGAGTTTGATGGGGCGAGGATGGAGTTTAATGTGACAATTGCGCCTGCAGGGGTTAGGAGGCCGAGTAGGCCGTTGTTGAGTTATAGGAATGTGGAGATTGGGAGGTATTTGTCGAGTGAGATGTATGTTGGGTTTAGTGCGTCTAAGACTACTTGGGTTGAGGCACAGAGGGTTTTAGCGTGGAGTTTAGTGATACTGGTGTTGCGAGGATTTAAATACTAGTGGATTGCCGGTTTTTGGCGAGGTCGGAGGGGAGTTCTGGATTGTCGACTGGTGGTAAAGTGGGTGTTATTTGTGGTGTGGTTGTGTTTTTTATGCATGTTAGGTGTTTGTTATTATGTGTGGGTGAGATACAAAGCTAAGATCCAGGAAGATGTGGCTGAAGATTGGGAGCTCGAGTTCTGGCCACATAGGTATTCATACGAAGATCTGAAAGCGGCTACTAATGGGTTTTCGGATACGGAAGTATTAGGGGCGGGTGGGTTTGGTAAGGTGTACAAGGGCACGTTGAGTAACAACACGGAGGTGGCTGTAAAATGTGTGAATCATGATTCAAAGCAAGGGTTAAGAGAATTCATGGCTGAGATTTCGAGTATGGGTAGGCTTCAACATAAAAATTTGGTTCAAATGAAAGGTTGGTGTAGGAAACGTACTGAGTTATTGCTTGTATATGATTACATGCCTAACGGGAGTCTTAATACTTGGATTTTTGACAAACCAAAAAACGTTTTGGGTTGGGAAGGGCGGAAAAAGGTGTTGACAGATGTAGCAGAGGGTTTGAATTATTTACATCATGGTTGGGACAAAGTTGTGGTACATAGAGATATTAAGTCGAGCAATGTGTTATTGGATTTGGATATGAGAGGTCGGTTGGGTGATTTTGGATTAGCAAAATTGTATACACACGGTGAGGAACCCGGGACTACTAGAGTAGTGGGTACTCTTGGGTATTTGGCACCTGAGTTGGCCATGTTGGCATCACCAAATGCCGCTAGTGATGTTTATAGCTTTGGTGTGGTGGTGTTAGAGGTGGCATGTGGTGAAACCGATTGAAACATGGCAGGAAAGGGAAGAAGATATGGTTTTGGTGGATTTGGTTAGAGAAAAGTATACAGAAGGAAAGTTATTGGATCTTGCAGATAAGAGAATTAAAGGGGAATACAATGTTGAAGAGATGGAAGCTGTTTTAAAGCTCGGATTAAGTTGTTGCCACCCTGATCCACAACATCGGCCTACTATGAAGGAGGTGGTTTCACTCCTGTTGGGCGAGGATACGACTGTTGTACCAAGAATTGTGCTACAAGAGAGCGAGAATGAGCCATCACCATAAGGTCCATAACGAATGCCGCCACTGCCACTTCGATTGTAACTCTATATCACCTTCTCTGTTGTATTTATTTGTGATTTTGATCCTTTTATTGTAGATACAAAAGCTACCATGAGGTCTCCTTCATTGTTTTACCTATTGATACCACCAATTTCACAATGAGGGTAGTCCTGATGGTATATTTGTTTATTACATCAATATATATTGATTACTTGAAATTCTGGTTTTCAGTAAAAGTTGTAGAAATGAAAGTTACGATCCACTTACCTAAAATGAGGCAATTTGGGTTATAATTTTGTCTCCAACGGCTAAACGGTAAAACTTATTAAACATATATAAGATAGAAACGGGTCAAATGGCTTTGCTGCCTTTGCCTAAAATTTATTCATATGCTTACAAGCGCCTAACTTTTTTGTTAAAAAATGAATTCTTTTTGAAGTATCGATTTTGTAGTCATAATTAAGATATTAGTTATATATTAAATTTTCATGAAAAGGACAAAGTAGTGTTGACTGACCAACGTGACCGTAGCCGTTTTGGCCCTTGTATCAGTTCAAGGGTTGTCATGTCATGTGCTTGTTATTTGTGGCAAAAGAAATTATTCTGGTCAATTGCTAGATATCAGTTTGAATAAAAGGATTGCATGATGGAGTTAGACTAATAAGCACAAAGTTGATAACCTGATTAAAGCTCAATATCCCTCATATCCTTGTACTTTTCTGGCTGAAAACTTTCCTTGAAAAAATATGGTCAACCTTGGTTGGCGCAGCCTTGGACCCCACTTGAATTAGTCTTGTGTCCATACCATGCTAGTCAAATTAAAACTTGTTCCTATACGTGTAAAATTAAATAGACAATAATTGATATGGACAGGTTTAGGGTTTGGAAGCCGTGTGCTGATTTCCAATTTTGCCCGTGGAACTAGCTGCTGTATACTTGCATACCTCGTGGAGGAGGAAAATGTCATCTGCATTTTACCCAAGTCTAGAAATACAAGAAGTACACATATTAGAATAAGTGTATTATGCCTTTTAGGCAGTTAGCCACACCAGAAGTTTAGTTTTCTAGATTGAACCGGGTCCTGACTGGTACCCCGATTAGATTTTGGGCCTGAAGTATCAGCCGACCCTGGACCAGAGCTGGTTCTTGGCCCATTTGTGCATCTCTAGACAAACAAAAGCAAAACAACTTAATAATTCACATCCTTTGTAACTCACATATATACATTATCAACTATAGATAGCTAAATATTGTAGGCCAATGATGTTTCAGGTCATTCACTTCAAGACTACGATACTTGTGTATACCGAACACCTATCATTTTGATCTAGGCGTAACTTTTATCCTTGCGATTAAAGAGAGTTTGCCTGTGGCTTTACACTTATACATTCTTAAAGAGTGAAGTTTAGGGAGTGAAAGTTGAAGTATGGCTTCTTTCTTTGACTAGCAGTGATTGAACCTTGTGAACTTAACCGGCAGACTGAGGCTACTGATTCCTTCATTTCTTCAGGTCCACATACCAAGACCCCTACGTAGGATCCACCAGTTTCTTTTGAGAATTTCAAAAATATATCTGCTCAATTTACATGTTACATGGTTAGTGTATGTAGCAAAGTTAAAGGGCTTTTCTTAAAAGGTGTTAGAAACATAAGAGAAAGGTACCATGAAAATCGGGCCTTGCTCCGAAATAGAGTTCATGTTCATCAAGATTTTGATATGATTGAATAGAGCTTGCTTGCATTTCTTTTCCTTTATGCTTCAGTGCCATAGGGGGTTGCTGTTTTCTCAGATATTTTAATCTCCAAAATAACAAGACAATTATACTGCTGATGATGGATAGAGCGAAAGCGCATATAAGAATAAGATCAACTAATGATGAGGGGTTCTTCTCTTTGGAAGAAGCTTTTTTGGGTTGAGGCAAGAAGGCGTGGCTGATAATGATTACTAAAACAAAGAACAAAATGGAGGAGAACCCGACAATAGCAGCCATTAGAAGTGAGCTTCCATAGCCATTTGGAGAGTAACTTATGCTTCCGTGTCCAAATTGACTATCTCCACTTGAGAATACTCATGTATCAGTTCACTAAGCGTCGCACCAGATTGTGTTTCTTGGGTCACATATGTTTTAACTTCAAATTAAATTCCTTAGCTTTTTGCTTGTGAGAAGAGGTAAACCGAGTTAAGGATACCGATACTATTACGTTTTTGTGATATAAACAAGCTGTATTTTAGTCGGAAGTTTTTCCTCCACGGTTATGAGCAGAAGAAATTTCTTGCAATATACTCAGAAATGGTGTCACCCGATTCCTCCAGCCACCAGAAGCAAACTATCATACTTGCTGAGACGACATACCAAATTATGACATTATTAAGCTGTGTAGAGGTCAAAATAAAATCTTTAATGGGTGAAACTGGTCCAGGTTGAAATGGGTCATTTTTAATTATTTTCTTTTGGGGGTTACCATGGTTTCAGTTTTTGGCCGACTAATTCACGGTTGAAATGGGTCATTTTAGTATGGGTCAAAACGGGTTGCTTAACCTGTAAACATTTTAGATTATTTTATTGATGAATTATTTTATATTACATAAAAATATAATTGGAATAGTCATTTAAATCTTTGAATAAAATTAATAATAGATTTAAGGCTACTAGGAACTTATCTGATCAGTTCCCCTTTAGATTAAATATCTGATTTGACCCATTTGAATTAGAACAGACCCATTTATAAGTAACCGATCTTATATACCTTAGGAAGTCTGTTGATGCGGGTCCATATGGACCTTCTACCGAAACTGGAATGCACATCTGGGATCTTTGGTCAGGACCATCGACTGGCATTCGCTGGACAATGTCATAAAGAGAATTTGTCCATGATCCATCACATTTTATGATTATAGACATCGTATCATTATCAACACTGGAGCTTGAAGCTATACTAAATGAATGCCATTGAAACTTGGAAATGCTTGGTATCTTTATGAAGATTATGCTTGTTGGGGTATACTTCAGTCCTGCACATGAGATTTAAAGTTCTCCATAACAAGTTATTTTGTATAGTAGCTTGTGATAATGAATAATAACTCGAGCATTTTACTTGGTTCTTTTGGCAGTGTAACTTCAATAGCCTTGAAAGGGAAGATTCGAGCAGAAAGTATGCATGTTTCTGGCCTTGACTGTATTATTCTAAGTAACCTCTCGATGGCGAAAAGAAAAATTGCAGGGAACACCATGTAGAAGTGGCGGTCTCCGGTATGAAACAAGAAGAATATGATGAAGATGGTGTACAAATGGTGTGTGTAGTAAAGATTTCAAATCTTTTCTTCTCACTTGTGGAAGCGATGTGACCCAGATGACTAAACCCGTGACAAGGAAATTTCCCCTGCCAGGTATATTCTCCCTGTTGTCTGCCATTTCCATATCTATTTCCCAGTAAAACAAGAAAAGTCGATATATTATTTATAAAGTTAGAGAAAATAGGGGTGGTCAAAAAATTTGCTGAACTAAAACAGAACCGTGAACTGAATTGAATGGGAAAGAGGTTAATGGCATTATCGTGGTTTGCTTTCATTTTGGTAATTTGCAAATGCCTTAACCAAAGCAAACCACTTCTAGTTATGTATTTTTTATAAATAAATATATTCAAGAAGTAAAGTAAAATTTTCAACTTTTACTTTATATGATAAGTCAAAATTTCTGATTAATTAATATAAAACTTGATATATTTTCACCACTTGAGAGTTCAGACTCGTTCTTCGTGTGGTAAATAAAAATTCGGTACTTATAGATGAGTTGATGATTACTGATTATCATGAAATCAATACGGACGAAACTCCTTGTGTAAAGAACTAAACTGAAGATTAAACACAAATTATGGTTAGGTTTAGATTCCACTATATAAAGATAACTCATAAGGAAGCACCTACCTCCATTGCTTAAAAAAAGACTGAAATTTATCTAATTAGGTCAAACCCAAGACTTTTCATTTTCAAAACTGCCATAAAGTTTGTTACAATGTTCATACCATCTTTTCGTATTTTTTATGCATAAAGTTCAATGTATCCACCTACTAGCTTTGTTGAAAGTTGATTACTTAACAGCATTATTAAATTTGGAAAAATACTCATGTGACCTCAAATATTATATAGAAGTGAAACATTTGGTAGAACAAGGTGGCTTACCTCATCTTGAATCTGGTTTTTGATACCCCATATGAATAAAGTGCCAGCACCATGTAAAGTGGCCAATGATAACATCATAGTCCCGAGCCAGATATGGTATCGGACGGATGCTTCAAACTGGATTCCAAACAATCTAAAAACATTCATTCCTCTCATGATTGGGAAGAGAAGTAGAGCCAGGCAGGCTTCTGCCAGCAATCCACACCTTGTTGCTAGCCTCAATGTCTTGTATTGCCATCTGCGAAACAGACAATGAGATACTGAGAATATGTATGTAGTTGGGGGTGTTTGGATGTGCATTCTGAAATTTGTTATGTGATTATGAATATTAAAAATTAGGTAGTTAATTGTAACGAAAGGGGTGTAGGAGATAGTTTTTGTATGCGCTTTTGTTGCATGAAATTGTAGTATTGGATAAACTGTTTGTGTCCTCTGCTAAATCTGATTCTTTTAAAACTTAATACATAAAATTTTCGATAAGGATATTCTTGTAAAAGGAAAGGAGAAGCGTTTTGTGAGATGCGAGGAAAACTCTTAAAGATTAGGTTAAAGGCAAGGGTAAGTAAGTAATTGTGTTTTACTATTTGATAATCAGTTAGCAAGTATGGGAGTGGTTACTCAAAATTGATTATTATATCTAATAATCAGATAATGAGAAGCAGAATTTGTAAGTATATGTGTTCCTTCTGCTTGCTTTTTTCTAAGAATCCTAACACCCCTATAGCTAAGAAGAATGATCAATTAGTAAGTCTGTGTTTCGTCTGCATGGGTTTATCTTACTAACGAATTAGCCATCGTCCTTGGTCAAAGCGCTAGAAAAGTAAGTAATTTTGGATAAATTATGCAAAAACAAGCATCATACTCCCTACTTTTGTCTACAAACATCCGCTCTTGCAAAACGTAGTGTTATTCTGTATTTTTTTTAGTATAATGATTCAAAAAGTCGATAAGTTTTCTATAGTTTTAAATTAATACTCACATGTTTAATTTCAGTGATTTGACTGGCATCATCTTCTTGAAATCATTTGAGATACGTATGTAGAACGTCCATGCTAGAAATATGATAAAGACGGAGATGACAAGGACTTCCATGGCAGACAAAACCCCTACGACGCTATCAACGATAATTGGATTGGACAGAGCTGTGATGAACCTTCTACCTTGTCTGACATCCAAAAAAAACAACCCAAACGCTTATAGGTAATTATTTATGAGTTTTATTTTATAATGTTAAACATAATATACCTTGGTCTCTGTTCTTTTGGTTTGAAATGCATGTAGACAAATCCAATCATCACAGAACCGAGAATAGGGAATGTGTAAACCGCAAAATCAAGACCTGTGAATACGTGATGTTAGAATGTCGTTTCTTAAATTTATAGATCCTCAGGTAACTTCAAGCACTTACCATTAGAACCAAAAACTGTAGTTCTTGCAGCCTCTTCGGCTTCCTTCCATTTTCTTGTCCATATCTGAGTCGGTTTCATAACCCAAACAGATATCCAGACAAGTGCTAATAAGACCATCGAAATTTTAAGAACAAGAAGAAAGGGTTTTGCCATTTTCGAGATTTTGCAGTTATGAGGAATAAGGTATGGACTTATATAGTACCCATAAACCTCTTCTTTTCAGAAGTTGGTGAAAAACTAAGTTGGAGATGTGCATATTTATATATGAATTAGATTATGGGTTAGATATCATTAGTACACCCCACCATCAGTAACAGTTTGCATCTTGGTGCATGATAATAGTCAAATAATCTTATCCATATTAATCATTTGTATTTCTACATAGTATTGGATTTTAACACATGGCTTATTTACATCAAATCACATGAATGATGGTAGCAGGCAAATTAATAATAGTACTGTATTATGAACATATGATGAAGAAGAAGAAAAGTTGCAATATTGGGAACTAAAATATATATAGTCACCCATACACGAAGAACACAAAGATGTATAATATGGGCCTAATAGGGCTATGCAGGTCAAGGCAAATGAAATGAATATTGACCAACTAGAAAGAATAATAGAAACTGATATGTCCAGCCCTTAAGCAAAAGTCCAATGTGGATGAATTCTACTAGGACTCTAGTTCATACATTCACATCCAATTGTAACTTGTAAGACTCACTACATAAAAAGAAATCTAGCAGAGTATATTCTATTGTTAAAAACAGAAATAAGAATTTGTTATTGTGGTTCATAGCCTGAATTCTTTTCGCTATGCTAATCTTAAATATTCAATTTCCCTACCCATTTGGGTAAAAGATTATATATGTTACTCTTGCAGTCCGTTGATCTCTCAGATCATGTGGGTCCTACCTATGGGAAATGGAGTGCGAGAATAACGGTTTTGTATATTATGTTATGACATGTAAGTGATGGAGGTTTTTGGCATTAGCATGTTGTCAGCTTCATGATATTTTCCCATATCTTTTCGTTGTGATGCATACGTTTGTAGCATAATTGACCCGCATTTGTAGAGTGGATTCTCGGTCCCCCTCCACTTCTTGTCACTTTACTTTTGGTGTTTTCAATCTTTTTCATTGAGATCCTGATGGCTGTCTCGAATTGAGTTATCTTTTCCAGAATAAACTTTAGATTTTTTTTTTTTTTTTTTTTTTTTTTTTTTTTTTTGGCATATTAGAGTTTCATTTGTACAAAACAGGTAATTGGTACCATGATTTGGTCAGATTTAGTTAAGGAACAATGATCATGTTTAACCTCAAGTGGAATAGAACCGAAGATTGCATCTGAGCGACTGAGCATCACGCGTGGTGGTCCTGAAATTTTCTTAATTTTCCTGCAATAGGTTGCCATACTGTCAACTTGTCCACAACAAGGACAAGCATGAGACGCTAGTCTTTGAACTCTTTTGGAAAGTAATTGTTCTTTTTGTGGCAGTGGAATACTGATGATGCATCCTAGATCTTTTAACTTTAAAATGTTCATAATAAGTATCGCCTGAAAGACAAGAAATATGAAGGATGTGTTCTTTGACGAAAGAATACCTCCAAACTAAGGAGATTAGACATAGTTGAGATAGAGTGTAACCTTTTAAAGTCAGGTGTTTGAATGTCTTTTACCTTCTACTTATGGGATAATGGCATGCATCCTGGCATATATTTTACAGATATACGCATTTATTTATGTAATTTTTGGCTCAAGTCACTGAAGTTTCACAAGCATTAGCATGTTTGCAATGTACGTGTAGAAGTGTTACACCGGTTAATTGAACTTGTAAAATATGTTTCACTCTCGTAATCTTTACGTTATTGAACTTTTGAAGGGTGAACATGCTTTACAAGCAAAATGAATGGTGCTTATACAAGAAATTATAATGCATAATCTCTAGTTCTCGACGCAATCCATAGTTGTTCAATCTTACATCTCATTATCGTATCCCTTTTTTGTCTTCTTTGGATGTTTAATTAGTTTATAGAACTCGGACATGTGTTTTTGAGATTACAAAGATTAATAGCATAATACTCGTGTAAAATACCGATGATAAATACTTTCTTATTATTTTATCTTTGGCATTTTCAAGTGGTGGGTCAACGATTTTCCGGTGACTGTTGATGTAAACAATTAAAAGTTCCCTTAAAAAATAGTGAGAAAATAGGATAAAAATCATAAAAAAGAAAAAAGAAAAAAGAAAAGGGTTGAACTGAAAAAATGAAACAAAGGTGGTGTTAAACAATAATTAAATGGTAAACGGTAGAAAAATTAACAGGAGTACGGTTTTGAGAACAATAGCCGTTAGTGTTGTTAACAACCTGAAAATATAGTTAGGATACATGTTTAAACAAAATCACTAAAACTAAGACAGTGTATATAACAAACTTTATATTTTTTGCTAACGAACCAATAAAATGAGTGAATTGTGTTTGAATTGAGAAGTTTTAAAAGTGATAAGTGGATAGGAGTTGATTTTACTTGGGGTGTGTTTGTTTTAAAAAAAGTCTTCTACCTCTTTACTTATCGATAAAAGGAGGCAGACGTTTTCTTGTTTGTTTTTTTTTTGAGTAAGACCAGTTAGACATATAACATCTTACTCAAGAATGGTGACTGCATTTGCTACATCTTACTCGTTTTGTAAAGTTTATATAATATATTTGATTGTTTATTATCTATGTTATATTTATGATAAAAAATCTTGTTCCATATTTATATAAGTTATTTATTATCGCATTGCGTTGGTTTAATAAACAAATGCAAAAAGAAGACTTAAAATCATTCGAGACAATTATACAAAACAAACAACATTATTTCGTTCGATTTAGACTTTCACCACCTTCTTACCAAAGATGTGGTAGTCGATCAGGGCAAAACATCTTAATGAAACAAACACACCCTTAGACATTGGATATTGTCTTGACCAATTTCTCACGATTTAGGGGTGTTTGGCAAGCTTTCAAAGCGTGATTATTTGATTATCACGCTTTCAAACGTGAATAATCAACTTTTGGTGTTTGGTTCAAAACGTGATCATCGATTTTTGGGCACAAAGCGTGGTTTACAACCGAGGTGGGGTTACTTTTGCAAAACGTCATTTTGGTACCCACGTTTCTAAACTTGATAATCAAAGCCAAACACCCCCTTAGTTGTTAATAACCCAACAACCTTAAGGTTGTTGCTACCAAAACTCATAAGAGTACAATGACAACTTTTCTCATTTTTTATATAAAAAAAGTTATATACCTATTATAAAGAGTATAACAATCTTTAATAGTATAAAGAAAACGATCATTTTGAGGTATTCTAAGAAAAACATGTTTTAAAATTTAATTGGACTCGATAGGAGTGTTTTATTTTGCTAATGTGACAAAATTGAGTCGGCAAATTATAGTTAGAATTAAATTGGATTTTGGTCAACAACATTTGTTAAAATTCGTCCATGAAAAAAGACTATAAAAATACATGTGTCAAATTTAAAAGAAAAAGAGTTGGCGAAAGAGGAGTTATTTTCGAAAGTTTGTGGTCATAAGCGTAAAATTCTTATTTTCCGTAATGGATTTAAGCATAAAGTTTTTAATTTCCATAATATTTAGTAAGTTTAATTAATACCCTTAAATCTTATATATGGTTTTAAAAACAACATTATTATTATTATTATTATTATTATTATTATTATTATTATTATTATTATTATTATTATTATTATTATTATTATTATTATTATTATTATTATTACCAAATTAGTCGTGAGACTAAAAGCTTTGTATACTTACGGTATGGAATATATCAAGCTGAAATACGGGTTATTAATATATGTAAACAAATACACGAGATAAATATTTTCAATTTTAAAAGGAAGCAATCTCTATAATATTGCTATATAACTAAATTAACTTTTATATTTTTAGTTGTAATACTAAATACAACAACAATATCCAGTCTCATCGGAGCGAGGTATAAGAGATGTGAGATGTAGATAGTCACACCTTTATCCGAGGAAAACTGGACTGTTTCGAGAAAGCCCTCCGGCAAGTGCGTGTGTGCAAGCAAAGTGTGAGGAAAAAGAGACAATGACATAACGAAAGCATAAAGTAAAAAAAAATACAAGCGGGCAAAGAAATAAACACATACAGACAAGGAAACAAGCAAGCATGCATGCCAAAATAAGGAAAAAAAGTGCAAGGGGCACATAAGAGCAAAATTACATATGCAACATATAAGAAAATAAAGCAAAACACAAAACAATCAAAAAACATTAAAACACAAATAGCATACAAGAGTAAAATAGAATAAAACATGCATAAAAGCCATAACGACAAGTCAGGGAAACAATCATACGAGTAGAAAAAAAGGACAGAACAAAACTAACATACAAAAGCAGAAAAAGAAGCAAGAAAAAACCTATAATCATGAACTCTAAAAGGCTAAAAGGGCCAAAGCTCAAACTACCAAGCATATCTACACCTATGCGGCCTACTCATCTACCCTAATCCTAGTTCTCCATGCGTTTCTATCAGAGGTCATTTCCTTGAACAATAGGAGCTCCTTCAGGTCAAGCTTTAGTCTGTCCTCCCACCTCAACTTTGGTCTCCTTCTCCTCAAGCCATCGACAGTAATAGACTCCACTTTCCTAACAGGTGTTGACCGTGGTCCCTCTTGACATGCCCAAACCATCACAATTGTCCTTATCTTATCTTGTTGATTATAGTCGCAACTTTGAGTTCTCTTCGAAAAACTTCGTTCGGGATCATGTCTAACATAGTTTTACCACAAGTCCACCTTAGCATCTTCATTTCCGCCACTTCCATCCTATTTGCTTGAGTGTTCGTTAACGACCAACACTCTGACCCGTACAACATAGCTAGTCGAATCACCACCCTATAAAATTTTCCTTTCGACTTCTGGGGCTTTTTGTCACAAAGGATTCCTATGGATGCTCTCCACTTCAACCATCTTGCTTGTATACAGTGTGTTACATCATCCTCTATCATTCCGGATTTGTGAATCACATATCCGATATATCTAAAGTACTCCTTTGGTTGTAAGATCTATTCGCCGATACGAATTTTTGCTTCCTCGTTCTGGGCGTTCCGTTCCTGTTGAATTCGCACCTTAGGTATTGTCTTCTCCCTGCTGACTCGTAGGCCTTTGTCTTCTAGGGCCTCCCTCCACTACTCAAATATACCACATAGCCCCTCTGGCATTTCTGAAACTAGCACAATATCATCGGCGAATATCTAGCACCAGGGGATGCTCTCATGTATCCCTCGTGATAACTAATCGAGAATCAAGGCAAAAAGGTACAGACAAATAGCTGAGCCTTGGTGTAGACCTACTTCCACCGGAAAATACTCTGTGTTTCCCACTGGGGTCCACCAGAAGTCTTCACCCCGTCGTACGTATCCAGGATAACTTGTATGTACCTTAATGACGTTCCTTTATCTCTTAAGGTATTCCAAATCAACTCCCGTGGGACATTATCATAGGCCTTATCCAGATCTAAAAATGCCATGTGCAAGTCTTTTTTTCTCTCGCTATACTTATCCATAAAGTTTCTAATAATTTGTATTGCCTTAGTCAAAGATCGTCCCTGCATAAAACCGAATTGGTTTTCTGCCACCTCGGTCTCTCGTCACAACCTTCTCTTAATCACTTTCTCCCAGAGCTTCATAGTGTGGCTAAGTAGTTTTATTACCCTGTAGTTGCTACATACTTGTGTGTCTCCTTTGTTCTTATAGATGGGGATAATCTCGCTGAGTCTCCACTTCTCGGGCATATTAGCTCTCGAAAATGTCTTGTTGAATAGAAGTGTTAGCCACTTCACTCCCATCGTCTCAGAGGTACCTCTACTCTTCTATGGGGATCTCATCCGGTTTGACGACCTTGTTTCTACCCATCTTCCGTAATGCCTCATTAACTTCCATTTGGCTGGTCCTCGAGCAGTAGCAACTGTTTAGCAGGTTTGCACCACTAATATCCCCTTCTTCTCTTCGCTCAGGCCTTCTAGCGTTGAAGAGGGCGGAGAAATACTCTTCCCATCTTCTCCTAATCTCGTTTTCATTGACAATGCTTCTTCCACCCTCGTCTTTGATAAATCTTACGTTTCATAGATCCATTCTCCTTTTGTCTTTGGCATTAGCTATCATGTAAATATCGTTTTGTCCCCCTTTGGAATCCAATCTTTTATACAAATCTTCATACGTTTTTTATTTCGCTCTGGCAACAACCTTTTCGCTTCTCTTTTGGCTTCTTTATACCTCACTTCTCTTTGCATTTTTATGTCCGCTTGGTCTCCACCTCGCATCAAGATAAGTTCTCAACCGAGTTTGTTTTGCCTTAACTTTGTTTTGCATCTCGTCACTAAGCCACCATGATTCTCATTGAACTATATGTGTAACCACCGCATTTTCGTGTTACTTTTCATTTTTGAGAATTTACTATTCACTTTTACTATTCACATTTACTATTCATTTTCACTATTCATCCGTAAAATTTTTATTTCACATTCTCGTAAGATAAATTATTTTAGTAATGAACTGAGATTTTGACAATCGTTAGATCATTTTCGCAAAAGTTATTAAGAAAACATCGTTATAAAGTTTCATTTTGGACGGTCCATCGTTTAAACGTCACGCGCATAACGAAAATCAACTCGATAATTTTCCTAACATCGATAAATTTTAGATCACTCATGATTAATTTGAGAATTTTTAAAATTCATTTTATGTTACCAAATAAGCCTCACAAAAAAACTAAACTTACGTTTTAAACAAACCTACTTACATCCGGACTTAACGATTCCTCGCACAGATTTCTAATATGTTTTGACGCTTTTACATTTTGGAAAAGTCAAACATATTTCCTCCTCCTTTGACCATAAAGGAATTAACCTTATACGTTCTACATTTCGCATAAATCGTAACTTTTAAACTTCCCAAATAATCATTTAAGTTATCCCGTATGAAGAAAACCACATTTTGACATCTCATATCACTTTTAGACTAATTTTAGTCTACTCTAAATAAATTCACGGTCGTTTCCACGAAATTTCGTTCTTTTCCTAAAAGCTGAATTACGCGTTTTTGACCCGTGTTTCCAGCTTTAAGCAGCGTTTTTGCACCCAATAAGACTTATCACTCATTTTATATTTTTATATGGAGTATAATGATGAGTCTCACCATTCCTGTAAGTTTCGTATTTTTACGATACCCGGTTTTATGTTTTATGGCTTCGGTTAGCGATTAACGGAACCAAAACTTACTCTAAACTCTTGATATTATCAAAACTTATCATCTAAGACACCTAGACACTATGAGACCGACTTAAGGAGGGGGAGTCATCATATTGGTGGCTTAATCCTAACCATGGATCATTTTGATCATTACAAGTGTCCTAACTTAACCATGGTTAATAATTAACCCAATATATGGTTAACCAAACTTACTCTCCTATAAATAGGAAGTGAAATACATCATAAACTCATTCACAAACTGATTTTGGTCGTTCATACCCTAAACCACTCACATCTTCCATCATTTGAGCTTTAAACTCCAAGTTTTAGCAAGAAAGTTCCAAAGATCAAGCTACTTCATCCAATCTCTAGCAAGTAAGTGATCTTCTTGAGTTTAGATCCACTCAAGTCACTTAGTACTTCATCACCAACTCTTCAAGTTTGCAAGGGTGCCAAGGTGTGGAAAGCTAGCTCAATCCAAAGTCTAAAGTGATCAATCAAAGTCCTATCCTTACAAAGTTACTCCTTTCTATTTTGAAAGCCAAAAGTTGTAAGCAACTTATCACCACCATCATCTCATCTTTATTATTCATAATCTTAACTATTTCATGCTATATATAGTTACTATGTTGATTCATGATGTACATATACTCAATCACTTGTTTTAATTCACATATTGTCATATAAGTAACAAACTAGAAAACTAGTCATATCCTATACATGTGAGACCATTAAAATCAGTAAAATATGGACTATGTAACTTACATAATATGGTAGACAAGATAAAAGGTAAACATAGCAACTTGAATCACCCAAAACGGACAAACGAGTCAAAAGTTATAGGCAAAAGTTAGCGAAACCTAAACGCCAAAACGCCATATGGGACTGCTTGGTTCGCCATTTTGAAAGTCGTACTTATGGTCCGAATCATAAAAAGTTAAAACACGAAAGTTTTCCGAACGACGTTTTCCTTCAATAACAAAGAAGCTCGGACCTTGAAAACGCTTAAATAGGCCAAAATCTTTCAAAACAGAAATCGCCAGAAATATAGTCTCACAACTATACTTTATCACAACTAAAAGCAAACCAAGGCGCCTAATGGCCATTAGCCAAGACCACGGCTACGGCTAAGGCCAAAGCTAAGTCTCAAGACCATGGTAGTCAAGACCAAAGTCATGGCAAGACCATGGCTAAAGCCTCGAGGCTTGTTTGAAACGACGAGAACTTGTAAAACTAGATAGTTATTAAAACATGATAAACTTTATGTTATAACAATCTTCACTCAAAACATATGTTGTATTTACTAAGTGCTACAATAGTAGGGAGCTTCATGTGAGGGTTTCATTTGAGTAAACGATCGACGAGTTCTTTGGATTTACGAATTAAAGTGTCCTAGCTCCTCGAACGCCATCGCATGACCTCCGAATTATGATGGCCCGAACGGTAGTAACGATATCTATAAACTAAATACGTTTTCACATATTAAAGATCTTTCTAAAACATCAAATGAAAATTGACTACATCATGATCAACATAGGGATATATATAGGATGGTTTATGTTTTCCTAAAACATTATTCCAAACTTAAGTCGCAACATTTCATTTTTAGGTTGTCGTAGAAGTCTTCCGACTTATCCATCACATCCGTTAGTACTTAACATCATCAACTCTCGGTGAGTTCATAGCCCCACTTTCTATTACTTAATTGTTTTACAAACCCTTGGGGAGATACATGCTTTATTTTAAACCGAACACATTGCTTTCAAATTGTATGTTTATCGATTGTTTTATTAGTACTAAGTTACCGCATTTGCCAAACATAAGTCCCTAAATCATGAATCATTAATCACTATGTGAGAGTGGGCGAATATTGTGAATAGATCTATTGGGATTGATTTAATCCGCTTGTGTTGGCCCGTTAGAGGCAAACAAACGCACTATATTTGAGTAACATTAGGTAAAATGGCAATTTTACCTACAAGGCACGTATCAACAATTTCTCCAATTAAAATTGGAACACGTTAACGCCTTGATTGCATGATGCTTAGTCTAATAATAACTGCTTTGTTTTCAAACCATTGGTGTGAGTCTAATTAACTCACACTACCAACATAATGTGTTCAACCATTAAACAAACTCTATGAATTTCACTCAACCTTTGTGTTGACAGCTTTAAGCATGTATTTCGTGTCCATAATGTCGGGAGCAGTACGGAAGGGCAAGATCAAGAAGGCTATACATAAATAATTTATCATTCACAAAGCATCAAAACTTTATATTGATGTCTTTGTAATCAATGGAACCAACTGGGACCTATTTTGTAAACTCGATATATTTGAATGATAAAGCCTTTTAAAACGACTCCTTTAGAGATCGCTTTCTATTATTATGATCATAGCCATCAAGTAATACCCAGCTTTGAATTCACAGATATCCGAATTGGGGTGTTACTGATTGGTACCGAGCCATAGTTATAGAAACGAGTCTAAATTATGACTTAAACTATAACTGCTTTTACAAACAAAAACATTTTATAGCCTTCCGTTCTCCGTGCCTTCCATCCTCCAAACGATTATGGACTTTCAAGACATGTTATAATAACATGGACATATTAGTATATTGATATATACACTTGAATTATTTAAAACTTTCCCCTAAATATTATAACTATTTTAACATCATATCCTTTTGTAGTCACTATGTTCTGCGCTCGCATCTCCCGAGTATGTTCCGCATCACCCAACCAATTCCAAACATTCCAAATATTCCGTAACTTGACTTTCCGATATAAATGATGATTACCTCGATGTCGTTGACTACGAAGATGAACCATACGAGGATATGGACGACGAAGAAGAAGAGGATCCGTTGAACCGAATCTCCCGAATATAATGTCCAAGATTGGGTGGAATCCGAGGATGATCAAGAGGAAAACTATGTATATGGTGTAGCACCATTATCACCACCTCCGCCTCGAAACCTCTTCCAACCAAATCTTGCTACTCCTACTCAGGGCCAACATCCATTTATGAGGATGGTGGAACCTCCTCATGATGGCCATGAAACCCTCTCCCAATACGACCTATATTGCCTCAAACGAAAATGCACCGAACTACAAGACATTACCAAAAATCTATCGCAAGAAATGAAATTATGTGAAATGTAAACTTCTAAGGCCCAAGATGAGGTCGAGAGCTCAGGCGCCGAGATATACATCCTCAAGAAAACTATAACAATGAACGATTTAGAAAGGAAAAACAACATAGAAATCAATATACTCAAACATCGCTAACATCCGCTCAAATCAAGAATGACTTTGCAAGGATTGATCGAATAGGCTAGAGAGAGAGCTACACCAATTACGATCATGGATTGCAAATACATACCCCGATATGTGCCGACGAACAATAATAGTATTGATGCTCTTGGGTCAAACGAATTCTCAACCACCACAAAACCACCAAGCCCAAATAGATTAGCATATTAATAGTGATCTTTTGTAATCACTAAACCGATTAGACTCGCTTAGTTCTATGTAACTCATGTAATAGCTAGTAGTAGTAAACGTTGAAATTACTAAACCGAAAGTTTCGGTTAGTAAATTTTGAAGAAGCTTGTAATAGGTTTTGATTTTGTAAATCAATCAACGTTATGTGAATAAAAACTCTGGTTTTATGCTATCATGTGTTATGGTTTAAAACTCAAAACTTTATTATTTCTAACCTTCCATCAAAAATCGTGATCTTTTTATAACTCTTGATATCTCTTTTTGATAGAATCATGCCGCCAAAGAAAGCTAAAGCACCTCAACCAATGACTCCACCGCCATCGAGCGAATGATTACTACCGAGTGAATGCGAGAATTAACGCGAACGAGCAACCATAGTCATTGCCGCCCGCCGCCGAAGTCTGACGCCGCCGCAGCTTCGCCGCTATCATTCTTTATAACAACCGCATTCACCGGTCGCCGCACAAGCCGCCGCAGCAGGCCGTTGGCCGCCATTGCCGCCCGCCGCAAATGAAGCCGCCGCAGTCACCGAGGCCGCCGTATCGCCGCTGCCGCCGCTGCCGCCAAGTTACGCTGCCCGCCAAATCGCTGCCGCCAATGGTCGCTAGGCTTGCAGCCTAATGCAACTAGAGGTTGCTCATACAAAGAATTTATGAGTTGCAAACCCACAAATTTCAAGGGTTCGTAAGGAGCCGTGGGTTTAACTCACTGGTTTGAAAGAATGGAGTCTCTGTTCTCAATCAAGAAATGCTACCGAAATGACAAAGTTCAATATGCCACTTGTACACCACTCGGATCGCATTATCATGGTGGAATTCGCTTGCTCAACCAATAGGCATCATGAGTGCTTATCAAATCTCTGGGTTGCTCTAAAGGGTTTAATGATCAAGGAGTATTGCCTCGTAGTGAGATACGAAATTGAAGTGGAATTCGAACCATGTTCTTAAAGGTGTTGACATTGCTACTTACAACCGTCGATTTCAAGAATTGGCGATACTATGTCCATCTATGGTTCCAACAACCGAAAAGTCATTGAGAGATATATCCGGGACTTACGCCTATCATCCGTGGAAACGTGACATCGCTTGATCCAAAGTCACTGATGATGCTATGCGAATGTCTCAAGTCTCATGGATCAAGTGGTTCAACAGAGCTACCCAAAGACGTAATCTCAACACTACCACCAACAACACCAACCACCGTAATAACAACAACCATACCAACAACAACAACCGAAACAACAACAACAAACGACAATGGATAACAACCAAAGAAACACTTTCAACAACCAAAATCGTAACACCCAACACCATCAAGAACAAAACAAAGACAAGAAGCCTCAACGGCTTATGTTGCAAAGACCACCGGAGGAAATTATGGTGGAACCTACCCAAAGTGCAATAAATGCAACTATCACCATATGGGTCCTTGCCCAGCCAAGTGTCACAAGTGTCAAAAACCAGGACACCTTGCTAAAGACTGTAGAAGCAAAGTTGTGGCTACTGGAGCTAACCTTCAACCGATAGTTACATGTTTCGGGTGTGGGGAGAAAGGACATGTCAAACCCAATTGTCCTCAAAACCGTGGCCAACAAGGCGGAGATGCTCGTGGTAGAGCTTATGTTATGGGCAACGGTGAACCTCAACAAGACCCGAACGTAGTCACTGGTACGTTTTCACTCAACAATCATCTTGTTAAGGTCTTATTCGATTCCGGTGCTGACATGAGCTTTATATCTTCCAAAATTGCACCTTTACTTAATATTGCACCAACCACTATGGATACTCACTATAGTATTGAATTAGCCAATGGAAACTTAGTAAACACCAATACCGATCCAAAACTGCACCTCAACCTTTAGATCATTCATTCAAGATCAATCTCATGCCAATCGAACTTGGAAGTTTCGATGTTGTTATTGGCATGGATTGGTTGTCAAAACATCGAGCCAACATCATTTGTGGCGAAAAGTTGTTCACATTCCTTGTAACAATGAAACTTTGGTCATCCGTGGTGATCAAAGTGGAACTCGCTTAAACATCATCTCATGTATGAAACCATGAAGTACATTGAAAAGGATGTTACGATTTCTAGCTCATGTTACCGAGAAGGAATCCAAAGAAAAACGACTTGAAGACGCCCTATCGCCGTGAATTTCAAGTTTTCCCGAAGACTTACCCGACTTCCACCATCACGCCAAGTAGAGTTTCACATTGATTTAGTGCCAGGAGCGGCGCCAGGGCTGCCGCCCCTGCTGCACTCAGCACCATCCGAGATGCAAGAACCGGCAAATCAACTACAAGAACTTTCGGACAAGGGGTTTATCCGACCTAGTTCCTCACCTGGGAGCTCCCGCCTTGTTCGTGAAAAGAAAGATGGATCGTTACGAATGTGTATCGACTATCGTGAGCTAAACAAATTAACCATAAAGAACCGATACCCTTTGCCGAGAATCGATGATCTATTCGATCAACTACAAGGTTCGACCTATTATTCAAAAATAGACCTTCGATCGGGTTACCATCAAGTTAAGGTTCGAGAAGAAGATATTCCAAAATACCTTTAGAACTCGCTATGGTCATCACGAGTTCCAAGTAATGCCGTTGGCTTAACGAATGCACCACCGTATTCATGGATCTCATGAATCGGTGTGAAGCCATACTTGGACAAGTTTGTGATAGTATTCATCGATGACATTCTCATATACTCCAAAAGCGAAGAAGAACATAAAGATCATCCGAGAACGATTTTAGATTTGCTCAAAAAGAGAAGTTGTACGCAAAATTCTCTAAATGTGAATTCGGATTCAACAAGACAATTCCTTGGGCATGTTATCGATAACACGGGTCTACATGTTGATCCCGCTAAAATTGAGGCTATCAAGGATTGGCCAACACCTACGACACCTACGTAAATTCCAATTTCTAGGTTTGGCCGGTTATTATCGGTTTATTGAGGGTTTTCCTCAATAGCTAAACCTTGACTACGCTTAACTCGTAAAAACAAGAAGTACATCCGAACGAAGATGAAGAAGAAGCTTTCAAATCCTAAAACAAAAACTTTGTAGTTCCCTATTCTAGCATTGCGATGGGATCAAGATTTTGTAGTTCATTGCGATGCTTCGCACCAAGGATTAGGAGCCGACTCATGCAACGAGAAAAGTCATGGCTTATGCTTCACGACAACTCAAGAAACATGAAGAAAATTACAATACTCATGAGTTGGAGTTAGGAGCGAGTCTTTGCACTTAAAACTGGAGACACTATCTATACGGTACTAGATGTACGTGTTTACCGACCACAAAAGTCTCCAACACATTCTCGATCAAAAGGAATTAAACATGAGGCAACGACGATGGTTAGAATTGTCGAGCGACTATGATTGCGACATTCGCTATCATCCCGGAAAAGCCAACGAGTAGCGTATGCCCCGAGCCTAAGGAAAGGGTTAAACCTCTGAGTTCGAGCTTTAGTCCTAACCATTAACTCAAATTTCCTCGCTCAAATACTCAATGCTCAAGTCAAGCGGTAAAACAACAAGACATTGAGAAGGAGAAATTAGATGGCATGATACGTAAGAAATTTGAAACCCGCTCGACGAACTTTATGCTTCCAAGGACGAAGTTGGTTACCACTTTATGGTGGTCTACTTAGATTTAATCATGCTTGAGTCCCACAACCAAATATTCCGTACATCCGTGATCCGATAAGATGTATCATGATCTAAAACTACTCTATTGGTGGCCAAACATGAAAGCCGACATTGCCACTACGCCAAGAATGCCTTACTTGTTCCAAAGTGAAGGTCAACACCAAAACCTTCCGGCCTCTTACAACAACCCGAGATTCCGATATGGAAATGGGAACGAATCACAATGGATTTTATCACTAAACTCCCAAAGACATCCAACGGTTATGACTCCATCCGGGTCATAGTGATCGCCTCACCAAGTCCGCACATTTTATACCAATCAAAGAGACTTACAAGATGGATCATTGACTGACTATACGTCAAGGAAATAGTCTCAAAACATGGTGCACCGATCTCTATCATATCCGATCGAGATGGTAGATTTACCTCAAACTTCCGGCAATACCCAAGACGCCTTTGGAACAAACCTAGACATGAGTACAACAGATCACCCTCAAACCGATGGTCGAGTGAACGAACCATTCAAACGCTGGAAGACATGCTTCGAGCTTGTATAATCGATTTTGAAAAGGATGGATAACCATTTACCATTGGTCAATTCTCCTACAATAACGCTTATCACGCGAGTATCAAGGCAAGACTTTGAAGCACTTTACTACCGAAAGTGCCGATCACCGTCTGTTGGGCAAGAAGTGGAGATGTTCAACTCACGGTCCGTAACTCATTCGTGAAACAACCGAGAAAATCATACAAGTCAAAAATCGCCACAAAAAGCAAGAGATAGACAAAAGAGTTATGCCGATGTACGACGAAACCCTTGGAATTCCAAGTTGAGACAAGGTTATGCTAAAGGTCTCACCTTGAAAGGTGTCATACGATTCGTAAACCCGAAAACTAAACCCACGATACATAGGTCCATTCAAAATCCTTGCTAGGTTGGTCCAAGGCATACAAACTTGAGCTCCCATCGAACTCAAGAATGTACATCCCACTTTTCATGTATCTAACCTAAAGAAATGTCTATCCGATGAATCGCTTGTTATTCCACTCGATGAACTCAAACCGAGCAACGATCTACACTTCATTGAACAACCTGTGGAGATCATGGACCGAGAGGTCAAACAACTAAAAAGTAGTCGAATACCAATTGTCAAAGTTCACTGAACTCCCAACGTGGCCTTAATTTACATGGGAACGAGAAGACCAGATGCGTCGAAAGTACCCTCACCTTTTGAAGGAGCATCAACATCAAGAACAAATAAATCACGAGGACGTGATTTCTCCAACGGGGAGACCGTAACCACCCGCATTTCAAAGTTACTTTTCATTTTGAGAATTTACTATTCACTTTTACTATTCACATTTACTATTCATTTTCACTATTCATCCGTAAAATTTTATTTCACATTCTCGTAAGATAAATTATTTTAGTAATGAACCGAGATTTTGACAATCGTTAGATCATTTTCGCAAAGTTATTAAGAAAACATCGTTATAAAGTTTCATTTTGACGGTCCATCGCTTAAACGTCACGCACATAACGAAAATCAACTCGATAATTTTCCTAACATCGATAAATTTTTAGATTACTCATGATTAATTTGAGAATTTTAAAATTCATTTTATGTTACCAAATAAGCCTCACAATAAAAACTAAACTTACGCTTTTAAACAAACCTACTTACATCCGACTTAACGATTCTCGACCGTGTTTCTAATATGTTTTGACGCTTTTACATTTTTGGAAAAGTCAAACATATTTCCTCCTCCTTGACCATAAAGGAATTAACCTTATACGCTCTACATTTCGCATAAATCGCGAACTTTTAAACTTCCCAAATAATCATTAAGTTATCCCGCATATGAAGAAAACCACATTTTGACATCTCATATCACTTTTAGACTAATTTTAGTCTACTCTAAATAAATTCACGGTCGCTTCCCGAAATTTCGTTTCTTTTCCTAAAACTGCGAATTGGCGCTTTTGACCCGTGTTTCCGCCTTTAAGCGCTGCTTTTGCACCCAATAAGACTTATCACCATTTTATATTTTTATATGGAGTATAATGATGAGTCTCACCATTCTCGTAAGTTTCGTATTTTACGATACCCGCTTTTATGTTTTATGGCTTCGTTAGCTATTAACTAACCAAAACTTACTCTAAACTCTTGATATTATCAAAACTTATCATCTAAGACACCTAGACACTATGAGACCGACTTAAGGAGGTGGAGTCATCATATTGGTGGCTTAATCCTAACCATGGATCATTTTGATCATTACAAGTGTCCTAACTTAACCATGGTTAATAATTAACCCAATATATGGTTAACTAAACTTACTCTCCTATAAATAGGAAGTGAAATACATCATAAACTCATTCACAAACTGATTTTGGTCGTTCATACCCTAAACCACTCACATCTTCCATCATTTGAGCTTTAAACCCAAGTTTTAGCAAGAAAGTTCCAAAGATCAAGCTACTTCATCCAATCTCTAGCAAGTAAGTGATCTTCTTGAGTTTAGATCCACTCAAGTCACTTAGTACTTCATCACCAACTCTTCAAGTTTGCAAGGGTGCCAAGGTGTGGAAAGCTAGCTCAATCCAAAGTCTAAAGTGATCAATCAAAGTCCTATCCTTACAAAGTTACTCCTTTCTATTTTGAAAGCCAAAAGTTGTAAGCAACTTATCACCACCATCATCTCATCTTTATTATTCATAATCTTAACTATTTCATGCTATATATATAGTTACTATGTTGATTCATGATGTACATATACTCAATCACTTGTTTTAATTCACATATTGTCATATAAGTAACAAACTAGAAAACTAGTCATATCCTATACATGTGAGACCATTAAAATCAGTAAAATATGGACTATGTAACTTACATAATATGGTAGACAAGATAAAAGGTAAACATAGCAACTTGAATCACCCAAACGGACAAACGAGTCAAAAGTTATAGGCAAAAGAAGTTAGCGAAACCTAAACGCCAAAAGCGCCATATGGGACCGCTTGGTTCTGCCATTTTGAAAGTCGTACTTATGGTCCGAATCATAAAAGTTAAAACACGAAGTTTTCCGAACGACGCTTTCCTTCAATAACAAAGAAGCTCGGACCTTGAAAACGCTTAAATAGGCCAAAAATCTTTCAAAAACAGAAACTGCCGTAAATATAGTCTCACAACTATACTTTATCACAACTAAAAGCAAACCAAGACGCCTAATGGCCATTAGCCAAGACCACGGCTACGGCTAAGGCCAAAGCTAAGTCTCAAGACCATGGTAGTCAAGACCAAAGTCATGGCAAGACCATGGCTAAAGCCTCGAGGCTTGTTTGAAACGACGAGAACTTGTAAAAACTAGATAGTTATTAAAACATGATAAACTTTATGTTATAACAATCTTCACTCAAAACATATGTTGTATTTACTAAGTGCTACAATAGTAGGGAGCTTCATGTGAGGGTTTCATTTGAGTAAACGATCGACGAGTTGTCGGATTTACGAATTAAAGTGTCCTAGCTCCTAACGCCATCGCATGACCTCTCGAATTATGATGGCCCTAACGGTAGTAACGATATCTATAAACTAAATACGCTTTCACATATTAAAGATCTTTCGAAAACATCAAATGAAAATTGACTACATCATGATCAACATAGGATATATATAGGATGGTTTATGTTTTCCTAAAACATTATTCCAAACTTAAGTCGCAACATTTCATTTTTAGGTTGTACGTAGAAGTCTTCCGACTTATCCATCACATCCGTTAGTACTTAACATCATCAACTCTCGGTGAGTTCATAGCCCCACTTTCTATTACTTAATTGTTTTACAAACCCTTGGGGAGATACATGCTTTATTTTAAACCCAACACATTGCTTTCAAATTGTATGCTTATCTCGATTGTTTTATTAGTACTAAGTTACCGATTTGCCAAACATAAGTCCCTAAATCATGAATCATTAATCACTATGTGAGAGTGGCGAATATTGTGAATAGATCTATCGATTGACGAATCCCGCTTTGTGTTGGCCCGTTAGAGGCAAACAAACGCACTATATTTGAGTAACATTAGGTAAAATGGCAATTTTACCTACAAGGGCACGCATCAACAATTTCTCCAATTAAAATTGGAACACGTTAACGCCTTGATTGCATGATGCTTAGTCTAATAATAACTGCTTTGTTTTCAAACCATTGGTGTGAGTCTAATTAACTCACACTACCAACATAATGTGTTCAACCATTAAACAAACTCTATGAATTTCACTCAACCTTTGTGTTGACAGCTTAAGCATGTATTTCGTGTCCATAATGTCGGAGCAGCACGGAAGGGCAAGATCAAGAAGGCTATACATAAATAATTTATCATTCACAAAGCATCAAAACTTTATATTGATGTCTTTTGTAATCAATGGAACCAACTGGGACCTATTTTGTAAACTCGATATATTTGAATGATAAAGTTTTTAAAACGACTTTAGAGATCGCTTTCTATTATTATGATCAAGTGCCATCAAGTAATACCCAGCTTGAATTCACCGATATCCGAATTGGGGTGTTACAATATGTGTTATGGATGTCCCCGCAACCACTCCTAGGGTTTCCTTGGCCTCCTTTCTGATGGTTTGTGGCAAGTTGTTCCACACCTATCAAGGTCAAGAATCGCTTTTACACTTTACCTATGTAGTAACTCTCTCATACTCTAGATCTAAAAGACAGTTGTAATACCAAGTAATAAACCTAAAATCTATACTACATATAAAAAGCGAACCACATTGTTGAAAGTTGAAAATTTAGCGTAGCGAAATGACTATACCATCTTTGATTATCATTCAATATTTCTGTCAAACTATATTTGATTTTCATTAATAATTTTAAGCTAATCTGCCATATTTATCAATAGTTTTCCACTTTCAACCCACAACAAAATCTTGACTCTGTAGGTTTTATTTTAGGCTAATGTTACAAAGTCATAATACAAATAATACAATTATCAGCTACAATATAAAATCCCATTCATCTATTCATCACAATAGATAATTTTAGCAACACCATTAATAAGCTTATTTTCATGAAAAAACATATAACATGAATGCATTTGTTTGCCTGTAATATTTAATGAGCAGTGATATAAAGACCTAAAATACAAGCTTAATTTCATGTCTAACCAATTCATTAATTGACACATCACATGCATATTTTCTCACTCTTAATCTCCACTATTGACGCTGACACACGTTTGATCTCATCATTAAAGATAAAGTTTAGGTATGAATATCACTTTCACATTTAATTACACAAGTATACGTCACGCAACGATCGCCATACTGGCTATAATAAATAATAAACAAGTATATATACAAACTAAGATAAAAAAAAAAAAATAATAATAATAAAAATAAAAAATAAAATAAGGGATGACGCGAGGTGTAACAACTAGCAGACATAGATAAAGTAAATTTAGTTTATGTGGGTTATTTTGCAAGATTTATTATTGGTTTTGTGCTGCAAACTTGTAGTGCTCATTTACAAGGATAGCATAATACTTGATTTAATGCTTAAATGGTGGTTTCTGTCAAAATGAAAACCAAAATTATTGTGAGGAGCACTAACAAAATTTTGTTACGTCCTAGTTAGTGAAAGCAAATCAAGGGCTATATCCATATCTCAATACTTGTTGGAGCTTCCATCATCGCAAAACCATAATATTAAAATTGCAAATCACTTTGATTAGATCTTGGAAATCCCTTAAGCAATCATGCAAAATGGGTGCACATCAAATTCGACCAACACACTTTAACATCACGTGAATTTATCACGCACTTAGTTATGTGGGACTAAGTCGTCAATTACTGGTCCCCTTATCGGGTTCACTCACTTGAATTTTATTTTCTATAGTGTGCCAAGTAGTGTTAAGGTTCTGAGACATTGAATTGTTAAAACACTAAAGAAATCAAATCATAGATTCTTGAATGAATAAAGGAAGATTTTTTTTGGTGAATAAGTTGATCAAACCAAAAAAAGAATGTACAAATTCCATTGGCAACATGTTGGCATTTGGCATTTGGCCTTAGGACATCTCGCATGTGCACAAAGCCTAACTAAAGTGTTCTATTATTGACTACCCCATTTGATACAAACAAGTGAGGTTGAACAGAAAAGATTCTCATCTTTCGAATGCACAACTCAAATTACTATAAAAGGTCAAGCAATCTAGTATTTACGATATCGATGGATATGGCAACTTCTTTTAGTACAATAGGGCTCGGCCAGTTAGGATCGTATCATGAGAACAGATTAAGGGGACCAGATTTTTTAACAAAAGTATTTTTGGTTATAGCAATGCATATTCAGGTTGATCTCTTTCAAATATGGTTATCACAAAGTACAATAACGAACTATTAGACAATAAAATATGTATAAGGTTTCTAGAGGGGCTTTATTTTACAAACTTTGAATCTCCTACTTACCAAGAGACAACTCTCAGCCGTTGGATCAATCAAACATATTTTAAGGATAAAAAACAAGGAGGAACCATTCTCGCTAAAACAAACTTCCCAACCGCAAAAACACATCACGCCCATTCATTTCATCATCAAAATCAAAACGCCGCTTTCTCTTAATTCTCTCACTAAAAACAAACTCTAACTATCAAAATCAACCAAAAATTAACGGTAAAAAAAAAAAAAAAAAAAAAAAAAAAAGGAACAATCTTCAACTGAAAAGGTACACAAAAAATAGATTAAAATAAACCTACCGACCAAAACGATGGTAAGCTTCAAACTAATTATTTAGACGTTATTTATGATTCTACCGATTTTATACTTATTTATGAATGTTATTGCTATTTATGAACATTTTCAGATTTTTTTGTCAGACATCATCATGCAATTGATGATTATGTACTTATTTGAGATTTTGCTGTCATACTGTAAAAGAAGAAGTTATTTATTAAGATTTTTCAGTTTTTGCTGATTTATTAAAGATTTTGGAAAAATATCACATGTGATAAAACAGTTGTGGTAGATGTGGTAGTGATTTGAATGTGGTGATAAAACAGTGGTAGTGTTAGTGGTTTAGTTTTGATTTTTGGTAGTGGTAGTGGTAGTGGTAGTGGTGATGGTTTAGTTTTGACTTTTGGTAGTGGTAATGGTAGTGGTGGTGGTTTAGTTTTGACTTTTGGTAGTGGTAGTGGTAGTGGTAGCGAACGCCGTTTTGACTTTTAGCGTTCTTCGCGATAATTGATATGTTTTTAGCTTGTTACGAGTATAATTTTGATATAACTTAGGATGCGTTTTAAGTGTGGGAGATACATTACACAATTAGTGATCATGTAGATGTTAGTGTTATGCTGTTCTCAAAATTATTATGTAATTGTAGATGTTGATTGATTAGTGTAGATGTGTAATTGTTATGTAAAACGCGATAATTGATATGTTTTTGATATAACTTATGATGCGTTTTGAGTGTGACAGAGAAATATTTAATGGTATATCACCAGTGATAAAAACAGATGTAGTGATAATTGATTAGTTATTACACGATTAGTGATCATGTAGCGCGATAACTGATACATTTTTAGCTTTCTTCGTGGTAGTGGTGGTGGTATAGTTTTGACTTTTGGAAGTGGTAGTGGTAGTGGTAGTGGTAGTGGTAGTGGTGGTAGTGGTGATGATGAACAGCAATAGCGGATTACTTAAATATTTTATGGTATATCACCAGTGATAAAAACAGATATAGTGATTTTTTTTTTTTTTTTTTTTTTTGTTAGTATAACAAGCTCGTGATGATAAGTGTTGTACTTGAAATAACTATATTTCAAATACATCTAGATTAGAATTTATAGTGTCTTTTTGTTTTATATAACATAAGACATTAAAATTTTGATTTTGAAACAAATGTAGAAGATGATATTTACAAGCATCTGGAGACAATACAAGCTTTAAAAGGTCAGTTTTTGTCTGCTAATAAATCTTTAAACATAAAAATTGCAAACATTATGTTTGTTTCTAAAAAAAATTGTAAATGCAGTTTTGTCGACAAGCAAATTTTTGAGCTTATCTCCGAGATTGATAAGGAAAAAGGTAAATTGTAACATATAAGCATGTCTCCTTTAGAAAAATATCAACTGTGATAAACCCCGTATGTATATGATACTTGTTTTGACATTTAGCTTCGTTATATCACCTGTGATACAAATCTGATATGACATACTTGCAGTAGAATGTTATAAAATTGTATGTCACATAAACATTCAAAGTTTATATTTATCAGGAATAAATATTCATAAAAATTTACTTGGGATTTGTTTTGTGCAGATTGGAATACAAGTCTAAATCAAATGAAAAAGAAAAGAAGTAAGAAACAACCTCCAATTCACAAAGTCACCATATCGAGAAAAAAACAACCAACACCACCACCAGAAACAACAGAAACACCAACAACAGAAACAACACGTCCACCACCACAAACAACAAAAACACAATAGTAAACATCAGCACCCTCACCACAGAAAACAACCACAAAATTCACAAAGTCATCTATCACAAATACCTATCTAGAAAAGACACCCACAAATCAGATAACAAGCATTGTACGATCAAGGCTTGTTACACCATTAAATCAAGCATCGCCTGAAATGACATCACCAGAAAGCACACCAATAACAACTCTAGCAACCATCGAAACCACACCAACACCAACAACCCAAGCAACAACCATGGAAGAAACACCATCTGTACCAACACCCGAACCAACAACCCAAGAAACACCCGAAGCAACACCCCAAGCAACACCCAAAGAAACAAATCCTGGAGGAACTGTGATACAACCAGCAGCAAGTGCAGAAAAAGAAGTAAACCCAAAGGTGAAACCCAAAGAAGTGCAAAAAAAAACATAATCAGAAAAAGGAACCAAAGAAACAAAAACAACAAGAAACAAATTCACCGGTTGTAGTAACAAGATCAGCTACAAAAAAGCAACAAACCGAAAAACCCAAACAAACAAAGAAGGTAGAAAAAGGAAAACGAAAGAGAGGGGAAAATGAAGAAAAAGCTGAGGATGCAACAAAGAAGAAGAAGGAAGAAACAAAGAAGGTTGAAAAGGCAACAAGTAAAAAAAATGGAACAGAAAGAAGAAGAAAATGAAGAGAAAAAACGTGCAACAAAGAAGAAGAAGGAAGAAACGAAGAAGGGCAAGCAAAAAATGGAGGTGGAACCTGAGGAAGATGAAGAATATTTAATCGCATACAAGTCGTTAAGGGCTAAAACGACTGTGCAACCATTTTATGATGCAACACACTCACTTAGCCCGGAAAGAAAGAAAATGGTCAGAGAAATGGGATTTGGAACGTTGATTGATTTTCCAGTGTCAAAAAATCCCTGGAAAGCTACCCTACTTCATATTGACACATTTGGATGTGAAGACAATGCAAATCAAGTTTCCAAATGGGGGTTTAATAAAAATCACTCTGAAAAAAAATTAGGGGGGTTTTTGGGATACCAATGGGTCCTAAACAACTCTGCTCTGGACCACAAAGGACGTGGGATGACGTATTTATAAGACAATATATGGAACAATTCGAAAAAGAAAAGAATAACAACAACAACGTTATCAAAGGTGATTCAGTACGTAAGAAATGACTTCACATTTCAAATGAATTACCTAATGTTGTTTGCCAACCTGCTTGGGAAGTTGCTATATCAGCCCATGTCAAGTATCACGCCCTGAATATCTTATGACACTAGAAGAAATACCGAGAATAGACTGGTGCTCATTCATTTGGGAGTGTATGAAAGGAAGCAAGCATGGGTGGGATGACTCAACGCTGGAGAATTGGTACTACGGACCACACGCAACATTCACGGTAAGTCAAGGTTTTCTTTAAAAATTAAAACAAATATGATGTAGGGTATCAAATGTGATATTTTAAGTTAGTGATAGATAAGATGTATGCTATCACCAGTGATATTACAAGTTGTTTTTTATTAAATAGATGCCATGTACAATATCACTTGGGATACTAAAAAATTAATCTACCATTTCTTTTAATAAGTATAGATTTTAATGAATGTTTTGTTTGCTTGAAAACAGCTCATTTACTTGCATTTCACGAAGTTTGATGAAATGGATGTGCCACGAAAATGGCCAGCCATCAAAAATTGGAACACAAAACTAATTGAGAAAAGGCAGCAGATGGAGATGGACATTGAAGAGTTTGGTAATGTCATGGTCATCGAAGAAGATGATGACAATGAAGAAGCAGATATCAGGAAACAGAAAGAGGTAAGATACTCTAATAACATGATTTAATTACAAAATTAATTAATATGCAAAATTTGAAATATCACTAGTGATAAGTACTTATAATTGCTTTATTTAATTAAAAACACAACAAATATATGAAGCTGTTGAAGATAAGTTTGCAAGAGTTTTGAATGAAAAGAGAGAATTAGAGAATTCTATAAGGGTAAGCATAGAGATATACCCAGGAGATGAAACGATAAAGTTATTTTTAGATAAATACAATACACAATTCCAAGGAAGTCTTCAAATAGATGAATATGGTAGAGTGGTTGATAGTCAAGAAGGGACTAGCATAAAACATGGAGGAGATGATGGAAGTGACGATGAAGGGGGAATACTGAAGGAGAAGATGATAGTGAAGGAGGGAATACAGATAATGGGAATGATGATGATAGGGAAGGAGGACATGGAGAAGGAGCAAACAAGGATAAACAAAAAGCCACAGAAGAGGATGCTGCAGAAATATCTAAACAACAGGTTAGATAATTATGATTTAAAATACTTATCTGTATACAATATCACAAGTGATAAATTTTTACATAACAAAATGGTAAAAACAGTCAAGAAAAGAAGCAACAAAAAGATACAAGTCGAAAAGAAGCTCGTAAAAAGCAAATGTAAAAAGAGAATTTGAAAAACAAGAAGTCGAAAAGAAGAAAGAAGAAGTTTAAAAGGTAATATCACAAGTGATAAATTCTAATATAACAAAGTCATACAATATAATAGTTTTTTTTAATTTATTTTTTATTTTTTTATTAATGCAGGCTGCAAAAGAAGCAGTTGCAAAAGAAGCTGCAATCAAAAAGCAAGAAGACGCTAAAAAACAAGTTGCTGCGAAAGAAGCTACTATGATAGAGGCTAAAAACAAAAGAAAATCAGAGGAGGCTACAAAACAAGCTCTGGTGAAAGAGGTAGAAAAAAAAAGAAAATAAGCTGCAAAAGAACTTGCCAACAAAAGAGCTAAAGAAAAGGTTAGATAGTTGCTCTGTTAAAAAAAAGGCGAGTAAAGGCGATGTATTTTGGCGCCTTTGAAGAGCCCTTTTTAACGCCTCATGAGTTTATCGGTCTAGTTGAACTATTGTTAGTCCCTTATAGTTGAACTACTATTAGCACCCATTCATTCCTACGCATTGCATGGTTTTTGTTCACGTGCATGCTTTTGCGATAAACTTATGATCTATGGTTTGTAATAACTAGTATTTTAGAGATAGGGAACTCCAAACTTTAAGAATGAATGGTGAATGTATGCTTTCTTCTGATTTGCATAAATTACCATTCATTCTTATGCATTGCATGGTTTTTGTTCACATGCATGCGCTTATGATCTACCATTTTAGCGATATTGAATCGCAAACTTTAAGAATGAATGGGAAATGAATCAGTGTTATTGTTGTCAAATGTCTTGTTGATGGTTAGATTGTGGATTGTTGTTTACAGGGTGATTGTTTAAAAGCTTATATGTGGGCTTATGAGTTTATTTCTGTTTCGGCTTATATTACATAAACACTGATTTTTTGTCTTATTTTGAGAATTATAGTCTTATATGACTCAAAAATAAAACAAAATAAGCGCTTCGTAACATGTCAAACAAAATAAGCTCGAAGACATATAAACTTAAACAAAACACCTTGCGTAACGTTTTCATATCTAAACCCTATTAGATGCTTAAAACAGTCAAAAAGACGTCAAACTGCATACAAGAAGAAGAAAGGGCTAAACTTGCAGAATTTCAAAGCCCAGAAATTCAATATAAGGCATTCAGGACTGGGAAAGATGTTGCTGAACAAAGCAACAAAGAAAATGAAAAGAAAGAAGGAAAAAGGATTATGAAACCATCAGTGTACTTGAAATCACCTTATATGAACAAGAAGGCAGACACGATGGAACCATTAACAAAATCTGAAACAATGCTAGCTAACAACTTATTTTCAATGGAAGAATATATCATGTAAGATTTAAATTTGCTGTTAGTATTAAGGTTATGTTATTTATCACAAGTGATATGCTATATTTAAGAACCTAAATTTTATCAACTGTGATATTAAAAAACAGAGAAGAGGTATTCAATGATGGCAAGGGCACACCAGTACCAAGAATAGTAATGCAGTAAATTGCACCGGGCTTGCTAATAGAAAGTCAGGTAATCGATGCATTTGCGTCGGTCTTGAATTATGAGGAGAGGACGAACAAAGTTGGAAAATTGAAGACAAGATACTACTTCCCAACAGATGCAGTGGTAAAATATAAAAACTTCCAAAAAAATGCAATCATATATCTATGCGTTTCAAAAATTATGTAATATGTATTTTAATTTATCTTTAATCTATTGTCATGATACAGCTGCCAGAGATTCTGAAGACAAAAAAAGATGAAAAAAAGCAGTTGACAACTTTGAAAGAGTAATAAAAAAACTCATGACTGAAGAAGAAGCAAAATGGAAAGTGAAAGATGTGAAACTTGTATTCTTTCCGATAATTGCTCATGACCATTACTATGTAATAGTTTTCAACCTGGAGAAGGGCAACGTTGTAATACTGGACAACAACATTTAAGATGCGCCGTACAAAGATAAATACAAACCCAACTTTGATTTTGTGGTAAGCAATGTCTGAACCGAACTCTATTTAAATACTTATATCTTTTATACAGAGTAATATCACTAGAGATAAATTGTAGCAAGTAATATCACTAGAGATAAATTGTAGCAAGTAATATTTTGTTAATTTGCAAAAATCATTGCTTGTAAGTTACTTGATGAGGGTTGCACACCCAATCGTCGATACACTATTGAAAGAGAAGCCAGCTATAATGTTAAAGATGAAATGGAGAACCAAAGATAACAAGATTGACTGCGGCTTATACATGATGATGCATATGGAGACGTTTGAAGGTGAAGCAGGATCAAATTGGAAGGCAAACATCATTGATGAAAAAAATCACAGATATGCGGAACAAATGAAAAGAATGAGGATGAGGTATGCAGCAAAGATATTGTTACACGAAGTGAATCAAAAGAGTGAACTGATGTCAGAATACGCAATCAAGTTTGTTTGAAAACACAAGCATGATGAGAAAGAGATGCAAAAGGTGGTTGAAGAAGCTATCAAGAAGAAGATAGTCGAAGAAACAAGCATTAAATGTATTTAATGCTATTCCAAAACAATTTACATTTGTTTAAGTATCTTAGATTTCTAAACAACGAGATGGTTTAAAGTAGGTTTAAGAATCGATATGTAAAAACAATTGTGGTCAGTCACACGAAATGTGACTGACAATGTCCAAGTTTGGGAAATACCTAAGTAGATGGGTGGATCTATTAGGTACCGAATCACATTCCCTGGTGCTGGAGATTGAACTATATTTTGTTTTGGATTTTGCATATTTTAGTTGGATTTACATTTTGTTCGCATTTTAGATGCAAGTAGGACCGCTATGCCACGGAAAGTGACGAACATTGTCCAAGTTTGGGAAATACCTAAGTAGATGGGTGGATCTATTAGGTACCTGAATCACATTCCCTGGTGCCGGAGATTGTACTACATTTTGCTCTGAAATTTGCATCTTTTAGTTGAAAATGCTGACGTATGCTTTTAGATGTATTTTACATTCTGTTCTGGATTTTAGATGGAAGTAAATGCTTTTGGGTAATATGAATATAACATTGTTTATGTTCTTCTGCTGACGTATGCATGTATCTATCACTATATATATTTATGCTTTTGGGTAATTCATCGAAGATTTCGCTACTCAGGTAGCTTTAGTTTATATAAATAAATTGGTGAACCCAAGATAGGTAAATTTGGGATTATGATGAATTTTTTTTCAAAGTGTAAATGCTTTATTTGCGATACTTTGGTAATTGATAAGATGACTGCCAAGACGCACTGTCCTTAAAATGTATAAATGACTTTATCAAATTAAGAGACTGACTATTTTTGCAATGTCCTACCCTGTGAAAACATGTTAAGACTGGAAACAAAATTTAAATCTTGAGTCACCACAAAAAAATCACAAGCAACCAAAACTAGCCTACCTCCTTTTTCTTTTCTTTTTTTAAATGTATCACTTGATATTAGAATTATCACCAGTGATATAACTAAAATTTTATTATATCACATGTTATGTCACCTGTCATATAACAAAAAAGAAAAACAAAAATAAGTAAGAATTTATTACTTCCAAAATGTACTTTGAGATGTGAGCTTGTATGTGCTTGCTGTGAAAATTTTCAGTTGATTAGTATAGACAAAGCTTTTCAAAAATGTAGTCAAGGACAATCTATACATACACAAAGACATGCAAAAAAAGCATGATTTAAATGAATCATCTTGCACAAATATGAAATGAAACATGATTATGCAAATGTAATACAAAAACAATATTTAATTGTATCACAGGTGATATAAATTAAAAAAAGCAAAAAAGTTTACATAAAGTAAAAATAGAAGGACTGAAAATGTAAAGTTCGATAAACTAAAAACCAGATCTGGAAAAACACACACACAAATAAAAAAAACACGCACCCACAATCTATCCTTCGAAAAATAAACAACGAACTGTTGAATCAAATTCTGAAATACATAAATACCTCAAAAACCGGATAAGGGAAAACAAGCTGTTGAAAATATAGTTAATGGTATGACACTCATTTCACTATTATTTAAACATTACTTGAATTTTTATTACTGTTTGCGTATTTTATATGTGTTTTATATGCGTATTTTATATATGTTTGCGTATTTTAAGATGTTTTGAAACAATGATAAATTACGATTATATTAAAAATAATAAATAAATAAAATGAAATGATTGTTGAAGATAAGTGTATTATACTAGTTTATCATCGTGATTTAAGAAAATATGTCAAGACAAGATTTTATGCTATTGAATTAGAAGTTACAATAGCGGCAACTCATCTCATTGATTGTTAGATGTTTACAGCTGTTGAAACTAAGATTGTCGTAGTTTTGGGATAGTTATAAATTGAGGGACATTGTAGTTTGATTGAAGTTTTGCTAATACAACATAAAAAATCTTAAAAAAAGCTCACCACTCTTTATTACAACTTCATTCAAACTACATTGTGAAAGAAAAACGCTTTTAACATAAAAAAACTTAGTTTATACATTTTGAAGTTGTAACTAGTTTGAGTGAAGTTGTAAACTGAGGGACATTGTAGTTTGAGTGAAGTTGTGACTGTTTTAACATAAATGTGACATTGTAGAAGCTTAGTTTTGTAGTTTTGGGATAGTTGAAACTTTATTTGGGGTCGTTGTAAATCAAGGTGATTTGGTTGTTAACATGTAGAAAAGAAACGAAAAGGTGTACACAATACTTAAGGTAGTTTGGTTGTTAAAAACGTCTGTCCTAATTTGGTTAATTTGTAGATTCAATGATTGTGACATTGCCAACCAATGTATAACTGGATTCGCTATTATTTATGATATATTATATGATAAACATACAGACAAAACAGATGAATGGAAACCAAAAAGAAGAAAACAGTTACCAAGATTAGGATGTAAGAAAAAACGTTTTAAAGGTTTGCATCCACTAATAGAAGAAAAAGAAAAAAGGTTGGAGGAAAAAAAGAAGATGATGAAGGAAGAAGCAACAAAATTAAAGTCTGAGCAAGAAAAAGAAGCATCAAAAAAAGCTACAGAATAGGTTAGTTAGTTGTAAAATAAAGCATTATTAATAAATTAATTACTATCACTTGTGATAATGATTTGAGATAGTTCTGTGAATGGTATATCACAAGTGATAAATGCTAAAATATCACAAGTGATAAATGCTAACAATTTTATTTTATTATTTTATTTTACTACAGGATGCAAAAGAAGCTGAAAAAGAAGATTCTGCAAAAATGAAACAAGCTGAAAAAGAAACTCCGAAAAAAGTAAAAAATCGAAAGAAACTCACAAAAAATGATGATAAAGAAGAGAATTGTGAAAGAGAAAAGTAAAAGGAAAAAGAAAAATTGGTGAAATGGGAGATGATGTAAACGAAGAGATTGAAAAAGATGCAAAAAAGAAACGAAAGGTTTACACAATACTGAAGGGAAGGGCAACAGTTAAGCCACTTTTTGAGGCAATGTGTGGGTTAAGTGTAGAAAGAAAGAAGGTTATAACACAAATGGGTTTTGGAGACTTGATAGAATTCCCAATAAATGAAATACCGACAAAGCTTGCCTTCTTTGTGGTAGACAACCTCGACACAGAAACAATAAACCTTAGACTTCCAACAGGGAATTTAAAATTTTCTCCACAAACTGTGCATGAAGTTCTCGGACTACCAAAGGGATCAAGGACACTAGAAAGAGATGAAGGCCAAAGACAATACAATGATAAATTTGTTGAAGAATAGAAAGAACAATTCAAACACGAAAACAGTTTGACAATAAATGCCATGTCAAAGGAGATAAAAAAAACAACAAACACGGATTTCATGTTCAGAATGAACATTTTAATGCTGATTGCAAATGCATTGGGAGGATGTGATAAAAACTCTATTGTCAGAAAAACAATGTTGGAAAACGTGTTTGAAAGAGATGATGTGAAAGATATAGACTGGTTCAGATATATTTATGATTGTGCAAGCTTAACGAAACATGATTGGTCTGCAAGAAAGAATAATAGGACAGAGGTTGACTATTACGGCCCAGTTACATTCTTGATGGTAAGTAATAAATTTTGAATTATTTTTTCTTTCTAACATAAAATGTTATGAAAATATACATTCATTGAACTGATAAAATGGTTGATGAAACAACTTGCATATTTACATTACACAAAGTTTGATCAATGAATGAACCAGCTCTAAAAAGCCGGAACGCAAATTTGTTGAAAAGTAGGGAGGTTCTGGAAATTGATTTCAAAAACTACTTTGGGATGATGGAAATTATTGGAGATATGAATAAAGACGAAGAAGATACTCAAAAGCAGGTCAGTCTCAAAAAAATTAACTTCTTTGTTATGTCTTATCACAAGTGATAAAATAAATTATGTATAGTATCACTTGTGATAATATAGTAAAATATTAAAATACACTGTAATATCACTGGTGATGATGTATAACTAATATAATCTTAAATTTGAAATTCAATTACAGGAAGTGTATCAGATGTTAGAAGATAAAATAGAAAGCATTTTGAGTGAGAAATAAATGCTAGAAGAAACAATTAAAGAATATCTATGTAAATTCAAAAGGGATGAAAGACTTAAGCAATTTAGAGAAAGAATAAAAAAGATTTTCAGACAACCAAATGATTGTTTCAAAGGAAAAAAGTCTATTCTTATCATTAAGCTCTATATCAACATCAAAAGAGTCAAGCTCCATCAAATTTGGCACAAGTGATGATGAAGATGAAAATAATGTGTTAGGAATTGGAAATTCCATTATGAAGAGTCGGTCACACCAAATATTATCTAGCATAGGTTAGCTCGTAGACTTGTCGTTAGTTACGTTATTTAGGAGTTTATTAGTTAGTTTGTAGCGTAGTTTAGTTTAGAGTAACACCGTGGAGGAAGGACGGGTATTTACCCACCGTATGCCCGATCCACAAGCGGGAGGACGATATGTTGTAGTATAAATACCCTTCCATCCATGGAAGGGTGGTGCTTTCAATCTAACATTCCATATTTTGTTCATCAAGTCTCTACCAAGAAAACACCCAACTCTACTTTCTCTCTAATGGCTAACATGTATTTTGATCATCCAAGACCACCGAATCATCAACACAATAAATATTTCGATCCTACAATTGGTATCGAGCCAAGGTTTTGTGTTTTGATGATTTGTTGCGGTTTGAATCGTGTTTGTAGTCGTTTGTTTGTACTATTTTTCTTGGTCCGATAATGTTTTTTCAAATATTGTGATAAACGCCTTTTACATGGTTTCAACAGTACATCCTTTATTGGTCATATGAATGTCTTGAGGTTATTGTGAAAATTATGTCCTGTGTCAAGTATCTTTGTCCAAACCGTGTCATACATTTTTGACTTTTTCTTGGTAACAATCTGTGAAGGTTTTACACGGTCTAACTCGTCAAGTTATCATGGTCAAACATGGGTCAAAAGCAGTTTTTATGCAGATTTCTGGGTTTAGTATGAATATGGTCGGAAATATTTGGTCGGAAAACTCATCGGAAAAAGTACAAAATTCTTGCTAGCGACTTGTGCTTAAAAATTGCAAGAAGACTGTGTAGCGACTTGTCATTATTAAATGACAAGCGAGTTGTTAACAAAAATTAAAGCGACTTTTTTCTGGTGGCGGTTTGATTTTTGAGTCAAACTGATACAAGTTGGCGACTTGTATACAAGTTGGCGACTTGTATACAAGTTAGCGACTTGTATACAAGTTAGCAACTTGTTTACAGGCGACTTGACTTGACTTGACAGAAAGGATGAAGATGAAACGACCAACCACTGAATCAAAATACCAATTACCATCATCAACGACCTCAGTTATAATTAACATCATTGGTCCATTTGCAGTTCAAGTTATCGACTTTTCAACAGAAACCTATTTCAACTTTTCAACATCCAATCACAATCCTATCTACTCATCCTCCATCTCCTTCGTCTATACAAGAATCAACACTCTTCAACTAATTTTAAACAAACTCGAAATGAAATCAAAGCTGATCTCAGATTCATTCAACGACTCTTAACATATCTTTTAAAGATATCTTTCTTTTTTCGTTGAACTTTATTCATCATCGATCAAAGATAAAAAGGTTTGACTATATCCGAAAATAAAGAAACAAGCTTATAACATTAACGTTATACCTCGTTTCTTTGTCTCGTTAATTAACACAACAAGAATAAAGTCATACCATTTTAAATCCTACCTAAGATCCGTACAAAGATCTTGAAGCCATCTCCAAACCTCAAGCCATCCCTGTGGCGAGGTAAATATGAGAAGGTGCTTGAGTCTTTTAAGTGAAGAGATGAGATACATATTTATGATTTGAATAGGTTCTAGGTGTACACTGTCAAAATGATATGATGATGATTAAAGATAAGACTTGATCTAATATGTGTAAGAGATTTTTTTGGTGCGTTTGATTATGTGAAACAGATATGGGGGCGGATATTCATGAGGGTAATTAGGGTTTGGCATGAAACGGAATTGATATGATATGTGAGATGGGTTTGGAGATAAATGTGTGAGATGGTGGCTGGATAAGTGAGGATTAGGGTTAGTTGTTTTGATGATGAGATTTGTTTGATTAATAAGGTTTGATACTTTGGTGTATACATTTTCACGGAAAATATTATGTCACGGCTTGAATTGATGGTTGAACAATGTTGACTACGGGTTGTTTGTTGTTCGGCATTTCTTATTTGAATTTGAAGTGAGGTTTTCCGGCGTGTTTACTTATTTCGCCTTCTTTCTTTCTACCCTTCCGCCAAGATGACTTGTTTGGGCGCTTATTGAGTGTGATAAAGACTTGGCTATTTAGTTACGGTTGTGATTCTTTCTCGCTTAACCCACAACGTAACTATCACTCCGGTGTCTCACGCATTGAGGATACGTCAAGAGGTTTTGTACATTGGGTACACCGCTTTTTTTCACGAGGATTAGTACAAGTTTAAGTAACAAATCTGGGAATTCTACTTCATGATCAAGTTTGGTATATCGGGTTTACTTCACCAAGTGGTCACAGCAATAGCCGTCAGATTTCATGAATGATGTGTTTACCAAAGTGTTTACTGGATGGTTGATGATTTTGTTGATATTGGATAATGAACCGCTGAAGAACCGCTGCATGTTCCCCTAAAACAGATATTCACCAAAACCTAATTTGTCATAACACATTCAAGCTGACATTGTTTACGGTTTTGTCTTGATTTTGTAAAATCCCGCGAAAGAAACTATTTCTCGGTTTAAATCATAGACTTGTAAAATCCCGTGACAATGGAAACATCCGGGTAATAGTAAAGTGCATTTCGGATCTATCTTACGGTTTATTCTTGGTTTTGTAAAATCCCGCGAAGAAACTATTTCTCGGTTTAAACCATAGAGTTGTAAAATCCGTAATGATGGAACCATCCCGGAGAAAGGAAAGTGTATTTCGGATCTTATTTGATGTCGGTGCTACGGTTTCGCTCAAGAAGGGATAAAAGGTGTACTTCATGAATTGGATGTGTGTTTGGATATTCGTCATGGCGCTTTGGTTATTACATGGTTTTACGGGTTATGTGCTTTTAACCATGGTCGGATGAAACCATTATCAAAGTTCACTTTAAATGTCAAAGAAGGCTAGATTTGAGCTTTTAACCGTAAGATGTGACAACGGGTTAATTCACTATTATTTATTTGAGGTTGAAGTGAAATATCACGGTGAGTGTACTTAGTATCCGAAGGTATCGGGGATGGTTGGATGAAGATTCTTCATGATCCTTGTTCGAGCTTATTATCAAAAATGAAGACTTGGAAATCTAGTTATTGTTGGGTGACTTTTACCTTTTCTTTTACCACTGGGGAATTGGGCTCTTATCACCACAAAATAACTATCACTTTAAGGAGTTACGCTAGTAGTGCTCAAGGTCACATTCAATTGTGGATTTTCAAGAGGTGATGTACGCCTTATACTTGATGGTTGGTTGGATGAAGAGTATAGAGTACTTAGAGATTCAATGGAGGATGAAGTCTCGGCACCGCTCTTTGTTACATATGTGCAAGTTTAAGTCACGAGTTCGGGTTAGTTTACTTGTGGTCAAATTCATCATATTGGGTTTTCTCCATCACCGTCACTACAAAGAGCCTATTGAATGATAATGGGGTTGATTACATGTTTTGCCAAGAGATTGAAAAGAGAGAGATTATGACGTGAACACAACAGCATGCCAAAGCCTCGCTTTATCTTCAAAGAAAAGAAATGTGTATGCTTCAAGGCGCTTTATTATCTTCTAAGAAGAGAAATCTTCTTATTATGACCATTCTCATCAACATGCTTCATGCTTTTTCCATGCGCTTCACCATCAAGTGAACCGGCTACTATTGATTGTTTTCTTATTCCACTTGCTCAACTATAATGACGATGGCGACATCATGTGCTAATTTTATGGGGAGAAGTGTGAATAGATTACATTTGTTGAAGATATTCACTTATTCAATCAAGAATGGCATCTCCGTATGCAATTCTTGAGGGGGAGAAGAAGTATGATAATTTTGCATGGTTGATTGATATATGAGAATAAATGGTCGAACGGCTCCAAACTCATGTAAGAACCGAGCTTCTTCTTATCGGGTCATCTTTACATGGAGTTTCTTCTAAGAGTCGTTGGTTGACATCTTCATACGGACCGATGAGTTTATCGACAAAGTGCTTCCGGTTAATGCTTCACGATACATCAACATGATGATTCCGAACATCTCTCTGTTCTTGTTTGATGTGATTGGTAGTTTGGTGTTACCATTTAGTGTGTTCGCTGCGGGTCGATTGTCGATTTCCTTGATGAACATCTTTCGTTCTTGTTTGATTGGGAGGATTTTAGTTAAGGGATTTGCAAGATGTAAGTTAATTGGGATGCTTTTTGGTGAGATGAAGATGTTAACTATCTATTCCCCAACCGGACAATCTTGAAGAAGGTCGAGTCTACAATTGCTCTACATTTTCTCGCTACATGTTAGAAGACTAAAGACGAGTTGCATTTAACGATCTAAAGACTTCTTCTTAATTCGGGCATTTATCAAAACAGATTGTCGGTTTAGGGAGAGCACTAATTGGGGAGGGTGAAATGTCGATTTAATCCCCAATTAGACTTGCTCACATTACTTCAAAAAGTTGATTCTCACAAATATATTCAAGTGTTCTTCTCAAAAGATTTCAAGTATTCGGGCTTACAATGAGTTGTCGATTCAAGTATCAAAACCAAGCAAGGGGAAGGAGACACGATCTAAACGCGAGTAAACTTGATGAACTTAATACTTCTAAGTGATTGAAGATATCCCGGAAGACAAATGTCATTACCGCAGAGAAACTCAAGGTTTGACTCATGGCGCTTAGTGTTCTTATTCCAACTATGTGGGGAAGAGATGTTAGAGAAAGTTTCAAGATAAAAGAGGTACACAAGTACGACATATTCGGGGAGATAAATGTGTAACATGAGGGAGGTGTTATCGCTTATTCTCTCGCTGGGAATGTGTGTACTTGATTCTTGAGCTTCATACACATTCATCGTGACGAAAGATGTGAACATAGGGAGGTGTTCTTCATTACCCTCATGATGTGTATTCGGAGAGTTCTTGGATATTGGTGTACTTGGATTCTTGAGCTTCATACACATTCATCGTGACCTAAAGATGTGAACATAGGGAGGTGTTCTTCATTACCCTCATGATGTGTATTCGGAGAGTTCTTGAGCATTATACAAAGAGACCGATCGCATCAATTCAACTACTGGGGAATTGTTCTCTTGACACCTTTTGGAATGGATCGCTTGCACTTCAAAGGAAAAGGAATTTGAGAAGATTATTTAAATGTGGGATGATACGTTGTTGTTCTTCTATTGGATGATATAACCTCGAACGAAGAATCACGGTGATTATTCTTAAAAGGAGCAAAGAAGATCGATGATAATGGTGTGCTTCTATGCACCGGCTAAGGCAAGCTTGAAATAGAGCTTCAATCTGCTCATCTAATGGATTTTCGGTTTGGGGAAGTCGCCAAAGTCTCACTTTCAAAGGTTCAATTTCTATCTTCAATTCAAGAGCCCTCGTAAGCTTTGGTGGTGAATGTTTAAGAGATGATGACTTCTATCTTCTACAACGGGTCGCTCGATATCCTTATCTCTTGCATCAGATCATCATCTTCTTTAACTATATCATCTACTCTATCTTTGTATATATTTATCCGAAAACAAAATACAAAAATATAAAACCAACAAAACAAAATAGAAAAATATAAAACCTTCAAAACCCATAAAATCGTAAAACTTCAAAAATACCAAAATATGTTTTCACAAGACATGTCTTCGTATCGATAACATCTCACGGTCTTAGAAATGTCATTCAATAATGGCACGGGACCATAGATGAAGTTCGAGCAGGAGGTGTAAATATTCTTTTCCAAAACATGTCTCAAAATATGGCTTGCGCTATTTCGATCAGAACCTGTTTAACTATGGCTTGCTATTATTTCGATAGCAACCCGCTCTTCAAGAAAGGAAAGTGTTACGCTAAACCAATTTTCAAATATTTCGTGCACTTATCCTAAAACAAAATGAGGAAAGTATGTCAAGGATCATTGTTCCTACTCAAATATTTTTCCGCCTAAAATTCTTCGTAAAAATATTTGTTTTAACAAAATGGTGGTAAATGAGTTGCTTGAAAATCAATCGATTCGTAGTTTTCATAATAATTGAAAACTCAATCAATGACTTCAGCTTTTAAACTTTTCCAAAAAATGAGTCATTGATTGAGGGGAGAATGTTTTCAAATTTATATCATCTATCGAGCTTATCTAATTATCCTAATATGCTTAATTAAAAATGATGTTAACCTATGTTGAAGGACTAGGTGCCTAGGATATGATTGTTAGGATTAGATGATTAGAGTTTGATAAACACATTATTCCCATACCTTATATGATCCGATTGATATGTTGAATTGACTTTTATTAGTCGATTGTTGTTTGGGTGATGTCGACCACCATATATTTGTATGTGTGTTCACTAACGATGCGGTATATTGGTATATAAGAATGTTCCCGATCCGGATCCCACAATTGAAGATGATTGGATGCCGAAAGGAAAGGGTAACTATATCTTGGGTTGACAAATGAAGAAACGGAGCTTAATTGGACTTCTATGGAGAGTTGGCATGAAATGCAACGAAGAGGTCTCACCGCATCGCAGATGGTTTTCTTCATCAAGTGATTGAAGAAACGGAGCTTAATTTGACCTCGCTGGCATTAAAATGCAACGTAAGAAGTCTCACCGCATCGCAGACGGTTTTTCTTCCAAGCCCTACAACAACAACATCAACGTAAGCTTCTCAACCACCTAACGATCTTTGTGCAGGATAATTGTGATGATACCATTTTCTTAAAACAATTTTGAAAAAATATTGTTTTGAAAATGGAAAATATTGTTTTGAAAATAAATTGACTAAATTTTGAAAATCACCGGACTTCATTTTATCAAAACTTAAGTCACTCAATCATCGACTACGGTCATCGATCGAGGGGAGAGTGATTTAAAATAAATTATTTTCAAACAATATTTCTTCATAAAAGTCCGCTTTGTACAAAAAAATGTGGTGATCTAAAGATTTAATGTTATGTCATGGTATGATTTTCTTTAAAACTCAAAGATCTTTCAAAATGAAATTTTTTCTCGTTTTGTTTGATTGTGAAATTGTTTTATTTTACTTAAAGATCTCTTAAAACAATCATACCGACACTAACAATCTTTAATGTCTTAAATTGGTCCTTATCTCATCATTTTTCAAAATCAAATCTTGCCACGCCTTTCCCCAAAATTTTCTAAATGATTTAATCAATCGGGATCACAAATCTCAAATGGTTTGAAATTTTGATCGGGGAGAGATCGTGATTTAAATCTCAAATCTGTTTTAATGGAATTGGTTTTAGTCCTTTAAAGGCACTCCCGCCTCCATGTGCCAAACGATTTCAAATATACAATGCACATGTTGAGGAGGAGCATTTATCCAAAACCATATGAGTATTTAAATCGTGCACATTTTCTCCCATGTTTTCTAAACCTTATTAATCACTTGGGATCCAAAATCTCAAAGGGTTTGATATTTTTGATCGGGAGAATTTGTGATTTAATAATGAAATTTGATAAAAGGTGATCGCTTTGATTCAATTGTGCAGTCGCTCTCTCATATGTGCTAAACGCTCTCTTGAAGCACATATTGAGGGGAGCATTTCAAAAGAAAATAAACTATCGAGGTACAAAAGCTTTTATGTTTTAACATAAAGTACCTTGATTGAGTTTTAAATGGTTTCTTAATGGATTTTGTGATCGTGATGTACTTCAAAGAACTCTTTCCTCTATGTGATAAAATGATTTCAAATATCCTATGCACATATTGAGGGGAGAATTTACCAAGAAAATCAAATGGCTTTTTCTATGAAAATTGTGATCAAAGAAAATATTTCAAAGTCCTCTTGCCTCCATGTGCTAAACAATTTCTAAATCATATGCACATGTTGAGGGGAGGTTTTCTAAATGATCAAAACTATTAAGGTACAAAATGCTTTGATCTCGTATCACAAGTACCTTGATTGTTTTTCCAAATGATTTTCAATTGGTTTCAAGAAGGAATGAACTGCACCAAAAGACCGACCATTTTACTTTATGAATGGAGTTATAAGGATGGTGAGGTTAGGTATTAGTTCCCACGATCCGCCAAAACCGGAGGGATCTACCCAGGACAATCCACTAGATAGTGTAGAGTCCTTAGGTATGATGAAAAAGGAGAAAATGAGAAATGGGAAGAGTGCGGATCGAGACATAGCTAGTAATCGAATAAACCCAACAAGGTTCTAGTTATGAAGTCTCGTAAGCAATCAAGGGGTTGAAGAATGAAAAGAATTGAATGTGAAAAGGGTGAAAAGAAATAGCCTCCAATAATTCAACCTTAGGCGTAAACCGGTTCAATACATATGCTACCGGTGGTTACTAAGGTAACACCGGTATTGAAGACAAGACGTCATGGACCCAATGGACGACCGCACTAAACTTCCCAAGCTACTCAAGTTCCTCTTAAAAGGGCTTGTTTCATTCTCACGGGAACCGACATAATCTATCGACTTTCTCTTAGAGATTGTTGATATTGAAGAAGGAGACCTCTCCCTAGTCTCCGCATAGGAACCAAATGTGCACTATTGAGTCTAGAGCCAAGAGATCATCCACAATATCTCATTAGGACACAAAATTAATGAAGACTTGTTGTTTCACACAATGTGGAAAGTAAGAATATATTAAGAGTCCCACGATTATCCTTGTGGTATTGCCGTAACATCCGAGTGATATGTAAAATATTCACAATGAAGATGGAAATCCTTCTAGAGCCAACATCAAACAAGCTCTTGGTGGGTGACATGTGAGATCTTTTCAAAAGATCAAGCTTGTGACAACCGGATAGAAACAATGGGGAGATTCATTCTTGAATCAACCTTGGTCCAGAATGGAATTGACGAATACTTTTGGAAAACCGCTCGATGTGCAAATCTTCTTTTCTCTAGCACATCGAATGTGTATTCATGTTTTCAAACACAAAAGTATCTCGATTGAAAAATACTTTTGGAAAACCGCTCGATGTGCGAATCTCTTCTTTTATCTAGCACATCGAATGTGTACTCTTTCAAATATAAAAGTATTTATGATTGAAAATTGATCTTTCTCATAAAACCTTCGTCGTATTGCAAAACTCTTTCTTCTAAGCAATACGCGATTGTTTTTCAAATCATTTTCATCAATCGTGAATCTCAATTTGTCGGTTCACTCACTCCGTGTTGTCTTCTTTGAGACGCTCCGGTTTGAGAACGGCTAGAACAACCGCGAAACCCCGTCAAGGAGATTCTTAGGAATCCTACCGATCACATGCAAGATTTGTATCGATCAACGGGAACCGTGGGCGTGTACCTCAATTCAACGAAAATGATCAAAGACACTTTCGTGTGTTTATTGCTAACTCGTTGTTTGCAGGTACATTTGGACGGTTGCACCGATCGTAATTGAGGAGTCAATCCAAAGCCGCATGCTCACAAAGATCCACACTTAATTGAAGAAATCATGACCGGTGCATATCTACATAACCCGGTTCGATATTTTTATACTATGCTTCGCTACGCCGCAAATATCATGAACCAAGAAAGCTTCCGCTACTCGATGGAAAGATGTCATGATCCGTAAAGTGTGAGCATGTCGGTCCGAAAGTCACAACATCACATGATGGCAACACAATAAAGGGTGATCCAGAGATTTATCGTGGTCGATGATCTCAAAGAAAGCTCAAGATCATCAAAGATGTGGATCGCCAAAGACCTCCACTTTAAGTACAAAGCAATCGGACTTTGAAGAATCACTACTAAAGCACAAAGATGCGAAGTTGAAGAATTCAAGTCTACGAGCTCAAGATCAAAGATAAAATAGAATGCTAGGATTCAAATGTAAAACATGGGGTGACCTCCTTGGGGAGATTGTTAGGAATTGGAAATTCCATTATGAAGAGTCGGTCACCCCAAATATTATCTAGCATAGGTTAGCTCGTAGACTTGTCGTTAGTTACGTTATTTAGCAGTTTATTAGTTAGTTTGTAGCGTAGTTTAGTTTAGAGTAACACCGTGGAGGAAGGACGGGTCTTTACCCACTGTATGCCTGATCCACAGTCCTATAGGAGGACGTATATGTTGTAAGTATAAATACCCCTTCCATCCATGGAAGGGGTGGTGCTTTTCAATCTAACATTCCATATTTTGTTCATCAAGTCTCTACCAAGAAAACACCCAACTCTCTACTTTCTCTCTCTAATGGCTAACATGTATTTTGATCATCCAAGACCACCCGAATCATCAACACAATAAATATTTTGATCCTACATAAAGTGTAGAAGATAAAGAACAAACAAGTCCATCTTCACAGAGACCTAGTTTCGTCTTTATACCAGGGTCTCAGCCAAGCTTTGATCTAGGAATTGATAGCCCAGGAGTACAGTAAAAATCAAGTGATGAAGGAAAACAATATCAGTGCCTCAAATCTCCATACATGAACAAGAAGGTCAGCACGACAAAAGAGCTAACATAGGTGGAAAAACTCTTGGCAAGAAGCATCCTCTGTATGCAAGGAAATGAAGCGTAAGTTTATATTTAAAATTTTGATATGTAATTTATTATAGTTATCATTTGTGATAAAAAAACATATATTAGTTTCTTATATTTATCACCTGTGATACAAAAAACATTTACCTATATACACAGTTCCTTATACTTATCACTTGTGATATTGTGAACAGAGAACAAGTTTTCGTAGACGATAAAGGTTTAGGATTAATGAGAATGAATGTTCAATCACTAGCGCCAAGCTTGAAATTGAAATTCCTGTGATAGATACCTTTGCTGATATCCTAAACTACGAGAAATTGTTCTCAGATAGAAAGATCAAATGGCATTACTTTTATACATCAATGATGGTAAGATAAATTTTAATTTCAAATGAATGTATTTATGTATTAACTTTTATTTATTAATAATAATAATAATTATTATTATTATTTTTTAATTGTCAATCAGCTTATAGGAATATTACAAGATAAACCAGAATTGTTGATTAACAAAGTAGATAAACAATATGATATGTTTGAACATTTAATTGTTATTCAGATGGAAGAAGACATAAGCAGGCTCAAATTTGATGACATTAACTTGGTATATTACATTACTTATTTAAATTAATCAAGAAACTTAGTATATTATTTTAAATTTAATACTTTTTTCATGATAACAGGTATTCTTCCCAATAATAGCACATGGACATTACTATCCAATTGTTTTCGACATCGTTAAAGGAACATATGCCATAATAGATAACAACGATTCAGATGTAACATATGAAGGAAAGTACAAAGAAAATTACGAGTTTGTGGTAAGAAAATTATTTGTTTATTTATTTTTTAACAGTATAATATCACAAGGGATACTAGTCTATAATTGACATTTTATATTATAAATTTCGAGGGCGGTTTTGTAAGACACTTGTCAACATATGAACATCCAAAGAGATATGAAATGATGCATCAAACACAAGAACCAAAGAATATTAAGGATGGATTGGCAAACAAAAGCGTAAAAGATAGATTGTGGTTTGTACATGATGATACACATGAAACTTTACAAAGGAAACGTTAGATCAAAATGGCAAACAAGCATGCTAAAGGAAACACACAAACATCATCGAATTCATATAGAAAACATGAGATCAAGATACGTAACAAAGATGTTGCTTCATGAAATGAACGAAAACTGGAAGATGATGTCAGACTATGCATTAAAGTTTCTTGCAGAGAACAGGGACGAAAAAGAAGTAAAGAAGCTTGTCAAGGAGGCAATAAAGAGAAAGTATGCAGAACTAAACAACAATTGACCGAGTGCTTAATGTTTTATGTTTGGTTTCATGTAAAACAATTAGTAATTCTCTTCACCACTTATTAATCTTGATGTCGACTATCGCTTTGTAAAAACAATTATCTTTCTCGTTGTCGGTTGTAAACAATGATGATTTCTATTCAGTTGAAAGCTTTTGGAAAATCAGAATTCAACCTTGCTTTCGTTAACTTTATTCAAGTATCCAAATGTCAAGAATAATATGCCATAACAATATAAGAGAACTAGATTAGCACAAAAAAAAAAAAAAAAAAAAAAAAAACTTATTTCAATTATTCAATAAAGTCACAAAACCTAATACAAAACATCAAAACAAATTTAATCAAAATATTTAATAAAAGTCACAATAAAGTAAACTCATAAAAGGTATAGCATTTCATCATTTTTATGCTTTATCACAAGTGATAAAATGAAAAATGAAAGAAAAGTAATAACAATAGAAAATCATCACAAGTGATAAAATTGAAAAATTGGATAACACATAATGATAGACTCCACCTCAACCTCAAACTCAACCTCAACCTGCATGTCTCTATTGCAGGTGGTCATTGCCATGACTCCACTCAACTCGACAAGTACTCCTTCAAAGAGTTTCCTCATACTTCAAAGATTACAGTCAAATATTTACCCTTATCTGGACAAGTAGTCCTGTTATGCTCTGTCGACCCACAAATATTACATGTCTTCTTTTGCTTCTTGCCTTTATCAAATGCTTTCTCACGTCCACCCTTGATACGCTCCCTCATAAATCCCTTATTGCTCGCTTTCAATGGATTTTTAACACAAATTTTAGTAGGCTTTTTATACCCATAAACTCTTCAACAATTTCGTAAACATTACGGAAGGAACAAAGGCAAATCACCCTCAACTTCGCCAACTTTCTCGAGCTTGTCTACAAAAGAAGTCAACTTTCCTTTATTGTTACTCATCACATGAACACACGACTCAACTAAACCAGTTGCCTCAATTGCAAGCTTCTCTATTTCTTCATTGTTCGACCATAACGCGCCTTTTGCCTCCTCAAATCAGCAGGAATCAAATCCCTTGTCCAACGCCTAAGTGTATACAGATCTGGGATAGAAACAACCATGCAATTCTTAAACTTTTATGAACTTTAATTGAATGTATCACAGGTGATACCTCATATGAAACATAAAAAGAACATAATATCACAGGTGATATTAAAAACATTAAAAAAATCATTAATAAAAAACATTAAAACACACAATATCACAAGTGATATTAAAAACAATATCAACTTTTATGAACTTTACATGCATATATCACATGTGATACCTCATATAGACTTTTTAACAAAGAAAGTAATGGATAATATCACCTGTGATACTTAAAAAAAAACTTGTAAAAAAACAGAAAAAAGTGATGTACCTTGTACTCTCCAATGTCTTTTTGATACAAGTTAAGCTTTTCCTCGGTATTGTCTGAAGTACTTTTATCATCAACCACTTTTGGAACAATATCAGCATTCGGTTTTTCCTAAGATATAACAGAAACATCGCAACCCTCACCACAACTTTTAGACTTGATTGAACATAACCATGAGCCAGCAATTATCTCTTTCTGAACAAGAACAAATAGCTTACGAGTGTAAACCCTTGTTGCATGAATTTCAATTGCTAATGGCGTCAACAAAGCAGGAAATGAGTCAATCGACTGATGATCTAATCTTTCTTGTATGTATCTTTGTTTCTCCATTGCACACTCATAACATACCATGAATTTAACAAGTGTAGAAGTAGGAGACGTGAAATGTGAAAAAAACGAGTTCTCACTCCTGACCTAGATGTGATCCTCGTCAGTCCACATAGAGGAGAATCAACAAAAAAAGCGGGAATTCATGATGCCCCAATCCTATACATCTTATTCAACCACTTATGATTTAAAAGACCAAATTCAACCATTAACTCATTCCATCTGATCTCAAACTCCTCAGGGCCAATATACATGTTCCAAACAATCTTGTGAAATTTGATCTTGAAATCAGTATCATCATAAATTCTTGATACAATCTGAAAACAGTAAAAAAGAGAATCATTATACACAGCAAATGAAAAAAGCAACAAACGTATCACAAGTGATAGAATGAAAAAAACAATAAAGTGCCACAAGGGATACAAAAAGTATCACAAGTGATACAATCCAAAAAGATGCAAATATCACAGGAGATAAAAGATGCAAAATATCACAAAGAGATACCTTAGATGGAAGCTTTTGCATGATATGCCACATACAAAGCATGTGCTTTGAATCAGGAAGAACTTCAGCTATAGCCTTCCGCATTGCACCATCTTGATCAGTAACGATGATATTTGGAGAACGAACAAATGCTTTCTTTAATGCTTGCAGTAACCATACATAAGATTCAGTAGTTTCATTTTTAAGAAGACCAGAACCAACAATCACAGATCTCTTGTGATTATCTATTGCAGTAAAAGGCACGAAAACCATCCGGTATCTGAAAAAAAGAAGTGTCTCAGGTGATAATATATACAAAATGTAGAAAAAGCAAATGCAAATATCATAAGAGATATTAAAAAAGGTTCAAAAAATATACTTGTTAGTTTTATATGTGGCATCAAATGAGACGATACCGCCAAACTCTTTGTAATTCAATTTAGCAACTTGATCAGCCCAAAAGAGTCCAATAAGCTCACCATTCTCAACAAGATAATCAAAAGAGAAGTCTGACGTAAATTTCTTCCAATCTTCCATACGGTTAATAAGCATATGTGCATCACTATCTCCTATGAAATAGTTTATACCACGAACTAGATTGTTAAACTCAGTCTCTGCACCATGAGCAAGTGCTGAGGACCCTTTCAACCCGGTATACAAACTGTGAGCTCTAGTCGCCCCAAGATAATAACTCGAAGCTTTGATTATAAAGAGCTACTCAGTGTATGTTAGCTTCCTCTCACTCTTGGACAAATGCTTATACTCAACACGATCTAGTTCATGATTATGTTCCACATCGAATGTAGTAAGCCTATATTTTCTAGTACCAGGCATCATATGAAAAACTTCACGTGATTTGCAACTAGTAACTCTAAAGTTCGAAGTCCTCACTTGTTTGTCACTTTTCTTAGGAGCTAACGTATTCAAACGAATTTTCTTTGGGCATCCTTCCCTATTTCAAACTAAATACTTCTCTTTTACAAATCCATTGATTCGTCGGGAAACCAATTATAGAGTTTTGTAGTATTTGGGTAACTTAAATGTATTAGATTTGAGCACCGGGATCGTTCCTAGCGAGGGATGAATGGAGTTTAACAACTCACGTCGCGTGATTCAGGATTCGAATGGGTAAAAAGGATTTTGGATGATTTCTAAACTATGAGGCAAGCAATAATAATAAAAGGCAATTAAAACTACTGAATCTATGATGAAAACAATGAAATTAAAACTAAGTACGCAAATTTAAAGTAGAACGCGAATTACGTAATTAATAAAGCATAAATTTAAAGCAAACTAATCTATTTTAACCTCTAAAAATGATCTAATATTTTTATACAGCTAAAAATGTTATTTAAAAATTTATTTGAAATTTAAAACTAATTTTACGGTTTTTCTAGATTTATTTTGAATTAAAAACTAATTTTAAACTTTTAAAAAAAGATCTAAATTGCTAAAAATTATGAAAACTATTGAGAAACTTACAAAACTATTTTTCAAAAATCTTAATCAACTAAAAAGATTTTTCAAAACTGGAATTACATTTTTCTGACTTTTTCTCAAATTATTATGAATTTAAAACTGTTAAAATCTAATTAAATTACTAGAAAATACTATTTAATCTATAAAAAATCTGTAAAAATACTTTTTATGACTTTTTGAATATTCTAAACTTAAAAAAATTGAAATTGTATTTTTCTGATCATTTTCTGAATTATTAGGATTAAATGCTATTTAAAAAGCCTTAAAAATGAATTTAAATGCAGAAAAATAGCAAATTGACAGAGAAAATTATGGAAAATTACAGAAAAGACCTAATTACTACTGAGATTCCATGAAAAATAACAAACACAACTTTAGAATAGAGATTAAGCAAAAGGGCAACAACTAAAGTGAAAAAAACTAAATGGAAATAAGCAATTTGCACAATTAAGCTACCAGAAGTTCCAATAAACTAGAACTAAGCTTAACTAACTAAAATAATCCTACTGAAACTGAGATAGACCATAAAAGCACAAGCTAAAAGCAACTTAGCACAATATCAGGTTCTAAAAAGCTAAAGCCAAACAGTCTTTAAGGGGCTACTTTGAGCACAAAATAAGCTAACTTAGAAAATTACTAAAATTAAACTAAAAATATCCAGTTAAAGGCAACCAACAAGAGTGCTTATATCTAGAATTACAGCTAAAAAGGGCTAAAAATGAGAAAATGAAAATTCAAAAACAAAAGCTATTTAAGCAATATTGGACTGGTGCAGAACAGATAAAAGGAAAGATAAGGGATTTGCAGATCAAGTTTAAGAACCTAGATAAGCTAAAGTGGGCTTCTAAAGGAAATTCCTATAGAACCTATACTACTATCTATCTAATGAATCAATAAGCTAACAAACTTACTACATCATAAGCTTAAAATCAGCTAAGACTAAGTAGTGCATCAACAAATTTAATGGAAGAAAAAGGGACAGTATGCAGACAACAATTATCCAAACTAAAAGCTCCTAAAGGGAAGTAAAGCAAAGTAAATCTAACCTACTCTAATGACTATCAAAAATCCTCCATAATAACAAGTGGGAAAATAGAATTCAAGCCTAAGCTTATGCTGATATGGAGCAGATAAATGTGCAGCAGGACAAAACCAAATTATACTGAAATTCTATTAAAACACTTCACAAAATCAGAATTAAGATTGAAACAGTTTAGAAACTAGTATTTAAACTAAGAGACCTCAAATCCAATTGAATAAGTCCTTTTAAACCTCAAAATGATCTCATTACCAAACACCCCTTAAAACTTTAAATAACACTATCAATTAAATGAACTTGATGAAATTTAGCAAAACTATACTTGAATAAACACTTATTTAATCAAATGACAGAATAAAACCATAAATCAACCAAGACCCGTTTGACTTTTGGATTTTTGACTTTATTTGAGTTTTCTCAAAACTAAGAATTTAGGACAAGTAAAATCAGAAACAAGCTCACATAAGCTTGGATAATCTTATACAAGCTTGCTTTTAGGAAACTTAAGCTGATGTAACAATAACAACAAAATGATTAATCTGATTAACAAGGAATTGAAATTTTTAAAAGTAAATTGCATTAATCAACATAAAAATGAAATTACAAGATTAAATCTGAGATTACAACTGAAAATTACCAATTACACTATTAAAAGCAATTTAAATGACAGGAAATGAAAAAGGTCAAAATTCCTCTAATACTTGAGAAATTGGACGAGTTCCTTCTTTTGATTGAATGGGTTTATATAGCAGAAGCTTGAGGCTTGGGATGCTTCTAGGCGTTCAATCTTGGCCTTTTATCTTTACACTTGTCATCCTTTCAATTATTAGCCCTTGGATCAATGAGATGAGGTGTTATGAACAATTAGCTTCCTCCAAACTGCCAGCTTGGCAATCCCAATGATACACACCCTCTGACACGTTGTCAAATGGTTCTAGAAACTCATTAGTACGGGTAATTGGTGGGAGGTGTCGGATAAAAGTGATTAGGAAGATAAACAGTAAAACTCTGATTTTGGGAGCGATGGGGCTTGGGGTATTTTTTATTTTAATTTGACTTTGGGTAGGGTGAGTTGACTGGTAGTTTAATGGGGATTTGATCATGGTATACGGGTATAGTTTATTTTGAGAATGGGCTTGGGGTGTTAATAGAGTAAATGGATTTGGGCTTTTGTTTTGATATAGTTTAAACACTTAGGTCCATTTAATATTTATTAGTGAAAACCAAGGACCATAAATGTAATTTAGGAAAAGTAAGAGGTGTGAATGGGAAAATGGATAAGTGGAATTTATGAGGGGTGAATTGTGTAATTATGGGTTTGCGAGGGGTTGAAATGGTAAATTATGTAAAGTTGAGGGGTTATTTATGTAAAATGGTAAAGTGAAGGGTAAATTGTGAAAACTCCCAAATCATGTTCCGAACTCCGTAATTTGATCTTTTAAGCATCAAAATCCCAGAAATATCATTCCGGCATCGGCTTTTGCACTCTTCTTTCTCTCGTGCTCGGTTTTCTTCGGTTTTAGCTTTCTTTTGTCTGTTTTGTCATATCCGTACCTGCACATGCATAAGCTCAAGAAACCAACAAATATTAGACATGAACGGCTCTTTCTTGGTTATTTTGGGTCTATTTTGGTAAAAAAATGGTATGTGTTTTAGCACATACCAAAATACCCCAGACTAGCCGATTGTCGTGTCCTCACGCAATGTAATCAATTCACGCTTCTAAAATTAAGGATTTTAATCTCTTTCTACTAAACCTATGAAAAGTAACAAAGATTCCTCTAAAGAGATTAAGAAACCCTTAATTCTAAAAACGCCCCGTTTACCTTTTAATTCACTATAGATATTACGATTAAGCACATTCCGATTATGAGTGACGGTTTGTTGAACTTTCATGTCAATCGATAACTCCAACCTCTTTCAAACGACATTTTAGGATCACGGAGTAGGAAACACAACTCAGCGATGAGTGACCATACGGATAGAATACATCGTCCCTGATTTTTCACAAGTCCCCAAACTAAGCGTAAAATCGAGATCATTGTTAAATATGACTTTAGATGCTAACACTACCCATGGAAGTTACTTGTGTAATTACCTTTTGCTTCCATTTTCCTATTTTCCTCTATTTATTTTATTTTTGGTGAGAAATGAATTTCTTCAAGTTTCTCGTTTTGATAATTTTTAATCCGATAAAGATATGAAGCTAAGACGCTAATTAGTTTTCCATCTTCCCTCGAAAACCGTTGCATACAAGAATGAGGTCCACATCAAGTTCTTAATTTAACACGATTTAGGGAGATATCCTTTTTATGGCGACCGAAACAACTCATCTACGAGTCCAGAGACAGAAGCTTCTATTTAGATATCTCCCGGATTCAAAATTTGGCTTAACACTATTTTAGCACATTTGCATTTTTGCAATTTTGGCCCTCGGTCTTTTCAACCACTAATTCAACGGGATTACTGTTTAATCATAAGTCTTATTATGACTTTGGAATTTTCCTCCACCTTTTTGAAGTCCATGACAACGGGGGTACCGTTGGACATAGAAAACTTTTATGGCTTTGGATTTTTCACTTTAATACATTTGAGCTTTATTTCATGTTAATTTTTGTGTAAAACTCCGAATCCCACGGCTTTTATAACAATAGAAACAATAGCAGCAAACTATCAAGAATCAGTTGGCTATTACACCGCAACACTGACAGTACCTTGATGTGTACCCAACTCTCATAAACAAGGATTCTCTAAAGAAGATAAAGAACTAACTATCGCCAAAAACCTAACATCTTTAATTATTTATTCACAAATATGGGGTGAGACAATTTTGTGGGAGCAAAAAGCCACAAGTACCTTCGATGAGCTCTAAAGAGAACCATCTACTCCACGCTTAGCATCTAAACTCATAAGTAACTCTATCATTCCTCGATCTCCGCAAATTTAAAATCTCAAATAATGAGATCCGCGGATGCTTAGCCGATAATTAAATTATCTATGGTTAAGGGTACAAGCTAGGGCTCAACACGCCCGGTCAAGTCGTAATTCTATTCCTACTCTCACCAATGAAAGTCAACAAGGTGTCAAAACATATATTAACTTAGCAAATGCTTCACAAATAATCTCAAGTCTCGCATTTTTAAAGTCACTTATTAGAAACTAGCAAATCTTTCAAAGCTTCACATATTTAAAATCACTTAGGGAAGCTTGCAAGTTCTTGGCCTTGTGAGCTAGAATCGCATTTTATAGCCTCTTGTCTAAGCAATTAGCAAAGACTTTTTCAAGAAAACGCATATTTAAAGTAACTTCTAAGAAACTCGCAAAGACTTTTCAATCATAAAACTAGCAAAATCTTACAAATTTTTTTAATTTTTCACATTTTTGCACAATTTTTCATTTTCTAAGGAAAAACGGGGTTGCGAGAGTACACGGCAAAGAATAAGCAAGTGCGGTCCAATCAAATCGAAGATTACCCACCCCAGACTAAAACGAAACATTGTCCTCAATGTTTAAAGGCAAGGGTATCAACGAAAATCTAAAAGCCGTTTATTAAGTATGCTCAAAGATAAACGTTAGTCGATAAGATTAGGATATCAGATTTCCATCAGCATCGATCATGAAACTCGAGTAGAGAAAAGACAAACTTTGAGCACGAGAGTCTTCATATCGGGAAAATCCTAGACAAAACATCACAAACAACCAAACACAAGAAATCGAAGAGGCTAACCCCTTCACGTCACTTATTAGAAAATAGAAAGAAGATAGAGATAAGCTTGGGGTGCCTCCCACGAAGCGCTACTGTTTTACTTCACCGAGTCGCTAGCCTGACTCGTCCCCGAATTCATTTGGTATTGGGGAAGAAAATGGTAAAGATACTAGGGTCAAATATGGTGTCCTCATTCCCGAAGGAATGAGATTGGGCGGGATGGGTGGAGAAGAAAGTGTCAGGCTTCAGCACATAAGGCATAACTCCCCCAAACTTATATAAGGCATAAGAAAGAATGATCCATCATCCGGCGGTTTTACGGGTGGACGAAGGGATGATGGATAGATAAGAGAATACTCCAAAGAAATCGGGAGCTCATGGTAAGGCAATAGATGTGTAGGCTCAACAACAAAGGCATCCATCGGAGGATCCTTATCACGAATGATGTTTTTAACAAGAAACTCATCAATGAATATCCCGGGTTTAAAGATTTTGTCTTCACATGAGGGCTCAACGGGATAAGTGAGGGTCGACTCAACAGAGGAAGGAGAATCATCATCAAGTAACAACGTATCCCCCTTGGGATTATGCACAACATCCTCAATACCCGGTGGTATCAAGTCATCAATAGCATCCTCAATGATCGGGTCATTCGTCGGATTATCAAAAATCTCGTTCATCACTTTGCTCACATCAACCTCGAAGTAGAATCGCTCAAGAATCAGAGGATAAACATCGGTCATAGTGGGACTGCCACTCATCTCTTTCATCAAATCGTAAAATCTCAAGCTTGGGATAAAAATCACCATCTTTTTCGGAGATAGGAGGCGAACTTGAATTATCGTTTAGGGCTTCAATCTTGGAAATGAGAAGATGTACATTCAACAATGTTTCACGTAATGCTTCTTCCTCGATCTGAATATCATTGGGCTCAATCTCTTCATCTTCTGGCTCAAAATCATTTACTTCTTCTTTGTGGTCGGGCTCAGAAGGTAAATCGTCGACGAAATCTATGTCTCCATAAGAATCATTATCGGAATCGGAGAACATCTCAACATGATCATTCGAGATAACAAGAGAGGGCTCATCACAAATATCATCAACAACCTCAGACTCTCTTGGGATTGGGACAAGGACCTCAACACTAAACGATTCCGTTTCCGGAATAGTACTAAGATGCTCATCCCCCATTATGAAAGAGTCAACGGGTTCATCAATTATCGAAGAAACAGAATCATCAACCTCTTCCAAAAGGACGTCACTTCTCTCAACCGGTGTGAGTGAAGGGGAAGGGTCGGAAATGAGATGCTCAGAAACGGGAGTGGTTTCAGCCGAAAAACTCTCATAATATTCTTTCATTTGAATGGAATCCTCATCATCATCGAAAACGAAAGGCTTGCGATATTGGGCTATTGTAGCATTGTAGACGTCGTCATCGGTGGCTTGACAATCGTAAAAAGGATGGGGACCACCACAATAATCACATCTTTTGGAAACGGTATCCAAAAAGAGGTGGTCCAGAAGTACAAATTACTACTAACTTGAGTCTTATTTGCAGGAAATTATGCACTATACTCTTGTTTTCTAACCTTTATTTTGTAGATTTTCAAAATACACATGAAGATTTTGACACCATAAAACTAAGGGGAGCTTTGTGTCAAACCATACATTGCAAATCCATTTGCAACTTGATCCTTATTTGGATTACTCTTCATGACACCCCATTGCAAAGTTGCAATCTTCAAGGGGGAGCATTTTTCGTCACAAGGACGAACCAATTGCAAACACAATTGAAATACATTAGCTCACTTATTTTTATGTACTTGACGCCCTCACAAAGGGATGGACTCGTCAAGGGGGAGCTAAGATGAGAACGATTCCCGTCACTTACTCACTTTACATCTTTTCTTTTTACATATTTTTCTTAACACTTTGTATTAGTTTCTTTTCGACGCTCTTTTTGTTTCGACAAAAGGGGAGAAGAGAGTAAAACTCTAATTCAAACTTTTACTAATTTTAGTTTTCCTTAAAATAATTTTATGTTTTGTCATCAACAAAAGGGGAGATTGTTAATACAAATAAGCCGTAAAACGCTTATTTATATTTTACGATCTTCTAATGTTTTGTCAATAACAAACGTAAAATCATTTTAACGAAACAAATAAAATACGTAAACTGTTTGAGCCAATAGTTTTCTAACACACTTACATTTTCACATAAAACACTAAAACAAGTATGAGTGATTTTATGATTTAGAGATACATATGTACAACAACTAGTGTTTACATATTGAGCTAACATACTTACCTAAGTATGTACTAAAATGGGTAAAAACAAGTATATACTAAAATGGGTAAAAACTAACAAATGGTATTGACCCATAACCTATGGTTTTGTCCAAACCATTTAACTAGGTTCATTGTATTCGAGAGATAGTATCTAGAAAGAAACCCATGGATCAACCCATAACCCATGACCCATGACCCATAACCAAAAATACCCATGGGCAAAGAGAAGCGCCCCACGGATCCCTAGCTTTACGCTAGACGGATCCTCATGGGAGGGATCCCGATCCGGGAACAATGAACTTTCTCCTCTATAAATAGTGAGCCATTTCTTCCTTTTGGTTCACCACTTTCACACATACTTTCTCCAAGTATTGTACCTCTCTAACCACCGATCCTAAGAGATCTTTCTATGTAGTTTGTCTTTTGTTTTGTGTGATTCTCTAGGTTCCTCTTAAAGGCGAGATCACCACTTCAAGACGAGCAAGCTCAAGTCCATGAGTTGCCATGTTGTCATCATCAAGAAAACCGAGGTTCTCTTGTTGATAGTTCTTTCTTCCTCCGTAGAGATGTTGTGTTGAAGGCATTAGTGAAGGATGCCGAAAGAGTCAAGACGAAAGCATTAGTGAAAGATGCTAAACGTCCGTGTCAAAAGCATTAGTGAAGAATGCAAAAGATGTCAAGACGAAGGCATTAGTGAAAGGTGCTAAGCGTTGTGTCAAAGGCATTAGTGAAGGATGCCTAAGAATCAAATCAAGTGGCATTAGGGAAGAATGCTTAGGTCGTATAATCGATGAGGTGCATCGTTATACATATAAGTATTTGTTTATTTCCAAGGATGGTGATATCCTTGATGGTGTTGTAACAAGGACTGGATCTCCTTGAGATTAGGTGTTGTGTTGTGATGGGTAGTAGTTCCTCCATAGTAATGGAACTAGGAGCTTAGCCTAGTACCTAATAAAGGGTAGGCGACGTTGTGATAGGTGTGGTTCACCTTGGAGTGAAAGAACCCGGTGGTTATCCTAGCACCGGAAAAAGGGTAGGCGACGTTGTGAAGGCTTCTCCGCCATAAGGAGATTGGTGTCGTGTAGTGTTTACGAACTATCATGTAGGTGACTCGGGGAGTGGAGTAGGGCAAGGAATGTGTCCTTATATCCTAACCACTATAAATACTCGTGTCATGGTTATGTGCTTCTTACTCTTTATCTTTCATTACACGTTTATATATCTATCTATCAACGTCCAACATAAACAACCAAATAGATTGACATAAGTCACTCTAAATGTATTAAAACAAAGTTTTAATCGGTAAAACTATTCAACCTCCCTTCTAGTTTTCCACAATTGGCATCAGAGCTTCGTTACCAAGTTTCTTAGATTATGTTGTACTTTAAAAACTTGATACGATCCGTGTATGTTTGAAAACTACAAAGAAAGTTTTTTTTAAGTCATATTTTAAAAATCATTATAATGTTTATTGTTGGACAATGATAGAATATTCTAACATTTTCCTTGTTTAGTATTGTCCTTCTCACAACATGAATCTGGAGATTCCAAGAAGATCACAATGCTTTTCATCTAAATACTTCTTTTCTTAAAAAGAATATTTAGCAAAGGTATGATGGCTAATAATTTACTTTTGATTTTATTATTGTTAAAATCTTAGTTGCATGATTTATATCTATTAGTAATTACTTAAGAAGTTATCTATATTAAAGTCATCATCAAGAATAGTATTGTTCGACTAATTTGTATAAACTACACTACCAACTTGTAATAATGATATCTTGGTTATTCGATAGCCTCTATCATTATTCGTCACAAAGGGTTTATTGACACCTCATCTATGTCAATAAATATCCATGTGAAACTTCTTATATTATGATAAAATGAGATTTTATTATAATGTTTGAAAAACTTCCCAAGAATTATGACTAATTCTTAAAAAGGGAACCACGTCTAATAGGAATAGTATTAAATCTTCAAAACCTCAAATCACAAGTTTTAGAGCCTCAACATCAAAACACTAGACGTTTTAGAACTCCCAAACCAAAGTTATCAAGGAATGTTTGAGCTGATTCTTGATGTCATGCCGGATCCCTGCGTTTACACTATCCGGATCCCAAATGAGAGGGATCTGCGGGATCCGTGCAATGAAAGACAACATAAGTTAAAGAATGATCACCGTGGATGTTCCACAATTATATTCACCTCAAAGACTCACGAACAAGAACTCGCCTACTCGCTCAAAGGAGCAATTTGATCATTTCTCTCAAGCTTAACAATCACTTGTGTAAGTATAATCTTCATTACATTGTTAATTTAATTCCTTGATTTCTAGGATTACAATTTCTTCATCTTTAAGAGTTGGGTTCAAATGGGTTTATCATAATTTGTCACCACATTGTTTTCTAAGATAATCTAAATCAAAGAATTAACATTGTTAATACAAATTAAACACATTTCTTGAATTCAACAAAGATGATGAGAGCAAAATTGTGATCAAACCCTCTAGGTTACTATTCACAATTAACACCACATTGTGGTTGTATTGTTTAGGAACAATCATGCCAAGCAACAAGCAACAAGATTACCAAGACACCGCTCACTACATAACCATGTACCATAGGAAAGATGGACTAAGTCCGGACGATAGGAAAGCCTTTAAGATGCTTGAAAAGAGACTCTTTCACGAAGGTAGAGTTGTTGAACCTTCATTTCTTGCCAATACCGACATAAGGGAAGTTTTTGGAACTATTGGGTTTGATTGTCTATTGGACATAGACGAACAAATTTGCCCGGTCTTTGTACTTGAGTTCTACAAGACCATGAGAATAGTTAGAAATGAAGATGGTTCCATCTCGATCATTTTCACCATCAATGAGCAAGAGTTTAGTCTTTCACTTGTAGAGTTTGGAAGAATTATAGGGGTTCCATACCAAGGGGTTTGCATGTACTCCAATGAATGGTCTTTGGAAGAACTACACTCAATGATTGATCATCATGCTATCTACCACTCCATGATCCCGGAAGCAACCACGGTGAGGGACACCGTGTTCATGCCAAGAGCATCACCATCAAGAGTCACTAGGAACTCAAAGGTGATCTATATGGATCCTTTCCAAATGGAACTTTCGGAGATGTATGCATTGTATAGGAAATGGGAGAATGTGGTGAGGGAGAATGTGGTGTGTCTAGTTGGAAACAAGGATCACCCCAACGCTTGTCTAAGCTTCATGATCTATTGCCTAGTGACCGAGACTCGTTTCAAAGTTGCTTACTACATGATCAAAAGAATGGAAAGTGTAAGAAGCATGGACAAAATGGTACTCCGTCACGCAATGCTCCTAACCCGCCTTGCTAAATTCATCTTTGCATTAGATCCTTCTCCACAATCCTATGATCATAGCTTTTGCAACAAAGTTATGGTACCATTAACCGAGGGTAGAACAACAAGGTTTATGGTGGAAGGCAAGAGGCCTCATCCACCCACGGATTCCTCGGATGAAAGGGAGAGACAAGGAGGAGGTGAAGGAAGTAGTAGCAACCCACTCGGAAATACCGATCTTGGCCCCTTGGACTACATTAACCAATTGCCAAACATTCCTAATGAATCACCCGAATGGCAACAAACCAAGGGAATCTTCAAGTGCTTCGCTAATTTCTTAAGGAAGAAGAAGTAAAGATGCTATGATAAAAAGTGGAGGACGGGTGAGGACGTGAAGGAGAAAAGAAATGAGGTAAGGTCATAGACCTAAATTTGTGAAGAACAATTTCAAACAATAGGTTGTAACACTTAAACAATGCTTATGTAGAATAGTGTAGTAGGTAGATCTTGCCATATCTTGGCACTAAACAATCGTAACTTAGGAACTTGTAGAATGAGATTTTACGACTCCTTGAAAATATTCAAGTGGTTGGCGTCACTCATTTTAGGACCTTTTAACTCTCCCTACTTTGCTATGACTTATATTTGTTGTGTTCTTGCATTTAGTTCCTATAGAAACAACTAGGAGAAGCATTTACTAAAAAGTGCAAAGTTGCACATTTGTTGAAAGCCTTCGATCCGCAGAGGCGGATCCCAAGATTATAACTAGCGGATCCCTCCCGAGAGGGAACCGCAGGATCCGTGACCACTGATAAGCAATACATACTTGCTTACATCAAAATAGCTTACTAGATCACCTCACACTAGTCAAATATAAGATACTAGAGCCAACTAAGTCTTCCTCAAATAGTTGAAAGCCTCACACTCATCCATGGCTTACCTAGGATATATTTCAAAGTGTTTTTGATTTATCAACTCATCAAAACTCACCATAATTCCGCTCCAACGCTCACACATTATTTGCCACATCTCATAACACTTAGTTTGGTATATCCATCAATTTTAGCAAATTGATCTTAATCACTTTTTGACTCAAAATTAGGCTCAAAACTAGTTTTTTTTTTATTTTTTCTTTATTTTTAAAGATTTTAGTAAAAATTTCTTAAGTCATCATCTGACTTATAGAACTAATTAACACCATTTCTCCATATCAAATTAAATGGTATCCTTGTCAAAACACATAGTGAGACTACTTAAAGTCAATTTTCTTACCCAAAACCATCATTAAGCACCATCACTCACTATGGTTGAGCACTTAAGATATCCAACAGTTAAAAACTTCAAGTTTAAGCCAAAACCTCGAAATCCATAGATAATAAAACTTACAAAAGCATAATCATTTCACCTAGAACTCGTTGACAAAGGATCCTCGGTCTTTAACTGCACGGATCCTCGTGAGAGGGATCCGTGGGATCCGTAGATGCAAAGCCTTAATCGCCTTCCATATTCAATTTTAAGTCACCTTTTGGTTATCTAACCACTTTTAGCCTTCATTTATTATCTTCCTAGAGCTGATCAATATCCTAAGTGCATGCTCAACCCTCTTAGTGGCCAAGAATTTAATTTCCTAATTCAAATTATCCTTTATAAAACAAACAACCTTAGGGTTAAGGTACCACTCTCACTTACCTCTCTAAAATCAGCAACTAGAAGTTTATATTAGCATCATCATCACTATGACTAAGGCTTTTAGCAACAACTCTTCAACCATAGGATCATCCAAAAGAAAGGGTCAAATGATCCATGAAATCTCATCCATCAAACATCTCCCATTAGAGATAATAATGCTAGAATCCCACCTCATCAAACTCATCCAAAAGTGCTAAGAGAACCGCAAGGATTAGCATCAAACCTTTCGGACTAGAAAAGGATCATCTAGTTCAAAACCAAACATGGCTAGTTCTAGCAAGCCATCAAAACCCTCATTCCTTGAGCATGGACTACACCTAATGAGCCTCTTCCTCACCCAAACATCTACTCATTGGATCATTCACCACCAAGAGCCACTCACTCACCAACCTTTTCATTGAATAAGGAACCACCGACAACACCAACTAGTCCATCATGGGAGACAAGGAACAACCTTGATCATATGGAAGACTTTCCATTACCACCCTCATTTTTAGAACCTCATCCCACTTCTCAAAATGAAGATCCACAATCACACATAGAGCCCCCTCAAAATATCCATTTCCCTCCGGTTCCAAACCAAGACAATAATTGTCCAAATTGTCTAATCACTCAAGGACTTGTTCAAGAAGCATGAAATGAGATACATTTCATGTTTAATCATCTTCTTGCAAAGTTGGATCAAATCAACAAGTCCACTCATCCCTAGACTCAAGCACATTGTCGCGTTTTAAGTCTAGTAACTAGTTATTATTAATAGTATTTGTATGGCTAGCTCATTCTCTTAGTTTTAGAGATTTTCTTGATTATCTCTTGTTTTTATTGAATGAATACTTATATGCCATGATTACTTTATGAGTTGTGCTTGCTACATTGTACACATATCTCACCTCTTCATTATCATTGTTTGGCATATCTTCATTGCTGAAGAAACTTTCACTAGACAGCCGGATCCCTAGAAATGGCCTAGACGGATCCCTCCATAAAGGGAACCGTGGGATCCGTGGTCCAGAAGCACAAATTACTACTAACTTGAGTCTTATTTGCAGGAAATCATGCACCGTACTCTTGTTTTCTAACCTTTATTTTGTAGATTTTCAAAATACACATGAAGAGTTTGACACCATAAAACTAAGGGGAGCTTTGTGTCAAACCATACATTGCAAATCCATTTGCAACTTGATCCTTATTTGGATTACTCTTCATGACACCCCATTGCAAAGTTGCAATCTTCAAGGGGGAGCATTTTTCGTCACAAGGATGAACCAATTGCAAACATAATTGAAATACATTAGCTCACTTATTTTTATGTACTTGACGCCCTCACAAATGGATGGACTCGTCAAGGGGGAGTTAAAACGAGAACCATTCCCGTCACTTACTCACTTTACATCTTTTCTTTTTACATATTTTTCATAAAACTTTGTGTTAGTTTCTTTTCGACGCTCTTTTGTTTCAACAAAAGGGGAGAAGAGAGTAAAACTCAATTCAAACTTTTACTTAATTTTAGTTTTTCCTTAAAATAATTTTATGTTTTGTCATCAACAAAAGGGGAGATTGTTAATACAAATAAGCCGTAAAAACGTTTATTTATATTTTACGATCTTCTAATGTTTTGTCGATAACAAACGTAAAATCATTTTAACGAAACAAATATAATACGTAAACTGTTTGAGCCAATAGTTTTCTAACACACTTACGTTTTCACATAAAACACTAAAACAAGTATGAGTGATTTTATGATTTAGAGATACATATGTACAAACTAGTGTTTACATATTGAGCTAACATACTTAACTAAGTATGTACTAAAATGGGTAAAAACAAGTATATACTAAAATGGGTAAAAACTAACAAATGGTATTGACCCATAACCCATGGTTTTGTCCAAACCACTTAACTAGGTTCATTGTATTCTAGAGATACATTGTATCTAGAAAGAAACCCATGGATCAACCCATAACCCATGACCCATGACCCATGACCCATAACCAAAAATACCCATGGGCAAAGAGGAGCGTCCCACGGATCCCTAGCTTTACGCTAGACTGATCCCTTGTGGGAGGGATCCGTGGGATCCGGGGAACAATGAACTTTCTCCTCTATAAATAGTGAGCCATTTCTTCTTTTTGGTTCACCACTTTCACACATACTTTCTCCAAGTATTGTACCTCTCTAACCACTGATCCTAAGAGATCTTTCTATGTAGTTTGTCTTTTGTTTTGTATGGTTCTCTAGGTTCCTCTTAAAGGCGAGATCCCTACTTTTTGAAGACGAGCAAGCTCAAGTCCATGAGTTGCCATGCTTCGTCATCATCAAGACAACTGAGGTTCTCTTGTTGATAGTTCTTTCTTCCTCCGTAGAGATGTTGTGTTGAAGGCATTAGTGAAGGATGCCGAAAGAGTCAAGACGAAAGCATTAGTGAAAAATGCTAAACGTTCGTGTCAAAAGCATTAGTGAAGAATGCTAAAGGTGTCAAGACGAAGGCATTAGTGAAAGGTGCTAAGCGTTGTGTCAAAGGCATTAGTGAAGGATGCCTAAGAATCAAATCAAGTGGCATTAGGGAAGAATGCCTAGGTCGTATAATCGATGAGGTGCATCGTTATACATATAAGTATTTGTTTATTTCAAGGATGGTGATATCCTTGATGGTGTTGTAACAAGGACCTAGATCTCCTCGAGATTAGGTGTTCTGTTGTGATGGGTAGTAGTTCCTCCATAGTAATGGAACTAGGTGCTTAGACTAGTACCTAATAAAGGGTAGGCGACGTTGTGATAGGTGTGGTTCACCTTGAGTGAAAGAACCCGTGGTTAGCCTAGCACCGGAAAAAGGGTAGGCGACGTTGTGAAGGCTTCTCCGCCATAAGGAGATTGGTGTCGGTAGTGTTTACGAACTCGAGTAGGTGACTCGGGGAGTGGAGTAGGCAAGGAAGGTATCCTTGTAGCCGAACCACTATAAATACTCGTGTCATGGTTATGTACTTTACTCTTTATCTTTCATTACACGCTTATATATCTATCTATCAACGTCCAACATAAAACAAAATAGATTGACATAAGTCACTCTAAATGTATTAAAACAAAGTTTTAGTCGGTAAACTATCCAACCCCCTCTAGTTTTCCACATCGATGATCGCCAATATATCCCTGGGGTACGACATAAGATATTGCCACCGTGCGTCAGATTATGAATCTTGTTCGGTTTGCGTTAAAGCATTGTAGAATATATCGATCCGGAGTAATTCCAAGAAACCATGATGCGGGAATTTTCTTAGGAGATCTTTGAATCTTTCCCATGCCTCACCAAAACTTTCTTCAAAACACTGCTGAAAGTTATAATTTCATTCTTAAGATTTATCGTTTTAGAATAAGGAAAGAAACGATTTACAAATTTTGAAACGAGATCTTCCCAAGCAGTGATCGATCGAGGGAGTTCTTTATCGAGCCAATTTCGGGCTACTCCCTCGAGAGAAAATGAGAATAACATCAATTTAATTGTGTTATGAGGAACATCCTTATATTTTATAGTCGAAATTAAATTATCAAACCATCGGATGTGAGCATAGGGATCGTCCCTCTCGAAACCATAGAATGGATTTGACATAATTAGTTGAATTAAACCAGTTTGTATCTCGAAATTTTTGGACAGAATCTCCGGTACAACGATAGCATCTTCATAACCCTCGGTGGGTACTTGGAGCAATTCTGACATTATACGCGTGTCCACCATTAGAATTAAACATATAGAGGGATAAGAGAAAAGAATTATCGGTTTAGAGGATAAAGAAGATAGAATTAAACGGTTCAAGAGGGTAAAGAGATAAAGAATTGACGGTTTAGAGGATAAAGATGATTATTTTTGGGTTTTGATAAATAACAAGCATAAAAGGGAAAATAAATTTTGAAAAGGAAAATATTTTTGGGTTTTATAATAAAAGGGATATTTACAAAAACAATAACTTCTCGGGGAAGGATCTTCAAAAACACGCGAATCGAGACGGAATAGAAAACTCACTACATGCCCTCCCCGGCAGCGGCGCCAAAAATTGATTCGTCGGGAAACCAATTATAGAGTTTTGTAGTATTTGGGTAACTAAAATGTATTAGATTTGAGCACCGGGATCGTTCCTAGCGAGGGATGAATGGAGTTTAACAACTCACGTCGCGTGATTCGGGATTCGAATGGGTAAAAAGGATTTTGGATGATTTCTAAACTACGAGGCAAGCAATAATAATAAAAGGCAATTAAAACTACTGAATCTATGATGAAAACAAGGAAATTAAAACTAAGTACGCAAATTTAAACTAGAACGCGAATTACGTGATTAATAAAGCGTAAATTTAAAGCAAACTAATCTATTTTAACCTCTAAAAATGATATAATATTTTTCTACAGCTAAAAATGTTATTTAAAAACTTATTTTTAATTTAAAACTAATTTTTATGGTTTTTCTAGATTTATTTTGAATTAAAAACTAATATTAAACTTTTAAAATAGATGTAAAATGCTAAAAATTATGAAAACTATTGAGAAAATTACAAAACTATTTTTCAAAAATCTTAATCAACTAAAAAGATTTTTCAAAACTGGAATTATATTTTTCTGACTTTTTCTCAAATTATTATGAATTTAAAACTATTAAAATTTAATTAAATTCCTATAAAATACTATTTAATCTATGGAAAATCTGGAAAAATACTTTTTATGACTTTTTGAATATTCTAAACTTAATAAAATTGAAATTTCATTTTTTTGATCATTTTCTGAATTATTAGGATTAAATGATATTTAAAAGCCTTAAAAATGAATTTAAATGCAGAAAAATAGCAAATGGACAGAGAAAATTATGGAAAATTATAGAAAAGTCCTGAGTACTACCAAGATTCCATGAAAAATAAGAAACACAACTTTAGAATACAGATTAAGCAAAAGGGCAACAACTGAGGTGAAAAAAACTAAATGAAAATAAGCAATTTGCACAATTAAGCTACCAGAAGATCCAATAAGCTAAAACTAACCTTAACTAACTAAAATAATCCTACTGCAACTGAGATAGACTATAAAAGCACAAGTTAAAAGCAACTTAGCACAATATGAGGTTCTAAAAAGCTAAAGCCAAACAGTCTTTAAGGGGCTACTTTGAACACAAAATAAGTTAACTTAGAAAATTACTAAAATTAAACTAAAAATATCAAGTTAAAGGCAACCAACAAGAGTGCTTATATCCAGAATTACAGCTAAAAAGGGCTAAAAATGAGAAAATGAAAATTCAAAAACAAAAGCTATTTAAGACAATATTGGACTGGTGCAGAACAGATAAAAGGAAAGATAAGGGATTTGCAGATCAAGTTTAAGCACCTAGATAAGCTAAAGTGGGCTTCTAAAGGAAATTCCTACAGAACCTATACTACTATCTATCTAATGAATCAATAAGCTAACAAACTTACTACATCATAAGCTTAAAATCAGCTAAGACTAACTAGTGCAGCAACAGATTTAATGGAAGAAAAAGGGACAATATGCAGACAACAATTATCCAAATTAAAAGCTCCTAAAGGGAAGTAAAGCAAAGTAAATCTAACCTACTCTAATGACTATAAAAAATCCTCCATAATAACAAGTGGGAAAACAGAATTCAAGCCTAAGCTTATGCTGATATGAAGCAGATAAATGTGCAGCAGGACAAAACCAAATTATACTGAAATTCTATTAAAACACTTCACAAAATCAGAATTAAGATTGAAACAGTTTAGAAACTAGTATTTAAACTAAGAGACCTCAAATCCAATTGAATAAGTCCTTTTAAACCTCAAAGTAATCTCATTCCCAAACACCCCTTTAAACTTTAAATAACACTATCAATTAAATGAACTTGATGAAATTTAGCAAAAATCTACTTGAATAAACACTTATTTAATCAAATGACAGAATAAAACCAGAAATCAACCAAGTCCCCGTTTGACTTTTGGATTTTTGACTTTATTTGACCTTTCTCAAAACTAAGAATTTAGGACAAGTAAAATCAGAAACAAGCTCACATAAGCTCGGATAATCTTATACAAGCTTGCTTTTAGGAAACTTAAGCTGATGTAACAGTAACAACAAAATGATTAATCTGATTAACAAGGAATTGAAATTTTTTAAAGTAAATTGCATTAATAAACATAAAAATGAAATTACAAGATTAAATCTGAGATTACAACTGAAAATTACCAATTACACTATTAAAAGCAGTTTAAATGACAGGAAATGAAAAAGGCCAAAATTCCTCTAATACTTGAGAAATTGGACGAGTTCCTTCTTGTGATTGAATGGATTTATATAGCAGAAGCTTGAGGCTTGGGATGCTTCTAGGCGTTCAATCTTGGCCTTTGATCTTTACTCTTGTCATCCTTTCAATTATCAGCCCTTAGATCAATGAGATAAGGTGTTATGACCAATTAACTTCCTCCAAACTGCCAGCTTGGCAAGCCCAATGATACACACCCTCCGACACGTTGTCAGAGGGTTCTAGAAACTCATTAGTACGGGTAAATGGTGGGAAGTGCCAGGTAAAAGTGATTAGGAAGATAAACAGTAAAACTCTTCTTTTGGGCGCGATGGGGCTTGGGGTATTTTTTATTTTAATTTGACTTTGGGTAGGGTGGGTTGACTGGTAGTTTAATGGGGATTTGACCATGGTATACGGGTATAGTTTATTTTGAGAATGGGCTTGGGGTGTTAATAGAGTAAATGGATTTGGGCTTTTGTTTTGATATAGTTTAAACACTTAGGTCCATTTAATATTTATTAGTGAAAACCAAGGACCACAAATGTAATTTAGGAAAAGTAAGAGGTGTGAATGGGAAAATGGATAAGTGGAATTTATGAGGGGTGAATTGTGTAATTATGGGTTTGCGAGGGGTTGAAATGGTAAATTATGTAAAGTTGAGGGGTTATTTATGTAAAATGGTAAAGTGAAGGGTAAATTGTGAAAACTCCCAAATCATGTCCGAACTCCGTAATTTGATCTTTTAAGCATCAAAATCCCAGAAATAGCATCCCGGCATCGGCTTTTGCACTCTTCTTTCTCTCGTGCGCGGTTTTCTTCGGTTTTAGCTTTCTTTTGTTTGTTTTGTCATATCCGTACCTGCACATACATAAACTCAAGAAACCGACAAATATTAGACATAAACGGCTCTTTCTTGGTTATTTTGGGTCTATTTTAGAAGAAATGGTATGTGTTTTAGCACATACCATCCATCCCTTAATCTTTTCTCGAGTAGACTTTCTAATACCAAATCCTCGCCTCAAGCATATCTCATGTACATACTAATGCAATCCTCAATGTAATCATAAACACTAAACAAAACCGGTAGCACACTAGCAAAGAACTCTAGGAACCCAAAACCGATCCACCGTGAGTATCAATAAAATCATGATGAATGAAAGATGAAAGAGTTTTCAAACCACTAGAAGCTGTAAAGAAGGTGATAAAACACAAAGTCAAAAAGCATAACACAATAATATCAAAAAATGTCTTAAAATATCACTGGTGATACTATACATGACTTGAAATATCACTGGTGATACTATGCATCAAAAATATCACCAGTGACAATATAACAGATGATTCTACAAAAGACTAAACTGAAACAACAACACATCTAATCAAAACTAAACAGCTTATTTAAAAGCAATATAATATCTACATTAATATACTTAAGCACTATCATAACAAAAAACACAAAAAACGTTAGTTACCTTGCTAGTGAAATCTATAATTCAGAATTCAGTAACATAAATTGACAACAACTATCATTCTTTTTCAGTCAATATATGCAACAACCGCAAAAACGACTATTCTTCTTAAATATGCAACAACCGCTTTGAAATCACTTCCAAAACACTAGATTTACCACTACTTTGACTACACAAAGAAAACGCTTCCTGCATAAATACACTAACAAGACAACTATCAAGACCAACGCTATCACTCTTCTTCATTCGAATCACTACCAAACACAATCTCTAATCCATAATATGCAACAATCGCAATAATAATGTACCTCACGATAGAAATATCGGAACCATGCAGTTAAGAAATCAAGTACACTACATTTATCATTATTTTCACTAAAAAGCTTAAAATTAGAAGCAAATTACACTAAAACCTTAATTAAAAAGCAAACTATCATCAACTTGAAATATCACTGTTGATATTACACAAAGTAAACTGAACAAAAACACATCCAATCAAACTAACGTCTTATATAAAAGCAAAATCAAACTAACAACTTCATGAATAAGCAAAAACTAAAACACCAACTAATTATCACAGGTGATACAATACAGAGTAAACTGGAAAAATACTAACAGCTTAACTAAAAACTTAATTAACAAATAGCTTAATTAATAAACAGATTAAAAAAAATAATAATAATTAAAAGGAAAACTCACATGATGCATTATCATCAACATTAGAAGCAGAAATTGAACTCGTAACATCTAAATCAATTGAATCTTCTCCAACACAAACAGGAACTTCGTTAAGATCAAAATCTCCATTCTGCAAAATTGAAGAAGATAATTACGAAATTGAACAAAATAATGACGAAATTGAAGAAGATAATGAAGAATTGAAGAAGATCAAAAATTACAGGTGGGATAAAGTGGAGGACGTGACGGTAATGACGGTGGATGTGGTGGTTGACCTGGTTGTTGTGATTGAGAAGACTGTTAACCGTTTATGGAGGAAAATCACACGCAGAGAAAGTGTGTGAGAAAGTGAATGCGTAAAAAAAAAAAAAAAAAAAAAAAAAAAAAATTATTTATATTGGGGTAAAAATAGGTTAAAATGTTTAAATCTTAGATTAATCACAACCGTTAGATCAATCCAAATAGAATGCGAGGATTATTCATTTAGAAGACCAAAATAAGAGTATGCAAATAAAAATTCCTCAAGGTTTCTATTTATCTTTATTCTGTTAACTAGTTTCTAATAGGATTAGGTATCTTGTTCATTAATTATCTTAGCCTATAAATGTAGGCTATTGTAATCTCAATTGATCAAACGATCAATAAGATATATCTTTGATATTTTACACAAACGACCTTTTCTTTTCAAAAGGTTGATCTATTTATGTCATTAACGAGTCATCTAATTCAGTTTACTGTAGTTACATGGTAGTATTTCACACGCTTCTGTATAAGACGATCTCACGATCTCAGCTGAAAATTTATTTTCTTAGTTGTTTAAGTCTATGTTGTGTATACATTACGTGTTAATCTTAACATAAACATCATTCAATTTGCTATACAAAAGTTTCCCTATTGGAATTAGTATAAGATAATCTAAATGTCTTGAGTTTGAATTCACTTTCATTTTTTGACAGTGAGAACATGTATGGATAGATGTGTTATTTCATATTTTTCTACAAGAATAGTTCAACATCATCTAATTCTAACTCCACTACTCTTGGCATGAGTTTTGTCTTCGGACCACCACAATTATATGTCAACATTGGATAAAGAGTATTCAATCTTTGATTATACACTCAATTTATAACCACATGAATGCGTTAAAGGTCAGTTCTATCAACCCCATCTTTTAATTTACACCCTAGTGGAGTCTAATGTTGAAGTAAAGTCTATAAGCTTAAAGTGAAACTAATTAAAAGGTCAAACACTTTGACAATCACGAAAGGGTGTTTAAACTTTTATAGCGTTTTAAATAATTTAGTTTAAAAAAAAGGTTCACAGTTATGGACTTATAGTAATAGGTTTCAACGGTATATAAGACATTAATCATCATATGTAAACAATATAAAAGACTTATGTTACATTCAAAAAACATTTACTGTACAAAAATTTGACAACTACATGTGAAAGGTAAATAAAATGTAGTAGGATGTGATTGTAACATCTTTCATAATTGAATATGAATCCACTTAGTGTGTATATGTCGGGTAAATCTATAGCAGTTACCTTCTTATGGCCACGAATCACACAAACACATACGAGTACGAGTCAAGAATAGATTACACAAGAAAAAAAAAGGTGACTGAAAGTAGGACATGGGATTACTCACAGTCCACATTGTGGAGTCTTATGATCACCTACCTCATAGCCGCGTTAGCAAGTCAGTATTACTATTTATCAAACTAGTATTGGTACCGTATTTACTCGTAGTTTTAGTTAGATACCTCCTGTACCCTATTTATTCGTAGTTTTAGTCTCCTCTTTAATTTACAACCTAGTGGAGTGTAATTTTGAACTAAAGTCTACGCTTAAAGAGACTAATTAAAAGGTCAAACACTTTTACAATCACGAAAGGGTATTTCAACTTTTATAGCGTTTTAAATAATTTAGTTAAAAAAAGGTTCACAGTTAAAGTAATAGGTTTGAACGGTAAGACATTAATCATATCATATCACGAAGAGATCCTGTAGAAGAAAAACTAAAATAAGAAGAATAAGAAGAATTTCTACCACACATTTCAAATAGAGAGAGAATTTGGGAGATTTACGTATTCTCAGAGTGCATCCGAAATGAGTGGTAATGCTTTCTTCTTATCATTCCTATTTTAATTTTTCTTCTTATTCGATCCTAACTCATCATATCATATGTAAACAATATAAAAGACTTATGTTACATTCGAAAACAAATTTACAAAAACTTTAAAACTAACTATGAGGGAAAGAAAGAAAAAAAATGTATTAGGAAATGTGATTGGACCACTAATTTTGGCACATGTACGTGCAAAAATTATTTTGTATATAATGTTTGTGAATATAACATTTTACATAATTGAATATGAATCCACTTTGTGTGTATATATCGATTAAATCTATCGCAGTTACCTTCGATCTTATTGGTCACAAATCACACAAACGCATACGAGTATGAGTCAAGAATAAATTACGCAAGAAAAAGAAAAGTGAAATGAAATTAGGACATGGATTAGTTTGCATCGTAGTCCATCATTGTGATCACATATCTCACAACGGCGTTAGTAATAGTCAGTATTAATCAACAGTACGTCGCTCTCTCCTCTAACTCGCCTCAACAAATTTCCCGCTTTTTTTCACCATGAAAATCATCAAAAACTTAGATCTACTCCCATTTCTTTAGCTTTTTCAATTCTAAACCGTATAATCGATTCAATTTTTCATTCCGCACATCATGATCATGTTTTTAATGCTTTTAGCTAGTCTTTGTCGCTTTTGATTGTTTTTCAATTTCCGAATTTTGGCGCCAAAATTCAATTCTCTTAATTAGGTATGTCTAATAAGAAACGATCATCAAAAGGCAAATTAAGATCCCTTTGAAGTATAATGATCATGTTTTGGACAATTTGAGTCGAAAAGAAGTATGGTGTCCATTGATGTTGAAATTGAGGATTCGGGGTGGGGAAGAAGGTGAAATTGGGGGAAACTGTTTGGGTGAGGAATTAGGAGGTGAGAAAGCTAGTGATAGTTGTCATACTGGTTTGAATATGGAAGGTGGGGTGAATAGCAGTAACTCTATGGAAGGTGATGGAAATATGTCAAATATGGATGCTGATCCAACAACTCCTCCTGTTGTAAGTCATGTTACTGATAGTATGAATTCTTCTGAGAATATTAATGAATCCAATGATATTGCTAATGCTTGTAAAGTGACTGATTGTATGTCTGATAAAACTGAGGCATGTATTGAAAATCATCTGTCTTATGCTAAAATGGTAAAAAAGGATGAAGTTTCTAAAATCCTCAAATACATCCCAATCAAGTAATCGAAATGGTAATGAAGTTGTAATATTTGATGATTTGTTGGTTTCTAAAGGGAGTCAAAGATGGCAGAATACTATGTGTGGACAATTTGTTGGTTTTAATATGCATATTAGTGAACTCAGATACAATATTAGAAGGATGTGGAGTAAATTTGGTGTAACTGATATTGATGTCATCAAGAATGGCCAATATGTCTTCAAGTTCAAGGATGTTAAAGGTCCGAATGAGGTGATTGAGAAGGGTCCTTGGATGGTGCATGAATAAGCCTTTGTTTGTCCAAAAGTGGAATCTCGAGATGGACATGGAGAAATTGGAACCTAAAAATTACCTGTTTGGGTGAAAATTACAAATGTCCTCTCAAGCATGGTCTGTTGATGGTATTAGTGCTTGGCTAGTAGCTTGGGAAACCTATAATGATGGACACTATGATCGCGATATGTGCCATAAAGGGTTAGGTCATCTTGAGTTTGCTAGAGTTCTTGTTGAAATGGATGCCGAGAAGGAGCTTAAAAGGTTATAGAGATCCAAGATAGAGATGTGTGTAACAATGTGAAGGGAGTAAAAGGTTCAAGTAGTTTATGACCTGAAACCTCCTGCTTGTGGTCATTGCAAAGTGTTTGGGCATGAAGGAAATCAATGTAGAAAGGTTGTAGGAAATGCTACCGATATACGTAAACATACAAATTGAAAATAATAGTGTGGTTTAGATACTATTGGTGAAGTGCAGGAAAGAGTACTACTAATGGTAATAATAACAATAAGTTCCCAAATTCTAAGAATTTTTCAAACTATTCTAGAATGAATAGTGGTGATGTTAGAAAGTATACTACTAATGGTAGAAAGCAGAAGTTAGGAAAAACAAGTGGCCAAGGAGAATACCGGTAGTAGCAATGAAAATAATAAGGTAAAGAACAATGTTTGGAATGTAAAAATAAGGTGGTTGAGGAATTAAGGAAGATCGCTAATAAATATTCGCTTTGGATTCTCTTCCAAGATAATGAGCAAGAGTTGGAAATGTTGAATGAAAGAATGATTGTGGATAAGTTTCAATACCAAAGTGCACCTAGATTTGAAGATCTTCCGAATTGGTCCCGTGATATGTGTGAATACTTTAATAGGAGTAGAGATATGGATGATTGAAAGAAGTGATTGTAGTGGGATGAGAATGTGGTTGAAGATGTTTTGAATTTAAATAATGGATCTGCTAAAGCTATGGGAAAGAATATAGTAGAGGTATGGAGAGTAATGTTCTCAATGATGACTCTTATGGAGTATAAGATTGGAATATGGAACATTAGAGGAATGAATACTTGGATAAGCAAAAGAGGTAAGGAATTTGATACATAATGATCGCCTTAAGGTCCGTGCTATTTTGGAAACAAGACTTAAGAGCAAGTCGGTGACTACTTGTGATAAGGTCTTCATCAATTGGAAATGGATCTCAAATGAGCAAGAATGTGAAAAGGATGTAGAATTGTGGTAGGATGGGATGACAATGAGACTCAAATTCAAACTCTTCACATCACTAGCCAATCCATACTGTGTGTAATCGCGCCCCAAAGTACAAGGTCAAATGTTTCTTCCCTTTGTGTATGTCGCTAATGAAGGTTCCGAAGAAGGAAACTATGGAGGAATTGATTGGTAATAGCAGATATGTTAATGGTAACCCATGGTGTATCATAGGATATGAATGTTATACTCCAACCTAATGAGCATTCTTGTGGAGTATCATGTATGATCACCGATATGATTGAGTTTCAAGACCGTTTGAACAAAGTTGAAGTTGAAGATATATGCAAATCGTGTCTTCATTTCACTTGACTAAGAATTTGCATAGAGCTAAAGTTGGAAACATGACCGAGTACTTAAGAAACCGGATAGAGTTATGTCTAATGAAGGCTTCATAAAGGAGTTCCCATCGCCTAATGCTAAGTTCCTCCTTACATTATCTCCGATCATACTCCTTCCATTTTAAGTATTCCTACTATCGTGAATAAGAAACATAAAGCTTTTAGATTTCCTAACTACTTAACCGATAAATGTGAATTTATTCCTATTGTTATGGACAAATGGTGTAAGGAGGTTCATGGATTCTTCATGTTTCAAGTTGTTAAAAATTGAAGAGTATGAAGATTCCTCTTAAGAAATTGGCATGGAGTAAAGGGAATTTGTTCAAAAGAGTAGAGAAATTGAGGAATCGCTTGAAAGAGGTGCAAGTGGCTATTGATAATGATCCTTATAATCACAATCTTAGATCGCAAGAAGCTAACTGCTTGAAGAATTTTGTGAAGCGTAATCGATGAGGAAAAGTTTTGTTTCAAAGAGAGCTAATATTAAATGGTTGCAGGAGGTGATAAGAATAGCAAATTTTTTCATAGAGTTCGAAAGGAGAAGCAATAAGGGCAAAGTCCATTTTCTTGTGGATGATAATGGGTAAGGCATGAAGGTGATCAAATTCCTCAACTGCTTCAAACATTTTGAAAATTTCCTTGGTAAAAGCTTTCTGCTCAAGGAATGGTGGATACGTAAACCTTGTTCATTAAAAGACTAAGCAATGATATGGCTAATGACATGATTGTTGAGGTTATCGATGAGGAAATAAAGAATGCTATGTTTGATATTGATGACTCAAAAGCACCAGGCCGATGGTTTTACATCGCCTTTCTTTAAAAAACATGGCATGTTATTGGAAAAGATATTTGCGTGGCTATAAAAGAGTTTTTGATTCAGAAAGATGTTAAGGAGATAAATGCAACCTTGGTATCTTTGATTCCTAAAGTTCAAACACCAAATAAGGTCATCGATTTTAGACCAATCGTCACGAATGTGCTTTATAAGTGCATCAAGAAGGTCATTACTAATAGAATCAAACCTGTTCTTGGTAATCCGTGAATTGTAACCAAAGTGCTTTTATTCCTGGTAGGCATATTCAAGACAATATTATGCTTACTCAAGAAATTATGAAGGGTATAATAGAAAAGTTGGACCCAAAAGAGTAGCCTTCAAGATTGATATACAAAAGGCTTATGATACAATAACTGGGAGTTCCCAAATAAATACTTTTGGGTTTGGATTTCATGAAAGGATGGTTTTATGGATAATGGAATGTGTTACCACCACGATTTACTCTTAATGTCAATGGAGAAAGAATTGATATTTCAAAGGTGGAAGAGGTTTGAGACAAGGAGATCCTATGTCTCCTTATCTGCTTACCTTAATAATGGAAGTCTTTACTCTTATATTTCATAAAGAAATTGAAATGGATCAAAATTTTCGTTTCATCATGGATGTAAGGAGATCAGATTGTCTCATGTGAGTTTTGCTGATGATTTGCTGGTAATGTGTCATGGTGACACTAGTTCTATGAAGGTTATCAAGAAAGCTTTAGAAAGGTTTAGTACTTGCTCTGGTTTGGTGCCTAATTTTTCTAAAAGTTCTGTATTTTTTGGGAGCATGAATGATGCAGAAAAAATTGCTATTAGCACTATTCTTCCTTTTGCTGTTGGGAATCTACCAGTCAGATACTTAGGAGTTCCTCTGATTTCTAAAAGATTAAGTGTCAAAGATTGTAATTGCTTGCTGGATAAAATCAAAAATAGAATTAGAAATTGGAGAAATAAGTGTCTATCATATGCTGGAAGGTTGCAGCTGATTGCTTCTGTGTTGGAGTCTATCCATGTATATTGGGCTTCAGTGTTTCTTATCCCTACAACTATCATTAATGATATTAATAAGCTTTTGAAGAATTTCTTATGGAATAAGGGTGATACTGCTAGAGGAAAAGCTAAAGTTGCTTGAATGTTGTTTGCGCACCAAAGGATCAAGGAGGTTTAGGCCTTAAAGACTTGAAAATGTGGAATAAAGCCATGCTAGCTAAACACATTTGGAATATTGCTTCCAAAAAGATACCTTATGGGTTAGATGGGTGCACACAACAAGCTTAGAGGAAAAGCATTTGGAATATTGATGTTGAGATATGCGACACCGGGGTGGAAGAATTTGCTTGGTGTTAGAGACTTAATTAAGAATAAAGTCTTCAAGATAATCGGGAATGGTCGAGCACTTCTATGTGGTATGATAGTTGGAGTAATATTGGGCCTTTATTCCAATTTATCACCATAGGACCTTTATGATGCTAGACTTAATGGGACATGAAGGTTGGGGATATGATTTTGAATGGCAATTGGTCATGGCCCGAGGAATGGTATGAGAAATTTCCTATTATTACCGGATTGGCGCCCCTAGCATAAATGATTCGGTGGAGGATAAAACTATTTGGAGAACTAATATGGGTAAAGATGTTGAGTTTTCTATCAAACAAGTTAATTTTGATCTAACCACCGTAATCCTAAAGTGTATTGGTGGAATTTGGTTTGGTTTTCCCAAAGGCATTCCTAAGCATGCCTTCATTCTCCGTTAGCACCCAAGATAAGTCGACTACCAAGATAAGCTAGGAAAATGGGGAATACAGATGTTAATAGATGCCTCTATGTCTTAATGACTATGAAAACCCGAATCACTTGTTTTTTCAAGGTCCTTTTCTAAAGAAGTGTGGTGTAGAGGTAAAGAGTTGGCAATCATAAAGGAGCATAGTACAAACCGGCAAGACATTGTTCAAAATCTTACTAATGTCAGGTGTGGTAATAACATAAACAAGGTGGTGAGAAGACCGATGATTGCCGCTTGTATACCATATCCGGAAGGAAAGGAATGGGAGAATTTTCGAGATATTAGTAGAAGTTATGAGGCGTTGTTTAATAGTATTCGGATACTATTAAGAGTAGACCGCTTGGCTTGACAGCTTATAGAAAGTGGTGCTATAAAAGGATAGAGAGCAACGGGTTTATCTCTTAAAAGAGCAAAATGAAGTGATGGTTAGAGGTGTTTAAAGGTGTGGAAGATAGTTTTTCTAAAGGGCGCTTTGAGGTGTGGTTTATATTCCATGGTTAGTCGTTGTTTCGAGGTGTTTGATATTAGTTTTTCATCCGAATGGTCACTTAAGTCTTTGACTTGCTATAAACAACAAATGATTTCTTTGCAAACCATAACAATGGATATGTTTCTAGTACCTTGGAGTCCTTTTGGTGACTGCACTCTCTGGAACTTCTACCTTAAGCATGTTTGGCCTGGGAGGAAACCGTGATGAGGATTGAAGCTACAGTGAGAGGTCTAATTCATTAGGATGTACCATAATGTAGAGCATATCATTGTGAAGGGTATATGGTCAGGCGCCAATGTATGATAAGTGGAATAGCGAGGAGTGAAAGATGAACCCGCTTGGTCCACTTAATGCATTTGGCAAAGGAGGTCCGTTGGTCATCATCGAGGTGTGTGTTCCTGTGCAACAAGCCTTTTTCGAGAAGGAAATGTAGACTGCCTTGGTAGAGCCCCCAATGGATGGGTTATGGGTTCCTAGTGAAGCCTCACACCATTCCCGCCCATTCTATTGTGGTTGTAGGTTGAATGGTTTGGATAGGATGGTGATGGGAAATGTAGCTAGATGGTGAGTGCAAATAAAGGTGAATTGACAAGCAACCGGTATGGTTTATGCTACAATACAGCTTGCATTGTTTGAAAGCTTGGTGGTGATAGAGTAATGGTGATAGCATTGTCTGCTTTTGGTTGTTTTGTGTATATCCATCCGATGTGTAGTGTTTTAGCATAGGTTGCATGTTACTGGATGGGGTATGTCCATCTCGCCTTGAAGTTCTTGTGTAATTTGGAGTTTTTGATAATTAATACACCACCTTTAATGGAGATAGAGGAAGAAAGTTCATCACAACAAACATGGCGACGTGTAATGTCTCCAGAGATTGTGGAAGTTGAAGAGCGCAAGAAAATGGGAGTGTGATTAGTAGAGACGTTGTAGATGTTTTCGTAGCGGTTGGGAAACATGATATGGACGTCGTGAAATGGGCTATTGATCATGCTGTTGCTCCTGAAGCTCGTCTTTATCTTGTCCATGTTTTTTCGCCCGTTACTCATATCCAGACTCCAGGTATCTTAACAAATTTAACAAATTTTTTTAATTCATTTATATAGTTATAAACTGTATTTGATGTGTAAGCATGATGATTGAGATACTTCCAGTTAAACAGGAAGGTTGCAACAAAAACATGTTTGTTTTTGACCTTTTGGTTATGTCTTTTACATTTTACAAATATTTTATTATGGGAATTACGATCCGAGTTGTTAGAACTTAGAAATAGAACCATTTTTTTAAATGTTTTAATTCATTAAGACGACCTTAGAACAGGTCGAAACGTTCACGGGTTTTTGCTTTAGTTAATAGTTTATTCTATTATTGCACCTTTTAGACCCAAATAAGTATAACACAAATTAATATAGACTATAGAGCATTTAGGCTTCATATGTAAGATGATTTAATAGTCAAAATGATATAAGGGGATGTTTGGTCATGATCATGTAAAAAATGGAGAAAACCGAAAAGGGCTCACTTTGGAAGCATATATACATCGTGATTACAATGTATCTGATTCATTATGCGTAACACTTTGATAGATTTCAATCAGATTATCTGATTTTTATGTTTTGGTCTTGTACAAAGTTGGGAAGCTGTCGAGAAGCCAATTAAGCAAAGAGCAAGTTCAAATCTATATAAACGAGGAGAATAATAAACGAAGAAGCCTCTTACAAAAGTATATACGCCTGTGCACAGATGCTAAGGTATGTTTGGTCCTTACAATGTTGTTACACATCAAAAAAGTCATTGATTTGCATTCAAATTACTTATAATTCAATAATCTTGGGTTTCCAGATAGGCGTTGAGACGATGCTTCTCGAGAGCAATAACACAACAAAGGCTATTCTAGATCTAATTAGTGTCGTCAACATTACCAAACTTGTTATTGGTACTAAACGAGCACCTTCACTTAGGTAATTATACGTTATTTTGGTAGCAATGTTCGGTTTTCTAGTCTAGGAACAGGAAAAAAGTGATATTTTTTTAACTGTGTTCTTTTATAGGCGATTGAGAAAAGGACCGGGCAAAGGAGAGTTCGTTAAGAAGAATGCACCAGATTTTTGTGAGGTTTCCATTATTCATAACGGGAAACAGGTTACTATTGATCAACGAAACGTGGCTGGTGTTACTCCTACAAATGCACCAACAACCAGTCAAAATGGGTTAAAAGTTAGTACCTTACAACCAGAAAGGAAATTTTTTGAATGTGCATGTTTTTCAAGAAATTTTGATTGATTTTTTAACAGTGAATGTGCACCATGTACAGGAAGAACATAAGTGCTCATGTGTTCTGAAGTTTTTTCATGGCATGATGTATTTGAGATAGAGTTTTCATTTTTATTCTTTATACTTGTAGCGATATTATATGCGAGGGATTAGAATTTGGTCTTATTGTACTTGATAAAAAAATTGAAACTTGTTGAAAGTAATCTAGAGATCAGAAGATTTAAATCTCATGCTAGCAGACTATCAATATTATTTGACTTTATGCAATCGAAAAAATGGCCATGAACAAGAAAAAGGCATTTTAATTCGCGAAACTACTGCGAAAGAGATCATCACTTGAACGAATATCACAATAAAGCACTATAACATTGACCAACTTTTGTTGATGGTCCATAAAGGCTTCATAATGCACAAATCAACAAGACCAAAGCTTATCGACATTAATGTACACGCACAAATCTAACCAAACAATAACATATCATCAAGAAAAGTATTGCTAAAAATTAAACTAGCCAAAGGTTTGTTGTAAATGTTATACATGACGCACGCATGAACTCATCAAAAGTCAACTTGACACTTGTAAAAAAAAAGATAAACGGATGTGATTTTCATTATTTTAGTTATTTAGGAAAAGCGATCCTTTTTACTCGACAAGTTCGCCTTACCAAGTTAACCTCGGGACCGTTTCCGGCTCTTCCCTACCGCCACCAAATATACACACCTAGTAAGGTTTGAACCATTGACCTCTTGTTTGAAAGTCAATGACTTTACCATTAGGCCATTTGGTGGTGGTTATGAGTTATGGAGAAGGTGAGATACAACCTTACCTTTACCCGAAGGTAGAGAAGTTACTTCCGGAGGACCTCCGACCTTTCTACTGGAAGTGATGATCGAACCCTCGCCTCGTATATACTTAACCAAGTTAGGATGTTCGACTACTAAGTCTTTATTCTTTAAGATCATGGGCAATTTACAAATAATAATCATTGTTATTACATCAATGTCATGTAATCTCTCCTTTACCAATGCTTGCAATTTCTCTCCTGTAACATTTCTTCAGAATTACTAACCATCTATCCACCAAAACATTTCACTCACATATACATTCATACCATTTTAAAAGAAAATAAATGGTAGAACTATTCATAAAATTCACACAAAAATACATTCTAACGCAAACGGTGACGGTTTAATAAGATAAGGAGAGAGAACCGCTTTAAAACGCACCAATCATCCGCTACCACGCCAACGAGTGGATTTTTGTGTGAATTTCATGAAGGAATCTCAATATCGCTTCTTAAAATAAATGTGAAAAGTTTGTGTAGTTGGAACAACGGGTGGTCTAACAAACGATGATGAATGAACAACTTGTGTATTTTGAATGACGATGATTGACAACATGATGTATAATGTAAGGATTCACCTACATAAAACTACAATACTTACATAATCACATTTGTTCAACACATGTGTATGTCATATATATCCTAACACCATCATCCAAATAACAACATTTGTGATTTGTAGGTTTATGAATTGTGTTATTGATTAAATGCTTGATACAATGATGTTCGGTTACAATAAATACTATCACGAACCAGGATAAACCAAAGTATCATCTTTGTATACAGGATAAACCAAAGTATCATGAATGAAGGGAGCTCCTTTCAAGTTGAACTACACAATTTAAGTCAAGTTGTGTAATTGTGAGCCATTGAATTTGATCCAATGGCTCAAATCAAAAAATAAGTTCTTTTGATTTGAGTCATTGGATCAAATCCAATGGCTCACAATCTACAACTTGACTCAAGTAATGCAAGAGGATCCTCACCCATCCTGAACCACGATATACCAAAGTATCCTACCAGAAAATAAACCAATGTATTCTCTACCAGAAAACATTTTTTTTTAACTTGAATTGGGAAATCATCTTATGATGGTTTAGTGGTTTATAACTTTATATGGTATGCTTTTGTTGGATATAAACATGTATAGTGATGGTTTGGTGGTTTATATGGTATAGTTTATATGCTCATCAAGGAACCGGTTTTTCGAGGTTAAGGTTTAAAGGAGCCCTCCGATCCTTTGACGATAGCCAGTCGGGCTGAGGCGGCAATCAAGAGTTTATGTTTAGGCTTAGAGATGTTTTTGGGATTGTAACCAATCTGATACCATGTAGGTTTATGAATTGTGTTATTGATTGAATGATTGACACAATGATATTCGGTTACAATATATAACATACGAAATACTATTTTAGAATTGGGCTAGGGCCCAACATATAACCAACCCGATCTAAATATCGACTAACATGATTATCATCACTAATATGACTAAAGTGTGACAAGCCTCAGTACTTCAAATGGTACTAAATGCAAGCAACCTTGAAGTAATCACATGTCCACTTCAACATGAAAAAAGAGATTTTTACTTCCACAAGTAGGTGGAGACCAGGAGAGCCGGGTATGTGTGACGGTGGCTTCAAACTCCATGAATTAGTTAGGCAAAAGAGGGTTTTACCAAAGGGCTTGTGTCCCAACTCCCAATGGTATATCTTGTTGCGTGAGAGGCCTCAACCAAATGGTTGTGGTTTCAAGCCCTCTGAACATGTGACATAGTATGTGATGCGATATTATGAGATAGTTACTTTCCATTCTAAAAAAGTTAGGAAAAAAGTTGAATTGTTAAAATAATGCCATTATCCAAAAAAAAAAAAAAAAAAAAAAAAAAAAAAAAAAGGACCCTTTAATCTCTTCTACTTATAAAGAATGTATCTCTTTTCTTGAATCTTGAAACTTAAAATATGTAATTTGCTTAAATTATCCTAAGTACCTCTTAAATTTGACAACTTTTAAAAAACTTGACAACTTAAATTATGTCTTTTCTTGATTTATTATAAACTTGACAACTTTTAAAAAACGCACACAATATTAGTTTCAAAAACACACGTTTTATATTTTAAAACACACGCCAAAATCACGATTTTACAAGTATAGTTATTTGTCGTTAAACACCGCCGCTTTGCACGAATATTCGTCTCGATTTACAAGAAAACATGTCACCAGATCTCCACTGCTTATGAAAACAAGTGTTTGATACCGCTCCGTGTCTTGATGCATTTTCACACACTGTAATAAAATCTTTGGATGTAAATGGTTACATTACGACACGGCTAGATAGTTACATTATGAGTCTTTCTTCAAACCAAAAATAGACAAAGGCCTAAAGATCTATACATTGATGGAGGCCCCAGAATAAAATCTTCAAATGTTGATAACCATTAGTGAGACCGCAAACGCTGAGGGTGCAAGATGTTTCCAACCGAAATTGTTTCGACTCGATCCGAGTTATAGCAAAGAATATGTGTAACCGAGGCCAAACCGCTGATGCAAATGGGAAGCGCTAACACATAAATATTAACACGTGAGGGCGAAGAATATATGTCAACGATTAAACAGAAGATTTTAGGTGAAACAATTATCATATTGTCATAAATATTAACACTGTATATATGTGTAAGAATATATGCGATACCATACATGTAAGTGAAACAATTATCATATCACATAGTACATAGTTAGAGTAATTTAGGTCGTGCCGACATCGAGATAGTGGTGCAAAGATAGTGGTTTGAGGATGTTGCTAGTCATGTTTGGCCTTCTTTGTATCCGTACACGGGTTCGTCTTCTATACTTGCAAATGCTTCTGCGACACTTGTGGACACATGCTCCGACTTTGTTTTAGTATTTTCGCAGCTCATCATCGCTAAGAGTTGATATTCATGCATCGGATGGGGTAACATAATTATTAAATCGGCATATGTAATTATAAGGTCGCTTTTCATGTTTTCTCAAAAGACAATGCGAAGGATAGTGTCGCATTTTCTTATCGATTAGTCTAAAACTATATAGGCATTTGGTTAGCTAATAAGAAAAGCTTTGACTTTGGTATAAAACTAATTACATATCTCTATGACAATTCCAATATCTTAAAGTCACCGAATTTGTTTGAACCTAATTATAAAAGCTATCGGAGGTGACGCTCATAAGAATGGCTTATGCCTTTCCGTAAAAAATGAATTATATATTGTCCATTAACCTATTAAGCAAGAGCTAAACCCTACTGTGTCAGTTGAATTGAAATCACAGACACAAAACCGAAAGACTCACAACCATAAACCGATATAGCTCTTATTTTTCTTGAAAAGTTGTTATTACCTCACTTATGAGCTCTGAATTGATCTAGTATTTGATCGAGTGTCCATGCTGAACACGGAGTCTAGACAATCATCCACATCAAAACTTCCATAGATTGCTTCAGGTATCTGGCTAACTAACTTATCTCGTTACTTACCCACCCACGTTAATAAAAGGCCGACTTGTGATCTTTCTTTCTCGGTATTCACCACCAATTATTGTTTCAACCCTGCGAAGAAAAAATACAATTGGGACACTATCCAGACATAAGTTATACTGTGGTTAATAGGTCTTTTGGTACAAAAAAATTTGTTCAAATTTTACCATATAGAGATCACATAAGTATCTTGGAACCATGTACATTTATCAAACTTGTTAATACAAATAAGTCGTAAAACGCTTTATTTATATTTTACGATCTTCTAATGTTTTGTCGATAACAAACGTAAAATCATGTTAACGAAACAAATAAAATACGTAAATGGTTTGAACTAATAGTTTCTAACATATTCACATTTTCACATAAAACACTAAAACAAGTATAAGTGATTTTATGATTTAGTAATACATATGTACAACAACTAGTGTTTACATATTTGGGTAAAATATACACATAACTAGTATGTAGTATATGGGTATTATAAACGGTAGAAACTTAAGTATCACAACCCATCGGGCAAATACATTGAATGTAGTTGGTACAACTCAAAGTCCATAACCCATGGATCTTGACCCATAACCCATTGCATTACATCATGCTTATATCATACATGGATAATATCCATAAGACCCATGGATCAACCCATACCCAAGTGACTAAGTGCATTGCACTCAAAGATACATTGTATCTAGCCAAAGATCTATGGTTCAACCCATGACCCATAACCAAAATACCCATGGGCAAAGAGGATGCTCCACGGATCCTCATGGAAGGGATCCGTGGGATCCGGGAAACAGAGGATTTTTCCTCTATAAATAGTGAGCCATTTCTTCATTATATCTCACCCTTTCCAATACACTTTCTCCCCGAGTTAAATCTCACTAACCTTAGATCCAAGAGATCTATGTTTGTAGTTTTGTTTTGTGTGATCTTCTAGGTTCCTCTTAAAGGCAAGATCACCACCTTTGAAGTCGAGCAAGCTCAAGTCCATGAGTTGCCATGCTTCCTCATCATCAAGGCTATTGAAGTCCTCTTGTTGATGATCTTTTCTTTCTTCAAAGAAGTGTAGTGTTGAAGACATTAGTGAAAGATGTCTCAAGTGTCAAGACGAAGATATTAGTGAAGGGTATCTATCGCCTATAGGATAAGCACTGTGGTAGGTGCTTAGAAGTCAAGACAAGAAGCATTAGTGAAAGGTGCTTAGAAGTCAAGACTTGAAGCATTAGTGAAAGGTGCTTAGAAGTGAAGACACAAGACATTAGTGAAAGGTGTCTTGTAGATATATTCAAAGGCATTAGTGAAAGGTGCCTTAGATGTACATTCGATATGGCGTGTTTCATGTACTAGATAGACTAGCATTAGATCCAAGGATATTGATGTCCTTGATGATGTTGTAAAGGAGTAGATCTCCTTCGGGATTAGTCGTTGGTGTAGTGTGGTAGTAGTTCCTCCATTGCAATGGAACCAGGTGCTTAGCCTAGTACCCAATAAAGGGTAGGCGACGCCAGAAGGTGTAGTTCACCTTGGTGTGAAAGAACTAGGTACTTAGCCTAGTACCTTATAAAGGGTAGGCGACGTTGTGTAGGTTTGGTTCACCTTGAGTGAAAGAACCCTGGTTAGCCTAGCACCTAAAAAGGGTAGGCGACGCTGTGAAGGCTTCCGCCATAAGGAGATTGGTGTAGTGTTTACAAACCTCGAGTAGGTGACTCGGGAGTGGAGTAGGCAAGGAAGGTGTCCTTGTAGCCAAACCACTATAAATACTCTCGCTGTGTTTTGTGCTTTTACTCTTATCTTTTCATTACATATCTTTATATGCTTGTCTATCAACATCCAACACACACAACCAAATAGATTGACATAAGTCGATCTAAATAGTTTAAAAGTAAGTTTTAATTGGCAAACTATTCAACCCCCCTTCTAGTTTTCCCTCAATTGGCATCGAGTTTCGCTACCAAGTTTTTGAAGTATATTGTACTTTAAAACTTGATACGATCCATGGTTAATTGAAAACTACAAAGAAAGTTTTTTTAACAAACACCATGTCTTTTAAAACTTTATGTTCGATGTTGATTTGATAACAACATTTTTCTTATTTATTTTCATTTAATTGCACTAATCTTCTTTGTCATGTTGATTAGTCAAAGTTTATACCCACCAAGCTTTAGGAGTCGCTATAACAAGAATACCTTCCTTAAGAAGGTATCTTAAACGCAGAAGCGGGAATAGTCTAAGTGACATTTGTTGTGTGATTTGTAAAGACATTCCTAAGTGCGCTAGAGGTATGTTTTCTTTTACTTTGCTTGATAATTAAGTATACCTTTTAGGTATTTATATGATTATCTTTTGTGCAATTACATGTTTTACATGAAGCTTCATTAGAAGTCTTTTTTTTGCATACGTGTTTTATTTCTCGATAAAGTTGTGGTATATAAAACTTATGTTTTGTTTCTTTTAATCCAATAAAACAAAACACGAATTTCAAAAATTCCTCATTCCCTGTAAAAACTCCCACCGTCGACCATCTCATCAAACCCTCACTTTTTCAAATCTTCCAATTTCAAAAATTTCCTCTCTTTCAAAAACTTCATCTTCCTCCTCATTTCATCTCAACCGAAACCAAGAAGATCCGTCATCAACATGGTTTACATCGCACTCGTGCTCATCGCCTAACACTCATCGCACTTATGTTCCCTATGATGAAGTTCACATACAGAGACATTTACTTTGTGTTGTTAATCTATATTGGGGTTATATACCCAATCCTTTGTATCATCCTTAGTATTGAAATGCAATATTATTAATCTAGTTTATCTAGGTTACTATTATGTGTTTATCATTTCTTTTGATTTATATGTTTTATATTTTTCGTGATACATTAGAGGTCATGTATGCATGCTAAAAGAAAATGTAGGATAAAACATGCTCGTGGAATAAAACCAGAAACCTATGCTTTTATCAAATCTATTTCTATTACTACGATCCACGATCCCGGAAGATATACTATCCGGATCCCTTTGTAAAGGAACCGTGGATCCAGACATCGAAAAACATTTTTCATGCAAGATTAAAACCACTATCTTTCTAAAAGTAATAATCCACTAGAAAATCAAAACCTTAAGTAGTTGGAGTGTTAAAACCATTGTTAATAAATATCTAGTAAAACGTTAGATAATCATAGGTTGACCACAAACACCTCTTTTATTAACTTATCATTTCTATAGGTTCAACCATGACGCATGAATATGAGTTTGATTTTTACCACAAGCGCCTACACTCCAAACATCTCTCTGAACCCAACACACCGCAATCATGTCCGTGGTTCAATAATCTCAAACCCGTCACTTCCATGAAGGACGACAGACACCTTTCTACAATTCAAGAAGGTATCAATACCTCCTTCCAAGCCATAGGACTAGAATGTCTTCTTGAAATCAACGGAAGATATGTCCAAGGTTCATAATGGAATTCTTCCGTCAAGTCGAACTCGCTCGTAACGAGGATCGCTTTCTATCTCTTTGGTTTTGTATCAAAACCAAAAGTTTACTCTAACCCTTGGGTATTTTGATCACATCCTCCGGATTCCAAATCATGGACAATGCGCCTTCACCAAGATTGGTCTCTTGATTCTCTCTTCAACTTTCGTGAAGAAAATAGTCCATGTTGTTCACACATACCTCTCCGAAGATTTAAATCGCATAATATGCAAACCTCGACCATATTACTCCGATCCAAACATTATTTTTACAAGGATATCCGAGAAGAGCACAAGCCTCTTGCACTCATCCCACGTGAAAATGTTTGAGTCTTGGGGAAATCGAAATTCTTCCCGCTTGTTGTGCTCACATGTTGTAATGTTTGCTAACACAACAACCATACAATCTCGCCTATTTCTTTGCAAGGCGAATTGTAAATCTTCAAAGCTCCAAGAACAAACTCATCCCTTATGGAATGTTCTTGACGCTGTCTCTACCATAATGTTATGCACTTCTATCCTCAATTTAAAAGTCCGTTGTACGTATTTCAGAACAAGATGATGGAACCGCTAAACATATCTCTCATGAAGACTTTCTTCATTCTTGACTCCACCAACACTCATCAATCACATAATGATCCTCCTAGCAAAAACACTCAAGAAACATAGTAGTATTCCAAAATAGGATCAATTCTCTTCAGATTCGCTTTATCAATGTAATCCAATTTCTTTCATGAAATAAAACATCTTACATTGATATCTTAGTATTAGAACTCCTTTAGACTAACCTTGAGATATAATGCATTGTTAAGATCATTGCATACCTTTAGTAAAGGTTCACGAAAGCGGATGGACGGATCCCAAAGTTTGTGTTAGACGGATCCCTTCACTTAGGGAACCGTGGATCCGCAAATGTAAAATTCAATTGCAAGCATTATATTTCAAAGATATCCTTAGAACACCTCACACTAATCTAAACATAGTATCTTAAGGCAAATTAAGTCCTTATCAAGATAGGTTGATCTTTCCTACTCACACACCTAGATCACACTCTAAAACGCTTGTAGATCTACCGCTTCATTTTAATCCATTACTCTTTCGCCTCAAACTCACACTTCATTTTTACTTGATCCTCACATCTAGTCTTAGAAATCTTCGATTATGACAAAATTGATCATAAATCATCCTCACCTCAAAATTTATCAAAGTTGATCAAAATCTAGTTTTTCCATCTCAAAACCTTTAGGATATTTTCCAAAACACAACCCTAAGCCACAACCCGATCTCTAGGATCATTTAGCTTCAATTGATACTCTCATCTTTAGTGTCATCCTTGCTCATTCATTGGTACTCATGAAAGTTCCAAATCCTTCCATAAATAACAATCATTAGCTACATCATTCATTACCTTCAAGTACTCAAGCACCCTTCATTTAAAACACTTAGGAAGACCGAAACACTCAAGATGTTATAGGTCTTAGATCTTAGAAACATCATTTCCACTATTTCATAATTGTCGAAAGCCGATCCCTAGGATTAGTTTAGACGGATCCCTCTCGAGGAGGGAACCGGGATCCGGATGATGCTTAGGTCAAATCTTGCTAAAACAATCACTTCAACTCATCTTCCTAACTCAAACACTCCATCTCATCTTAAATGAGTTCCTAGATCGCTGTAAACTCAAGTTGACTCTTGTGCATGTTAATCATCACATTCCAATGAATCCTAGTGGCTTAAGGCTTGAATGTACTTGCCAATTCTCTTGATTTATAAACCATCTTGTTAGGACCTCCATAGTCATCACTCATCCTAACTTTCAGCTCTTGCAACCTCTTGAAATCATCTCATCATGAGGAAAACCCCAAGTAGTAACTTATCCACCAAAGAACCACCCATGAAAAGGCCCGTGTTGTACACGAAATCTCTTCAACCGAATCATCTCCTAATCAAGCCAACAAATGATAGAATCCTTCATCATCCAATCAAACCAATTCCTAAAAGGATAGTACCCACAAAACTACCTATGCCAAACACCACCATACCTCCTAGGCCAAACAATATCATCTCCACTAAACCATCACCATTGATTCCTAGAGCTATCTCATTTACATCCTCTATCATCACCACACCTCTACAACTTAGAGGACTTGCCTCCCAGGCCGCCTCATCCACTTCACGACAACATTCTCCTCATTAGAGGAATAATGGTTCAAAATCAAGGTGTTAAGTCAACACTTGCTCCGGCTTCCTTTTCGCCGCTTCCATCATATAATTCCATTTGATTATGAGAATTCATCAAAGTCAACCACCCAACCATATGGATGTTGACACTTCTACCACCACCATCATTCTTGGTCGAGTCATTCTCAAATGCACCTCCACCAATCCCTCCATCGCTTGAAGCTCCATTAAGCCGCTTCACTTGATCCTTCGAATCGCCATTTCATTTCATCCACCACCACTACCTAGCCATGACAAAGATTGCTATCATTGTCAACATGTTGAGAGTTTGATACATGAAATACGAGAAGACCAACGTTTATGTTCTATCATCTCCTCGAACGCTTCGACGAGATCAAACCTAAACAAAACTTGAGCTAGAAGATTTTAGTGGTGTCCTAGCATCAAGCGTTAGTTGGTCTAGAAATTCCTAGTCATGTATTTTCTTATTTTCTTAGTTTTTAGAGTCATGTATATCATAACTCTAGTTTTATTAAATGGATATTACATGCTACTTGTTATTTTGTCGAGCATATGTATTCATATCTCATTTATGTGATAACATTACTTGTTATATCACCTTTGCCGATTTTAGTCATCGACCAGATTTGATCCCTAAGATTGTTTCAGACGGATCCCTACTAGAGGAACCGTGATCCGTGAAACAGAAACGTTTTTCCTACTATATTGAACCACATTTGCGTGAAATTGTGAATTATACTTGTTTTCTAACCCTTGTTTTGCGCTTATTCAATTAACACATGAAGAATTTGACACCCTAAAGCTGGGGGAGCTTGGTGTCAAAATAATACGCTGCAAAATTACTTGCAATCTTAGATTTATATTTCATGACTTCCGCTGCAAAATTGCAATCATCTAGGGAGCACACCGTCACATAGACGTAATCTTTGCAAAAGTTAGTTGCAAATGAACTAGATTAGAATTAGTTTCTTGACGCCTTACTTAGGGATGGACTCGTGGCGGGAAGTAACGAGATCCTTTCCGTTACTTGTTCTCTACTTTTTTACTCTTATTTCTTTCACATATTTAAAAAAAATAAAGTAAAACGATGTGTTGCTTTTCTTCAAACACTTTTGTTTCGACAAAAGGGGGAGAAGAAAGTAAAACTACAAATTCAAACGCTTATGAATTTTAGCTTTTCCTTAAAATAATTTTATGTTTTGTCATCAACAAAAGGGGAGATTGTTAATACAAATAAGCCGTAAAACGCTTATTTATATTTTACGATCTTCTAATGTTTTGTCGATAACAAACGAAAATCATGTTAACGAAACAAATAAAATACGAAATGGTTTGAACTAATAGTTTCTAACATATTCACATTTTCACATAAAACACTAAAACAAGTATAAGTGATTTTATGATTTAGTAATACATATGTACAACAACTAGTGTTTACATATTTTGGTAAAATATACACATAACTAGTATGTAGTATATTGGGTATTATAAATGGGTAGAAACTTAAGTATCACAACCCATTTGGCAAATACATTGAATGTAGTTGGGTACAACTCAAATCCCATAACCCATGGATCTTGACCCATAACCCATTGCATGACATTATGCTTATATCATACATGGATAATATCCATAAGACCCATGGATCAACCCATACCCAAGTGACTAAGTGCATTGCACTCAAAGATACATTGTATCTAGCCAAAGATCCATGGTTCAACCCATGACCCATGACCCATAACCAAAATACCCATGGGCAAAGAGGAGTTGCTCCACGGATCCCTAGCTTAACGCTAGACGGATCTCTTGTGGAAGCGGATCCGTGGATCCGGGAAACAAGAGGATTTTTCCTCTATAAATAGTGAGCCATTTCTTCATTATATCTCACCCCTTCCAATACACTTTCTCCCCGAGTTAAATCACTAACCTTAGATCCAAGAGATCTATGTTTGTAGTTTTGTTTTGTGTGATCTTCTAGGTTCCTCTTAAAGGCAAGATCACCACCTTTGAAGTCGAGCAAGCTCGAGTCCATGAGTTGCCATGCTTCCTCATCATCAAGGCTATTGAAGTCCTCTGTTGATGATCTTTTCTTCTTCAAAGAAGTGTAGTGTTGAAGACATTAGTGAAAGATGTCTCAGTGTCAAGACGAAGATATTAGTGAAGGGTATCTATCGCTCATAGGATAAGCACTGTGGTAGGTGCTAAAGTCAAGACAAGAAGCATTAGTGAAAGGTGCTTAAGTCAAGACTTGAAGCATTAGAAAGGCGCTAGAAGTGAAGACACAAGACATTGTGAAAGGTGTCTTGTAGATCTAGTCAAAGGCATTAGTGAAAGGTGCCTTAGATGTACATTCGATATGGTATGTTTCGATGTACTAGATAGACTAGCATTAGATCCAAGGATATTGATGTCCTCGATGATGTTGTAAAGGAGTAGATCTCCTTCGGGATTAGTCGTTGGTGTAGTGTGGTAGTAGTTCCTCCATTGCAATGGAACTAGGTGCTTAGCCTAGTACCTAATAAAGGGTAGGCGACGCTGTGAAGGTGTAGTTCACCTTGGTGTGAAAGAACCAGGTACTTAGCCTAGTACCTTATAAAGGGTAGGCGACGCTGTGAGGTTTGGTTCACCTTGAGTGAAAGAACCCTGGTTAGCCTAGCACCGAAAAAGGGTAAGCGACGCCAGAAGGCTTCTCCGCCATAAGGAGATTGGTGTAGTGTTTACAAACCTCGAGTAGGTGACTCTGGGAGTGGAGTAGGCAAGGAAGGTGTCCTTGTAGCCGAACCACTATAAATACTGCATGTGGTTTTGTGCTTTTACTTTATCTTTTCATTACATATCTTTATATGCTTGTTTATCAACATCCAACACACACAACCAAATAGATTGACATAAGTCGATCTAAATAGTTTAAAAGTAAGTTTTAATTGGTAAAACTATTCAACCCCTTCTAGTTTTCCTCAAACCGCTATCTCAATTATCAAGTAAGAAAAAAATTACAATACCTCTTACTCGTAACCACTATCATCTCGTAACCACTATACAACATTACGATGTAAATGAAGATTTTATCGATGCAATTTTAAGCCCCGAACACTGCTTACACCATCCAAAACCCCTTAGATGATCATAGAAATACGGGAGCGACAAATTTATAGATTCCGTGATGCTAGATCATGATTTAGCCATATCCATTCGCTTAATGCTCATTCTCACAGTGAACCTTTAACGTTGATTTCCAACAAAATTGGTCACCTTGTTAGCTTTTTGCCGTGATTCATCGCTTGTATCACCAACCCACAAAATGCAAACATAAAATGATAAATACCCATAGTAGTAAAACACGAGCAAGTTCTAAGCTAATTGTAGTCACCGAACCTATTAAAAAAAATAATGCGACGGCCACCTCGAGATAGGCGGTCAGCGTTGGTGCAACATCGTGGAAGATCCCGCTATAATCGCTGATGGTGTGACATCATCCCGGTTGCATGATATCCACGCCTACAATTTAGAGAAACCACACTTAACCATCACCAATGAATAAAAGTTTG
>CM040242.1:70771906-71059427 GCA_022545495.1 Chrysanthemum lavandulifolium
AATTAAATTAAAAGTTATTTGGCATTAAATTGTTTTCAAAAGAGTTACATGCATGTTTTATCAATGGAGTTTAAAGTCTTAAAATCCGATCCTTATCGATTAAAACGCTTTCATAATCAAGTCACAATTCCCTTAAAGCTTTCAAAATCAATTTAAATCAATAAGAGATCACAAATCTCAAATGATTTGATAATTGTGATCGGGGAGAATGTGTGATTTAAATTGGTTTAAACGATAATTCGGTAAATGGTTTTATAAAGATGTACATCTTGTCCTTCCCACATGTGACAAACGATTTCAAATTTTCAATGCACATGTTGAGGGGAGCATCTATCTTAAACCTTTGATTTGTAACGTGATCATTCATCCCATGTGCGGGGTCCTCTAGTATGTGCAAAACTCTTTTCAAACCTCGAGGCACATATTGAGGGGAGCAAATTTATGGAAACCTCATCCTTCCCGAAATGCGATATCTACTTGATTTGATATGGGAAGTGATGTTGATATCTTTAGAAAATGGTAATCAAAGAAGTTAATTCTTTCTCTTGTCTCCGTGTGCTAAACATTTTCAAATACTTGATGCACATGTTGAGGGGAGTTCTCGTTCTAAAATATCAAAAACAATTCGGTACAAAATGCTTTGATAATATATCACAAGTATCCGAATTGATTTTCAAATGGTTTTCAATTGGATCCAATGGCGATGAACAATACCAAATTGACCAACCAACTTTACTTTATGTACGGTGATATAAGGATGATAAGGTTAGGTATGTGTTCCCATGATCCGCCGAACCGGAGGGATCTACCGAGGACAATCCACTAGTTAGTGTAGAAGTCCTTAGGTATGATGATAAAAGGAGAAAAATATGAGATATGGGAAGAGTGCGGACTAAGACCGAGCTAGTCTTGGAATAAACCCAACAAGGTTCTAGCTATGAAGTCTCGGTAAGCCTTGAAGGGTTGAAGAATTAAAAGAATTGAATGAGGAAAGGGTGAAAACAAATAGCCCTCCATTTATTCAACCTTAGAGGCGGAAACCGGGTTCAATTCATATACTCTTGATGGTAACATCGGTATTGAAGACAAGGCGTCATGGACCCAATGGCGCATGCACTTCAACTTTCCAAACCACTCAAGTTTCTCTTAAAGGGCTTGTTTCATTCTCACGGGAACCGACATTATCTATCGACTTTCTCTTAGAGATTGTTGATATTGAAGAAGACCCTCTCCTAGTCTCCCAAGACAGGGATCCAAATATGCACAAAATTGAGTCTAGAGCCACGAGATCATCAATAAATCTCATTAGGACACTTTCAATGAAGACTCTCTGTTTCACACAAAGTGGAAAGAGATTATATCTTGAGTCCTCGCATTATCCTTGTGGTATTGCGAACATCCGAGTGATGTGTTTACATATTCACAATGAAGATGGAAAGCCTTCGAGCCAACATCAAACAAGCTCTGGTAGGTGGCATGTGAGATCTTTTATATGGATCAACTATGTGACAAGCGAGCAGAAACAATGGGCGATTCAATCTCTTGAATCAATCTGGTTCGAGTTATGGGTTGATGGATACCTTTGAAAAACCGGTCTTTGTGCTTAACAACTCTTTTCTTTAGCACATCGGCCGTGTACTCATTTTCAAACCAAAAGGTGTTTTATGATTGATAATTGATTTTCAATAAAACCTTCGTTGTATTGCAAAAACAATTTCTATTGAGCAATACGATTGTTTTCAAATCTCTTTTCATCGATCGGTGGACTTAAAATTGTTGGTTCACTCACTCCGTGTTGTCTTCTTTGAGATGTTCGGTTTGAGAACGACTAGAACATTGCGAAACCACATCAAGGAAATTCTTGAATTATACACGATCACAGGCGGTACATGTACTTGATCAGCGGGGAACAAGTGGGTGTGTACCTCGATTCAACGAAAGTGATCAAAGACACTTTCGTGCGATTTATTATAATCGTTGTATGCGGTACACCCGGCGTTTGCGGTGATCGAATGAAGCGGTCAATCCATAGCCGCATGCTCACTTAACACATTCATCTCAAAAGAAATCATGATTAGTGCATCAATGACTCGATATTTTCACTCCATGCTTCGCTGCTGCGCCAATATCATGATTCAACAAATGCTTCCGCTACTCGATGAGAAGATATCATGATCCGAATGTGAGCATGTCGGTCCTAAAGTCACAACATCACATAATACCAACACCACAAAGGATGTCTCGTAGATTGTTGATAGGCGATGATCTCAAAAGATGGCTCAAACTTATTATCACGTGGATCGGTAAAGACCTCCACCGGAGTAACCAAACATGCAATGTGAAGAATCAATGTCTCTGACTTAGGCGCAAGGACTACATCAAGAATGCGAGATCAATTGTTAATGTATTATCTAGTTGCATTCAATGTAATTTTGGTACATGATTGAGGTGACCTCCTTGGGGAGATTGTTAGGAATTAGAAATTCCGGTACTAAAGAGTCGGTCACCTCAAGTATATGTAATCGTTTGAAGCTCGTTGTCATAGTTCTTTTAAGTTAAGTAGTATTTAGTTAAGTAACACCGTTGAGGACAGACGGGTCTTTACCCATCTGTATGCACGATCCACACCCGATGTGTGGCGATTTATGTAAGACTATAAATACTCTCTACCTCCCAAGGTAGAGAGTTGGAGCTCATAATAATATCTTTCACTTTCTCTCACTAAGTTCCCTAAACATCTAACTTTCTCTCTCTAGAATTCCACTTATCGCCACCTTGTTGTTATGGTTTGATGTGTATGTGAAAACTAATATCCTACAACATGGAGATTTTCAACAAGCAGGGGCACATCAAATTAAGTTTTAAAAGAATGTTTTGGTGGTAAAATCTCTTTATATACAATCTTTTCGTTGTTTATGTAGAGGTCATGCTTACAAAAGTTTATATATTATCTATCATGCTCAATATTAGATGAGCGGTAGGGTTGGCATGTAAAGTAAATAATTTTTTAAGCCTTGATAATCGGTAAGGAATGATAATAAGCTATAAGCTTGGAAAGAAATGTTTGGATCCATAACATGATGTGTTCACTTGGGAATGTTACGATATTATATAATGTCCTGGAATGTTAAGGTGGTATAATCACCTTGTAAGTACGGATGTCAAGGGCTTAAGGGCCTGTTTGGCAAGAGCTTTATTTGGGAGCTGTTAGCTTTTTGTTATAAAATAATCTCTTATAAAATAAATAGCTCCGTTTGGATACGTTTGGATGCATTAACTTCAAGCTTTTATTTCAAACAAATAGCTCTTAAATGAAAAGTTGATTCATGAAGCTTTTAAACATTTTGGAGTATTAAAACTTTAAATTCTTGATATACCCTCTAAACATTTGTTTATAATTATGTATATGCCCTTTTACGTCATTTTACATCTTATAATTACATTTAACAGACTAACTTACCAAACACTTTTATTGAAAAAAGATACAACTTAGCTCATGTTACAGTTTTGTAGTTAACGATTTACGACTTCTGATTTCTGACTTATAAGACATCTGACTTCTGACTAGTTTCGAAGATTTTTTTGTTAAAGAATAAACATGTATATCTCTCTTAGCTTTTGTGGCTAACGTGTGTGTCATGTGTGTCCCTAGGTGTTCCAAAACACCTATGAATCTATGTCCCAAATATGTCTTTGCTACTTTTTCACTTAATGTTGTTTGTGCAGGATTAATGTGAGGGGCTTATTGTGTTCATTCTCTATTTTTGGTTATGAAGAAATACAAAGATATGCTGCTTATGAAGAATGGTAGATAGTTAAAGGGGGCTTCATGTATTATTGCTGGCTATAAAAGAGTGGTCCCTGTGTAGGGTTTGTATCATCCATCATACGCAGTCTTCTCTTGACTGCTACATCACTCTCCCTCCAAATATTTATGTGTTGTGTAGTTAATCTGCAAGATTTTTAAATTTCGGTAGGTCAAGATGACCAAAATTAATGGCACGTTGGTGAGAGAATTTCAAAGAAATGAAATGATGCGAGAGAATAGAAATTCGGAGAATAGAAATCGTGAGAACTTTGTTCAATTCTAATGTTTGATAACAACATAGACTTGACCCGAGAAATGAAAAAAAATATAAAAAAATAAATAACATTTTATCATATGAGACTCACATGTATTTGTTTGTTGATTTTTTTAATTATTTTTTTCTAAATAACAATTCTAAAAATTTAAATTTTTTTAAATATTTTTTTTTTTAATTATTTTTTCTAAATAACAATTCTAAAAATATTTTTTTAAATAAATATTTTTTTAAATTATTTTTAAAATCTTATTTAAAAATTATTTAAAAAAATTATTTAAAAAATTATTTTAAATTTTATTTACTTTCTTTAATTTTTATAAAATAATTTTAAAAAATAATAATTATTTTAAAAATAATTATTTTATAAATTTTTAAAATAATTATTTTAAAATTAAGAAAAATAATTTTTTTAAATAATTATTTTATATTTTTTAAAATTTATATATCAAAAACTTATTTTAAAAAAATTATTATTTTATTTTATTTTATTTTATTTTTTAAATTTATTTTTCAAAAACTTATTTTTAAAAACTTTATTTTTTAAAAAATATTTTTAAAATGTATTATTTTTTAATTTTTTTTTAATTTACAACATACTCTCATTTCTCTCATTTCCCAACTAAAAGTAGTGGAAATGAAAGTTACAAAATTACACTACCAATTCTCCACAAATTCTCCACAATTCTCCACCTTTTTATTTCTCTAACGTATCAAACAAAAGAATTTGATTCATTTCCATTTCTCCATTTCCATTTCCCTCTACCAAACATAGGGTTTTCGGTAGTATTTCGGAAGAATTTCAGTCGATTTCGGTCATTTCGGTCAAGGTCCGAGATTCGAGATACCAGTGGTATACCACCGAGATTAACTACATAGTTTATGTGTTAGGATCTGTTGATCCATTTCTGTATTGTTTCTTTGATCATTTGATCTTCTTCCATTCTTGTAACAGTTTGATTGTTATTACTCAAACTGTGCCGACTATTGTACTTTGATTCTTGAATAAAAGTGAACTCGTTGCTTCGCTTATCATTCGATACCATCGCACATGGTATCAGAGCTATAGGCTACTGATTATCTTCAAACCCTGATCTCCAAGGTTTTCTATATTGGGGGTTATTGACCTTGATATCTCCGGTGGTTCGTATTTGTGTTCTGGGACGTCTGTGGTAATTGGATTGGTGGTTCTGATCCTATTGGTGCTCAATCGAAACAAATTAGGGTTCGTTCCAAAACCCTAATTAATTTTCTGTATTGGGGGTTTTGTTCTTGGAGTGCTCTCTGGTTCTAATTAATCATAATCATCCCTAGACTAAGTGAATCTAGGGTGATTGTGTTTGGTCTTCACTTCTTCACCGCATGCAAAGCAATCGTAAGTACTTCTCCTTTCTTGTTTAACGATATTCAAGGTGAGTGGGTGCAAGCGGGTAGGTTAACACCTTGATCCGCCACCTCACGAGTGGTGTGAATACCGCTGCAGCCTACCCAGGTCAAAGGCTTGGTACTTGTTGAACCGTGGGTGTGAGTTATTTATTCTCTTGCATTTTTTCTCTTACAGTTGAAGGAGGATATGTCTAGTTAGGTTGGAGGTTGATTTGGGATTGTTGCTCTCATTAATTGTGGTTCTTTGTTTACGTTTGTTCTATTTATTTGTCATCTCGGTCTTTGTCACCATGGTTGAGGGTGATGATGAACATGCTAATAATGAATCCGTGTTTAATGATTCTATGCTTAATGAATCTATGATTAATTCTTCTTACGAATTAAAACTTACATTTGGTAATACTCTCTACTTACATCCTTGTGACACGAAAGGTAATCCCATTATATACATTAAATTGACTGCTCAAAATTATAAAATATGGAGCATTGCCATGACATTTGCCTTAAGAAATCATAATAAACTTGGCTTTGTTGATGGAACTTGTCAAAAAGATGCCTTTAATGCTAGTCTTGCTAATCAATGGGATATGTGTGACTCTGTTGTTCTTACCTGGATTCTAAACTCTTTAAGTCCTGAGTTATTTGTTGGTGCTATATACTCTAAAACTGCTTATGAAATGTGGAATGACTTAAAAGAAACCTATGACAAAGTTGATGGATCTGCTGTCTTTAATATACATAAAAATATCAACTCTCTAGGTCAAAATGGGTCCTCTCTTGCTAATTACTACAACAATCTTAACTCATTATGGAAACAGTTTGACTCCATGATCAGTCTTCCTACATGTACTTGTGATGCTGGAAAACATTTTGAAAAACATAACCAGCTAATCAAGTTAATGTAGTTTTTAATGGGTCTTGATGACACTTATGTGCCCATCAGAAGCAATATTTTAACCAGGGATCCTTTACCATCTGTCAAAACTGCTTTTTCTATTGTGTCAGGGGAAGAATCCCATAGGAACTTCTCCTCTGGTACTGGATCCATTAAACCAAATGTATCTGCTTTTGCTTCAAAGTTTTTTGATAACAAAAAAAGAGGAAACAACAATTACAAAAGCTCAAATCCCACCTCTGGGAATAATACCTCTGGTAAGAGCTCTAACAATAGAGGACCCAATCTTAATCAAATGCTCTAAGCTGCAACAAACACAGTCACACCATTGATAGATGTTATGATATTGTTGGTTATCCTGCTTGGTTATGGAAAAGGAACTTTAATTCTAATATTAAACACACTAGTAACAATGCCTCTTCTTTCGATGACAATCTTGGAAGTAGAACTAGCAACTCTCTGTTTGTCTAATGAACAGATGGTCAGACTCATGAGTCTTCTCAATGATAGTCCTATCAATTCCAATATGGCAGATAAATGTTTTTCAGGAACTTTTTTTAATGGCAGTGTCAAATTCAATTTAAAATTTGAAAAACACTTTAATGGTAACACAAACCTTTTAAAAGGAAAAATCAGTCTTGGTTGGATTGTTGACTCTGGAGCAAACCAACACATGAGTTTGTCTTCAAAATCCTTAATCAATACTATTGATGTTTCTAAACTTGGTCTCACTGTTGGACACCCAAATGGTACTCAGGCACTTATCACTGAGATTGGTGACCTAAAAATCAACAACAACATTACCTTACATGATGTCTTAGTGGTGCACGAGTACCTGTCGATCGCTCTCGTTACAAACTTGCTAGAGATAGCAAACTATTTGTTGGCTTTGATGAATCTAAATGTTATATTCGAGATTTAGCAACAAAAGGAATGTGGGATTGGTAATCAATCTAATGGCACATACTTGTTTGATGTAGACTCGATTGTAAGATTGTCTCTAATAACCGCATCTCTTCATATTTTGTTTCTAGAAACCTTTGGCACCAAAGGCTTGGTCATCCCTCTGACCAAGTCTTACAAGTCCTTAAACCCATTCTTAACCTTGATAAACCAACTGACCCTAACCATCTCTGTGACACTTGCAACAAGGCTAAACAAACCAGGGAACCTTTACCCTTAAGTGAACATAAGTCAACTAAAATTGGTCAACTTGTACACCTAGATGTTTGGGGTCTTTATAAAATCACTAGCAGAGATGGCTACAAATATTTTTTTAACTATTGTTGATGATTACTCAAGATCCATGCGGGTTTATATGCTTAAAGGCAAAGAAGAAGTCTATGATTCCATTGTCAATTTTTCTCAAATGCTGTCAAACCAATTTGAAAGTAATATAAAAAATTTTAGAAGTGACAATGGTACTGAATTTGTCAACAAAAGAATGCAACATGTTTTTCATAACAAAGGTATTCTACATCAAACCTCTTGTGTTTACACACCTCAACAAAATGGAATAGCAGAAAGGAAACATAGACATCTTCTCAATGTTGCCAGATCTCTTATGTTTCAGGGGGTGATAACGCTACACGCGTCGTTCGGGGTCAAAGGAACTTCCTTTTCTTCGAGCAAGTTTTATAACACCCTAGGCAGTGAACCTAATCGTTGTAGTGTAGTAATTAGGGTAAGCCATGGGTATTGATATCGTTCTCTGGGAATAGGAATGCTAGTAGGAGTTACTACGCTAAGGTTAAGGTTGAGGAAGATTATTTTTTATCTTTTATATTTTATGAAAATGGAAAGGTACGAATCTCGGGTATTGGATTTGGGGTTGGTATTTCTACCGATTACTCTACTATTATCTAATTATCTAAACTAAGGTTGTGGGAGTCTATGTCTAATTAATGTGTGCTCGTATGATAGTTTAAAGATGTGTTTACTTAGTTTGTATTACTCCTTAATTATCTCCTATTGATGGTTGAGTGTCACGTCTTAGTCCTAGTTGCGTTGTGTTTCTAAAGTTGTAGGGTATCGTTTCTCCATAACTCTTGAACTTACCAAAGGGTCTTGTCTACAAACCCACTAGAGATTATAGACTCCTACTCTAAGGCGCTCTTGGATGGTTTAGACTACAATTACTCGGTAATTATACTCTAGGGTTCACAAAGATGAATCAAGCATTAAGTGCACAACGAATGATCTATCGCACTACTAGATCATTAATCAACTAAAATAAGAAACAACCAATCAATATTTAATAATTAAGTTTCATACTTCCTAAGCAAACACACAAATAAATTAGCTGGGACATGGAGAACATGCAAGCATACACACAAATAATCAAAGACATAATTGAATTAATGAAGTAAAGACTTATCTTGGTGTAAGATAGGGTTAAAACCCTAAAATCTTGTACAAGACACCTTAGGTTCGGTTTAGGTTTTACTCCAAAGACTCTCCACACAAAGACCGAAAAATTCGGATTCTATATATAAGATTACAATTGCGACGGCGCACCTTATGTTTAGTGACGCCGTCGTGTCGCCGCCATTAGGGTTTCGTCTTGGCCACGTTAACCTTGCGACGGCGTCACCTTATGTCCGTGACGCCGTCCTCTTCGACTTCGGCGTCGTCGGATTGCATCTAGGCCGTGCGAGTAGCGACGACCTACTCTTTCACCACTAGACGCCGTCTCTTGAAAATCTGAGTTTTGGGTTACGTCCGTCACAATAGTGCAGGACGGCGTGCAAATAGCTTTTGGCGCGTGCGCCTTCTACATTCAACAGCGTGAGTGTCTCGATTTCGACTTTGACCATTTTCTTCATATATTCGCGCCTTTTCGTCCAAATAAGTGCCATTCCAAGATTTTGCCTTCACGAGACCTAAAAAGTGAAAAGGAGCGATATTAAGCAATAACGGATACAAAAGTGATCAAATAAGGACTTAAATGACCCCTCAAATGGTACCTTTTAAAACCTTATCAAATATCCCTACACTTGTTATTTGCTTGTCCTCAAGCAAATGTGCTTTTAGCCAATTAATTTATAAGTTAGGGGCATGCGGCATTAATTCAAAGCGGTCCACAACACATATAAGCCCATAAAAGTCATAACAAGCACGGAAATTACATACTAGCACCTCACATGGGGTGTTTGGATACTCACATCTCTCTCAGGTGTATAAATGAAATATAACAATATAGGAAATGGAAGATAAACACTCATTAACTGGTCCTAGTACATAGATTACCATAGGCTGGAGAATAGATCAAACCTCCATCGCTTTGGCGTAAGCACCTAGGAAAGACTATCAAAGAGGTCTTTTAAAGGGTTGTAATGTTAGGCTTACGGTAGGGAAACAAAGGGTTTGGTGGGATAGGCTATTTAGTGGTGGTAAGTCAAAAATCTTTATGTTAAATGCATATGAAGAATGGCGTTGCTAAGCCAAGACTCGACACTCTAAACTCTAGATAACTGAAATAAATAAACATAAAATTAAAGGATAGATGTAGGATGGTAGCCCGTATGTTTTTTTTTGTTTTTTTTGTTTTTTTTTTCACTCTATATTTTTTCTTTTCTCTTTTTCTATTTCTTTTTTTGATTTTTTTTTTCATACACTTTTACTCTACCATCCTCTACGATAACATCAAAATACTAGGGATTTATAGGCACATCCCTACACTTGAGTTTTTATTACTCTAACACTAATTTGACCCGAATTGAAAAGATCAAAACACTTGGGGTACATTATTACGCAAACAAAGGGAATTTGAATTTAACGTTCCCTTCCGTCATTTCATAAACTTTAACTTTTCCCATGAATCCCAATCATCCCAAAGCGTATACAAAGGATATGACTCGACTTAGCAACTCATGCAAGCAACGGATAATTGAACTAAGGGTTTAGGGTGATAACAAATATTTGCACTAAAAGTGAGTGCATAAGGGTAGGCTAAGGCGATTTGGGTGTATATTTGGGGTGGGGTGTAAACAATGCTCTTCATTGATATTCGGAAAATCGAAATATCACGAGAACCGCGAAAAGGATAGGCTCGAGGGGTTAACTAGGGTATCGTGTACTAAAAATGAGTACAACGCATAAAGGGTGTGGGGAATTACTCAACCGATGTGGAAGAAGTAATTATATTACGGGTATTAAACAAGGGTTATCCTAATGCCTCTTATCATTTAGTTATTCCTAACTACACAAGTGTAGCCTCACTTACGATCTCGGAATGCATCACAAAACAAGTTCTAGAATCTAATATACTACCGGTTCACACTCTAAGCATTAAAGATGAATGCTTTTATTCCTACTAATCTAAGGCGATCCTCGCATTTTGGGTGGAATTTGGGTGGTAAGGGTTTTTGTGCTAGTCATGCAACTTCCTATCCGTGAGGCGCTTTTGTTAAGACTAATGGCCCACTCCTATATGTCATGAAAAATTTTAAATTTGGTGCCAAAATTACCCTAACCGACATTTTCTCATGGTTTATTACACAAATGCAATTTGGACAAAGCAAATAGTCAAGGATAAGCATAGTTTCAAAGTTCCGTTTTATTTTCCTCCTACACTTAAACCGAACATTGTCCCCAATGTTCCCGAAAGTATCAAAGATATGATAAAGAAGGTAATTAAAAGCGAAAGAAACTAATACTCCCGATTAGCTCGGTAGGATCCGTGTAAAGTGGTGGTTAAATTCTTTTCAAGAAGAATTATTAGTGAAAAGCTCCTTCCAATCTTATGTAACTTCTTCTTGACAAACTAAACCTACACACTTGAAGAAAACAAACGAAACCTTCGCGTAAAATCGGTGGTAATAATATATATAAGACTCGATTTAAACTAGGATATAATGCTTGTGGAATGGATGTTTACGAATTTCTAAGAAAATTAAGACCGAAAATTCCAAAATTTATAAATAGCTCGAAAACGAGAAAAAGTAATCGATGTTTTACTCCTTCTAACGCCGTCGGTTGCAATCTGACGCCGTCAGTTATCGACAAAAAGCGGTCTGCGATTTTTACGGAAAAAAATTAAAAAATTTACATCTTTAGAATCGGAAAATTTCGCAAAACATCCATTATGACTCGATACAAGCATTTGACTCGAACAAACAAACATATATATCTTTTAGTTAATTGTTATTCTCATGTTTACGTTTCTTTTGAAAGCGTGTGTAATCCTCCCTACACTTATCCCTTATGTAAAATACCTTTATATGCAATTAAGACGAGGTTAAAAACAAAATAAAGCATTTTACAAATTTAAACATGAGGATAAACAATTAATAAAGATATATGACACTAACAAGCAAACAATTAAGCATGGGTTGCCTCCCGAAGCGCTTTTCTTTATTTAAGAGTCTTGTAGCTAGACTCATGAGTCGTGCTCTTACGTTTCCTCACCACCGTCCTCTTGGCGGCCTCTAATGGGGATTCCATGTTGTAGAAGTGCCCTAAAATCGCTTCTCTAAGAGTTCATCCTCTCCCATTCGGTCCTGTATTCCGGTCCTAGGCTCAAGCAATCCTTGTAGAATCCGAAAATCTTAGCCATAACATAATCAACACCTTTCTCCCTATCCTCATCATTCCTATAATAGACCGATATTTTAAGTTCCTTTTCATCATTAAAGAGTGATGAAAACTTCTCAATCTTAAACGGCATTTGGTAAGCTATGTCATCGGTCTTATTCTTGAATCGCACTACTCTAATGAGGGTCATAGGTCATTCCGTGCTTTCTATGAAAGGTTTTCCTAGAATAACATGGGACAAGCTAGGGTCATGGCCGTGCTAATATCATCCACAATTATGAAATCCGTAGGAAGCGTGAAACTACCTACATAAGCGGGCAATCCCTTAACTCTACCAAGAAAATTGCAACTAACATTAGGATCATTGGGGTCTTCCCTAGTTGGAATAAACTTCTTCAATATCCAATTGTAGTAGGTGCTAGTCATTATGTTGATTGGGGACTTGCGATCAATGTAAGCTTTTGCCACAAAAGGTGTCCTATGACACATGGTATGTTAAGATTCCACGGTTCCCAAACTTAACTCGAGGACTTTTCTAACATACATGTGGCGGAGGTCACGCACTAAGTGAGGGTGGCGAGATAGTTCTTCTTCCGTAGGAAATTTGTCGAAATAGTCAATGTCTACTTCATCTACTTCCTCGGGTATTTCCTCATCCACTAGTGTATAGTCCTCTTCATCATTTGTTTCATCGGGTTCAACTAAAGGCGATGGTATTGACGAATTGGACATACTTTAGCTTGCTTGGATCCTTAATCTCTATGCACGAAGGCTCGGGAGTTGAGATGGCACTAACCTTCTTATCACTAGCTATGGCTTTCAAAGGTTGTCTATTTTCCTATCCATCTCGGCTTGTTGATTATTAAAGCGGTCCGAGAGCTTAGCCATTTGGGTTTCTTGGGATGCAACTAAGTTTTGCAACATTCCTTGATGTTTTGTTGGTTAGGACCGTTAGGTGGGGCCATGAGAAATCATTAGAGTGAATTCTTTGGTTTGTCCCCAATAAAAGTCGGGCTTGTTTTCCATGCTTCACGGGTTTCATTGAAATTCCTAGGTCCGGGTGTTGTAGGAATCTTCCTCCCGCTCCATTAATGCGAGGATGCGTAGTCAGCGAAGCGTGTTCGGGGATCGGTGCTAGTGTGCGTGTTATGAGGATCACAAACGGCTCGCACGAGGAAGAAGCTTTGTTCACATGGTGTGAAGATTTAGGATTTTCGTAGGAACTCATGAGGAATTTAACTTGATCTTCAAGTTCGATCATCCTACGGTCGGGAGGAGGCAAGGAGATTGCCTTGACGGTTTTGGGCACTCACGGGGTCATCCCAACTTTCGTTGTCATAGAGGCGAGGTCCTCTATTATTTCCCATGATTCTTCTGCGGTGAAATCACTAAGTTTTCCACCGGCCGCTTGGTCAATGGATCGCTTAGTGGGAAAGTTGACATGATCATAAAAGATTTGGACTTGGAGCCAAAGATCAATGCCGTGATGAGGACTTTATGAAGTAAGTCCTTGAATCGGGTCCATGCTTCGTAGAGATTCACCTTGGCGTTGTTGGAACATCAAGATGTCATTCCTAAGCTTAGTGGTTCTCCCGGTGGGAAAAATTGAGCAAGGAAGCGAGAGGTAAGATCATCCCAACTTGAGATGGAGCCGTGGGAAGTCGCTCAAGCCAATTACTAGCTTGGTCCCGTAGAGAGAATTGGAAGAGGCGCAGCGCGTGGTCTCCCGTAGTAGCATCAAGGTCGATGGAATCGGCGATTTTGAGAAATCCTCGGATGTTGATTTGGATCTTGAACGAAGTCCATGGAATCACATCCGTTTTGCACCAACCGGATGGTGTCGGATCGCAGGCCGTAGTTTGGGCTTGGTCGGGAAGCTCAATGGTGTTCCTATAGCCTAGGTGGCTTGGTCTCGAGTATTCACCAAGAGTGCGGGCTCTTGGCGGTTCATTTGGTGGTGGGTTGATGAAGGGTAGTGGGTTGTCACCTTCCATGATGAAAAGTGATGGAATTACTAACAAAGGTCACGAAGAAGGGGATAGACTAAGAGAAATCTAAAAATGAGAAAAAGTTTACTTGATAGGAATCAAGCAAAGAAACCTAAGCGAGGTGGACTACTAACTAGCTATTCTATTCCCGACAACGGCGCCAAAACTTGATAACGCTACAGCGTCGTTCGGGGTCAAAGGAACTTCCTTTTCTTGAGCAAGTTTTATAACACCCAGGCGATGAACCTAATCGTTGTAGTGTAGTAATTAGGGTAAGCCACGGGTATTGATATCGTTCTCTGGGGAATAGGAATGCTAGTAGGAGTTACTACGCTAAGGTTAAGGTTGAGGAAGATTATTTTTATCTTTTTATATTTTATGAAAATGGAAAGGTACGAATCTCGGGTATTGGATTTGGGGGTTGGTATTTCTACCGATTACTCTACTATTATCTAATTATCTAAACTAAGGTTGTGGAGTCTATGTCTAATTAATGTGTGCTCGTATGATAGTTTAAAGATGTGTTTACTTAGTTTGTATTACTCCTTAATTATCTCCTATTGATGGTTGAGTGTCACGTCTTAGTCCTAGTTGCGTTGTGTTTCTAAAGTTGTAGGGTGTCGTTTCTCCTAACTCTTGAACTTACCAAAGGTTCTTGTCTACAAACCCACTAGAGATTATAGACTCCTACTCTAAGGCGCTCTTGGATGGTTTAGACTACAATTACTCGGTAATTATACTCTAGGGTTCACAAAGATGAATCAAGCATTAAGTGCACAACGAATGATCTATCGCTACTAGATCATTAATCAACTAAAGTAAGAAACAACCAATCAATATTTAATAATTAAGTTTCATACTTCCTAAGCAAACACACAAATAAATTAATGGGACATGGAGAACATGCAAGCATACACACAAATAATCAAAGACATAATTGAATTAATGAAGTAAAGACTTATCTTGGTGTAAGATAGGGTTAAAACCCTAAAATCTTGTACAAGACACCTTAGGTTCGGTTTTAGGTTTTACTCCAAAGACTCTCCACACAAAGGCGAAAAATTCGGATTCTATATATAAGATTACAATTGCGGCGGCGCTACCTTATGTTTAGTGACGCCCGTGTGTCGCCGCCATTAGGGTTTCGTCTTGGCCACGTTAACCTTGCGACGGCGTCACCTTATGTCCGTGGCGCCGTCTCTTGACTTCGGCGTCGTCTGGATTGCATCTAGGCCGTCACGAGTAGCGACGACCTCTTTCTTTCACCACTAGACGCCGTCTCTTGAAAATCTGAGTTTTGGGTTACGTCCGTCACAATAATTACGGGGACGGCGTCGCAAATAGCTTTTGACGCCGCCGCCTTCTACATTCAACAGCTGTGAGTGTCTCGATTTCGACTTTGACCATTTTCTTCATATATTCGCCTTTTCGTCCAAATAAGTGCCATTCCAGCATTTTGCCTTCACGAGACCTAAAAAGTGAAAATGAACGATATTAAGCAATAACGGATACAAAAGTGATCAAATAAGGACTTAAATGACCCCTCAAAATGGTACCTTTTAAAACCTTATCAGGGGGAATTACCTCTTTACTTATGGCCTGAATGTGTTCTCACTGCTGTTTACCTTATCAACATGTTACCTTCTTCTGTGTTGTCTGGCAAATCTCCTTTCTCTCTTGTGTATGGGCATGACCCTACACTCTCTCATATTAGGGTTTTTAGTTGTCTTTGCTATGCTACTATCCTCAATAACTCTGACAAATTTGGTAGCAGATCTGAAACATTGGTTACTCTAATGAAAAAAGGGCTACAAACTTTTAAGTTTAGAAACAAAAAATGTTTTTTACTCAAGAGATGTCAAGTTTTATGAAACAGTTTTTCCTTTCAAAATGAAAAACAATCTTCAAAAACAAGTTTTTGAAACTGGTGTGTCAAAAGATTTAAACCACAAAAAAAAAATTGATACTGACAACCCTAAAAGACCCAATGATGAAGGGAGAGTGTCTTCCAATGATGATGGCACTTAGTTGAATCCTCTCAATGAGGATGGTAACTCAGTTGCAACATCCATAGAAGAAAATACACACCCTGAGGGCACTGTTTCACCAGAAACAAACTCCAATGACATCAACTTTGATTCTGACTCAAATGAGTCCACTCCTGAACAAGAAGGCTTGCCAGCCATCACCACTAGAAGGTCAACCAGACCCACTAGATTGCCTACTAATCTTAATGACTTTATTATTGAAGGCAAAGTTAAATATGGTATAGAAAAAGTGGTTAATTATTCTAATCTTGACTATGAGAATTACTGCTTTACTTCCAACCTAAATAAAAGTGTTGAACCTACTTGTTATGAGGAAGCTATCCTTGACCCTAACTGGGTTGATGCCATGAATGCTGAAATTGAGGCCTTACATACTAACAAATCCTGGATCATAACCACTTTACCTGCTAATAGAAAACCCATTGGTTACAAATGGATTTGGAAAATCAAATACAAATCCAATGGTGAAGTTGACAGGTATAAAGCCAGGCTTGTTGCAAAAGGCTTTAACCAAAAGAAGGATAGATTATAATGAAACTTTTCCCCTTGTGAAAATGTCTCTTGTTAGAATTCTTATTGCCTTAGGCATTAAGAATAAATGGCCTCTTTTTCAACTTGATGTTAATAATGCCTTTCTTTATGGTGAGCTTGATGAGGACATATACATGACTATTCCAAAGGCTTTTCGATGAAAACATCAAAACATAGTGCGCAAACTTACCAAATCATTATATGGTCTCAAGCAAGCTCCCAGAAAATGGAATGAAAAACTTGTAGGTGTTCTCAAAGAACATGGCTTTGTTCAGTCTGTGAGTGATCACTCTTTATTTACAAAAAACAAAGACAACAAGTTTATTGCTTTACTTGTCTATGTTGATGATATTGTTCTTACTGGTAACTGTGTTGAGGAAATTGAACAATTCAAGGTCTTTCTTAAAACTAAATTCAACATAAAAGACTTGGGTACTCTCAAATTCTTTCTGGGTATTGCGGTGATAAAAACTGGTGATGACATCTGTCTCCCGGAGAAAATATTGTCTTGAAGTTAGAAGAATTTGGTCTCCTTGGTGCAAACACGTGTCTACACCCATGGAACCAAACTCGTTCTTCCCTTTATTCCAACCCAAGATGACCCATTGCTTGATAACATAACTGGGTACCAAAAACTACTTGGAAAACTGATTTATCTTACTCATACCAGACCTGACATATCATATTCAGTCCACTGTCTTGCACAGCATATGCATACTCCCTTAAGATCTCATTTGGATTTTGCTTTAAATGTGTTAAGAAACTTAAAAGGTGCCCCTGGCAAAGGTCTAAGGTATGATCATAACAGTGTTAATAATGTTCTTGAAGGGTATAGTGATGCAGATTGGGCAAAGTGTATTAAAACCAGAAAATCTGTTATTGGATACTGTGTTTTCTTTAACAACTGTTTGATCTCATGGAAAAGCAAAAAACAAAACACTCTCTCAAAATCTTCAGCGAAGGCGAATATAGATCCATGGCTGCTGCAGCCTGTGAAATCATTGGGTTCAAAAATCCTAAAAGATCTAAATGTTGATCTTAACCTTCCGTTAACTTGTTTTGTGATAACAAATCGCTTACTGACTTCTTTGTCAACCATTTTTCCATGAGAGATCCAAACACTTTGAAATTGATGTCCATTTCATCAGAGAAAAAATTGCAAAAGGTGTCTTGAGTGCCATAAAAATTGGCTCCTCAAACCAAACTGCAGACATTCTTACCAAGCATCTTCCATGTATCAACACAAGTTCCTTTGTGGCTTGAAACTTTTGACATATTTGGGAAGCAGTTAAGGGGAATGTTCCAAAACACCTATGTAATCTATGTCCCAAATATGTCCTTGCTACTTTCTCACTTAATGTTGTTTGTGCGGGATTAATGTGAGGGCTTATTGTGTTCATTCTCTATTCTTGGTTATGAAGAAATACAAAGATATCTTGCTTATGAAGAATGGTAGATAGTTAAAGGGGCTTCATGTATTATTGCGGCTATAAAGAGTGGTCCATGTGTGGGTTTGTATCATCCATCATACGAGTCTTCTCTTGACTGCTACATCACTCTCCTCCAAATATTTATGTGTTAGGATCATTGATCCATTTACATATTGTTTCTTTGATCATTTGATCTTCTTCAGTCTTATATGATTTTGATTGTTATTACTCAAACTGTGTCGACTATTGTACTTTGATTCTTGAATAAAAATGAACTCGTTGTTCTGCTTATCTGTTTGATACCATCGCACACTAGATACAAAGACGAGCGAATGAGTTGATAACATATAGATCAATCTTGCCATGCTATTCACTCAAGAATTATATACTTCCGTTACAATGAGTTACATCATGTCTTATTTTTCTTAAATATATTTTAAATGAAAGGAATTAAAAGATAATAATGAGTCTTATATAAGCTGTATGTTTTGAAAAAAAATTATATTCAAATATATGATTTTATTGTGAAGAAATATTTTGGAGTTAGTGCAGAAAAATGATTTTGATGTAAAAGTCTAAATGAGTTTTTATACAAGTTGAGGGTTCTTGCTTTTCGAAACGTCCGCTATGTTTTTCTCAAGCAAGAGATTTTGTTCTTATAAACATAAAAAATTGTGGTCCATAAATCGGGGTGTAACATATGGCACTTAACCTAGTTGTATTTTGATGTGTAGATAAAAACTCAATATGTGCTAAAAAAAGGAATTATTATTTTGAAACATCCTAAAATAAAAATAGAGACTAGAATTTTAAAATGGATGAAGTAGAAAGTAAATGAAATTAATAGTAAAATTTTATTAAGGGTGTTCATCAGTTCGGTTATTGGGTTGTTCGGTTTATTCGGTTCGGTTAGTTCGGTTAAATTTTTATTCTGATTAAAATCGAAAACCGAACCGAACCGAATTCAAATTAGATTAAACCGAACCGACTAGCTGAAAAGCAAACCTAATAACCAAAAACAGTTGGGATTTAGTAAATCCAGTACTTAAAGTGTCGGTCGCCTCCAGTATGTATCTTTCGTTAGAAAGTACCGTGAATAGTAGTTATTCGAGCAGAGCCAAATAACCCAAATTACATAATTTTAATAATTTATTTATTTAATTATATAGATTTTATAAAAATAAAATTTCAATCTTAAAAATATTATATTTATATTATAAAGGAGTTTTATTTGTTCTTTATAGATACAAAAAATATATATATATATAGTTATGTGAATTCACTTTTCGGTTCGGTTTTCGTTTCAAAAAATCATATCCAAACTAAAAATCAAATATTTAATTCGGTTTAGTTGTGTTTGAAAAATTCAGTTCAATTACAACCTCGGTTTGGTATTTTCCGACTCAGTTCGGTTTTGATTTCTGTGGATATTTACGAACTCTGCACACCCTAAATTTCATAACGTTTTTTAAGGATAAAGATAGTCAACCAAACATATACAGGCCTTGTATTAAACGAAATGGGCCAATGTGAACAAGAACAATAGCTCAGCCCACATAGAAAAACTCCGGTGGACCTTACATTAATTACGGCGACAGAGGCAGTGACAGAAGATTTAAATCGAAACATTTCTAAAACAATCAGTAATGATGCAGTTTCCATGGTCAACAAAGATGATTCCTACATCGTTTCTTCTTACTCCACAGTGGCCTCAGCCGCATAATGACGAGCTTCTTCTTGCCTTGGAGGAGTCAGATTTCGAAGACAAGGTTCGGTTGTTAGTTATCAATTTAGGTTCTGACTTCGTTTATACTGAGGGGGTGCTTGTTTAAGCTTATATAGCGGGCTTATGGCTTATTTGGTTTCGGCTCATGTTTCATAATCTCACTTTTTGTGGCTTATTTTGAAACTTTTCCGCTTATATAAAGCTTATCATGTCATAATAAGCTTATATAAGCTGATGTTTTTTTTTTTTTTTTTCTTTCTAAAATAAGCCGCAAAAAGTAAGCTTATAAAACATAAGACGAAAACCAAATAAGTCATAAGCCCGCTATATAAGCTTAAACAAACAACCCCTGAACATTAACCAGATGTTTCTATAATCACAGTTTTTCATTATTTGATTTTAATTTTCTTTGTTTCTATAGTTAGCTTAGTGTTGCTGAGTTGTGTTTGAATATGTTTATTGCAATTGAATTTGTCATGTCTTCCTTTTTGTCAATAAACATTTTGTGCCTATTTCAAAGATACCAGCTAAAGATGTGTTGATTTATGTAAAAGAAAGGCTTCAGTAAGCAAAGTTTTGATGAATAAAAGATGTCCCAAAGAGGAGACAAAGTAGCTTTTTGGGAATCATTGATAGATGAGATGGATATTGTATTTCGGGGGTGTTTGCGCTTTTAAAATTAGCTAGCTTATAATATAAGCTCTGTTTGGCGCAACAGATTGTAAGAGCTTTTGAAATTTATAAGCTCTTAAAAGAGAAGCTACTTAGGAGGAGCTTTTATATTTTGTCCTTCAATGTCATTTTACACATATAAGCTCCACCACCACCTACTCTACCAAACGAATCTGAAAATAAAAGCTCTGGCTCCATCTCCGGTTCTCATAAACTTTAGCTCTTATAAGCATTTGAAAAGAAGCATGTTGATCCCTGCTTATTGGGTATAAAATATATAAGTACTTTGAAATAAGCAATCTCAAACACCCTCTTAGGAGATGTAAAGTAGCTAGTGGCCCTTTTATGTATTTGTAGGCTTAAATTAAAACATAGGATGGACATAAATAAGAATGTGATTGTAAGTTTTATACAGTATCTTTTATGTAACTGGAAAAGTTAAAGGTAGGAAAGGACTACATATGTTCATCCTTGAAATAATTAGTGTGGTCTTATGTTGAAATAATTATTTTTTGCAGTGTAATGAAATCAGGAAGATAGATAGCAACCAGATTGTGATAGGGAAGACAACAATCGAGGAAGACAAAGAAGACTTTGACAATGATGCAGATGATGATGATGCCGATAATGCAGAAGAGTCGGACGGTGATGAGTTTGAACAGGAAACTGGTTGATTCTTGTGCTGGTTGATGTTGTACCATCCCTCGCATAGACGTAGCAAGATAATATCTTTCTCACTAGCATGTAACACTAAAACCGTCGACAAACACATTCTTATCTTCCTTTTTTACATGATCTTTTTTAGCTCTTACAATTTTGATATATTCTGAGTAGTTTTGAGATTATGACAATTCGGCCAAATGCTATGGCCTTGATAATGGGTTATCTCCCTTGTAAGTTGAAAACATGGAATAATACTATCAATTTCTCTATATTGTTCTTTAAACACTTGTATGTTTTCGTTCTGTTTAATGAATCCATCATGTCATGGTTCACCACCACAACGATTAAAACCGTGTAAAACTCTCCCTAAAAACAAATTGGTGTGACCATCAGTAAATTCAAACACGGCAAAAGAGTTCCGAACATGAGACCTCACTCTATGATAAAAGTACTCAAGTTGTAAATCTGTTTATCCGCCCAGCAGTGACGAAACCAGAAAAATAGAATGTGGGGGCCAAATTTTTTAAACAAAGACATTGTACTCTTCATGTTCTTTTGATTGTAATGGAGGTGATGGGAAAATGTTGTTTGTCTAGCATACTATCACAAGAAAGAGCATTTTTCAACGGCCGATTTAGTTTAAATATATTCGGTATTTGGAGTGCGGAGTGGGAAGTGATCGGCTCTAGGCATAGGGGTACCCAGCCACTCTTGGTGACATGGTGTGGGTGTCTGGGTGATGTACTGATGCAATAACATTGTAAACTTTGAGCATGTTCGTCATTGAGGCCTCCAAAAAAGTCTATATACATATAGTTGTTTAAGAATCAAAACCACCGGTGATTTGGGATACCCCATTTCTAAAAGCCTATTCACATATGTTTTCCTTATACGTGCCTGGAGTTTATTGTATACCTTATACAATCCCAATCCCAATCCCAATCCCAATCCCAGACACCCCACTGATGCTTTCAAATTCTCCAACAGTAAGTTCCTGTCTTTATAAACATATGCAACTTCAACTATTTTTATGCTTTATAAAAAACTGTTAGTATTTGTCAGCTTGCACCATTTCATTTATATGAGTAGAACTTTTAGCGTTTCACTATTTTTATGAAACTATAGCTATTTTGTTGCTTTCCCTATTTTGCTTCTTACCCGCCTCTTATGAGTCGGTTTCAGGTATTAAGATGAGCCACCCGTCCTTAAAAAATTGTCCAGACTATTTTACCTCCCAAACCAAACCAGCCTGACTTTTTCGCTTCCAAAACAAAATCGGCTCGAGAACACCCCACAAAATTATGTAAAGAGTAAATTGCAAAAAACGTCCTTGTGATATGTCCAAATTGCAAGTACAGTCCTAACTTTTTCAAAAGTGCAAGTGTCGTCTCTGTGAAAAACTATAGATGCGGATATCGTCCCTGATCCAAAGTAAAATTACTAAAATGGCCCAAAATGAAATGAAAAGTCTCACTAAGTGAAAGGCATTTTAGTCATTTAACTTTAAGGTAGGAATGAAACGCGCACCAAAGGCTTCCCACATGGACCGCCCGTGCATTTTCTAAACGGTAAAAATTGCCCATGAACATACTACAAGGACGATTTTTGCAATTTACTCTTATGTAAAAGAAGTTGATCAAGGCACTCAAATAATATGGGAGATCGTCAAGTAGACTAGTAGCACGGTCCCACAGACAACAACCAACATTTCACGGTTACATCTTTGGTCAGCTAATAACGGCACTTTTTGATAAGATATTCCTTGCTTGGGTTTGTCTAATATGTGCGCGGCGCGTATTAAACACATAAAAGACACGGGTCGCGAGAAAAGCGACATGGGATCGCGGAAAGTACAATTTTGTGGATTCGCGTAATCCTTTCTCGCGAGACAGACTTTTTTATGTCTTAACACGCTTTGCCCAAGCATGAGCTGAAAAATCCTCCTTGCTTAACCTTTTAGAATTGTTCTTTCCAAGTGTCCAATAAGCTGAGTTCCCATTTCTCATTTCCCATATTAATGCGAGTTTGGAACATTTCAACTCATATACTTATTCGAGTTTGGACCACTTCCAACTCAATCGAAAATTAAACCAGTTTCAAAATCAATACTAACACCAATTCTATTAAAACCATATATATCCACCAACTCGATGCATATTGCGAATTTCTGTCAAGATAAAAAGATCAGAATGCCAATTAATATCAACTGTTTAAGCTTAATTTTTTCACTTTATTCAACTCTTGGTCAATTTCACAAGTATTTATACACCTCATTTTGCGATTTATGAGCTACTCATGACTTATGGGGTGTTTGTTTCGGCTTATATAGCTGGGTGTAAGTTTTATAAGCTTATTTTTTGTTATTTTGAAAGTTTTCGGCATATATAAGTTTAATATGCCATTTAACGTTTATATAAGCCGAACAGTTTTAAAAGAAGCCACAAAAAATGAGCTTATAAATCATAAACCCGAAACCAATAAGCCAACTATATAAGGCAAAACAAACACCCCTTAAAAACAAAAAATTAGCTCATAAACAGAAGACGCCTAATTCGATCCTTAATCTGAATTCAATGCAATAAGCAAATTCGCAATACGCGTAACAGATCATCAAATCAATCTCACCAATACATCCTCAAACAAATCAATTGGTATCAAAACAGAACTCATTTCATCATCATCCATCAATAAGACTAATACTTATCATCTTCATCATTATCATTTATAATTTTATAAAATATGTTCATCTAACACCTACTAACTATTATTGCTCATCAACTACCACCTATTCACATAATAACTCAACCTAGGGTTCCGAAACCCTAACCCTAACCCACGCGCCACCGGTACACCACCACGGCAACCTCCCGCAACAACCGGAAACCGCTTCACCGCCGCGTACTCTACCAGCGACTCAACAGACGGCACCGGCGAAACCGTCTTCACCCCATTCACCGGAAAACAAACACACCTAATCTTCATCTCCGGCGAGACACGGTCATACTCCGCCACCACAGCTTTCAAATCTTCATCACACTCAACCGTCACCAACACGTCCAGATCCTCCGTCGGTAACTTACACTTCAACTTAACGGAAAATCCACACGCTTCGAAAAACTTAACGGACAGTTCGGAGAAAGTGACGGAACGGTTAACGGAAAGGACTCTGGTGTGGCCGCCGATGTAACGGAGCTTGCCGTCGGTGTGACGTGGCATGATTGTGCCGTTGTAGCTGTAGAGGAATTTGAGATTTGGTTTTTGCGACGGTTTGGTGACGGAATTTGAGTTGGTTATGCGAGTCATGATTTTTGATGGAAGGAAGGAAGGTGCTAGAAGATTTTGTGGAAGGTTTTTAGGGGTTAATGGGAACCTGGGGTGTATTTATAGGGTGAAGGGGGGTTTTGTTGGAATGTAGTGTGGGTTTGTAGTTTGGTCCTTGGGTTGTGTATAGTTTGTTGTTTTGCTCCTTGAGTTTTTTACTGTTAGAGCACTCCCATCGTTCACCAAAATAACGCCGTGAGGCACGGCGTTAACGTTGTTATCGCCGCCGATGGAAACGAAATGGGATAACGACGTTAAAGGGGCGTTGCCCTTAACGCCTGTTATGGGTCGGAAAAAAAAAGAAACAAAAAAATTTGAAAATGTTACAAAACTAGTCTTTGTAACGTTAAGATTTTGAAAAATTTACAAAAACCCCCTGTGGCTAGTTTTTTTTAAAAAAAAAAAAAATCAAAAACATTATTTTACCACTATAAATACCCAACTAAACTCTATTTTTTCACACTTCCTCTCACACTTTATATACTTCCTCTCACACTTTCATTATTCAAAAATCAAACCGTTGTAACAATGGATCCAAATCAAGTGGTGATTTTCCTCCGTGCCGGTCGGACCGAAGACCTGAAGACTTCCAATTTATGGCGTCGCGTCTGAGTATCACCTTCGTTGGAACAAGGGAAGGCGGTGAATCTCAACATCCTACTGCCCTCGTGCCCGTATATATATCGTGAGCGTGAGCTTGCGAGGCGTCTGCTTCAACGATTATTTCGTACAAGGTTGTAAGTATTCAAACCGAATTTTCGTAGAAGATTTCAGTATGAGCCTCGCATACCCGTGTATTGTTGCATTATTATGCATAACATGATTGTAAAAGATCAAAATTTGAATTACGTGACTATAACGAATCGTGGGTGGATCCGTCCAAGAAATTTGAGGCAACGAAGATGGATCGAAGATGTGATACTCACAATCGTAAAGCAAAAGAAATACACAACCGACAACGATACCCAACTCCAACGGGACCTTATGGAGCATGTTTGGCGTAATAATCTTGAACGATACGTACAACAACAACAGAGGCGGCGACGATGAATAAGTATTTTCTACGTATTTTATTAAGCTGCGGTGTGTTTTTTTTAATTTAATTTCGTTGTATTTTTATTATTATTATTTTTTTAATCTCGTATTGTAATATGTTTTTAGTTTTAATGAAATGTTTGTTTTAGTTTAATAAATGAAATGTTTGTTTTAGTTTAGGGTTGTAATTGAAAATATGAAATATTATTGGTGTTATGGTGTTATTGGGATGTTATGGATGGGAGTGTTTTTGAGGATGTTAATGTTAAATGTTAAAGGCGATGTACCGACGTGACGGTGTTATTGGTGTTATGGTGTTATGGATGGAGTCTTTTATTAGTATAGGGTGCGTTTGGTATGCCGTCAAGAATCACAATTGGTATGAGTTAGATAGTAGTAGTGGGCATTTCGGTATGAAAGATCCATACCCTACCCTTGTGAGGTATATGGAGTATGGAACACATATATCATTCATTACCATTTTTGATAGATTTGCATCTTAAACAAACGGATGATTGGAATGAAAGTTCATTCCTTCATTCCCAGGAATGGATACCAAACGCACCGAACTCTATAAATTAATACAAATGATATCGTTAAACTTATTAATCAAAAAGGTATTAATTATTTGATATTAATTTATTTATAAATTAATGAATTGTAACGTGTAAAAAATATATATTATTTTACAGGTTATTAAATTGTTGAGTGTATGATTTATTGAGTTTCTGCTGCACTAGATAATTTTTTTTTTTTTTTTGGTTTTATTATTTTGAGATTAACAAATTATAAGAGTTTATTGGATTTTTCAAGAAGAAAGTAAGAGTGAGTTTGCTTAAAGAAAAACATGTGTTCTTTTTAGGAAAATAAATTACTAGTATAAAATATGAAAGTGAGAATTATGTTCAAATTAGTTTTTTTTTTAGAAAACTGTTTCAGCAAAAATTAAAATTTATACTTTGTCCTAGAAAAAGTGCTTGCTAACAATTTTATTGACAATTTATGATATATGAGATTAATGTAGATTTTAGTTATCATAATGTCTTTTTTATCCTTGCGTTTAATGAATTAATCAAATACATATATTATGTGATATGACATTTTTATATATATATATTTAAGTTTTTGTTTCGACATTTTGAACCGACTAATCCCAAGGCAACTACTTTTTTGGATAGCCTGAAGTTGACGCATGTGAACCTCCGTGGCCAATGTGAGATTAATTTTTTTCCTCAAAGTTCGAACCCAATATCTCTGCAAGACACTTTATCACAAGAAGCGTCTCCGATGTAATCATGAAATATCATTTTGCACTAAAATAATGCAAAATGTATCAAAATCCTCTCCAATGTAGGCGTTAAACCTTGCACTAAAATAGTCTGATGAATAGTAATCAACAAAAGACTATATTTAGTGCAATCTATTCATCGTGACTAAACACTATTCTTTGATTTAAAAAGTCATTACTTTTAATAATTCTTTGATAATTCACATATAAGATAAAAGTAATTCATGCAAAATATATTTTTGATCTCTACTCGTTAACACGATCAAAATAAACCCAATATTGATATATTTTAGTTAATCTTTTCTATTTATTTATTGTATAATTATGTATATTACTTACTTTAAAGTACATTTAGTGTAAGATTTAGTGCTAACACATTGGAGTAAAACTTTTTTAGTGCAAGCATATTCTTTAAATATGCTTATTTAGCACTATGATAGTGCAATTTTTTAGTGTATATATTGGAGATGCTCTAAAAGGCTAAACCCTTACTGCTGGTCACCCCATTAGTTTGATGTGACATTTGTAAAGGTAAAATAGAAAAACTAACATATTATTACATTTATTTATTGAAATTGAACAATTATTTTAGAACAAATCAAAATAATAATGTGAATACTTTTTATAGAACGAATTAAGTGTTTTTCAATTCATTAACGAAAACAGTAGAACCATTCTTAAAGTTTGTCTTGTTTTTTTTTTTTTTTTTTTTTTTTACTCAAAACCCACGCTTTTCTTCATCAGAATGAAAAACACCAAATTGTTTAAATGCGTTTTTTAAATTTTCAACTCATTTACCTTAAATAAAATCAACCTCCAAATTTTAATAAAAATTAAATATCAAAAACTAGAAAAATTTCGTCCAAGAGTTTTTTGTTTCTTTTAACAAAATTATTTTAAGATTTAGCTATCTCTCAATAAAAATATAGAGTTAAATACTTTTTTGTCATTGTAGTTTGCTAGGTATTTCACTTTTTGTCCAAATTTGTAAGAAGTTTTGATTTCAGTCCAAAAGTGATAGTTTGGTTCCACTTTCACTCCATTTTAATAACAACGTTAGTTCTATTAGTTAACTTCAGTTTTCAAATGGCAACGTTAGCCCTTGACACTAACAGTTGTTTGCCACGTTAGCCCTTTATACAACGATCGTTTTATATACGCTTTTCTACACATGTTTATACAAGTTGTTACACACGTTTTTACACAAGTTTTCATATACTTTTTTAAAATGTTTTTATACATGTTTTTATACACATTTTTATACACTTTTTTACACACGTTTTTATATACGTTTTTAAATATGTTTTATACACGTTTTTACACACGTTTTTATATACATTTTTACACGTTTTTAAATACTTTTTTACACACGTTTTATATCAATTTTTAGTTATGTTTTTATACACGCTTTTACACATGTTTTTATACACGTTTTTATATATGTTTTTACACACGTTTTTATATACATTTTTATACACACTTTTATATACGTTTTTACAAACGCTTTCATACACGTTTTTACACACGGTTTTATATATGTTTTTACATACGTTTTTATACATATTTTTATACACATTTATGTATTTACGCACGCTTTTATACACGTTTTTACACACATTTTTATATACATTTTTATACATTTTTTACACATGTTTTTACACACGTGTTTATATATGTTTTTAGATACATTTTTATAAACGTTTTTACACACACTTTTACACACGTTTTTACACACATTTTTATATGTGTTTTTAGATACATTTTAAAAAACGAGTGTAAAAAATGTATAAAAACGTGTGTAAAACGTATATAAAAACGTGTGTAAAAACGTATCTAAAAACGTATATATAAACGTGTGTAAAAACGTATATAAAAATATATATAAAAATGTGTGTAAAACGTGTATAAAAAATGTGTGTAACAACGTGTATAAAAACGTATCTAAAAACATATATAAAAATGTGTGTAAAAATATGTGTAAAAACGTATATAAAAATGTGTGTAAAACGTGTGTAAGAATGTATATAAAAATGTATACAAAAATGTGTATAAAAACATGTATAAAAAACGTGTGTAAAAACTTATATAAAAATATGTGTAAAAACGTATATAAAAACGTATATTAAAATGTGTGTAAAATCATGTATAAAAACGTGCGTAAAAACGTGTGTATAAACATATATATAAAAACTTGTGTAAAAACATATATAAAAACGTGTATAAAAGGGTCTGTAAAAACATATGTAAAAACGTGTGTAAAAACGAGTATAAAAAGGTATTAAACGTTTATAAAAACATGTATAAAAACATGTATAAAAACGTATACAAAAACGTGTGTAAAAACGTGTATAAAAATGTGTGTAAAACATGTATAAAAAGTTATCAAAAAATGTATATAAAAACGTGCCTAAAAACATGTGTAAAAACGTATATAAAAAACGTGTGTAAAAACATATTTAAAAACGGATGTTAAAACGTGTATAAAAACGTATATAAAAACGTGTGTAACAACGAGTATAAAAATGTGTATAAAAACGTGTGTAAAAATATGTATAAAAACGTATACAAAAACGTGTATAAAAACATGTGTAAAAATATGTATAAAAATGTGTATATAAATGTGTATAAAAACGTGTATAAAAACATGTTTAAAAACGTGTATAAAAACGTTTTAAAAATGTATATAAAAACGTGTGTAAAAATATGTATAACAACTTGTATAAATATGTGTATAAAAACGTATATAAAAACGATAATGTTGCAAACAACTGTTAGTATCAAGGACTAATGTTGCCATTCGAAAACTGGACTTAACTAACAAAATTAATGTCGTTATTAAAATGGACCGAAAATGAAACGAAACTATCACTTTTGGATTGAAACCAAAACTTTTTGAAAATATGAACTAAGAGTGAAATAACTAGTAAACCTCAAGGACCAAAAAAGTAGTTAACTCAAAAATATATAGATCACATCACCACTGTTATACGCATTTATTTTTAGTAAAATTCGTGTAGTCAAGATATAATCTATACTATATATAATACGGTCAAACCTTGAAAAGTGAAAAGTTGAAAGTCAAAGATGAGAGAAATATATTATGTAATTAATACTCTTATTAAAATAACTTATTACTTAAAAGTACAATAATTTATTCACATTGTACAACCAATTAAAAGCATATCTACCAAATTAAAAACAACCAATTAAAACACTCCTTACTAAAAAGTACATTAAAATTTTTACAATGTACAATTTAAACAAGATACAACATAATTCTAAATATAAAATAATTAAACACACTAAATAATGTTATTTTTAAAACACTCTAAAATAAAAAGTACATGTTATTATACACATTATACAAATTATTAAAACACACAAAGCTTCATACATATAGTTTTGAAAATCGATCGACTAATCGGTTCAACGGAAACCGAATGTCGCCACGGTTCGGTTAACCAATAATGACCATCCAAACGAACTAGAGGACCGTTAAACCGATACTAAGCTGGTGAATCGGTCTCATCGAGTTCTATTTGTCCGGTTAATCGTCACGAAGGTACCCGCCCGCCGTAGCCTTGAGTATCTTGCTATACTATATATAAAGGAAAAACCAGAAAGTAAAAAGTGAAAATTTGAAACTATTTATACATATCGTAAACCGGGTTGACCCGGGACGCCTCAAAACCGGTGGGTTGACCCTGTTTAATTTGACCTATTTTGACCCAACCTGTCGGATTGACTCGGTTTAAATCGACCCGTTTTTCGACGGGAACAGTTCAACCGGTTGAACCACCGGGTCGAACCGGGTTTCAAAACATTATCCCAAATCTTCAAACTTTTATTATTTTTCGTTTAGAACCCATAAACTTTTTTAAAACAAGCGATGCTGTCATGATATAAATATTATATATATATATATATATATATATATATATATATATATATATATATATATATATATATATATATATATATATATATATATATATATATATATATATATATATATATATATTTAAGCCGATGATGGTAGGCATGATTTCTAATTATTTGTTTGTTGTTTTTGTTAACTTAAATACATTTTTAAAATTGTCAAACAATATTATAAAACGATTGTTTTTTTTTTTTTTTTTTTTTTTTTAACATCCTTCGTTATGATAAAAATAACAATGATAAAAAAATAGTAATCGTATTAATTTGATATGATGTAGAAAATCATAGTGTTAGAAAACTAACTATTGAGATCAATCTTGTAATGGGTTGATTTGGCTTAATATAGAAAAACCTTGCTTTGAGATATTAATATATGGAAGCGATTCATATCTCCTCCTTTTAGTTAGAAATTTCATATATCACAAACGTGCATTAAAAACATTTATACATTATCGTTAAATACTTGACTTTGGGTATATATGAAATTAATCATGAAAGTAGGGTGAAATATGAAATTAATCCTTAATATATTATATCATCCATGTCCAATCAAAGGGGTACATAAGTGTGCATATAAATATGCGGTAAAGGAAGATGTGTATGTGGATTTGATCACACCTGCCCCATACTTGGTTCTTATCAAGAAGTTTACTCAAAGAGTAATTGCATAATAAAGAATAAAAACCAACAGATTACTACGTATACAGACAAGGTATCACACTAAGTGCCCAAACAAATGATACATGTGAAAGAGGCAATCAAATCATTCATGGATTCACATATACAATATAGAAAGCAAGTATACATATATATATAAGCAAACAGACACGATTTCTACAAACAAAGCTCTACGCAAGTGCTTCGCAGACACATCAGTTGGTGTACTTTCTTTTTCCATAACAACGAACTCTTCTTCTGGTGGCGTCATCAGTTGTTCAATGCTTCCACCAGTACCAAACTTTGAAAATACAAAACTACCTTGGGTACGAATAACCATGTAAGGTGTAGGCCATGAGTATGTGAGTAAAAGACCTGAAATCATACGCAGTTGAATTAAATATAAGTTTTTTCACCGTATTGGTGATGTAATCTCATATTAAGCCATCTTTATACGTCAATCAAAGTAGACGAAAACACACTGCCACAACTTAATTACTAAAAAAATATAAACCCTAAATCAATAAAAATATAATTAGTATACCTTGAATTTATTAAGTGGAAGAATACATTTGATTAAACAAATTGATCCATGTTAGTTTTGTGTGTGTGTCTTAACTTATACGGAGTAAAACTCAATGATTGACGATCATGTTGCAAACCATTTTATCTTGATATACTCTCGTTGTCGATCGATATAGAAAATCAAACATAGCCCAAACAGAACCTACATTGTTAAACCGTCCAAAAATATTAATATTATAATGTATTATAACAATATGATAGTAGCACTTAAGTTATACGGGTGAGATTTGTAACTTTTTGAAGGTAATGACGATTCGAAATACATATAATCATGCTGCAACTAACACTGCTGAAGGTATTTAAACATATTTAAATTCATTAATAGTTTGCAACAGTGATGAAACCCGCGATCAATGGGATTCTTTAATAGCGTGAATTTGGATAGGGATTATTTTTAAATTCTTTATAAGGACTTACTTTGCAATGACACTTAAACCTTAAGGACTATTTTGCCAACTTGACTGCTGCGGCGACACTTTTTAAATCTTGGGGCTATTTTTGCCAACTCATGAAAGTTAGCGATTAATGTCGGACACGTATAAATACAGAGGCTAAATGTCTTCGCTTCTTTAGATATATAATAATAACAATCCAAAGAAGCAAAAGGTGTTAGTAAGTAGAGTTATAGTAGGTTGTTTGACAATTGACATGCATCTCATTTAAGTATAAGCCTACAAGTTCATTTATCAATGTTATCAGCATGAGATACACGAAGGCCAAATTTGCAACTCATAATGAGGCATGCTAAGGAAATATCTATTTGGCTTAGAGATAGGGTATAATCTGTGCATGTGAGACGAAATTATGAGCGTGCAAGTGGAATTACAGTTAGTCTAATATTTACTACATCGAAAAACTAACAAAGTACAATAAAGTAAGTTTGTTAGTACATTAGTTGGAGTTATAATACAAAAATGACAAACTAATTAGCAGGATAAATGTCTAACCTGGACGGCAACCTCACTGATAAAGATATATGTTAATACAAATAAGCCGTAAAAACGTTTATTTATATTTTACGATCTTCAAATGTTTTGTCGATAACAAAATTAAAATCATATTAACGAAACAAATAAAATACGTAAATGGTTTGAACTAATAGTTTTATAACACACTTACGTTTTCACATAAAACACTATAACAAGATTAAGTGATTTTATATTTTAGATACATGTGTAAACAACTAGTGTTTACGTATTGGCTTAACAAGTTTAAGTAATTCTATGAGTTAGATACATATGTACAACAACTAGTGTTTACATATTGGGTTAATACATACTTATATTAAGTATACTAAAATGGGTAAAAACAAGTATATACTAAAATGGGTAAAAGCAAGTATATACTAAATAGATAAAAACTAGCAAATGGTTTTTGACCCATGATAACGCTCAAATTGTGCATGTTTTTAGTAGCGTTATCTGTGATTTTATGTATGTTATTTGGCTATAATCATATGCTTTTGATGCTTAATCGTACAAAAGTGCGTTTGCTAGTTCATTTGTAGCCAAGTACAAGAAAGTGGAGAAAAAGACGGAAAAAGAAGTAAAATACGAAGATTTCTCCATATACGAAGAATTCCCGACCAATGAAAGACTTGCGGAGTATATTCGAGAAGATAAAGTCATCAAGTTAGTGGTCCAAAGACTCAAGAATAAAGTTCAAGAAGGAAAACGAGAAAGAAATGAAGAAAAGAAGCTTAAACGAAAACATATTGGAAGCTTCGTTGTCCTCGACACACCTTCACCATTTTGGCCATAACTTTTGCATACGGACTCCGTTTGACCTCCCGTTCGCGGCCACGGAAAGCTAAGAGAAAGATCTACAACTTTGCAGTTTATGACTTTTATGATTTTGCTCCAACCGATCGGTCGAGTCCGCAACCGGATCCGGTTGGAGAATGGTCGAAGACCAACCGATTGGTTGGAGCTCAACCGGATTCGGTTGGAGGGCCTGTTTCAGCCATTTCTTCATTGCTAAGACTCCAAACGTGTTCCAATTGATTCTAGGTCCTTCCCACTCAGTTTCTAGTCCCTTCCAAGCTCCTTGGCCTCCAAGTAATGCATTGAATACCCTAGGCCTTGGTAGTAGTATAAATAGAACCCATTTGGCACCTTATTTCATCATCCCTTCTCCATCTTTCTCATCCCTTTCATCCACCACTCCTCTCTAGGTGTGAAATTCAAGCCTCCACCCTTAAGGACGAGTTTCCACCTAGAGAGCAAACCATAACTTGAGAGAACACAACCACTCTCAATACCTTCCACCAAAGGTGTGAAATTCAAGCCTCCACCCCAGGGACGAATTTCCACCTAGAGAACACAACCACTCTCAATATCTTCACCCCAAAGGTGTGAAACTCAAGCCTCCACCCTTAAGGACGAGTTTCCACCAATTACACCAACTTATCTTCCCAAACCACAAACCTCCGCCAAATTCGTGTAGTGTGCTCAAGGGTTGTTGAAGGCGTTTGGACATCATTTTCCGGCTTGGTAGAACTATTGTAGTTGATTGGAGGCTTGAAGGAGTGCTATAATCCTTCATCTTTGCCTATTGTAATTCATACTTTGGGTAAACCTTGTTACTTTTCTATTTAAAGATGTTTGTTATTGATATGATTATTGAGATTTTGTGTTTGATTGGAATTATGATGAATGTCTTGATACTTGCTTGTTCTTATATTGCTTTTCTTGTTGGTTTGATATGTGACAATCATAACCATCAACTTGTTACTTGTTACTTGCTTAAACAAACAAACGACACTTGTAGTGCAACCAAGTCTCTTGGGGCGACCTTGATTTACCATATACTATACTACAACTTGACTAGGGTATACTTGCCGAATGTGTTCCTAGTTAACCCAGTAATTCATGTTTACAAATTTAAAACCTCGTGAAGCACATCAAGTTTTTGGCGCCACGGGATTTGGTTTTTGCTCTTAGGTGTTTGTTTGTTTGTTTGTTTGTTTGAATGCTAAATTGCTCTTGCTCATGAATGATTGTTTCTTTGCTCTTGTTTGATTGCTCTTGATGTTTGCTCATGATGTTTGCTTGAATGCTTGTCTTTTTCTTAAAATCTCTCATTTTCTCAAAATTGCTCAAATGATCTTTGCATCAAAATCATGTTTTTGATGTTGGGATTTCGTTTCATGTGTTCTAAAATGCTCATTTCAATGATTGTTTTTTTAAGTGTGCTAAAAATCGCTTTCGAAAAACCCACCAAAACCACCCAGATCACTCTAACCGAATCGGTTGGCACTCCAACCGGATCGGTTGGAAGCTTCGTACTTAATAAAATCACTACAACCGATCGGTCACTACCCGTAACCGGATCCGGTTGTGAGTTCTGTAAAAAAAAAAAAAAAAAAAAAAAAAATTAGAAAAACTCCTCCAACCGATCGGTCGCATCCGTAACGGTTCGGTTGGAAGGCGTGTCACGATTTGGTTCATTCCAACCGATCGGTCACTCACCGTACCGGATCGGTTGCACTAATCTGTTAAAAAAAAAAAATCAGTTTTCATTTTTTGTTTTTGTGTGTTTGTGTTTAGATAATATACGTTTAAATGTCTTTTTCTTTTTGCAAGAGTTTCATTTCTTTTATTTGTCATTTTTCCATTTTAATTTTGTTATTTTTAGTACATTGTGAATAAATAAGTACATGTGTTTTTAAAATAAAATGTTTTGAACTTTGTGGGTATGTTCACTGAAACCCTCACGAGACTATAACTCGTCCACTCGGGCCACCGAGGGTTTAAAACTTGTTGCATGCGCTAAATGCAACCGTGATGCCTCTGAAAGTGATTTTTAGAATTTTACGCGTTTTGTAGTTTATTTTGTTTTGCAGATTTAATAAGCTCTTGGAGGAAGGATTGATTGGATTGTTGGAGCGTTATGCTTGGTATTGGACATGTTTGGATGAAATCGATTGATCTCACACGCTTATGCTAGCGTTTGCTTAGCACATTATCATATGGAGTTCGATCGTGATGTTTAGCCGGAGGTTTCGTTTCACTTAGACTTATTATTTTATTTTTCCCTATCTTACATGCTTTAGTTTTAGCAATTGCTTTACTTTGTTTCTTTGTTATTTTTCCTTTGTTGGTTTGTTTGGTAAATTATTTTAATAAATTGACCTTTTCAAGTCCTCGAAGTAAGGCTCACCCATTGTAAACAAACCGTGTGAGAGGTATAAGGCGGTCTCCATGATTCCCTAAAGAAGTTGGGTTTTAATATGCTTGTGCACGACACCTTCTCCGCTTCTTTGTGCGTTTCAATGGAGCTACCGAGAACTCGTGGGACAAGAATAAGTCATGTTTGGTTGGTAAAAAAAAAAAAAAAAAAAAAAATTAAAAAATTAAAAAAAAAAAGAGTCGTAACTAGATTTAAGTTATTTTTCTTTTGTGTGCTTAACTTAAGTGTGGGGGGAAATATTATTGTGAAAAGCGAAACTAGTTTTTAGATTCCAAATGTTTGGGCATAATTTTTAAATTTTGTTAACTTGTTTGCCCTTATGATCTAGTTGTTTTCACGCGTATAGGATAATATATTAGAATAACTGGATCAACCCACTGGTGAAATCGGTAATTTTGAAAAACTTGAGATGTGTCCCGATTAATATTGCAATCCATTCTGGGATCGATGACATTTGCTAGCACATATTTTATAACCCTTTCCACTAAATTGTGAGGATTTGAGCCTATTTCTTATATAGCATACATCTTTTATGCTTGATTTTTTTTGCTATGAGTGTGCCGATGATTTTATTTATTCTAGAACTTGTACTTGTAAATCATTACCAGATCGCAGTAAGATCACATTCGTGTGATATAAGTGTATTCGTGTGATAAAGAGGCATCTTAGGAATAACCAAATGGCCTTCCATTTTACATCTAATGATATATTAGCTAACCACATCGGTTAGTTAACCACCCATATGGACCCATTTGTTAGCGCTCATCTTTAGTGCTAGATACCCCTTAGTACACCCTCCGAGCCATCCCATTCTTTTTGTTACATCCAGAAAAATAAAAAAATATTTTACACCTTTAAACCTTAGCCTACCTCTTGTCAATGTCTAAATGGTTGGTTGCTAGTTGCTTGGTATGATTGGATTGTTTTTGATGATTATGAGTTAGCCGCACTTTGCCATTCGTGTGTGCCATTCCGACAAAGACGAAGAGTGCACCTTCTTATTTGTATTTTTGTGGTGATGCTTATACGAAGTGTGGGGGAAATGTGATGTATGAAGAAGAAGTACTATGAAAAAAAAAAAAAAAAAAAAAAAAAAATAAGTCATCGAAAAAAAAAAAAAAAAAATATATATATATATATATATGTGATGACAAAGAGGAAGTATGTTTGAGATATCGATTAGCCAATGTGCTAAGGCGTGATATATATATTTGGTGATCGATATGTGAAGAGGAGAAGATTGTGACTATAATCATTTACGGGTTTGTGGTTTGTTCGTGACTAGCAACATGGGTATTAGACTTGACTTTATTTTTCTTTTAACACCAATTCCATTATATTATCCCATGCCTTATCCATACCCTTTAATTACCCGAAGCCTATCGTTATAACCCGAATAAAAGCCCTCTTTAGATGTTTACACTTGGTGCTTACGCCACGTCGGTGGAGTTTTGTTTCTTGTACAAGCCTATGGTAATATTTAGATCATGACTGAGCAATATGAGTGTACTATTCCTTAATACTATCCATCACTAAATAAAATGAGTGTTGAGTGAATTATACATCCGTTCTTTTTAGTGAGGTGCTTAGCCATGTTATCAAGCGAGAGAATCCATGAGGTATTGTCAAACATCTCGATTTTCACCTCTAAAAGCTTAAAGCGATGAATCTTATCTTGTACTTGTACTTGGTAGATTTGCATCATATTTTCTAATCATATTTCATGCACCATGTGGGATTTATTTTCTTATTTCTAGATTTGCTTGAGGCAAGCAAAACCTTAAGTGTGGGGAGTTTGCGCTCATTTTAAGCTTATTTTTGCTTATTTTTATATTAAAAAAAAAAAAAAAAAGTGAAAAACAAAAAAAACCAAAAATATTTTTAATTTTTCTTTTCGTTTTGTCGCTTAGGTTTGTAGTTTGATTTTTCTTTTCTTAGATTTGCTGAGGGCAAGCAAAGTTTAAGTGGGGAATTTGATAACGCTCAAATTGTGCATGTTTTAGTAGCGTTATCTGTGATTTTATGTATGTTATTGCCTATAATCATATGCTTTTGATGCTTAATCGTACAAAAGTCGTTTGCTAGTTCATTTGTAGCCAAGTACAAGAAAGTGGAGAAAAGACGGAAAAAGAAGTAAAATACGAAGATTTCTCCATATCTGAAGAATTCCCGACCAATGAAAGACTTATGGAGTATATTCGAGAAGATAAAGTCATCAAGTTAGTGGTCCAAAGACTCAAGAATAAAGTTCAAGAAGGAAAGCGAAAGAAATGAAGAAAAAAGCTTAAACGAAAACATATTGGAAGCTTCGTTGTCCTCGACACACCTTCACCATTTTGGCCATAACTTTTGCATACGGACTCCGTTTGACCTCCCGTTCATGCCACGGAAAGCTAAGAGAAAGATCTACAACTTTGCGGTTTATGACTTTTTATGATTTTGCTCCAACCGATCGGTCGAGTCCAGCAACGGATCCGGTTGGAGAATGGTCGAAGACCAACCGATTCGGTTGGAGCTCAACCGGATTCGGTTGGAGGGCTGTTCACCATTTCTTCATTGCTAAGACTCAAACGTGTTCCAATTGATTCTAGGTCCTTCCCACTCGGTTTCTAGTCCTTCCAAGCTCCTTGGCCTCAAGTAATGCATTGAATACCCTAGGCCTTGGTAGTAGTATAAATAGAACCCATTTGGCACCTTATTTCATCATCCCTTCTCCATCTTTCTCATCCCTTTCATCCACCACTCCTCTCTAGGTGTGAAATTCAAGCCTCCACCCTTAAGGACGAGTTTCCACCTAGAGAGCAAACCATAACGAGAGAACACAACCACTCTCAATACCTTCACCAAAGGTGTGAAATTCAAGCCTCCACCCAGGGACGAATTTCCACCTAGAGAACACAACCACTCTCAATATCTTCACCCCAAAGGTGTGAAACTCAAGCCTCCACCCTTAAGGACGAGTTTCCACCAATTACACCAACTTATCTTCCCCAAAAGACCACAAACCTCTGCCAAATTCGTGTAGTGTGCTCAAGGGTTGTTGAAGGCGTTTGGACATCATTTTCCGGCTTGGTAGAACTATTGTAGTTGATTGGAGGCTTGAAGGAGTGCTATAATCCTTCATCTTTGCCTATTGTAATTCATACTTTGGGTAAACCTTGTTACTTTTCTATTTAAAGATGTTTGTTATTGATATGATTATTGAGATTTTGTGTTTGATTGGAATTATGATGAATGTCTTGATACTTGCTTGTTCTTATATTGCTTTTCTTGTTGGTTTGATATGTGACAATCATAACCATCAACTTGTTACTTGTTACTTGCTTAAACAAACAAAGCGACACTTGTAGTGCAACCAAGTCTCTTGGGACGACCTTGATTTACCATATACTATACTACAACTTGACTAGGGTATACTTGCCCGAATGTGTTCCTAGTTAACCGGTAATTCATGTTTACAAATTTAAAACCTCGTGAAGCACATCAACCCATAACCCATGGTTTTATATATACCACTTACACAAGTTCAATGTATCCTTAAGGTACATTGTATCTAGATAGAAAACCATGGATCAACCCATAACCCATGACCCATGACCCATGACCCATAACCAAAATACCCATGGGCAAAGAGGAGCGTTCCACGGATCCCTAGCTTTGTGCTAGCGGATCCCAGTGGAAGGATCCGTGGATCCGGGAAGCAAGAGAGAATTTCTCTATAAATAGAGAGCCATTTCTTCCTTTCTATTCATCCCTTTACACACATACTTCCCCAGTATTCTAACCCTCTAACCTCGGATCCAAGAGATCTATGTAGCTTTTCTCTTTGTTTATGTGTGATCTTGTAGGTTCCTCTTAAAGGAAAGATCACCACATCTTGAAGACGTGCAAGCTCAAGTCCATGAGTTGCCATGCCGTTATCATCAAGACAACGAAGGTTCTCTTGTTGATAGTTCTTCCTTTCTCCATAGATGTTGGGTTGAAGGCATTAGTGAAGAATGCCGAAAGTGTCAAGATGGAAGCATTAGTGAAAGGTGCTTATCATCCGCGTCAAAGCATTAGTGAAGAATGCTTAAGGTGTCAAAACGAAGGCATTAGTGAAGGGTGCCAAGCGTTGTGTCAAAGGCATTAGTGAAGGATGTCGAAGAATCAAATCAAGTAGCATTTGGGAAGAATGCTTAGGTCGTATAATCGATGAGGTGCATCGTTATACATATAAGTGTTTATTTATTCACAAGGATGGTGATATCCTTGATGGTGTTGTAACAAGGAGTAGATCTCCTTGATAATAGGTGTTGTGTCGTGAAGGGTAGTAGTTCCTCCATAATGGAACTAGGTACTTAGCCTAGTACCTAATAAAGGGTAGGCGGACGTTGTGATAGGATTAGTTCTCCTAAGGTGTGAAAGAACTCGGTGGTTAGCCTAGCACCGTATAAAGGGTAAGCGACGTTGTGATAGGATTAGTTCTCTAAGGTGTGAAAGAACTTCGGTGGTTAGCCTAGCACCGTATAAAGGGTAAGCTGACGTTGTGTTAGGTGTGGTTCGCCTTGGGTGAAAGAACTTCGGTATTTAGCTTTGTACCTAAAAAGGTTAAGCTTTACGTTGTGAAGGCTTCTCCGCCATAAGGAGTTGGTGTAGTGTTTACGAACTCGAGTAGGTGACTCGGGGGTGGAGTAGAGCGAGGAAGGTGTCCTTGTGGCGAACCACTATAAATACTTGTGTCATGGTGATGTGCTTCTTACTTTATCTTTCATTTACACGTTTATATATCTATCTATCAACGTCCAACATAAACAACCAAATAGATTGACATAAGTCGATCTAAATATTTAAAAAAGAAGTTTTAAATTGGTAAAACTATTCAACCCCCCCTTCTAGTTTTCCACAATTGGTATCAGAGCTTCGTTACCAAGTTTCTTAGAGTATGTTGTACTTTAAAAAACTTGATACGATTCATGTATGTTTGAAAACTACAAAGAAGGATTATTTTTGTCATAATTTAAAAAATCAATATATTGTTTATTGTTGGACAATGATAGAATGCTCTAACATTTTTTTTTTGCATTATCCATACTTGGATTTGGAACTACCAAAAGATCATGAAGAATTCATCTTAATTGTTCCTCTCAAAAGAGAATGTTTAAGTATCCTTACAACATTAATCGGAGATTCCAAGAAACATCTAAATATTTCTCTTCCTTAAAAGAATATTTGGCAAAGGTATGATCTTTAATTACTTATCTTTATTTGTTATTATTAGTATCTTGATTGCATGTCTTAGTAGTAATAATTCTAGTAATTATTCTTTTATAGTAATTTTCTATTTAGTGTTCTCCGATTTTGTTTTGTAGACTTTATTACCAACTCATAATAATGATTTCTGGTTATATGATAACATCAATCATTATTCACCACAAAGGATTTATTGACATCTCATGCACATCAATAAATATCCATGTGAAACTTCTTATATTATAATAAAATGGGATTTTATTATAATGTTTGAAAAGCTTCCCAAGAATCACGACTAATTCTTAAAAAAGGGAACCTTGTCTAATAGGAATAGTATTTAATCATCAAAACCTCAAACCGCAAGTTTTAGAACGTTAACACCAAAATACTAGGTATCTTAGAACTCCCAAACCAAAGTTATCAAGGAATTACTTGAGTGACTTTTCTTGTCATGCGGATCCCTAAGTTTATACTAGACGGATCCCAAATGAGAGGATCCGCGGGATCCGTGCAACGAAGATGATATAAGCTAAAATGATCAATGTGATGTTTCACCATCACTCATTTCACGGACTCACGAACAAGGACTCATTCTTGTTCATAGGAGCTAATTGATCATTTTCTCAAGCCTAACAATCACGTGTAAGTTTAATCTTCACTACATTGTTAATCTAATTCCTTGATTCTTAGAATTACAATTACTTCATCTTTAAGAGTTGGGTTCAAATGGGTTTACCATTATTTGTCATCACATTGTTTTCTAAGATAATCTAAATCAAAGATTCAACATTGTTAATACAAATTAAACACATTTCTTGAACCCAACAAAGATGATGAGAGCAAAATTGTGATGAAACCCTCTAGGTTACTATTCACCATTAACACCACATTGTGGTTACATTGTTTAGGAACATCATGCCAAGCAACAAGCAACAAGATTACCAAGACACCACTCACTACATTCCCATCGACGCCTGAAATAGTACTCCGGATACTTTGGATTATCAGAAAAATAGTCTGATATAAGGCGGTTTCGGCAATTTCACGGTCACGGAGATGTAATTACTACATGTGAACTTTCGGCTTCATCTTCTTGCACCGATTGCTCATAACACCGCAACTTTCAAGATCATCTTGATATCGTCGAAATCATCAAGATCGGAATCAATTTGAACCACCATGTTTATTTTGATTAGATGTAAAGAGTTGAAAGAGATGTGTTTGAATGAAAGAAAAGAGTGTGATAGATTGTATAAAAATGGGGTATTATTTATAAAAGGCGGGGAAAGTTTTTTTTTTTAAAATCATACCGTTAAGAAAATAGTGGATTGCAACGGATAGGTTTCTTGTCTTTTTCTTCGTTGTTCCCCCGGCGAATTGCACACTAGCGAGGCCATGTGGTATCATGGCGATGGACGACATGTTGTGGAGAGTTGCCACGTTGGAAGTGGCGAGCAACGACATCTCCCATACCCCTTGCTCTTATTGTCTAGATCTTGATACGTTCTTTTTTTTTTCTTTTTTTATTGTCTAAACCTAGGTACGTTTCTATGCTTTATGGCTAATTAGGTTACAATGATTGATGTTGTATTGGTTTAAATGTTTGATGATTGTATAATTTAGTATTGTATCATGATGTGAACCCAGGATTTGCTTTTGGTTCTTGAATAGATTTGACTCTCCATCATTATAAATAATCTCAAGATATCTGATAATAGTTTCAATTAGTAATCCATTCGATTCATTTTGTTTGTAATGCATTCGATTTGTAAGCAAAATAGAAGTTATAGATGGTGGAAAAATGGTATGTGTAGACATGCACATGTGTTGGAGTTACATGTGCATATATGCATCAATGTACAAGTCTATGAAGATATAGTGTATGCACATGTGCAATCGTATATTTATTGTTGTAATTGGGATTGTGATATCATTGTTGTATGCTAGCGTATCATATATGTTTCTTTTGAAGATGACGAAGAACAACCAATGCACATATGCACAAGCCGATATTAAAGATATGGTTTACATGCACATGTGTTTTAAGGGGGGAATAAATTCAATTAAATTGGTTTGCACATGTGTTTTAAGGGGGAATACATATTTGTCTTAAGGGGGATGCATATTTGTTTTATGGTGTGTATAAATTTAATGAAAATACATGTGCAATGGTTGAGAATACATGTGCACAAAGCATAGGTTTAGGTAATCAGTTTACTTGTTGGTTTCAGTTTTTTAAATATGCTTTATAATGTGATACAATTGTATTATTTTGTAGTAATGGTTGTACTGAAATTCGTTTCGCTTTTAATTTCATGTGTTATTATGGTTTATAATAAATGATCAATGCCTTGAAAGGATTTATATGTAGTCAAACATATATACTATTTATCATTTATCAAAATCATGCCATTAGATGTGTCTAACAATAGATTGTAACTATATTTATATTGCAGAAAAAATTGAAGAAAACTTGTCTAGTAGAGAAGAACAATGACGTCTACAACAAAACACATGTACACAAAAGTACTTGTGCACGCCTGAAAAAAAAATGAACATGCACTCTTACGAAGAACACTTGTCTATTGGAGAACAACTTTGACGAACCAGAACAAGACACATGTAGACGAAGATACATGTGCACAACAGGAAAATACATGTGCACAATAGGAAAATACACCATGTACACAAATGCATTGTTGAATCTCATCTATACATTCTCTTTTTTCTATTTGCAATTAAAAGAAAAATGTAATATACGAGTGTAGATTTTTGGGATTTTTGCTAAAGTTTGTATTATCTATTTTTGTTAAAAGAATGCAAATGTGTATGTGTTTGAAAAAATGTTTATAGAAATTTACTTGTAAATATATACATATGCAATTAAAAGAAATTGAGCACTAAAAACATATGAAAATTTACATTATGAAAAAAACACATGTAAAATTACATTATTTAAAAGAAACACATGTGCACCTTGACTTATAAGAGAAAAACATATATGCAACTTACCTTTTGAAATCTAGAAAAAAAAAAAAAAAAAAAAAAAAAACTATTTAAAAATATATATATATATATATCCTAAAATTTCGAACTAAAAAAACGTTTGATATTCAAAAAATCAAAAGAAAATAAAAATGTATTTTTACTATTACGCCTTTTAGATTAAATAATAAAAATAAATATTCAAAAAATCGATTGGTTGACGCTTGGTTACGTGATTTATATTGCTCGAAAATAACTCACCCTATATATATATATATATATATATATATAGAGTCCGGATCGATTGAGAAGGGTTTTAGATTGGTAAAAATGAGTAAGAATCAAGACCTTCCATCTCATAAAACATACACAAGGGTAAGATCGACATTTGACAACACTCATTAATATATTTTATACACATTTATTCACCTAGAGTTTATTATGTATTCTTCTGCTCCACGTCAGTTCATTGTCTCCCGAAAGAAAATTACGCATCGTCATTCATATTATAATCTATTTTGTCTTATTTAATACAATGGAGTTTCTTTTTGTGAAACAATATCAACTTTTCGTTCTGAATATTTATTATTTGCTTCTTATGAAACGACGTATGTGAAACTCTATATTTTTAAATATGAACCATCACTGATTTACTTTTGAATCAATTGATAATGAAGAATTATCATTGCGTCAAATGATTCATTATTTAGAATATGATCTTTTTCTAGTTTTTGAATGTACTATTGGATCATTAATTAGAATATGATTAACAATAAAAACACTCTTATGATTCATTAAAAATGATTCAGTGACATGATTTTAATTCATTTTTTGAAATTTGATTCACAAAATCTCTCAATTTTTTTTCAACTCACTAAACCACAAATGATTCACAAAAGATATACTATCATTTTTTAATGATTCATCCTATACGTAAAACATATATAATGATTCAAACTTAAAAGACGCGATGTTAATCATGATTAAAATATTTACAATATATTTAATGATTCACTAATATAATTATGATTTACCGATGCAAATCTACCATGTTTGTTGATATGAATTTGATTCATAACAAGAAAGAAAAAAAAACAATGTTTGATTCACTAATCCCAATGTGATTCACAAAAGATACTACCGATTTTTTTAGCGAATCATTATATAAGATTAATATATATAAAGTTCAAAACCCACACCACATGTTAGTTATAGTTTAATAATTGGACCAAACTAGGACCCGTATAACATAAAAAAATATGAATCATATATTATTATAAGATTTCTTTAAAGGAAGTTTGAAAATCATTAATACATACGTGATTCAGCAAAATTTTGAATAAGTGAAACTAGAAAATAACATGATTATGAATAGAATAAAAACATGATCCTTGTAATCGTGTAGGCCTGTAAAGTTTAATCACAAAACAAAAAAAACGCTTTCTATCTTTGGTCATTAATTTGAATTTAAATGATGCAATGATGCAATTACATATTTAACCTTTTCAACTTAATGAGTAATTGATAAATTCTCACATAATTAAAAGATATCAATGGTCACAATTACTTCTCAATCTCAAAACCTTCTCGATGGAACTAAAGCGCATATATATATATATATATATATATATATATATATATATAAAATAAAAAAGCGAACAACAAAGTGGAAAAGTGAAAAAGTTTAATGGTCGAATGAGAGAAATAGATTTGTGTAATTAATACCTTATTAAAACACCTCATTACTTAAAAGACAATACTTTATTCACATCAGACAACCAATTAAAATCATATCTACCAAATTAAAAGCAAACAATTAAACACCCTTATTAAAAAGTCTGTCGAAATTTTCACGATGTACTGATTTAAACAAGTTACAACATAATTTTAAATATAAAATAATTAAACACACTAATTAATGTTATTTTAAAACACCCTAAAACGAAAAGTACATGTTATTATACACATTATACAAATTAATAAAACACAAAGCTTCATACAATTTAACAGTTGATGGTGCATATAGTTTTAAAATCGGACCGACCAACGGATTCAACCGGAAACGGTGTCGCCATCTGTTCGCTAACCAATAATGTACCATCGTGAAACGAATCTGAGAGACCGTTAAACCGATACAAACCTGTGAATCGTATCATCGAGATCTATTTCTCCTTAATCGTCACGTAGTCTTCGCCACGCAACGCGCGAAGACTTCGCTATATTACATATAAAGGAAAACCAAAAGTAAAAGTAAAATTTGAAACTATTAACACATATCGACAACCGGTTGACCTAATCGCTTCAAACCCGGTGGGTTGACCTGTTTAATTGACCGTTTGACCCAACCGTCATATTGACTCGGTTTAATCGACCCGTTTTCGACGGGAACGGTTCAACCAGTTGAACCACCGTGTCGAACCGGTTTCAAAACGTTATGTTTAATCCCCAAATCTTAAAACTTTTATTATTTTTCGCTTAGAACCCATAAACTTTTTTAACACAAAACGATCTCGTTCTATATAAATATATTATCTATAAGTTTTTCTTCAAAAACGATTATAATGTTTTACAATTATGAGAAAATATGTGTCCGTTAGTGCACATTTAACTTTTCAATGCGCTAAATCACGCCATTAAAAAAATGAAATTTAAATGTGCTAAAATCTTTACAAAATAGCCAAAATTTGCCAATTTTATTTTATTTTGGGCTAATCATATTCACGCTAATTTTGGTCACCATTATTCCCATCCTTGTTAGTTTTTACGCGACAAGTAACGTGTGTTGTTAGTTTTATCCCATAACTGATATAATATTTACTCGTGCTTATTGAAATGATGTAACACCACACACTGACAAGCTACTTACTTCTTTTATTTTGTGCCTATTCTTATGTCAAAAATACGATCAATGTACATTTTCAACTTAAATTAAATGCCCATTGAAATGATGTATTAAGTTACTCGTGCCTATTGAAATGATGTAACACCACACACGCATACTTTACTTCTTTACTCTGTGCCTATTGTTATGTCAAAATACAATCAATACTCACCACAATATCACAAATCATTAATTATCGTACGCTAAACACCGCCGCAGGTGCATCTTCCAAGTATATATATAGGGGTTGGATCAAATAAAAGGCTATTTGGATATAAAGGATAAAAAAGGTTAAATGTGTAAAATGTATTATTTAATTAATAAGGGTATTCTAGGTATTTAAAAACTCTTTTTTTAAATGCTCATCTAAGCCTTTTAACCACTCATTTATTGTATTTATATGACCACCATTACTATTGTAAATGCAAGCTTCAAAAGACAACATTTTTTTTTCCTTCATATCTTATGTTATTTTGTGTTTCAATTATAAGAAGTGTGAACATTGATGTTTTATTATCAATGTGTCAACATTGATTGTGTCATTTATAAGAAGTTACGTATCAAGTATGTTAACATTGTTAGTTAAAACATTTATATATGTGTCAATAATATTCTAGAGATATTATGTCAACAATGATTGTGTGTCAATTATAAAAAGTTATGTGTCAAGTGTATCAACACTGTTAGTTTAAAAGTTTTTTTATGTGTCAATAATATCGCATTGATAGTGTGTCAATTATGAAAAAAATTGTGTCCAGTGTGTCAACATTATTAGTTAAAATGTTCATATATGTGTCAACATTGATAATTTTAATAAGTTATGTGTCGAGTTTGTAAACATTGTTTGTTTAAATATTCTTTTGTGTGTCAATAATAGCGTAGTAACATTGCGTCAATATGGATAGTGTGTCAATTATACGAAGTTGTATGTGTCAATATTGTTAGTTAAAAAATTATGTGTCAAACATAGTATGATATGTCAATAGTCACGTGTCACTGATGGTTGATGATGGTATCACTCGGTATCAAAAGAAAAAGAGAAAGCAATAGTAGAAAAGTATATGCAAGTAATATATAGTAAGAAGCAAAACAAAAAGTGAGGAAAAATTAGTAAGGAACCAAATACGTTTTAATTTTTTGAATCAAGTGTAAATGTCATTAAATTAAGATTTGTCATGCCATTATGTTTTTGAAGCAAAACACACGTTTGATGTTATATATTAAAGACCATGATGCCCTTTTGTGTTTCACAATAACATATAATGACCCATTAAAACTAATAAATTGTCATTAATAACTCATTTAATCTCATCTCTTAATTTATTTTGGATTGACACATCCAATGGCTAAAAACACTTCTTATCCTTTTACCACTAATGACTTTTACCATAACCACAATATATATATATATATATATATATATATATATATATATATATATATATATATATATAAGTTTTCTTCAAAATGATTATAATGTTTTACAATTAAGAGAAAATATGTGTTTGTTAGTGCACATTTAATTTTCAATAGTCTAAATACGCCCATTTCAAAAAAGACGCTAAACGCGTCTAAATCTTTACAAAATTAGCCCATTTTTTTTGGTCTAATCACATCTACGCTAATTTTGATACTTGTGTTCTTAACAACGACACCATTAATCACATCCTTATTAGTTTTAAGCGACAAGAACGCGTGTGTTGTTAGTTTTATCTCATAACCGATGAATGTTTACTTTCATTTTCATTAAATGTTTTTATACGTTGTTTGATACACGTTAAAATTTTGTGTAGACTTTAGTTATCGTGACAAAGACAAACCGTTTGCAATTACATTTTCACCTGCTCAATGCTCTATTTTAAACACTACACAAAACACTCACCACAATATCACAAATATTTAATTATCCGACGTTAAATCATCGCCAGTGCTTGGCAGACGGTCTTCGCTTTTATTAAATGTCAACACGAATGTACAATTTTTTTCTTATTTATCACATGAGACCAAAAATAATAGATGATGATGATGCTATTTTTAGTAACCAAGTTGAGGTCACATGAAAATCACTAATTGAGATGAAGTTGAACAACCACATGATCAAATTTAGTTCAAGAAGTTTGTTGAACTTGTTAAAAAGGAATAGTGTGTGCATGATTATTTGAGAATGGGATCTCAAAGTGAGATTTGCGGTATTGAAATAATTGGATAATGCACTACATTAGAATCCATTTTACGTAAAATAAATCACTGTCTTTTATATACTCTCTATGGCTATTTAAACTTATTTTTACAACCAATATCTTGATTATAAAAACCTTAAGGTGTTGATCTTGATAGCGTTTTTTTTTTCTTAAACAATTAGCCTTTAGGGCTATGTTAAGCTTATGATAGTAACAAATATATTTATAAAAATTCGCATGCTCCAGGCTTTTTAATTTTTTAATCAATCCACTAGCATAGTACGGGACAAGAATGGATTAAGTCAAATGTACTTTAAAAACTAGAATAGAAAATAGAAAATTGGTGGATAAGAAATGAACATCCACAAATCGTTGAGGACAATTATAAAATGAACACGCAAAATACGACCAAGGCTACTTTTCTCTTTATTTCCGGGAAATAAATAAGGAATTATTCGGATATTCGACTGTTACGTTTTCATATTCTTAAGACTTTGGAGTTTGGACCAATTTGCTAAAAGTAAAGACTTTGGAACGAATCTATGCCTCCAAATATTACGAAAGGATATTTCGTTGAAAGGGTATCAAATGTGCAAAACAAAAGGAATTGTATCTCCACGTTTAGTTAGTTGATTTATTAATTATATTGTTTACAACAATTCATCGTCGTGTTCGTTGTTGATATTCTATGTATACCTTTTACAGTACATGTTTTTTTTTTTTTCTTTTTTTTTTTTTAAGATGATAGTTTTTGAGTATACGTAGTTCTAATACATAGGATTAAAAATAGACATATTTCATTTGTCATTAAACGTGTATCATTAAGTCTTCTTAATTTTCATGATTTTCAATCAATCCGCGATGTCTTTTTATAGCATTATATACTAGTTTTAATTCGCCACACACGCGCGGCGATTTTCTAATTTTTAGTGATGTATTTTGAAGCAGTGTAATTTAAATTTAACATAAATCGCTAATGTGGGTCATTTTAAAGTGTATTTGCTATAATGGGTCTACTTTCAAATGCTCTAATACGAAACATGATACATGGTTCGAATATCTCAAACTGTTCAAAAGTAATCCAATATATTTTTCCAGTGCATATATCTATTAAACTGTATTATTATCGTAATGTTGTAACATTGATTTTGATGATCTTCATCCTCGATCAGATAAAATTTGGTGCTTGTTGTGTCTTTGCATGTGTTATTTGATGTAAAACTTTTTTGTGGAACATGTAGTATACAATGAGATACAAACCCGCCGCCGCGCTGCGGCGAGTTTTGTTAAAAAAAAATTTTGGGTCCTTAAATACTTTGCATTAGGTTTAGACAGTTTGTTTACTTTTTTAGCTAATATCTCTGTTAGCTTTTCATTATACCCCTTTCTTGTGCATCACCTTCAAGTGCCAATCACACAAATAAAAGAGCTATGCGTAGGTTAACTTGAAGTTGATAATAAGCACAAATGATTATTCAAAATAGGACACGTGTAATTATTAAATAAAATGTGCGAGTATCAACACCCTTAAATACACATATCGTAAGTGTCTATTTGTTGTTTGCTAAGAATTAGAATGAGGGAGTACTATATAAAAGAGCATAGCAATTTGGAAGTAAGCAAACATTTGCAGTTGAACTCCTCATCTCTTTTCTCTCATTGATTATTTCCATTTTTCACAATCCTTTTGCCACTACTTTATGCAATCATCTCTCACCAACATTAATCACCATCTCCCTCCCTAGTGTCGTATCATTTTAAACTATACCCGGTCCTTGATTGCGTATCTGTGGCTACACAGCGAATAGGCAACCTCGACAGGACCTGTTACAACAAAACTTCTGGTAAGCGGAGTTCGAACTAAACGGGCATCATCCAATCTTTACTGTAACAACTTAAAGGTGTAAGATAATATAAAGGTTTTTCATTTATAGGCAAAGTTAGGGTATCTCATAATGTCGTGAATAAGTTTTAAGTAACCCCGGCTAAATAAATCCCAAATTATTTTAACACCAAAAAAAAAAACGCATTCGTTGTGTCGTCGAGTTGAATTTTCCAACTCGAAAGTATACCCCAATCGGTAGTCGATGATGTCGACGCGCGATGTTCAGGATAGTAACACCCGTCTAATCGCCCCCTCAAATACCTTTTGCTGTGTCAAGAGCCTTTGTGCAAAGGACTGGAGCAGACGCATTGCTAGACCACTGTCACAACGAAAGGAATTCGCGGGGAAAATGAGAGGCGACCAATATCTCAAACAGCACTGTTAGTCCAGCTGCAATCCAGGTTTGTAGCTCGAATGGCATGCCAGATCTGGGATGATCTATAAACTGCACAAATGATCCTAGGTTTGACGTGCCATTCAATCAACAAAGCTGGATTCCAAGTAAACAAATGATCTGTGGTTGTCGGCTGTCGATGATGTCGACACACGATGTTCAGGATAATCACATCCGTCTGATCTCCCTTTCAAATTATTTTTGTTGTTTCAAGAGTCTTTGTGCAACAGTCTGCACCAGACGTATTGCTAGACCGTTCTGACAACGAAAGGAATTCGAAAGGAAGATCATAACAGGCCAATATCTTAAACATCCCACATCACTATTAGCAAACGAAGATTGCAATACTCCCACCAGTGGAAAGGTTCCAATTGATGACACCACTTACTTGGATAAGAATCAGTCACCTTTCGCGATGGTTGTACCTGCGCAAGTTGTACCATGCACAGGATCCTTTTGTTATCGTGAGCCGGTTACGTTGATACGTGGCGCTTAGGATAGTGAGACCCGTCTAATCGCCCCCTCAAATTCCTTTTGTTATGTCAGGAGCCTTTGTGCAAATGTTTGCACCATATGTATTGCTAGACTATTATCACAACGAAACCAATTCGAGGGGAAGATGAGAACCGACCAATATCTTGAACACCCAATATCAATATCAACAAATGAAAGATGCATTATTTTATCGAGTCGAGGATTCGAATCGATGAAACGAATATTTACTTGCGTAACAGCTTCTTGAAAGCGCTTACTGCATGCATCGTGTTTCCAAAAACTTTGTTTGCCTGTGTAACTGAATATTAGTGCGTCATCGAGTGGACTCTTTCCACGCGGAAGTACATTTCAGACGTCAGTTAGTAATGGTGAGACGCGATGTTCAGGATAGCGAGACCCGTCTGATCGACCTCTCGAATCCCTTTTGCTATTTCAACAATCTTTGTGCGGTAAATCCGCACTAGACGTGTTAGCTAGCTGAAGAACGAAAGGAATCGAAAGCGGAAAATCGAACGGACGGTATCTTAAACATCTCATTTCAAAGATAAGCAAACGACGCCCGCAATATTCTCACCGTGGAAAGATTCCAATCGATGACACAGCCATTTGGCTGCATAGCATACTACTCCTACCGCCGGAAAAGTTGTAATCCTAAAAGTTTCTACGCTTCCATACCGAAATATTGTTGCGTCATCGACTGGGCTCTTTCCACTTGGGAGTGCATATCAAGCGTCTGTCGTTAATGTTGAGACGTGATGTTCAGGATAGTGATACCCGTCTAGTCGCCCCATTAAATACCTTTTGCCATTTCAACGGCCGCTATGCAAAGGCCTGCACCAGACGTTTTACCAGACCGTTATAAGGACGAAAGGGTCTCAAGGAGTGAATCAGGACAGGGGAATATCATAAACATTCCATACCAATATTAGCAAATGACCGTTGAAATATTCTACCAGGTGGAAAGATCCCAATCAGTGACACGGCAACTCGGTTAGATAAAACTCCACTCGAACTGATTACAAATGTATTGGCAACTGCAATCAATCCCTGTTTTGCAGCAATGCAGTAACCTATGATCCTGAAAGGTCACATAAGCGTATAGACAATATAAGAATATCGGTACTCCAAGTAGTCTTATTTCAATATCATAATTAAAACCTACTGGTATAGCGATACATAAACAGTAGTTCTCAGCCAACATTAGTTGCCGTGTAACTTTTTATACTCATTAGTTATGCTCCACTATGTAGCATAAAGTGGAGGAAACATGTCCGCCACGAAGCTACTGAAAATCCTAAGAAGAACAACGAAACTGAGATAGAAAGTAACTACCTGCATCCGTAAAGGCCAAAACCTTCTGTGAAATATCAAACCTTCTGGTGGATGCATTATGGAAATCATAAACGGTGATCAGTATTCAACCAAGAAAAAGCAATGCTAATACATCAGTAACGGCATTAGTTTTTCGTGGCTGAATACTGGTCACAACATCCATGCACCAAATACTTCTCAAAAATGGTAGACGCCAAAGAGATGCATGGATTGAGATGAGATTGCAAGCCAACACTTTTGCAGCAGTTTGTTTTAACATATACAAACCATCAAAAACCCCATTCTTCATAAAAAACAATTCTTTTTCACATTGATATTTTGAAAAGGTGATACCGAAAAAAAAAATTAAAGTATGTTTACCAACAAAAGTTGCCACAGAGGCTGCTCAATTTTTAGCGCGGCCAATATCTATCGAAACCGCATTAAAAGTTACCAAAGAGTGTGTGAAAACGGAACGTTTAGGCTGCATAAGAAAACCGATAGTGACCATCAAAGGTCACCACGCTATGTATACATGTTCACCCACACAAATTAAAAATGTATAAATGGATAAGTTTAAAATTTTTTTGAATAAAATAAGTAATGAGACTCAGATTCTTGAATGCGAATGGGTAACAGAAATCTGGATTCCGCCATGGCTGCAAATAACGGGGTTGCATAATGAGAACTACATGCTACCCAGTCACTGCCATACCAAGTTACGCATCAAACCTCTTATTACCCACCTCGCTTTATTCAGAAAACATGTAATCATCAATGCCCCTTAGTATACCACATGTTTGTCAAGTCCTCACATAACAGTGGCTGCACGCTAAGTTAGCTGCCTAGCCAACATGTTATTGAGTTCATTTTTATTAGAACCTATCACACGCAATACCATTATACAAATCACTTGAGCAAACCATTGAAGCCAAGTACACATGAAGGGATTATATCTCTAATGTAAAGAGCAACGACGGCGGCAGTTTAAGAAAAAAGAAGCGCTCCTCTCCCATTATACATTCAAGACCAAACGTCCCAGATAGGTTCAAAAGCAAACGGCCCAAGTAAGGGATGCACAGTTTCACTAACGCGTAGCAGGTCACAAAAACGCGTAGATGTTCACACCAAATGAAGATCACATATGCGTATACAACAACGATACCAGGCTTTCAACATGGCGGCAGCCATACACTCAACATGACTATGAACCCAATTATTCATAAGTTAAAAACCCAACGGCCCAGGTAGGCTCCAAACCAAACCTATTAAACACCATGCCTTATAATGGATGCATTAGCGAATTCAAAAGCGTGATCGATTTCACCAAGAAAAAGCAATCCCAAGACACCATTAGTATGATTAGTTTTTCGCGATCGAATACGGTCACAACATCCATTTTCGTAACAATTATCGAAATAGTGGATGGCAAAGAAATGCAACACCGAGATAAGCTCACAACATAAGAAGACTTTACTGGCAGCTTGGTCTACGATGCCAAGGAAACTATACAAAACCTACTACAAAAGTAATCAAAGACAAGAATATAGCAAAACCTAAAAATATGAGATCTACTCTACCAACCAATTTTCCTCCCGTGTGAAGAAACTTAGGACAAATGATTCAAGCACGAAAATGAAGCGGCCCGCTCAAAATTTATAGGTAGAAACACCGGTCCGGTCATATACTGTGGCAACGGGCCAAATACCCCAAACATGCAAAACACAGCCCAAAAGCTGAGCATGACGTAAGGGATCTTGCCACACTCGCCGACCATTAGGTAAGTAAATATAAAATGGCCACCGTCGTTGCTCTTTACATTAGAGTAACCAAATTCGAGTCGTCGTTGGAAAAAAAAAGGTTGGCTTAGATTGATTAGTAATCTCGAAAACCGAACACATCCGCCATGGCTGAAAACGCGTTTGTTTGCCCCGCCAAGGTGCAGAGGTTCGCGTCTTTGATAAAACCAATGCAAATCCATCATCGCCTCTTATGTCCAAAGACAGCAAGAGTGTGCCCGAAACCCATCATGGCTGCAACCAAATGGCTACCCCGCCAAGATACGGGCCTGGGCAAGCCAAATTCGGTTACCCAAATATCGTCACTGCCACTTAGTACACGTTTTAACATGAGGTGAGGTGATAGAAATAAGAAACGGACCTCTCACCGTGACAAGAAAACGGACGGCACAAATAGGTGCAAAAACCAAAACGAACCAACTATGCAATCGACGCTCCGATTTTCCTATGAAATTCAACCGTTGTTGCTTTTTTACATTACGGGCCGAGCCTCTAATGACCCACCTCATTTTATTCGTAAAACATGTAATCATCATCGCCACTTAGTACACCACATATTTCAAACTAATAAAGATGTAGCAAAGTGGTCAGAAGCCTAGTTAGTCGCCTCGCCAACATGTTACCGATGGCATCTATTATCGAAACCTAGGACAATCAACACTATTATACAACAAATAAGGCGGCCCAGAAATAAAACAACAACATAGACCAACTGAGCAACCAAAGTGTTACCTCTTTTTATAAAATGCCACCGTCGACGCTCTCTAGATTTCAACATGCAACCTAAACAAAGGCAACATAAACATTCGAGTCATACACAACAACAACCACATCAGTTGTACGAGACTGAAAGCTACGTATTGCAACAGAATCCTAAAAAAAACCCTAATCAAAAGCAATACACCACCTACCAACTTTGCCCCCGTGTAAAGAAACGTAGCACAAACTATTCTATAACGAAACTGAAATGTCCCACTTAAAACGTATAGGTACAAATACAAGCCAAAGGCCCATAACATGCAAAAACCGTCTCAAAAACGGACCACGATCTAATCCAAAGTTGTTTTAGCAACCGACCATTAAGAAAGCAAATACTAAACGGCCACCGCTGCCGATCGTCACGTTGTGGAGGCTCGATTGATTAGTAATCTCGAAACCGAACACATCCGCCATGGTCGCAAACGGGTTGTTTGCCCGCTAAGTGCAGAGGTTCGCCTTTGCTAAAACCAATGCAAAACCATCATCGCCTTATGTCCAAAGACAAGAACACAGCACTCAAACCCATCATGGTCGCAACTAAATGGCTACCCCGCCAAGATACGGGTCCGGCAAGCCAAATTCGTTACCCAAATAAAGCAAATCAAAATCAATAGCACCCAAAAACTCGATCTAAACGCATCGGATCAAAAGAAACCCGAATAAAATTTGTAATAATCGAATATTTACCCCGAGATTCGTGCAAAGAGATGATAACATCAACTTATCACAACACGTGTTAACATAACGCGTAGAAAAAGAAGAGTCATCACGACACGTGTTAACATGAGGTAAGGCGATAGAAATAAGAAACGACCTCTCCCGACAACAAAACCAAACGCCCAAATAGTGCAAAACCAAACGGCCCAAGTATGCACCGACGCCACCAACTTTCTTATAAAATTCCACCGTCGTTGCTTTTACATTAGATATATAATGCTAACAGGAAGACTTCGTATCAAATATTAAATTGACCGAAAATATAATTAACAAAAGTATTGTTCTCATGTCATGTGTTAATACAATTGTAGCCTAGATATAAACTATTTTTTTCTTCAATTCTGTCATTGTTTTTTCACCTCTAATCGTTCATCAAGATGACCTCGATAAGTAAAGAAAAAGAGAGTATGGAAACATTAAAACTTATTCAACAAAATATTAAATCTATACATTGTTTTGAAGAAATCACTTTAATTTATTAGGGTGGTGGCAACCTTCATTCCCCATCCCTCACCATCCCTCACTATCCACCAATAACATTCTTCCAACTCATCTCATCCCCACACCACCCCTCACCATAGATTTTTAGTGGCAACCATGTATCCCTACCCTCACCATTTTTTTTTTTTTTTTACCTTTTATATTTAAAATTATATCAAACAATATAATAAAACACATAATATTATTATTATTACTTAAAAGAAAATTACAAAATACTTAAAAGAAAATTACATCCTAAAAACGCTTTAATTAAAAACATACTAAACACATTTCTAAAAATCACAAGGCCATCCAGATTCGCGATCTCACGCGTTTTGGGCAAGAGTGACCGCTAGTATATTTGGATCGTTTATGTGATTGTGCGGTGTTGATATACTTTCAACGCCCTATACTTAGCCTTTTCTCCCATTTCGCGCTCAAACTTTTCCACTTTGTGTTCAAGCCTTGATGTGTACACGTAGTGTTTCAATGTTTTGCTTGAAATGCTCATGAATTCTTCTCCAAAACCTTCTATTTTGTTCATTCCCGACGCTCTACATGTCGAGATGTGAACCCAAGCTTTATAGCAACGCCTCTTCTACCGGTGTCCAAGATTTCTTTTCCACTCTATTTGGGTTTCTTTTTCGTACTTCTTGAACTTCTTCAATTTCTTCAACTTCTTCATTTTCTTAACAATATTTTAACAAATAAAAGTATAACATAATAAATTAGTAGAAATAAAATTATTACAAACAATATTTTAACAAATAAAAGTATAACATAATAAATTAGTAGAAATAAAATTATTACAAACAATATTTTAACAAAGAAAAATTATACCGATTGGAGGTTGCGCTTGAAATAACAATGTCATCTTCTTCATCATCCACACTATATAGCGGTAGTTGTCGTCGACACTTGTTTCACGTCGCGAAGGAGCGCCACGGTACTCGAACGGTTGAATTCGCTTGTCAATTGAGTTGGATTGATTGGTGGTTGCGGATAATATTGTGGTGGAAAGTACGGTGGAGAAGTCATTTGAGGTTGATAATATTGGGGTTGTGGACTCATTTGTGGAATGTACGGAGCGGGTTGTGATTGAATTCGTGGACGAAATCGGGAACCGCGTCCACTTCCTTTGGATGATGAAGAACCATTTTTTGATTTTCTTGGATCCATGATAAAAATTGTAGAAATTGGTATAAAAGTTGATTAAAAGATAAAGGATATAAAGTATTTTGTTGTGGTGAAAAATATGTTATAAAATGGGTTATATATAGGAAATGGATTTTTTTTTTTTTTTTAATTGTTGCCCAACGGTCGAAAGTGCCGCTCAACGCTCGCTTTTTGCTTAGCCCGATTCGAGCTTACCCACGCAACATGAGCCCGCCGATCCTCGATGGTGGCGGCGGTGTAGCTGCTGGCTAGGCCAACCCGCCTCACCCAAGCCGTTGCCACCACCCTTAGTGCGTCAATATTTTGTTGTGAAACATATGGAAACATCAAAATTTATTCACAAAAAGTCAATTATCTTAATCTATACTACATATAATATAAGAAGACACCTCACTCTTAATTTTAAGACGTACAAGAAATTAAGCATAGTTTACAACACTTTAATGCACCTAATTTTCAGAATTACAACAAAGTAAGCATATTGTACAACAAAATAAAGCGTGGTTTCATTTTAAGACAAAAATTTTATCAAACAACATTAATGCTATTAAAAACACCCCCTCACCAAAAATTACAACCATTTAAACACAATGTACAATAGCTGCAACCAATTTTTAGATTTACAACAAAATAAGCATAGTGTACAACAGAATAAGCATGATGTAATTTTCCGACTTACAACATTAATGTTATTAAAGTGGTCAATGTTATTAATGACTATAATGACTACTACTTACAAGAAAAGAAATATAGTGTACAACACTTTAATGCACAGACGAACAAGACAAGAAGCATAGTGTACAACAAAACACCACATTAATGCTATTTAACATAGTCAATTATTTAACTGGTCAATAAATACAATTAATGCAGTTATTAAAACACCCCTTACATAAAAAATACAAATTATCAAGCATATTGTACAACCAAATTAAACACAATTCCTGCATTAAATTTCACTACTACAAATAATAAAGCACATTATACAAATATTCAAGCCCGAACGGGCAACGGGCCAAATGGGCTTGAGCCCGAATCGTGGACCAACGGGCTCGAGCCCGGAAGACACGGCCATCGGGTTCGAGCCCGAACGGCACGCAGCTATAATGAAATTTTGATATCCATAAATTTATTGTTAAAAGAACATAATAAACTAAAATACATTATTCATCGAATTTTTTTTTCGTGTACCATGGTTGTAACGCTGGGTACCTCGCTAATCCTTATAATGCATTTAGAACTATTCTATAATTAGAAGGCTTAATAATTCAGACTTTTTTACTTGCTTGTTATAGAAATATATGTGTTTTGCTAAATTAATACTTGCATAACCTAGCTTAAAACTTCAGCCAATATTGTAACAATAGCGACCATTCAATAGACAATTTAAAGTCTTTTCGCTTTATTTCATGGCCCATTCAATAGACAATATCGCTTTATTTCATCTTCAAACGCTCGGACAAATATTCATATACAAATTAAAAACTATAATTTAGGGATTGTACATCTACAATGATGCTTACATATTGCACAATCCGCCATATCATTAACAAAATGACACTATAAAAAGAAGGCAAGATAATGGTTTAGGTACAATACATATCAAAAGTTCAAATCCAAAACCGGTATAATAATGGTCATGTCATCAAGCAGTAATCCAAGCAATGATCTATCAAGCCTTTTTTCCTCTTTAACACTTTCTCCACCAACTAATCTTGAACTTCATCCAATTGCAGCCCCTCTTCCAGCCCATGCAACTCCTCAATCCAAGAAACAAGATTCGATACTAAAAAGAAAAGAAACAAAGATCTCAGCTTTCTCTTTTTATACCCACAAACTTGCTCTTAAAAAAATTATAAGAGAACACACATCATAGATCTTGAACAAAAAACAACAATACCTACCCAAGACCTTTTTCGAATGATCTTGAAGCCAATAGTCTGTTGTCTGTGTAAGCCTCGACAATACAAAACAAGCCAAGAAAGTTCAGGGTACGGTTGTGGTGGAAACAACCCGAAGAAAGTTTAGTGTAAGTGTGGGTTTGTATTTCGAAGATTAAGAGAAAAGCTATAGATTGTTTGTGGTGTTCGATTTACATAAAAGCGTAAAAAAGACTTGGCCGGTGTTTGTTGGTTAATCGTAGTAGGTCGGGCGCAGCTGGTCGGTCAACCGCCCGTCGCCGCCATCGCGAAAGTTAAAGGTCCCAATCGGTCGGTCGGCTCCAAAACTCACGAACCCTTCGTGGTCTCGACCGATAACGCACTCCAAAAAAAAAAAGAAAAAAAAAAGTACCGTTATTCGAGTTGAGTAGAAATAAAGGTTTTGTTTTGTTTGGTATTTGGTATTACATAAGCTAAATTGAATGATTTGGATTGTGGGTGATTCGTTTGTTGTAATAAAGAAGAAAGGGACAAAGTTTGTTTGTGTTTGCAAATATGTTTAAGAAAAAATGGGGCGTGGGATTTTCAAAATGAATTAGGGTTGTGTTAGGTTAGTATGAAATAACTAAATCTCGTGGTTTTTTTTTTTTTTTTTTTTTTTTTTTATATCAATATTGGGCTTGTAAGTGTCTTCCAAAAATTAACAGGCTTACATTTTCGGGAGTACTTGTATTAGGAACATAAGTATTATATGATATAAGTGTTTTGGATTTAAAATTTTTGTTAAAAAGTTGAAGAAAAAATGTCAAGTCGACATCGTGCCTAAAAGTCTTAAAATAAGCCGATAAACCGAGGCTTATGAAATATAAGTTTAAATCAAATAAGCCCATAAGCCCACATATAAGCTTAAACAAACTCCCCTTAGTGTAAAAGATGGCATTATATAACCTTTTTATTAGAGTTAGAAATATGGGCCTAATTTTGTATTTAATTCTTCATGGACCGAGTTTTGTAAGTTGTGGTGAGCGTGCTAAGAATTATGTTAGTAAAAGATGGTATTATATAACCTTTTATTAGAGTTAGAAATATAGGCTTAATTTTGTATTCAGTTTCTTGATGGACCGAATTTTGTAAGTTGTTGTGAGTGAACAATGAAAAAGCCATTGATAATTGGAAAATAAATTATTATGCATTGTAGAATGAAAAACATTGTTCCTGGTTAAAGAGTTGAAGTTGTTCCGACATGAATTTTCGTACATTTATAGTAAGAAAATGTAATAATTTTCAAATACATAGCGCACCGAAATTAAAACACGTAAACTTATGTTTAGAAAAACATATAAATGAAAAACATTTGTTCGCCATTAAAATTTAGTCATGTGGTATCCGCTGTCGCATTCTTGGGTACCGCTAGTTATGTTTAAAGAATATAGAAAACCACATAGCAAATCCATCATTCATCCAAGATATACAAAGTAGGGGTGAGCATCGGTCCGGACCGGACCGGACGGACCGAGACCGACAAGACCAAGACCGAATTATAAAACCGGACCGAGACCGAGACCGAATGTGGTCGGTCCAGTCCGGTCTTCGGTCGGTCCGGTCCAAATAGGCAAGATTTTCGGTTTTGGTCGGACCGACCGAGACCGAAATAAGGTAAAGTGGGACCGAGACGGATCACGGCCCTTCGGTCCGGTCGGTTTTGTCGGTCGGTCCGGTCGAAACGGTCGGAATGCTCAGCCCTAATACAAAGTATTCTACTTCGGAAGCATATTAAATTGCATAAAACAACTCCAACATGATATACAAATTTGAAAATTTATCACAAACAATCGCAATTCACAAATAGTAAAATGAATAAATAACATGAGATGCAAGAAGAGGGAGATGTGGTCGCTTTGGTGATTCGGATCATACTCTCCTTGTCTTTGCCCTCCCCTCGCGTTGCTTTCTAACCGATTATTCCTTCCGTGCGTACACCGATTAATATCAATGAGATCAAGTATATTAGAAAACACTAATATAAAATGATATAACATATTACCTTTAAAATAGATTGCGATTTTAAATATATGATCCCACGATTTATTAGTCGATGCAGTTGTATCCAAAGGTAATAAGTTTTATAAGTGTATACTTCATCATTATGAAAACTTAAGCTTTAGATCTTAACGGAAGTAAGGTTGATATACTTACTCAACCGCACAATGGAAGTAATGTGTATCGTACAATAGAGATGATTAGCCGAAAAACATGATTTGCCTCAGCCCTCATGTATATCCCATGCTAATATATCAAGTGGAGTATTTGTGAAGCCCATTGGAAAGAGTTATCTAACACGTCCATTAGTGTTAAACAGAAAATAATGCTAAAGTTGTATCATTGTAAATCGTTAAGCTACTTTAAGATATTCATTGATTAAACTTACATAATTCTAAATGTTCAGCAACTCCAATTTATGTCCACGTATTGTTCATCTTCAAATCAATATGCAAGTATTTGGGATTTGGCAACCAACAATAATAACGAACTAATAGAAGTAGTTTTAAGGTTAGACATTCACATCAAATTAGCAGTCTAGCATATTGCATCTCCATATAAATTCCGAAGGGGTGGTAAGTCAAAACAGGTCCTTTTGGGTGTGGGTTTGTTCGGTTGAGCCGAGCGCTTGGTCTCGAATTTTTTATTTAATAAATAGGATGATTAGAAAACAATATTGTGTAATAAAAAGGATATTAATAGGTTCCTGTTGAAAATACACTTTGAGTGACTTTGGGTTCATTCAACCCATTTGACCCATTTCTTTTAAAATTTAGATTGTTAAAATAAGCAGATCAAATCGCATTCTTACGCCACTGATGTGTTTCGTTGTGTATAGGAAAAATATTATTATCAAGTTTTACATTTATATATTAGGCGACTTATCCTATAACAAACACTAACGAGCAGTATACCCGATCAGTGTAGCTTAGTTGGTAAGTAGAGTGTCGATCACTAAAAGTGGAACGTTAACACTTAAATATCTACCAGTATTTTAATCTTACGGTTAGTCTATTTAAACCTAATCTAACGCAAGAGGGGGTTTCAGCCTGAGAGACTGACACGATGTTTAGATTAAGTAAACAACAAACTAACAAGGCGATAGACACACATATACACAGATAGGAAATATATGACAAATAAGATGCATGTTCGATAGTAAAGTAGATTATATTCACTTAATTGGTTAGCTATATAAGATGAGTACTAATTCTGGTCTTTCTCGTTGGTTGTTCGTGTGAGCGTTTTCTTTCTTACGTTTAGTTTAGCTAAATACCCTAGATTCAGTTTTAAGTATTATTACCGAAAAGCTCTGTCACATCTAATCCCAAATCTGCAATAAGTGCAAACTTTACCAAGCCGCTTAATAATTTGGAATATAAAAGTGTTCAAAAGGTATTTAAGAAGTAATTAAAAAAAAATACTTTTTAAAAAGTAATCGATGCAAGTACAAAAGGTGAAAAGTAAAAGAAGTCGCCACTTTATCAAGTCGTAAGTCGCCAGAGTGATTTGCGGGCTCGCCGCCGCCACGCGGGCGTCGCCGCCGTGGCTCGCCGCCACACCGCCTCCACTCGTTGTGCTCGTCGAGGTGAAGTCGGGACGACGAAGCTTAACTCCGACAAGAGATTTTTTTTTTTTTTTTTTTTTTTAAGATTTGTAAAGTTTTATGGAATAAGGTGAAGGTGAAGTTGATTTCGAAAGTTTCGTAGAGGTACTGAGCTTCTCGTGGTTAAACAGCAAAAACTGAAACTTTAAAGATTAACTGAAAACATGAAATACATAATAACCTTAAACATTAAAACTACAGATGGATCCCTAAAAACAACATAAAAACATGAAATACATAATAAAACTACTAAACACTTAAAAAAACGAGTCATCCGAGTCCAAACCATCATCACTTGTTGGCGGAGAATAAACTCCCATTAATGTATCGACTCTCCATTATGTCAAAATAGTTGTCTTCGAGGCACCGAGCCTCCGTGCTTCTTGCTCACGGCGACACCTCTTCACGCTACTCGCTTCGCAGATCTCCCCGACGCTTTTCATCTTGTTCAAGCCGCCGAGGAAGCCTCACTTAACCCGCTGGTGGTTTTGAAAATCCACCCGGACTGCTCACATGTGGACTTGGAACAATCGGAGGTACGGATGTTTTCAAACGCCACCGGAAGACATTTTCGGTGGTGTGGAGTAAACTTCAAACTCGCAGAGTTGGAAAGTTGGTTTCCGCAGTGATCCGGTGCCGAAAGTCGGTTCCGCAACTTCTCCGGCCGGGAATTCCGAGAAAGTCTTTCTTGAGACATTTTTGTGTGTGAATTGTGTTATTTGTGTGTGAAAGTAGTCTTTGGTATGATACTATATATAGAAAACTTAACCGCTTGAATTTGAATTTAAAATTTAAAATTTGAATTTAACCCGCCTAACAAGACCTGCTTTTTGAATTGAATTTAACGCTTAAATTTGAATTACCCCACCTAACAAGACTGCTTTTTGAATTCAATTTAACGCTTAAATTTGAATTACCCCTAACAAGATCTTGGTTTTGAATTCAATTTAACGCTTAAATTTGAATTACCCCGCCTAACAAGACTTGCTTTTGAATTGAATTTAACGTTGAAAACCACCTTTATAAATAACATCAACCACCATTTTATTTCACATCTACATCAATCCAAAAACACACACACAAATGTCTCAAAATTTGAAGTGGAACAAGTCTCGAAGAAATTTTGCTTGCAAGTTTGATACAAATTTCGCAGCTATGGATATGCAAAATAACCGTTCCGAAAATATTTTTGGAATGACGTTATGCATATGTTCAATAATCGACAACCGATGACCATCGTACAAAAATTCAATCACGGGTAAATGGACGAGGATTAAGGTCGATTGCAAAGGTTCAACGCATTTACAAACAATTGCAGGTCAAGTGCTCAAATGACCAATCTCATCTCGAAAATGCGAAACTAAGCTTCCAAAGAACAATTTGGTAGAAATGAGTTCAACATGCTCACGTTTGGAGATTTTGAAAATTGCCCAAATCGGATGTCAAGATTAATTCCAAAGAGTATGTGTTGTTTTTTCTTAATCGTGTTGTTTTTATTCCCGTATCGTGTTGTTTTTTTTTTTTTTTTTTTCCGTGATCGTGTTCTTTTTTATTATCATATGATCAGATTTTTAATTGAACGAAATGAATTTATTTAGTTTTATTTGGAAGTGAAAATTGAATAAAAAAATAAAGCCAGAGCTGGTGGGCCTAAACGAAGGGTTGAGGTTTGTTATGAGTGAGGAGGCTTGTTGCTTAATTGCGAAACGAGATCTGATGCCATACTGGTGCCACATGACGACGAAGAATTATTGTTATGGACTCAAATTTCTTGGGTTCTTCAACATCGAGAGGCGCAAGAAGAATAAATAATATTTTTAGAAGTTTGACTTTGTTTTGGTAGAAAAGGACAAAATAGAAGGTGGCTTAAAGTAATGAAGTCGCAAGAGAGATGTCGCTTAAAAAGTATACCTACTTAGCTTTTACACAAGTATGACAACAATGATTGGGCGCGATTTTTTTAATAACACGTGTTGTCCTTTTATAAAATCACAAGTCGCTCAGTCTATTTCAAAAAAATCACTAAAGTCAGTCCTCAAATGCCCGCTACTTTAAGCGACCGGACTGATCTCAAAATTACCCTTTATTTTTCTTAGAATAAGATATAATCAAAACGATATGGGGTCCTGAATTGGTTGCTTACATAGTTATATGTAGTGGAAGAAAAATAATACAAAAATAAATGAAGGCAAAAGGCGTGCTTTATGCATGTTTTTTATGATAGGCCAGCTATAAATTTGAGTAAGAAAGTCAACTAGGTACATTCAGATCTGATGAGTGATTCTCTGATTGTCCAATATGAGAAGGAGCAGGCTGAGGAGCTATCTACCAAATTAATTTATCAACAAGGAGCTATTTTTCAAATAAAAGATGGGTTTTTAGCAGCCAAGATGAAGGATCTCAAAATATTTCATCTGCAGGTTTAGCCTCCCTCTATCTATCTTCAATTTCCTTATTTCTTACACTATGTTCCCGAGTATAAAATGGAAAGAAAAGAGATAGAGAGTGAAAAAAGAGAGAAGTAAAATGGAAAGGAATAAATTTTTTTTTTTTTATCTTGTGTTCCCAAATTGAAAAGAAAATAAAAGGATGTAAAAAAAAAAAAAAAAAAAAAACTTTAAAATCAACTTCACCCATTTCATCTCAATTTGAAAAGTAAATTAAGAGAGTAATTTTGATGTAATTTACTATCCTTTACTTTCCTCTCCCTCCTAAAAAATAAATATGATGAACACAATTTTAGTTATATTTTGGATCATTCATAGTTAGTCACTGCCCGTAAATTACACAGATGATCTCGGCACTCGGATGATTTACGACAAGATTAAATCTGCATTTTATAATGTAAGTAAACATGGGGGTGAGGTACTTCAGTTCTGGGCACCTCATGTAACGATCCGTGGCAGATGGCTACTTTCAACTTCTGGTCAACCATTTGTTGTCAGCTATCTTGACAGCAATGACAGCAAATTCGGAAAATATAGGAAACGATGTGGGGAGTATGCGTATAATATTGACGCGACTAAAAATAATAAGCATGTTATAGATAACATTGAACAACATGAGGACCACCCTCGGCCTATGATCATATTTAGTGGCGCCTCCGCCTCTGCATTCCTGAATCGTTTGACAGAGGTGGTTTGGAATGCAAGTGTTCGACTTAGGGATCCATTGGCGCGTTATGCTTTGGACGAGTGCAAATTGAATAGTTCTTTTATGATGCCTATTTTTTGTCCTTCTCAATGCTCTTATTCTTGTATTGGTGTTGTCGAGTGTTCTTCATGGTACACTGGTCCATATTTTGCCAATGAAACTAAGAGGGCACTCGAGGTATGATTGTATTTTGTTGGTTTATGAGAAATAAAACTAAAATGAAAATGATGAAAAGAAACCACACATTTACAAACAAAAATAGATAGACCATTTTAATTCAAAAATATGTGGATAATTTTTTTTTTCTCATTATTTCATTTTCAATTTTTCTTTTTACCGGATATTTTCCCTAATTTTTACTGTACTACTTATTAATTATTATAGTCATACACCTCAAATCAATTTATCAATTGATCCTATTACTTGAGCTCATTTAGTTTCCGATCCACATTTATAATAGGTTTTCACTAAAATAAAATCTACTCTCCGTTTAGGTTATCCCGTATTATAATTTCATCCTTGGCTTTTTCTATTTGGAAGTCAAAGGTTCATCTCATTGCTGCTAACTAGAGTCATTTAATGTTTGAATGCAGGAAGTGGGTCTCTTTGTGTTTAATGTACAACATCATATACCATACAAGGTAAAGGTTTCTAAACACAATAATCAAGCCATAAACAATGAAGAAACGTAAATAGCTTTACCATTGTTGAGACTAGGGGTGTATCGAGCCGAGTCAAGCTCGAGCTTGACAAGGCTCAACTCGGCTTGAAAAAAAAAACTAGGCTCAAGCTCGGCTCAATAGCTCGTTGAGCGCTAACCATCTGCGCTGAGCTCGGCTCGATTCGGGCTGAAGAAAGTTTCGAGCTTTGCTTTGAAAAGCTCTAATATATGTATATGAATACATGATTACACATTTACACACCGTATGAAGAAAACCATAAAAAGACCCTACGAAAGGGACATACACCTGAACCAATGAATCATAAGGATAAAAGCAAACATAATCAACAAAGAAAATAATTTATAACCTATAGATCTCATGAAATAATGTTAATTACCTCTCGTGTAGACTAATCAACATTATTGACGTTGAAGTGTAATAAGTGACTTCGTTTTTGGTAAACTAAAATTCATTTAGTAGCTACTCTAGATATATTATTTGCTCACAATTGTTGTATATTGTCGTTCTCATGGGTATATTTGCATAATTGCCAACATATAATCATTCAATATGTAGCAAAATAAATCTCTCGATATATCTTACTTAAAACTTAAAACAAGTATGAAACACCATATTGAGTAATAAATTTCATTCGCTCATTGTAATATTAACATTCACTGATGCATGGTATTATTTTCCAAGACAATAAAAAACGAACAAGATAAGAAAAACACAATCATTACAATTAACACATAAACATACATAAATAAAAGTTGAAGATAAATGAACTTTCAAATTCTTCTAAATAAAATATTAACTCTAAACTTAGGAGTTAGTACATAGTGGTTGAATAATTAAAAAATAGAATACCTGAACCTGATGGCTGATGAAGACGAGGTGATGGCCAAGAAAGGTGCACTTTACAAATTGTAGAATACAAAACAGTACGTAGGAATAATTAAGGTTTGAAGGTATATAGTTAACTAAATTTTTATGAAGTATTCCTTATAATTAAGTTAATACTCAAATTAACCCTTATTTAATTAAAGCTCGAAAAAGCTTGATAAAAGCTCGAGCCGAGCTATCCAAAGCTCGAGCTCGGCTCATTATATGTTTCGAGCCAATATATTGGGTTTGAGCTTGGCTTGAGCTCGATAAAAGCTTGACTCGATCGAGCCAAGCTCGAGTTGCTTGATAAAAGCTCGGCTTGTTTGCACCCCTAGTTGAGACGATCACAAGAAGATTGACCTAGGACCAGGGGCGTAGCCAGGAATTCTTTTCAGGGGGGGCCAAAATTTTTTAAAAGACACTGGCATGTTAGAAAGGAAACAAAGGATTACGGAGTATATATATAATTATGTAAAAAGTTTGCAACATATTTGTTCATTCAATGTTTTGGTTGCACACGACATTCATCTGCATAACCAAAATCATCTAAAAATGAATCTGAACCAAAATTCTTGGCTATAGGATCGAATATGGATTGATGGATGGATGAAGACTCAAGACGCGAACCAATAGAGATATCTCTAGTTTGTAGGTGGATCACATGTTAATATATGATTGTGAATCTCTTTTGACTACAACACATATCTTAATTACTAGGCTTGTGGGTGAGCCATGGCCACCTTAGCTCCATAGCACATAGCTACGCCCGCCAGACCACATGCATGATAATACGACCCAGATGCAATATTTAGATCAAACAAACAAAAAAGGCAAATAAAGAACTAGATAGTTTATCAACATTCGAGGTGTCGATGAGCTATCCCAAACTCCCAATAGCCTCTAATCATCATTTAACATAATCACAATTACAATAGTACTCTTTATAAATTTTTTATACGGGTTTTCTAACTCACACATGATGGCATAAGTTTTGAGGCATTAAATAAATACATTTATTTTTTTAAATAACATTATTTCTATGTAAACAAAGGACAAACTTAGTAAATATCACAAATTTAGAAAAGTATTAACATCAATTAACATGTAAATATGGTCTTATAGTTTATTCAATACTTCAAAACTTATGTTACTTCCCTAGTTTAAATCTAATACATAAGGCATCCATAATGTCCTTGTCAGTTCTTCTATTGGATTGAAACAGTTTTAAAGTATTGGTTTCAGTTTTGTAATTCTTTGTTTGTAATTTTTTTTTTTTTTTCGTCCTATCATCTTTTAATTATCTTGATTATTTGAGTGGGGCGTCATGTTTGGTATTGTTTTTGTTTTTTTCTTTCGGGGTCTCGTAAATATCTTGCCTTTCAAAAAAATAAAATAAAAATTAAGGGTTTATATAAGAGCACAAGGGTATGACTACTAATAACATGCGAAAGGGAGAAAAAAAATACCAATGGCATGCCATCATCATACCAACTTCAACACGCTAAAGTCATGCCAAATGCATCCGAGTTACTAGAGTGGCTCAGCCAATGGTTTTCTTTGTGTTATTTATTTATTTATTTTTCAGTATTGTGAAATGGTGGGATTTTTAGTGGGATTTGTGGGACCCAATAACACGTTAGTGGTGACATGAGGAAGGGTGTTTTAGTTATTAGTGTGTTATCGAAAGGTGTATGACGTGGCATTGATATGACATACCAATAACGTGTTATTGGTAGCTTAGATACCTTGGCTCTAAGAGCACAAGGTATGAGGTGCCATTGGTGAGCCATCGGTGAGCCGTTGGTGCCAACCTTACCTACCAACATGCCAAACTTGTGCTAAATGCACTCTTTTGTGTTTGAGCCACCCACTAGCTCAAGCCAAATGCACCTTTTGTGTGTGTTTTTTATCGTGAGTGGAGTGAGAAGATATTTGCATGATTTTTTGGACCCACAAGTGATGTTAGTGGTGTGTTATGGGAGGTTGTTTGAGTTATCGGTGTGTTATTGGGAGGTGTATGATGCGGCATCGTGACATACCAATAACACGTTATTAGGTCTTTGATACCTTGTGCTCTAAGGTTAAAAGGTGCAACATAAATCACATGAGCATGTCAAGCATGCATTCCTATCGAGCGGAGAGTGTGGAACTGCTGCGGCTCGCTGTCACCGAGATGGCACTGTCGTGGCTCGCCACCACACCGGGGTGGCTTGCCGTTGAGCTGTTCGTCGTCACCACGACGAAGTAATTTACTCTGACAAACCAACTGTAGTGTGTGTTTGTGTGTGTGAAGTAGGAAGACTCAAATATATTTTGAAAACTCAAGTGTGTGTAGTGTATGTTTGTGTGTGTGAAGTAGGAAGAAGAAGGAAATATTTTACAATGCCTTGGTCCACACTGTATGTATGGTAGGAAGAAGAAAGGCTGTGGTGGGTTTTGTAATATTTTACAAATTTTTTTTTTATTATTATTATTTTTTTTAAATTTAACTTTTTTTATAAATATATTGTATTGTATTTTATTTTTAATGAAATAGTTTATTTGGAAAATTGAATAAAAAAATAAAGTGGAGCATGTATTTCTAAACGAAGAGGCTGAGGTCATGTTATGAGGGAGAGAGTTTGTTTGCTAATTGTGGAGGCTATATATATATGTGGCACACATGGTGACAGCGATGAAGAGCTTGAGCTTGTCACCACACCCACCCTTCTCATGTTCGCATGAATAAATTCAACATATAAAATTTTTCGGAGTATGTTTTTAAACTTTTTAAAGCTTTATACTTAGACACGAAAAGTTTTATAACAAAACATTTTTTTTAGTTAAGAGTTTTGCTTAACATAGTGCATTCAGAGTTGGGTCCATATATCCATTCTTCACAATTTATTTTACATTATAAAATTTTCCCCATGTTTTGTAGCGGTTCAAAGTATCTTTTTTAACTATTTATTTGTCTATCACCTGTAGTAAGAAATTAGATGTAAATAAAAATTTCAGTACATTTGTAACAGGCTATAATTGGTCTCGAACCGGCCAGGGATGAAATTCAAGAGGCAATAAAGAGCGTATGTGAATTACATCAGATAACTCTTGCACAAGTTTGGATTGCTTATGATAATGTGAATCTTGTGCCTTTCTCATCTTCTTTAGACGACACACGAACGAAACAAAAGTTAGCGTTTAAATTGACTGGTTATAGTCATGAAAAGGATTCGGCATGTTTCAGTAGCCGTTTCAAGGACTATTACGATGGTTGTGACATCATTGCTGTCAAAATATGGGAGAAAATCGAGGAATTTCCAGCTTTTAAACCACACTTTCGCGAAAAAGTGGCTAGGCTGAGGTTTGATGAGCTAATAGAATGGGCATTACCTTATTATGATTATGACGATGATGATAATTTTGATGAAGATGTTGGTAGTGGTTTTGCAATATGCTTGAGATGCATTGACACGGGTGATTTTTGTTATCTGTTTGAATTCTTATGGCTCCATAACTTAAACCATGTTATCTTACTGGAGGCACTACTCTTAACATTAAAAAGGTGTTTGCCACGTTTCATTATAGTTTCTGGTGAAATTCTTGGTAAAGAATTACATGTAATAGATGTTGAAAAGTCTGCAGACAGTCAAGTTATAATGTTCAGGCTTTTCCAAAATGGTAGAATTACATCAATATGTCAAGCACTGGAAAGAGGAAAGAAACGAATCGTTGTTAACTACAACGCCCCTTCCAAGGCAAAACGCAATACAAAAAAAATTCAATTGTCTAGAGAAGACATTGAAAACCAATATGGAAGGACAATGGAAGAAGCTGCAAAAATACTTGGAGGTAATGATAATGTTCTATTGCAGATTTACAACGCCATAATTTCTATTGGGTGAGATCACTTCGGAAATTAATTGTAAAATCTGACTAAAAGAAGTCTCTCTTACTATGCTTCCTTATTTACAAGACATTTGAGAAATCTTATTTTTTATGTTGTGCAGTTTCTGTATCTACACTAAAACGCAACCACAATAAATTGTGCGTGTCCGGGTGACAAGGACCAGATCTACCGCAGAGAAATGCAAATAATTCCAACAGAAATCAAAGTAAGCAAAGTCAAACAAATGAAGGCTGTAGTGATCCCGCACTCGTCAACAGAAATGAAATTACAGTGACCATAAAAGCAGAGTATGCAGATGATATGATCAAATTTTATCTGCCTATCTCAGTAGTAACATTTGTTACTGTTAAGAATATAATTGGTATGAAGTTTAAGCTGACTCTTAGGAATTACAAGCTCAAGTACCTTGATGAAGATAGTGACTGGATATTAATAGATTCTGATCAAGACATGAGTGATTGTATCAAAAGCTCAAGAAAGGTGGATCGAACTGTAGTTCGACTGTGTGTGTTTCTAAAAGACTAGCGATTCCAAATGGTTCCTATGCAATCTATTGTAATGGTTGTATCTTTTTCTATTTTCTACTTTTTTTTACATCATTAGAAGAAACAGATACGAAACTATTTCTCATTCTTGATTAATTTGACATTAGGAATAGAATGGTTGTATTCGGTCAGTTTGTCTTTATGTTCTATTGATTATTGTATGGGTTGACGCTGTTAAATGACCGATTTGAGATGGCCAATCTTCCAAGAACTTAATAAGAACATGATTGAGGAGTTAGCAGAAGAATACATGGAGCACATGAAACGTGGCAAGAAAGCTCACCAGAAGAAAACGTAGATCGTTTTATCTACGGCGTAGGGCTAATGCCTTCTCTACGCCGTAGAAGCTATTGTCTAATTTTGATATGTCTTGATTTGTATACGCCGTATGAGGAATACCTCCTTTACGCCGTATATGCTAATATCTATGTTATGTTATTTGCTTGCTTGTTTACTTTGTAGACGGCAGGGCCGACCAAAGGGGGTGCATGGGGTCTTGAATGGTAGGCCCACTCCCCGCCGCCCATATTAGTCTAAATTATTGGGTTTGATCAAGAATTATTTCTCTCGAAAGACTAAGGAGATTCGAACAATACCAACCAACAATATGAAAATTTATTTGGGTTTTTCCGTTTTGTTTCCTAAAAGGTTGAGAGAACTCAAGATAATGATCTTAAGTCACGTTGTCATACTTTATTTTAAGGTTGAAACATTTATCGTCATAATATTACGTTATCGATTTTACTATCGATTTTCTGGCCATTTTTATTCCTAGTCGGCCCTAAATATTTTTTACATTTTCAAAGACAAAGAATGGTAGACGGAACACTCCTTTTACATCGAATACATGTCGATTCCGCTTTTCTTATTTTAGTTTAAGATGGTTCTAGACGTGGTTTGTTTACTTTTTCCCCAAGTTTGGTTTTTTTATAATTTTTTTAAAAGGGCAGTGAATGGTAGCTTGAGCGCTACCACTATTAGGAGTGTACTCAAGCCATGATATCGGGGACCCCAAGCGCCAAACAATTCACCAATTCCTTGGCTCGAGCTAAAAGACCTTTTATTTTATTTTTTTTAATTGAGTTTTTGTATTAAGTTTGGTTTTAATTTTGTGTGCATGTATGTGTTTGTGGTGTGAGTGTGTAGTATGTGTAGAAGAGAAAGATGATGACTTCATTTTTCTTTCCTTTTTCTAACTTTTGTTTTAAAATTAAATTTTGTTTATTTTGTTTATACCCTTGTACATATATCAAAATTTTAATTTATACCATTAAATTTTAATTTTTTGTTTAATAAGTGTAATGTTCAAAAAATGCAAATTTATGACAAATATTATTTTTAATGTAATTAGTAATGTAGTTTTTTTTAAAGATTTGAAAAATTAGTTGTTTGACTCCTAAATTGATTTTTCTTTTTCAAATTAGCATGGTAGGTCCCGCCACTTCCCCATACCATCCTGAATCTCTTTCCCAAAATACACAAAAAAACAAGTTGTAATCAATTTGACTTTTTCTAATCGATGCTTCCAGCCTAAACTTGGCAACTGATTCTTCATTGACTAATTAATTATTTAATACTACTACTCTAGTTCTTTAATCATATAACCATCTTACACAATCATACACTCTCCATGTTCAAATCATTCACACAATCAACCAAATTTACATAAACTCAATACTCATGAAACCCTAAAAACAAAAACCCCAATTTTGCCCCAAAATGATAACCCTAAAAACCCTAATTTTACTTGTTTCTATATTATCACAATCACCACCAATCACAGCTACAGACTTTTTATTCAACTCATTCACAAACACCACCAATCTGTTACTTATCCGAGACGCCCGTATCGAACCGCCCGTTATTCGTCTCTCCAACGACTCGAATCAATGGTCCGTTGGCCGCGCTTTTTACTCCGAAAGAATCCCTATTTTAACTAACAACTTAACTAACTTTCCCGCCAATTTAACTAACTTTCCCGCCAGTAATGTTAGTGTAACTAGCTTTTCGACGCAGTTTGTGTTTTCGATATTGCCTGAAATAGCGTCTAGTCCTGGTTTTGGTATTACGTTTGTGTTGTGTAATACGACTGAGCCGTTAGACGCGATAGGTGGACAGTATTTGGGACTGTTTTCGAATATTGGCGCGGGGACGCCTGCGCCGTTACTAGCGGTGGAATTTGATACGGGTGCGAATAATGAGTTTAATGAGAGTAATGGGAATCATGTAGGGATTGATTTGAATAACGTTGAGTCTGTGGTTTCTGTTGAGGCGGGGTATTGGGATCAGAGCGGGGGGTTTGTTAGGGTGGATATGAGAAATGGACAGAATGTTCATGCTTGGATTGAGTTTGATGGGGCGAGGATGGAGTTTAATGTGACAATTGCGCCTGTAGGGGTTAGGAGGCCGAGTAGGCCGTTGTTGAGTTATAGGAATGTGGAGATTGGGAGGTATTTGTCGAGTGAGATGTATGTTGGGTTTAGTGCGTCTAAGACTACTTGGGTTGAGGCACAGAGGGTTTTAGCGTGGAGTTTTAGTGATACTGGTGTTGCGAGGGATTTAAATACTAGTGGATTGCCGGTTTTTTTGGCGAGGTCGGAGGGGAGTTCTGGATTGTCGACTGGTGGTAAAGTGGGTGTTATTTGTGGTGTGGTTGTGTTTTTTTTATGCATGTTAGGTGTTTGTTATTATGTGTGGGTGAGATACAAAGCTAAGATCCAGGAAGATGTGGCTGAAGATTGGGAGCTCGAGTTCTGGCCACATAGGTATTCATACGAAGATCTGAAAGCGGCTACTAATGGGTTTTCGGATACGGAAGTATTAGGGGCGGGTGGGTTTGGTAAGGTGTACAAGGGCACGTTGAGTAACAACACGGAGGTGGCTGTAAAATGTGTGAATCATGATTCAAAGCAAGGGTTAAGAGAATTCATGGCTGAGATTTCAGTATGGGTAGGCTTCAACATAAAATTTGGTTCAAATGAAAGGTTGGTGTAGGAAACGAATGAGTTATTGCTTGTATATGATTACATGCCTAATGGGAGTCTTAATACTTGATTTTGATAAACCAAAAACGCTTTGGGTTGGGAAGGGCGGAAAAGGTGTTGACAGATGTAGCAGAGGGTTTGAATTATTTACATCATGGTTGGGACAAAGTTGTGGTACATAGAGATATTAAGTCGAGCAATGTGTTATTGGATTTGGATATGAGAGGTCGGTTGGGTGATTTTGGACTAGCAAAATTGTATACACACGGTGAGGAACCCGGGACTACTAGAGTAGTGGGTACTCTTGGGTATTTGGCACCTGAGTTGGCCATGTTGGCATCACCAAATGCCGCTAGTGATGTTTATAGCTTTGGTGTGGTGGTGTTAGAGGTGGCATGTGGGCGGAAACCGATTGAAACATGGCAGGAAAGGGAAGAAGATATGGTTTTGGTGGATTTGGTTAGAGAAAAGTATACAGAAGGAAAGTTATTGGATCTTGCAGATAAGAGAATTAAAGGGGAATACAATGTTGAAGAGATGGAAGCTGTTTTAAAGCTCGGATTAAGTTGTTGCCACCCTGATCCACAACATCGGCCTACTATGAAGGAGGTGGTTTCACTCCTGTTGGGCGAGGATACGACTGTTGTACCAAGAATTGTGCTACAAGAGAGCGAGAATGAGCCATCACCATAAGGTCCATAACGAATGCCGCCACTGCCACTTCGATTGTAACTCTATATCACCTTCTCTGTTGTATTTATTTGTGATTTTGATCCTTTTATTGTAGATACAAAAAGCTACCATGAGGTCTCCTTCATTGTTTTACCTATTGATACCACCAATTTCACAATGAGGGTAGTCCTGATGGTATATTTGTTTATTACATCAATATATATTGATTACTTGAAATTCTGGTTTTCAGTAAAAGTTGTAGAAATGAAAGTTACGATCCACTTACCTAAAAATGAGGCAATTTGGGTTATAATTTTGTCTCCAACGGCTAAACGGGTAAAACTTATTAAACATATATAAGATAGAAACGGGTCAAATGGCTTTGCTGCCTTTGCCTAAAATTTATTCATATGCTTACAAGCGCCTAACTTTTTTGTTAAAAAATGAATTCTCTTTGAAGTATCGATTTTGTAGTCATAATTAAGATATTAGTTATATATTAAATTTTCATGAAAAGGACAACGTAGTGTTGACTGACCAACCTGACCGTAGCTGCCCTTGTATCAGTTCAAGGGTTGTCATGTCATGTGCTTGTTATTTGTGGCAAAAGAAATTATTCTGGTCAATTGCTAGATATCAGTTTGAATAAAAGGATTGCATGATGGAGTTAGACTAATAAGCACAAAGTTGATAACCTGATTAAAGCTCAATATCCCTCATATCGTTGTACTTTTCTGGCTGAAAACTTTCCTTGAAAAAATATGGTCAACCTTGGTTGGTGCAGCCTTGGACCCCACTTGAATTAGTCTTGTGTCCATACCATGCTAGTCAAATTAAAACTTGTTCCTATGCGTGTAAAATTAAATAGACAATAATTGATATGGACAGGTTTAGGGTTTGGAAGCCGTGTGCTGATTTCCAATTTTGCCCGTGGAACTAGCTGCTGTATACTTGCATACCTCGTGGAGGAGGAAAATGTCATCTGCATTTTTACCCAAGTCTAGAAATACAAGAAGTACACATATTAGAATAAGTGTATTATGCCTTTTTAGGCAGTTAGCCACACCCAGAAGTTTAGTTTTCTAGATTGAACCGGGTCCTGACTGGTACCCCGATTAGATTTTGGGCCTGAAGTATCAGCCGACCCTGGACCAGAGCTGGTTCTTGGCCCATTTGTGCATCTCTAGACAAACAAAAGCAAAACAACTTAATATATTCACATCCTTTGTAACTCACATATATACATTATCAACTATAGATAGCTAAATATTGTAGGCCAATGATGTTTCAGGTCGTTCACTTCAAGACTACGATACTTGTGTATACCGAACACCTATCATTTTGATCTAGGCGTAACTTTTATCCTTGCGATTAAAGAGAGTTTGCCTGTGTCTTTACACTTATACATTCTTAAAGAGTGAAGTTTAGGGAGTGAAAGTTGAAGTATGGCTTCTTTCTTTGACTAGCAGTGATTGAACCTTGTGAACTTAACTGGCAGACTGAGGCTACTGATTCCTTCATTTCTTCAGGTCCACATACCAAGACCCCTACGTAGGATCCACCAGTTTCTTTTGAGAATTTAAAAAATATATCTGCTCAATTTACATGTTACATGGTTAGTGTATGTAGCAAAGTTAAAGGGCTTTTCTTAAAAGGTGTTAGAAACATAAGAGAAAGGTACCATGAAAATCGGGCCTTGCTCCGAAATAGAGTTCATGTTCATCAAGATTTTGATATGATTGAATAGAGCTTGTTTGCATTTCTTTTCCTTTATGCTTCAGTGCCATAGGGGTTGCTGTTTTCTCAGATATTTTAATCTCCAAAATAACAAGACAATTATACTGCTGATGATGGATAGAGCGAAAGCGCATATAAGAATAAGATCAACTAATGATGAGGGGTTCTTCTCTTTGGAAGAAGCTTTTTTGGGTTGAGGCAAGAAGGCGTGGCTGATAATGATTACTAAAACAAAGAACAAAATGGAGGAGAACCCGACAATAGCAGCCATTAGAAGTGAGCTTCCATAGCCATTTGGAGAGTAACTTATGCTTCCCGTGTCCAAATTGACTATCTCCACTTGAGAATACTCATGTATCAGTTCACTAAGCGTCGCACCAGATTGTGTTTCTTGGGTCACATATGTTTTTAACTTCAAATTAAATTCCTTAGCTTTTTTGCTTGTGAGAAGAGGTAAAACCGAGTTAAGGATACCGATACTATTACCTTTTTTTGTGATATAAACAAGCTGTATTTTAGTCGGGAAGTTTTTCCTCCCACGGTTATGAGCAGAAGAAATTTCTTGCAATATGCTCAGAAATGGTGTCACCCCGATTCCTCCAGCCACCAGAAGCAAACTATCATACTTGCTGAGACGACATACCAAATTATGACATTATTAAGCTGTGTAGAGGTCAAAATAAAATCTTTAATGGGTGAAACTGGTCCAGGTTGAAATGGGTCATTTTTTAATTATTTTTCTTTTGGGGGGTTACCATGGTTTCCAGTTTTTTGGCCGACTAATTCACGCCGGTTGAAATGGGTCATTTTTAGTATGGGTCAAAACGGGTTGCTTAACCTGTAAACATTTTAGATTATTTTATTGATGAATTATTTTATACGGAGTATTACATAAAAATATAATTGGAATAGTCGTTTAAATCTTTGAATAAAATTAATACTACGTAATAGATTTAAGGCTACTAGGAACTTATCTGATCAGTTCCCCTTTAGATTAAATATCTGATTTGACCCATTTGAATTAGAACAGACCCATTTATAAGTAACCGATCTTATATACCTTAGGAAGTCTGTTGATGCGGGTCCATATGGACCTTCTACCGAAACTGGAATGCACATCTGGGATCTTTGGTCAGGACCATCGACTGGCATTCGCTGGACAATGTCATAAAGAGAATTTGTCCATGATCCATCACATTTTATGATTATAGACATCGTATCATTATCAACACTGGAGCTTGAAGCTATACTAAATGAATGCCATTGAAACTTGGAAATGCTTGGTATCTTTATGAAGATTATGCTTGTTGGGGTATACTTCAGTCCTGCACATGAGATTTAAAGTTCTCCATAACAAGTTATTTTTGTATAGTAGCTTGTGATAATGAATAATAACTCGAGCATTTTACTTGGTTCTTTTGGCAGTGTAACTTCAATAGCCTTGAAAGGGAAGATTCGAGCAGAAAGTATGCATGTTTCTGGCCTTGACTGTATTATTCTAAGTAACCTCTCGATGGCGAAAAGAAAAATTGCAGGGAACACCATGTAGAAGTGGCGGTCTCCGGTATGAAACAAGAAGAATATGATGAAGATGGTGTACAAATGGTGTGTGTAGTAAAAGATTTCAAATCTTTTTCTTCTCACTTGTGGAAGCGATGTGACCCAGATGACTAAACCCGTGACAAGGGAAATTTCCCCTGCCAGGTATATTCTCCCTGTTGTCTGCCATTTCCATATCTATTTCCCAGTAAAACAAGAAAAGTCGATATATTATTTATAAAGTTAGAGAAAATAGGGGTGGTCAAAAAATTTGCTGAACTAAAACAGAACCGTGAACTGGATTGAATGGGAAAGAGGTTAATGGCATTATCGTGGTTTGCTTTCATTTTGGTAATTTGCAAATGCCTTAACCAAAGCAAACCACTTCTAGTTATGTATTTTTTTATAAATAAATTCATTATACAAGGACATGTTATATTCAAGAAGTAAAGTAAAATTTTCAACTTTTACTTTATATGATAAGTCAAAATTTCTGATTAATTAATATAAAACTTGATATATTTTCACCACTTGAGAGTTCAGACTCGTTCTTCGTGTGGTAAATAAAAAGTCGGTACTTATAGATGAGTTGATGATTACTGATTATCATGAAATCAATACGGACGAAAACTCCTTGTGTAAAGAACTAAACTGAAGATTAAACACAAATTATGGTTAGGTTTAGATTCCACTATATAAAGATAACTCATAAGAAAGCACCTACCTCCATTGCTTAAAAAAAGACTGAAATTTATCTAATTAGGTCAAACCCAAGACTTTTCATTTTCAAAACTGCCATAAAGTTTGTTACAATGTTCATACCATCTTTTTGTAATTTTTATGCATAAAGTTCAATGTATCCACCTACTAGCTTTGTTGAAAGTTGATTACTTAACAGCATTATTAAATTTGGAAAAATACTCATGTGACCTCAAATATTATATAGAAGTGAAACATTTGGTAGAACAAGGTGGCTTACCTCATCTTGAATCTGGTTTTTGATACCCCATATGAATAAAGTGCCAGCACCATGTAAAGTGGCCAATGATAACATCATAGTCCCGAGCCAGATATGGTATCGGACGGATGCTTCAAACTGGATTCCAAACAATCTAAAAACATTCATTCCTCTCATGATTGGGAAGAGAAGTAGAGCCAGGCAGGCTTCTGCCAGCAATCCACACCTTGTTGCTAGCCTCAATGTCTTGTATTGCCATCTGCGAAAACAGACAATGAGATACTGAGAATATGTATGTAGTTGGGGGTGTTTGGATGTGCATTCTGAAATTTGTTATGTGATTATGAATATTAAAAATTAGGTAGTTAATTGTAACTAAAGGGGTGTAGGAGATAGTTTTTGTATGCGCTTTTGTTGCATGAAATTGTAGTATTGGATAAACTGTTTGTGTCCTCTGCTAAATCTGATTCTTTTAAAACTTAATACATAAAATTTTCGATAAGGATATTCTTGTAAAAGGAAAGGAGAAATGTTTTGTGAGATGCGAGGAAAACTCTTAAAGATTAGGTTAAAGGCAAGGGTAAGTAAGTAATTGTGTTTTACTATTTGATAATCAGTTAGCAAGTATGGGAGTGGTTACTCAAAATTGATTATTATATCTAATAATCAGATAATGAGAAGCAGAATTTGTAAGTATATGTGTTCCTTCTGCTTGCTTTTTTCTAAGAATCCTAACACCCCTATAGCTAAGAAGAATGATCAATTAGTAAGTCTGTGTTTCGTCTGCATGGGTTTATCTTACTAACGAATTAGCCATCGTCCTTGGTCAAAGCGCTAGAAAAGTAAGTAATTTTGGATAAATTATGCAAAAACAAGCATCATACTCCTACTTTTGTCTACAAACATCCGCTCTTTGCAAAACGTAGTGTTAATTCTGTATTTTTTTTAGTATAATGATTCAAAAAGTCGATAAGTTGTCTATAGTTTTAAATTAATACTCACATGTTTAATTTCAGTGATTTGACTGGCATCATCTTCTTGAAATCATTTGAGATACGTATGTAGAACGTCCATGCTAGAAATATGATAAAGACGGAGATGACAAGGACTTCCATGGCAGACAAAACCCCTACGAAGCTATCAACGATAATTGGATTGGACAGAGCTGTGATGAACCTTCTACCTTGTCTGACATCCAAAAAAAACCACCCAAACGCTTATAGGTAATTATGTATGAGTTTTATTTTATAATGTTAAACATAATATACCTTGGTCTCTGTTCTTTGGTTTGAAATGCATGTAGACAAATCCAATCATCACAGAACCGAGAATAGGGAATGTAAACCGCAAAATCAAGACCTGTGAATACGTGATGTTAGAATGTCGTTTCTTAAATTTATAGATCCTCAGGTAACTTCAAGCACTTACCATTAGAACCAAAAACTGTAGTTCTTGCAGCCTCTTCGGCTTCCTTCCATTTTCTTGTCCATATCTGAGTCGGTTTCATAACCCAAACAGATATCCAGACAACTGCAAATAAGACCATCGAAAATTTAAGAACAAGAAGAAAGGGTTTTGCCATTTTCGAGATTTTGCACTTATGAGGAATAAGGTATGGACTTATATAGTACCCAGAAACCTCTTCTTTTCAGAAGTTGGTGAAAAACAAGTTGGGAGATGTGCATATTTATATATGAATTAGATTATGGGTTTAGATATCATTAGTACACCCCACCATCAGTAACAGTTTGCTTCTTGGTGCACGATAATAGTCAAATAATCTTATCTATATTAATCATTTGTATTTCTACATGGGATTAGATTTTAACACATGGCTTATTTACATCAAATCACATGAATGATGGTAGCAGGCAGATTAATAATAGTATTATGAGCATATGATGAAGAAGAAGAAAAGTTTCAATATTGGGAACTAAAATATATATTGTCACCCATACACGAAGAACACAAAGATGTATAATATGGGCCTAATAGGGCTATGCAGGTCAAGGCAAATGAAATGAATATTGACCAACTAGAAAGAATAATAGAAACTGATATGTCCAGCCCTTAAGCAAAAGTCCAATGTGGATGAATTCTACTAGGACTCTAGTTCATACATTCACATCCAATTGTAAGACTCACTACATAAAAAGAAATCTAGCAGAGTATATTCTATTGTTAAAAACAGAAATAAGAATTTGTTATTGTGGTTCATAGCCTGAATTCTTTTCGCTATGCTAATCTTAAATATTCAATTTCCCTACCCATTTGGGTAAAAGATTATATATGTTACTCTTGCAGTCCTTTGATCTCTCAGATCATGTGGGTCCTACCTATGGGAAATGGAGTGCGAGAATAACGGTTTTGTATATTATGTTATGACATGTAAGTGATGGAGGTTTTGGCATTAGCATGTTGTCAGCTTCATGATATTTTCCCATATCTTTTCGTTGTGATGCATACGTTTGTAGCATAATTGACCCGCATTTGTAGAGTGGATTCTCGGTCCCCTCCACTTCTTGTCACTTTACTTTTGGTGTTTTCAATCTTTTCATTGAGATCCTGATGGCTGCCTCGAATTGAGTTATCTTTTCCAGAATAAACTCTAGAGTTGGGTTTTTTTTTTTTTTTTTTTTTTTTTAACACATATTAGAGTTTCATTTGTACAAAACAGGTAATTGTTACCATGATTTGGTCAGATTTAGTTAAAGGAACAATGATCATGTTTAACCTCAAGTGGAATAGAACCGAAGATTGCATCTGAGTATCACGCGTGGTGGTCCTGAAATTTTCTTAATTTTCCCGCAATAGGTTGCCATACTGTCAACTTGTCCACAACAAGGACAAGCATGAGACGCTAGTCTTTGAACTCTTTTGGAAAGTAATTGTTCTTTTTGTGGCAGTGGAATACTGATGATGCATCCTAGATCTTTTAACTTTAAAATGTTCATAATAAGTATCGCCTGAAAGACAAGAAATATGAAGGATGTGTTCTTTGACGAAAGAATACCTCCAAACTAAGGAGATTAGACATAGTTGAGATAGACTGTAACCTTTTAAAGTCAGGTGTTTGAATGTCTTTTACCTTCTACTTATGGGATAATGGCATGCAACCTGGCATATATTTTACAGATATACGCATTTATTTATGTAATTTTTGGCTCAAGTCACTGAAGTTTCACAAGCATTAGCATGTTTGCAATGTACGTGTAGAAGTGTTACACCGGTTAATTGAACTTGTAAAATATGTTTCACTCTCGTAATCTTTACGTTATTGCACTTTTGAAGGGTGAACATGCTTTACAAGCAAAATGAATGGTGCTTATACAAGAAATTATAATGCATAATCTCTAGTTCTCGACGCAATCCATAGTTGTTCAATCTTACATCTCATTATCGTATCCCTTTTTTGTCTTCTTTGGATGTTTAATTAGTTTATAGAACTCGGACATGTGTTTTTGAGACTACAAAGATTAATAGCATAATACTCGTGTAAAATACCGATGATAAATACTTTCTTATTATTTTATCTTTGGCATTTTCAAGTGGTGGATCAACGATTTTCCGGTGACTGTTGATGTAAACAATTAAAAGTTCCCTTAAAAAATAGTGAGAAAATAGGATAAAAATCATAAAAAAGAAAATAAAATAAAATAAAAGGGTTGAACTGAAAAAATGAAACAAAGGTGGTGTTAAACAATAATTAAATGGTAAACGGTAGAAAAATTAACAGGAGTACGGTTTTGAGAACAATAGCCGTTAGTGTTGTTAACAACCTGAAAATATAGTTCGGAAATTTTTTGAACTGTAGTTTTTTATTAAAAAATAATCTTATCCAAAACAAGTAAATTCGTTTGGACACATCAACTTCAAGTTTTTATTTTAAACAAGAATTCCAAAACGAAAAACGATTCATGAAAGTTTTAAAATATTTCAGTAGTTAAAAACATAAAATTATCATATAACTTTTATAATTATAGTTAATAAATTAATTTACCAAACATTTTATTGAGAAAGATATAAATAGAAATTTGTTAATAAATTCTCAGCTTTAAATTTTAAAGTTTTACGCTAACAACTTACAAGATACAACTTACAACTGGCTACAAAACATACCCGTAATGTTTAAACAAAATCACTAAAACTAAGACAGTGTATATAACAAACTTTATATTTTTCGCTAACGAACCAATAAAATGAGTGAATTGTGTTTGAATTGAGAAGTTTTAAAAAGTGATAAGTGGATAGGAGTTGATTTTACTTAGACATTGGATATTGTCTTGACCAATTTCTCACGATTTAGGGGGTGTTTGGCAAAGCTTTCAAAACGTGATTATTTGATTATCACGTTTTCAAAACGTGAATAATCAACTTTTGGTGTTTGGTTCAAAACGTGATCATCTGATTTTTTGGGCACAAAACGTGGTTTTACAACCGGAGGTGAGGGTTTACTTTTGCAAAACGTCATTTTGGTACCCACGTTTCTAAACTTGATAATTAAAGCCAAACACCCCCTTAGTTGATAATAACACAACAACCTTAAGGTTGTTGTTACCAAAACTCATAAGAGTACAATGATAACTTTCCTCATTTTTTATATAAAAAAAGTTATATACCTATTATAAAGAGTATAACAATCTTTAATAGTAGAAAACGATCATTTTGAGGTATTCTAAGAAAAACATGTTTTAAAATTTAATTGGACTCCATAGGAGTGTTTTATTTTGCCAATGTGACAAAATTGAGTCGGCAAATTATAGTTAGAATTAAATTGGATTTTGGTCAACAACATTTGTTAAAATTCGTCCATGAAAAAAAAGACTATAAAAATACATGTGTCAAATTAAAAAAAAAGAGTTGGCGAAAGAGGAGTTATTTCGAAAGTTTAGGGTAGTTTAGTGGTGAAAATTTTCGCTTTTTCCGCTTCTAAATTCTAGAGAGTGAATGATTTTTCTTCTTCAGAAGAGTTGAAGTTGAAAACCGCTTATTGAAGTTATATTTTCTTTTTAAAACGGAGACGCGATTGAGAGGCGGAGGGCGATGGAAGGTGGGTGTGATAAGAGTGGGATGAGAGAAATGAAGTTATTATTTTAGAAATGAAAAAGAGTGAGAAGGTGTAATTTCATTTTCATTTTTCACGAATTGAAAATGAGAATTATATTTTGAAAATTATTGAAAAAAGTGCACCAACGGATTAGCTTTTCTTTCATATGAAAAATTTCCGAAAAATGGAGATTTCTCCAACCAGGGCCGCTTAATTGGAAAGAAATACCAATTTTTTCGTAAAATTTTTCATATGAAAAGAGAAAACCGAAACCCGCTTAGTCGCACTTTTTCCAATAATTTTCCAAAATATGAATTTCATTTTCCAATTGTAATGTAAAAACGAAAATACCATTACAACCTTATCACTTTTTTCATTTCTAAAATAATAACCTCATTTCTTCTCACCCCATTCTTATCATGCCCACCTCCGTCCGCCTTCCATCGCCGCCCACCTTCCATCGCCGCCCACTTCTCCGTCCACCGTCTCCGTTTTAAAAAAAGGAAAAATATACTCAAACTAAACGGATGTTCAAACTTCTCAACTCTTCTCTAAAGAAGAAAAACCATTCCCTTCTTTAGGAATTTAAAAACGGAAAAACAGAAAAAATTTTCACTAACTAAACGGCCCCTTAGTGGTCATAAGCGTAAAATTCTTATTTTCCATAATGGATTTAAGCATAAAGTTTTTAATTTCCATAATATTTAGTAAGTTTAATTAATACCCTTAAATCTTATATATGGTTTTAAAAACAACATTATTATTATTATTATTATTATTATTATTATTATTATTATTATTATTATTATTATTATTATTATTATTATTTTTTATTTTTTAATTTTTAATTATAAATCACACTTTTATTAAAAACTCATAGGATTACAAAATGAGCTTTTACCAAAATGAACTATAACTCATAATTGCTATTTAAAATGGTTCTCGCCTCGACCGCTTACTTAAAATGAACTTTCCAATGTTATCCGTTAGATCTCTTAAACATAAAATCCCAACGCTACACGCAGTATTATACGAGCTGTATGCATGCCACTGGCGCTGGCGCAAGTGTGCCTCGGGCGGGGCCTGCAGGCCCCTGGCGCGGGCAAGCTCGGCGGGCCCGGGCGTGGTAGGGCGTGGGAGGTTGCAATGGTGTCCGCAAATGGAGGTGCTGCATGCAAATGGAGGTGCTGCAATGGTGGGCTTGCTGGGTGTTGTTCTTGTTCTTGATCATCATGTTCACAGATGTTTTTAAGAAATCTTGATCATCATGTTCACGGATGTTTTTAAGACCATTTGGTTTTGCAGGCGGCGGTGGTGGTTATGGTTGGGAGGTGTGTGTTGTGTGTTTGTTTCCGTGAAGATGAGAGAAAATGGGAAGCAGGAGGTGAGAGAATGGAAAAGGTGATAGTGACGTATTTTGGTCACTTTGGTAAAGTGTACGAAAAGAGTTCATTCTCGTATAATCACTATGTAAACGGTTTGTTTTTGTAATTTGCTTTTACAAAAGATTAGTGGGGAGCCTCGAAACCAACTGAGCCCCCACACCTCTAGCAATGGTAAAACCAATCCTATTAAAGATATGAACTGCTGCACGCGCCCAATGTCCCGAGTCATCGAGAACGCCGAATACGCTGAGTAAGGTGATCGCATCTTTCTCAAGTTCTCCAAAAGAGGAAAAGAGAAGGGAGAAACCCACACCCAATATCCAATAAATACGGGTTATTAATATATGTAAACAAATACACGAGATAAATATTTTCAATTTTAAAAGGAAGCAATCTCTATAATATTGCTATATAACTAAATTAACTTTTATATTTTTAGCTGTAATACTAAATACAACAACAATATCCAGTCTCATCGGAGCGAGGTATAAGAGATGTGAGATGAAGATAGTGACACCTTTATCCGAGGAAAACTGGACTGTTTCCAAAAAGCCCTCCGGCAAGTGCGTGTGTACAAGCAAAGTGTGAGGAAAAAGACACAATGACATAACGAAAGCATAAAGTAAAAAAAAAATACAAGCGAGCAAAGAAATAAACACATACAGACAAGGAAACAAGCAAGCATGCAGGCCAAAATAAGGAAAAAAAGTGCAAGGGGCACATAAGAGCAAAAATTACATATGCAACATATAAGAAAATAAAGCAAAACACACAAAACAATCAAAAAACATTAAAAACACAAATAGCATACAAGAGTAAAAATAGAATAAAAACATGCATAAAAGCCATAACGGCAAGTAAGGGAAACAATCATACAAGTAGAAAAAAAGGACAGAACAAAACTTACATACAAAAGCAGAAAAAGAAGCAAGAAAAAACCTATAATCATGAACTCTAAAAGGCTAAAAGGGCCAACGCTCAAACTACCAAGCATATCTACACCTATGCGGCCTACTCATCTACCCTAATCCTAGTTCTCCATGCGTTTCTATCAGAGGTCATTTCCTTGAACAATAGGAGCTCCTTCAGGTCAAGCTTTAGTCTGTCCTCCCACCTCAACTTTGGTCTCCTTCTCCTCAAGCCATCGACAGTAATAGACTCCACTTTCCTAACAGGTGTTGAATGTGGTCCCTCTTGACATGCCCAAACCATCACAATTGTCCTTCTCTCATCTTGTTGATTATAGTCGCAACTTTGAGTTCTCTTCGAAAAACTTCGTTCGGGATCATGTCTAACATAGTTTTACCACAAGTCCACCTTAGCATCTTCATTTCCGCCACTTCCATCCTATTTGCTTGAGTGTTCGTTAACGACCAACACTCTGACCCGTACAACATAGCTAGTCGAATCACCACCCTATAAAATTTTCCTTTCAGCTTTACATGGCCGTTTTTTGTCACAAAGGATTCCTATGGATGCTCTCCACTTCAACCATCTTGCTTGTATACAGTGTGTTACATCATTGTGAATCACATATCCGATATATCTAAAGTACTCCTTTGGTTGTAAGATCTATTCGCCGATACGAATTTTCGCCTCGCTCGGGCGCCTGCTCTGCTGAATTCGCACCTTAGGTATTGTCTTCTCCTCACGACTCGTAGGCCTTTGTCTTCTAGGGCCTCCCTCCACTGCTCAAATATACCACATAGCCCCTCTGGCATTTCTGAAACTAGCACAATATCATCGGCGAATATCTAGCACCAGGGGATGCTCTCATGTATCCCTCGTGATAACTAATCGAGAATCAAGGCAAAAAGGTACGGACAAATAGCTGAGCCTTGGTGTAGACCTACTTCCACCGGAAAATACTCTGTGTTTCCCACTGGGGTCCACACACAAGTCTTCACCCCGTCGTACGTATCCAGGATAAATTTTATGTACCTTAATGACGTTCCTTTATCTCTTAAGGTATTCCAAATCAACTCCCGTGGGACATTATCATAGGCCTTATCCAGATCTAAAAATGCCATGTGCAAGTCTTTTTTTTTCTCTCGCTATACTTATCCATAAAGTTTCTAATAATTTGTATTGCCTTAGTCAAAGATCGTCCCTGCATAAAACCGAATTGGTTTTCTCGCCACCCTCGCCTCTCGTCACAACCTTCTTAATCACTTTCTCCCGTAGCTTTATAGTGTGGCTAAGTAGTTTTATTACCACTCAGTAGTTGCTACATACTGTGTCTCCTTTGTTCTTATAGATGGGGATAATCTCATTGAGTCTCCACTTCCTGCATATTAGCTCTCGAAAATGTCTTGTTGAATAAAGTGTTAGCCACTTCACTCCCATCGTCTCAGAGGTACCTCTACACTTCTATGGGGATCTCATCCGGTTTGACGACCTTGTTTCTACCCATCTTCCGTAATGCCTCATTAACTTCCATTTAGCTGGTCCTCGAGCAGTAGCAACTGTTTAGCAGGTTTGCACCACTAATATCCCCTTCTTCTCTTCGCTCAGGCCTTCTAGCGTTGAAGAGGGCGGAGAAATACTCTTCACATCTTCTCCTAATCTCGTTTTCATTGACAATGCTTCTTCCCACCCTCGTCTTTGATAAATCTTACGTTTCATAGATCTATTCTCCTTTTGTCTTTGGCCTTAGCTATCATGTAAATATCGTTTTGTCCCCCTTTGGAATCCAATCTTTTATACAAATCTTCATACGTTTTTTATTTCGCTCTGGCAACAACCTTTTCGCTTCTCTTTTGGCTTCTTTATACCTCACCTCTGCTGCATTTTTGTCCGCTTGGTCTCCACCTCGCATCAAGATAAGTTCTCTGAACCGAGTTTGTTTTGCCTTAACTTTGTTTTGCATCTCGTCACTAAGCCACCATGATTCTCGCTGAACTATATGTGTTATGGATGTCCCTTCAACCACTCCTAGGGTTTCCTTGGCCGCCTTTCTGATGGTTTGTGGCAAGTTGTTCCACACCTGCTCTGCGTCTGCAACTGTTTTACACTTTACCTATGTAGTAACTCTCTCTGTTACTCTAGATCTAAAAGACAGTTGTAATACCAAGTAATAAACCTAAAATCTATACTACATATAAAAAGCGAACCACATTGTTGAAAGTTGAAAATTTAGCGTAGCGAAATGACTATACCATCTTTGATTATCATTCAATATTTCTGTCAAACTATATTTGATTTTCATTAATAATTTTAAGCTAATCGCCATATTTATCAATAGTTTTCCACTTTCAACCCACAACAAAATCTTGACTCTGTAGGTTTTATTTTAGGCTAATGTTACAAAGTCATAATACAAATAATACAATTATCAGCTACAATATAAAATCCCATTCATCTATTCATCACAATAGATAATTTTAGCAACACCATTAATAAGCTTATTTTCATGAAAAAACGTATAACATGAATGCATTTGTTCGCCTGTAATATTTAATGAGCAGTGATATAAAGACCTAAAATACAAGCTTAATTTCATGTCTAACCAATTCATTAATTGACACATCACATGCATATTTTCTCACTCTTAATCTCCACTATTGATGTTGACACATGTTTTGATCTCATTGTTAGGCATAAAGTTTAGGTATGAATATCACTTTCCACATTTAATTACATGGGTATATGTCGCCGCAATGTACTGCTACATGGCTATAATAAATAATAAACAAGTATATATACAAACTAAGATAAAAAAATAATAATAATAAAAAAGAAAATAATAATAATAATAAGGGATGACGCGAGGTGTAACAACTAGCAGACATAGATAAAGTAAATTTAGTTTATGTTGGTTATTTTGCAAGATTTATTATTGGTTTTGTGCTGCAAACTTGTAGTGCTCATTTACAAGGATAGCATAATACTTGATTTAATGCTTAAATGGTGGTTTCTGTCAAAATGAAAACAAAAATTATTGTGAGGAGCACTAACAAAATTGTGTTACGTCCTAGTTAGTGAAAGCAAATCAAGGGCTATATCCATATCTCAATACTTGTTGGAGCTTCCATCATCGCAAAACCATAATATTAAAATTGCAAATCACTTTGATTAGATCTTGGAAATCCCTTAAGCAATCATGCAAAATGGGTGCACATCAAATTCGACCAACACACTTTAACATCACGTGAATTTATCACGCACTTAGTTATGTGGGACTAAGTCGTCAATTACTGGTCCCCTTATCGGGTTCACTCACTTGAATTTTATTTTCTATAGTGTGCCAAGTAGTGTTAAGGTTCTGAGACATTGAATTGTTAAAACACTAAAGAAATCAAATCATAGATTCTTGAATGAATAAAGGAAGATTTTTTTTGGTGAATAAGTTGATCAAACCAAAAAAAGAATGTACAAATTCCATTGGCAACATGTTGGCATTTGGCCTTAGGACATCTCGCATGTGCACACAGCCTAACTAAAGTGTTCTATTATTGACTACCCCATTTGATACAAACAAGTGAGGTTGAACAGAAAAGATTCTCATCTTTCAAATGCACAACTCAAATTACTATAAAAGATCAAGCAATCTAGTTTTTACGATATCGATGGATATGGCAACTTCTTTGAGTACAATAGGGCTCGGCCAGATAGGATTGTATCATGAGAAAAGATTAAGGGGGGACCAGATTTTCTAACAAACGTATTTTTGGTTAGCAATGCATATTAAGGTTGATCTCTTTCAAATAAGGTTATCATAAAGTAGGATGATGAACTCTTAGACAATAAAATATGTACAATGTTTATATTTATCTTTATTATATTTATTTAGTTCTCTAATAGGATTAAGGCTGCTTTTTTTTTTCCTTACTAAAGAATCGGCCCACAACCATTTAATATTATTTCTTGTTTAAGTAGACTCACTATTTCCTTAATGGCCTATATCCCCAAGAAAAAATATTAATCCTTCCCCACTAAGGTTTTTTTTTTTTTTTTGGAAAAGCTAAACTTGCATTAAGAAAGAGCTCCAAGAAGGAGGCCCAAAATACAAACGGAAGACCATATGAACCAAAACCAAGCCGTAACCAAGATAAACAAACCAAAGAATATTACAAAAGAGATCAAAGGGTTTGGCCACCCAACACTTCCAGCTAACAGGATTCGAGGAAGCCTAGTGGATATCCAAGTCTTGGAAAGGCGCTGGATGGATGGAAAATATCCTTGTTTTGACTTTCAAAACTTCATCCGGATGGGAATTAACCAATTTGTTCCTCCACTCCAAATAGCCCATAAAGAACATTGCATCACCTCCCGAATAACCTTCAAGAGCATAGAGCGACCACTATAATACAAATATCATCATTAAACGTTATTTATATTTTTGATCTTTACCTAAGTTTTGTTAACGACAAAAGTAAATTTAATTTGTATAAAAGCTTAAAGCTTGTCAAGTTTAATAGATATTAAAACAAGCCTTTTCAAACAATATATTCATCATTCAAGCATTTACATTTATGATTAGTGACATCTTGATATGATTCTAATCATTATGTATGATAGTAGTTTTTAAAATGTCTTAGGTTCTTAAAACCAAACACTACTTAAGTACTTGCATATTTCTAAAGATTGAAATACAACATATGACATCATGTGATGCATCATGGAAATCATTGGAAGATTTCATTAGATATTTTGTGTGGATTTGTACTCTTCATATCTTGCACAATCTCACTTAGATATAGTTGACTTTAGCAAAGATTTTGATATCCGGGTGTCGACCAGCAAGACCAAAATGGTACACGGGAGGAACCCTTTTAAGGGTTCCGTGGTCCGTGGACGCCCACATCCATTTTGGCTATAAATAGCAATGCCAAACCAAGTAGTTTTTCATCCTTTCCACTATACTCTCATATATATCTTCTCTAACATTTCTAACTCGGTTTCATATCATATTAGTGATCTCTTTTGTAGCAAAGAAGATCAAGTCACATTCAAGCTTCAAACGAGAAGTTGGAAGTCTTGTTTGTTTAGTGTTGTATGATCTAGTGTTGATTCATACTTCATTGTTGTATTAAACCATCATAATCTTGTGAGTGTGAGTAGTTAGTATTTTAGTGCTCAAAATACATTGTGTGTGGGAGTAGTTGTACCCTTGGAAAGAACTCGACATCTAGCTTAGTGTCGAAAATAGTGTAAGCGAAGTGTAAAGGTTTTCTCCGCCGATGAAAGGAGCTTGTTGACTAGTGAAGTTAAACTCTCGAGTGTGAGACTCGGGAGTGGAGTAGGCAAGGAAAAAGAGTCCTTGTAGACCGAACCACTATAAACAACTTGTTGTGGTTTGATCATTTCTTTCCTTATTTACTCTTTACATATTAATTGCATATTTCATCAACATATCCAAGATCAATATCAATTGATCTTTCAATAAGTTTCAAAACAAAGTTTTTAATTGGTAAACTATTCAACCCCCTTCTAGTTTTCTACAATTGGTACCGAGCCTCGTTGCTCAAGAATTTATAAAATAACTTGTATTTTATAAACTTGAAACGATCCATGGATTCTCGAAAACATTAAAGAAGGGCAATCTATGCAAAGACCACCACTCTTTGAAACCAATGGATTTATCTATTGAAAACCGCTTTGAAACATATGTAAAATCAAAAGATATAGATCTTTGGTTTATTATTGTTAAAGGGATTTTAGTTCTACAACAAAAGATATTTCGTTGATGAACAAAAGAAATTAGTTGCTAAAAATAATGAAGCTAAAATGATGCTTTATAATGCTTTACCTAGAAAAGAATATGAAAGAATTTTTATGTGTGAAACCGCCAAAGATATTTGGGAATCTTTAATTGTTACACATCAAGGTAATTCACAAGTCAAGGATAACAAAATTGATCTTCTTGTTCAACAATATGAACAATTTGTTATCCCCGACGATGAAACCATTGATTGTGGCTTTGCTCGCTTTAACACTATCATTACATCACTTAAAGCACTTGATGAATCTTTTCGTAGTAAGAACTTTGTCGAAATTTCTTAGAGCACTTCATCCCAAATGGAGAGCTAAAGTGACCGCTATTGAAGAATCAAAAGATCTCTCAAAATGTCACTAGACGAGCTAATTGGCAACCTCGGGGTTCACGAAATGGTAATGGAGAAAGATTTGGAGATCATCAAAGGAAGAAGGAGAAGATCAAACCGTCGCTCTAAAAGCAAAGGCGGAATCAAGCGATGACGACGAATCTTGCTCCTAGTGAAGATGAGGAGTATGCCATGGCCGTTAGAGATTTTAAGAAGTTCTTTAGAAGAAGAGAAAGTTTGTAAGACAACCTCGAGAAGAAAAGAAGCCATTCGAAAAGATCGGGATGACAAAAGGGTAAAGGTGAAAGATAGTGTTTTAGATGTGGTGATGCAAGTCATCTCATAGAGAATGTCCCAAGCCACCTAAAAGCAAAACTCAACGAGCTTTTGTAAGTGGTGCTTGGAGTGATAGTGAAGACGATGAAGAATCAAGCAAGGAAGAGATCGCTCTAATGGCACATGAGTCAAACGAGGTACTTTCCGACTCTTGTTATTCTTCTATAGATGATGACACTTTGCAAAAACAATATAATCAATTGTGTGAGCTAAGTCTAAAATTATAACTAAAAATAAATTTTTAAAACCAAAAGGAATTTTGGAAAATGAAGTATATGAGTTGAAAGAAAAGCAAAACGACTTGAAAAGGAAAAGAAAATGACGATGATTGTAAATCATGTCAAGAGCTTAATCTTGAAATAGAAAACTAAAGCTCACACAAGAGGTTCTAATCGAAAATAATTCTAAGTTCAAAAGGTTTAACAAAAACATCGCTCTTGCCGATGAAATAGTTAAAATCCATAAAACACCGGAGACATGAATGGGCTAGGTTTTAATGAGGTATTAATTCCAAAGAGTCAAAACAAACGGCCGAAAAGGACGAACATTCATCAAAAGCTGCTGCAATGATAAAGACGGACGAGACGGAACCAAAATAAGGGTTCCGTCCGTTGTACAAAATGGTGCCGTGGGTACCTCAAAGAGACAAAATGTTCGCAATACGGACCGTATGAATTAGTCAAAGTAACAAAGAAAACCAATGATAGTATTAAACCAAAACCAATTGTTACATCGAGTAGGACTTGCCAAAATGAATTTCGATCAAAACTACTCAACAACGATATAAAACACCTTTTGCCAAACGCCTTTCCTAAGAGCAACCACAACGTACAACCCAACTACCAACACAACGGTTGGAATCAAAACTTTCCTAGACCATATCAAACTCCAGATTACATGTCATGGAACTCTTACCCATCGCTTCCATACATGAATCAAATAAATGGTATGTTTAACCCAAACGGACCCATGAGATATTGGGGACCAAATGCTTGAGTTATTTACTTCTTAGGTATGCTTGAAAGTTGGATTGAAACCCGATGAATGGATAAAAGATAGTGGATGCTCACGGCATATGACGGCAACAAAGTCTCTTCTCATCATACCAAGAGTATGACAGAGGTAATGTCACTTTGGTAGTAATCTCAAAAGCAAAATCATTGGCAAAGGTACGATCGCTCATAACTCCCTAACTATTGAAAATGTTGCTCATGTGGATAGGTTAGGATTTAATCTACTTAGTATTAGCCAACTATGTGATAAAAAGTATAAAGTACTATTTGATGAAAATGGTAGTAAAATACTAAAAGATGGTATCACCATAGCTAAAGGAGTTAGGAAAAATAACATATACGTCATGAAAATAGATAAAACATATAATGACAAACTTTGCCTAACAACGTTAGACGATAGCTCATCTCTTTGGCATAGACGCTTAGGTCACGCTTATATGAGACTTAGACAAAACCTATCTTCAAAAGAGCTAGTTAGAAATTTACCAAAACTAAAATATGACCAACACTTTTCCGACGCTTGCAAAATTGGTAAACAAACACATAGTAGTCACAAATCTAAAATATGGTGTCCACATCTAAGTGTCTAGAATTATTACATATGGACTTGTTTGGACCATCCGCTATAAGAAGCTACGGAGGCAACTTATACACTTTGGTCATAGTAGATGATTACTCAAGGTTTACTTGGATGTTGTTTTTGAAAACCAAAAATGAAGCTTTTGATAAATTTGAAATTCTTAGCAAGAAAATTCAAAACCAACTAGGTGTTAAAATTGTGTCAATCCGAACGGATCATGGTCGTGAATTTGAAAAATAAACCCAATTTGGAAACTTTTGTGATACAAATGGTATAACACATAAGTTTTCCGCTCCACGAACACCTCAATCCAATGGAGTAGTAGAACGTAAAAATAGAACAATTCAAGAAATGAGTAGAACAATGCTTAATGAACAAAACATTCCTCAAAAGTTTTGGTGTAACGCCGTTGACACTTCTACATATATTTTAAATAGAGTCTTAATACGTCCTTTCTTAAACAAAACACCATATGAACTTTATAAAGGAAAAAACCAACGTTAGGATATTTTTGAGTCTTTGGTTGTAAATGCTTTATTCTTAATACTAAGGACTATCTCACCAAGTTTGACCCAAAGTCTTATGAAGGTGTATTTCTTGGTTACTCTCAAACTAGTAAAGCTTACATTGTCCTAAATAAAGAAACAATGATAGTCGAGGAATCGTTGAACATAACATTTGACGAAAGTCCACCTCCCTCTAAGACATCACCTTTGGTAGATGATGACTTAGTTGAAAGTCAAATAATAGAAAGTCAAATTAATAATAACAAGGAAGATGAACCATTAAATAAGGAAATTATAAACATCAAAGAATCTAAAAGTCATCCTTTAGAAAAGGTCATAGGACAACTTAATCAAAGAACCTTAAGGTCACAAGCCCAAAATCAAAGTAATTATTTTTGTTTTGTATCCACCATTGAACCTAAAACCATAAATGAAGCAATAAAAGATGAATCATGGGTAATAGCCATGCAAGAAGAATTAAACCAAATCGTTAGAAATGATGTTTGGAAATTAGTTCCAAAACCCAAAGACCAAACTATAATTGGAACAAAATGGGTCTTTCGAAATAAAATGGACAAAAATGGTGTAGTATCTAGAAACAAAGCTAGGCTTGTTGCACAAGGTTATAATCAACAAGAGGGGATTGACTATGATGAAACTTATGCACCGGTAGCTAGACTTGAATCTATTAGAATATCACTTGCTTATGCATGTGCTTATGACTTTAAATTATTTCAAATGGATGTTAAAAGTGCTTTCCTTAATGGGTTTATTAACGAAGAAGTGTATGTTGCTCAACCTCCCGGTTTTACCGACTTTGAGAAACCACATCATGTCTTCAAACTCAAGAAAGCATTATACGGCCTTAAACAAGCACCTAAAGCTTGGTACGACCGACTTAAGACTTTTCTTATTGATAACAAATACACTATGGGATTAGTAGATAATACTCTTTTTACCAAGAAAAGGAATCACAAATTATCATTGTTCAAATATACGTTGATGACATTATATTCGGATCAACTTGTCAAGAACTATGTGATGATTTCTCTAAAATCATGCACGACGAGTTTGAAATGAGTATGATGGGTGAATTAAACTTCTTTCTAGGACTTCAAATTAAACAACTAGAAGATGGCATTTTCTTTAACCAATCTAAATATTTAAAATACATGCTTAAGAAATTTGGTCTTTAAGATTCCAAACCAACTAAAACACCCATGTCCCTGACACTAAACTCACCAAGGACGAAGAAGGTGAATCCGTAGATAACACTAAATATAGAGGAATGATTGGTAGCCTACTCTATCTTACGGCCAGAGACCCGGCATTATGTTTAGTGTTTGTCTATGTGCTCGCTTTCAAGAAAACCCAAAGGCATCACACTTAGAAGCCTTAAAAGGATTTTTAAATACATTAAGGGAACAACGTGTTTAGGATTATGGTATCCCAAAGGAACGGGTATAGAAACCATAGTGTATGCCGACTCGGATCATTCCGGTGATTATGTCGATAGAGAAAGTACAAGTGGTATTTGCACTTTTGTTGGACATTGTCTCACCTCATGGTTTGCAAAGAAGCAAACGGCTTTAGCTATCTCAACCATCAAGCCGAGCACGCCTCACCGAAAAAGCATGTCAACAAGCTCTTTGGATGAAGAAAGCTCTCGTGATTACGGAATTCATCTCAACGACATTGTGATACTTTGCGACAACAAAGGAGCCATCGATCTCAAGAAGAATCCTGCTCAACATGCTCGCACAAAACATATTGAAATCCGTCATCACTTTCTTCGCGACAATGTTCAAAAAGGAAACATTTCAATCGAGAAAGTATCCTCCAAGACAACATTGGTGACATCTTAACTAAGCCTCTTAAAAGAGAACCTTTAATCTTCTTAGACTTGGTTTAGGTTAATGGAACCAAACATGTAGGATAAACATAGCCCAAAACATTAGAATAGTCAAAACAAAACAATTTTTGTCTTGTACTGCTACTCTAGCCACGGCACCAACGACAACACGCACGGAACCAAATATTTGGTGCCGTCGTCCGTGGTGTCTACGTAATCAAAACGCTATATACTAAACATCCTCTTCCTCAAAACCCACTTTACCAAAACGTAAACATTAAACCAAGCTCATTATTGACACCTTCCCACTCACTAATCATCAAGATAACATCATTGTAAGTATCCTAACTACATTTTATCTCTATATTCGAGTCTAGGATTCTTATTTATGCACAAAACTATCACAAATCATTACTTGGGATTTTATGTATGCTTTTATACTAAATATAAATTCAATTGGCAAATTGCATAACTAGTCATTGAAATTAGGTACTACATTATCATATTGCATAAACAAATCATGCTTCCCACTAATCAATAGATAATAACTATAAGGCCTTATTCAAATAACCAAACACCCCATGTCAAAAATTTTGAAAAGCTTCTCACTTGTAGGAAAACAATTTTCATTGTTAAATACAAATAGAAACGTCAAACTTTCATCACTTGCATGCTCTTGAATACTAAAGGTATTGCGTAACTAATATGCATTCCCGGTTATATTCAAATGAAGCCACATTGAGTTAGGAGCATTTGGGTTATCTCATAGTATTTGCCAAACACCCCACTAAAACCATTTTTGTGCATAAAATGAGTCGAGATAACCGCAACTCCAAATTGTTTTCATATAGGCACACACTAGAACCAAAACGTTAAATTTTATTCTCACTTTTAACATATCAATTCTTGTCCTTAGGAATAACCATGGTAGCCGCAAGATTCTATGATCACAAAGACACCCTTAACTACATTCCCAAACACCACAAAACCAAAAGACTTACCAAGGAACAAGTAGAAATATTTAAGGGTCTAGAATCAAGGTATTTCCATGAGGGTAGAACCATTCACTCATCCTTCCTTGAAAATACCAATCTCCGTGAAGAACTAGCCGCCATTCAATTCGATTGTCTCCTTGACATCGATGAACCAATTTATCCTAGGTTTGTGTTAGAATTCTATGCTAGTGTAACCGGCTTTAGTGATGAAGACGATGATGAATTTTGTCTTAGGTTTAGAATCAATCAAAACGACTACACCATCACATTAGCCAACTTTGCTCGAGTGCTAGGAATTCCCAACCGAGGACTTGTGTCTACTTGGATAAATGGTCACCACCGCTCTTGATGCAATCAATGACCGCACTCTTCCCTACCAAACCCGTTTGGCCGATAAGGATGTTATCCGTGAACTCCTATTTAACCCAAAGGGTGATACAACCCGTGTTACTCGAAAGGGAAAAGAGGTAAATCGAGATCCATATGGAATGGAGCTAAATGAACTTAAGCCCGAATTTAAAAATGGGAGGAGCTACTTAGAGCCAACGTCATTAGCACCATAGGAAATAGGGATCACATAAACGCTTGCCTTTGTCACATGCTCTACAACTTGTCCACCCGACAACCATTCAATTTAGCCTATTACATAGCTAGGAGAATGATTGATATTCCAACTCAAGGATCGCTTGCTCTTCCATACGGGATGCTTCTCACCCGTCTCTATAGAAACTTTGCACCAATTCCACCAACCCCAAAAGGGATGCACCTTCACTATGAACTCATCCTCACATCTTTGTACCTTTGAGTGATGAACGAGTTGCTAAGACAAAAGGCAAGAGAGCAAAACCTCCAACTCCATCATCATCATCATCAAATAGCTCCGAGGATGGTCTTCCAAGCTCTCGCCTCCCACCTCATGAGTATTATGCGTCTCTTCCCGAGATTGAAAATGAATCGGTGAATTCAAGCAAACTAAGGGAATGTTCAAGTGCCTTGGTAGGATGATGAACAAGATTTACAAGAAGTTGGACAAATGTGGGTACTTTAAGGAGTGTTTGGAACAATACATTATCGTTAATGTTTGATACTAATTAGCTATTTTTATTATGTAGGATGATAATATAACTTGAAACAATGTTGTATGCTAACAATCTCATGCAGGGGGATAGCACAAGTATGCTATCAAAGTTTACCCATTTTCACTATAATGTGAAAATCAAAAAGCCTTGCTCAAAATACATGCTCCACTATGTTTATATATGTGTTATCTACTTTTCCTAACTAGAAATGTTTAGTGTAACATCTCTTGAGAAATATTTCAGGTTTCGAAAAAGTCCCCGACACCTAAAAACACAGTATGTCTTGTTTTCTGCACTGCACGGACCAGACGGCACCAACGATTTGGTACCGTCTGTGGAAAACTAGAAGGGGGGGGGGTTGAATAGTTTTACCAATTTGAAACTTCCTTTTAAATATTTAGATCGACTTATGTCAATCTATTTGGTTGTTTATGTTGGACATTGATAGATAGATATATAAACATATAATGAAAGATAAAGAGTAAGAAGCACATCACCACGACACAAGTTATTTATAGTGGTTCGGCACAAGGACACCTTCCTTGCCCTACTCCACTCCCCGAGTCACCTACTCGAGTTCGTAAGCACTACACCAAATCTCCTTATGGCGGAGAAGCCTTCACAACTTCGCTTAACCTTTTCCCAGACAAAGCTAAATACCGAGTTCTTTCACACCAAGGCGAACCACACCTAACACTACGCCGCTTACCCTTTGTACGGTGCTAGGCTAACCACCGAGTTCTTTCACACCTTAGGAGAACTAATCATATCACAACGTCGCCTACCCTTTATTAGGTACTAAACTAAGCACCTAGTTCCATTATGGAGGAACTACTACCCTTCACGACACAACACCTATTATCAAGGAGATCTACTCCTTGTTACAACACCATCAATGATATCACCATCCTTGTGAATAAATAAACACTTATATGTATAACGATGCACCTCATCGATTATACGACCTAAGCATTCTTCCCAAATGCTACTTGATTTGATTCTTCGGCATCCTTCACTAATCCCTTTTGACACAACGCTTGGCACCCTTCACTAATGCCTTCATCTTGACACCTTAAGCATTCTTCACTAATGCTTTGACGTGGATGATGAGCATCTTTCACTAATGCTTTCATCTTGACACTTTCGGCATTCTTCACTAATGCCTTCAACCCAACATCTATGGAGAAAGGAAGAACTATCAACAAGAGAACCTTCGTTGTCTTGATGATGACGAAGCATGGCAACTCATGGACTTGAGCTTGCACGTCTTCAAGATGTGGTGATCTTTCCTTTAAGAGGAACCTACAAGATCACACAAAACAAAAGAGAAAAGCTACATAGATCTCTTGGATCCGAGGTTAGAGGTTAGAATACTTGGGAAGTATGTGTAAAGAGATGCCAAGTAAGGAAGAAATGGCTCTCATTTATAGAGAAAATTCTCATCGCTTCCCGGATCCCACGGATCCTTCCACTGGGATCCGCTAGCACAAAGCTAGGGATCCGTGGAACGCCTCTCTTGCCCATGGGTATTTTTGGTTATGGGTCATGGGTCATGGGTTATGGGTTTATCCATGGTTTTCTTTCTAGATACAATGAACTTAGATAAGTGGTATATATAAAACCATGGGTTATGGTTCAATACCATTTGCTAGTTTCTACCCATTTTAGTATTTACATGTTTTACCTTATTTTAGTATTTACATGCTTTTACCCATTTTAGTATACTTAGTTTAAGTATATGCTAACTCAATATGTAAACACTAGTTGTTGTACATATCTAAATCATAGAATCATTTATACTTGTTAACCCAATATGTAAACACTAGTTGTTGTACATATATATATCTAGATCATAAAATCACTTATACTTGTTTTAGTGTTTTATGTGAAAATGTGAATATGTTAGAAAACTATTAGTTCAAACCATTTACGTATTTTATTTGTTTCGTTAATATGATTTTACTTTTGTTATCGACAAAACATTAGAAGATCGTAAAATATAAATAAACGCTTTCACGGCTTATTTGTATTAACAATCTCCCTTTTGTTGATGACAAAACATAAAATTATTTTAAGGAAAAGCTAAAATTGTAAACGTTGAATTTGTAGTTTTACTTTCTCTCCCCTTTTGTCGAAACAAAAGTGTTAAAAGAAACTAACACAATTTTTATAAGAAAATTATAAAAGATGTAACGAGAGCAAGTGACGGAATGGTACTGTCTTAACTCCCCTTGACGAGTCCATCCCTTTGAAAAAAAAAGGCGTCAAGGACATAATGTAAAATAAGCTACTTGTGTTTGCAATTAAGTTTGCAAATGGTTCGCCTAAGTAAAAAACGTGCCCCCCTCGAATAATGCAAAGTTGCAATGGGGTATCATGAAGTGTAATCCAAAATTGGATTAAGTTGCAAATGATTTTGCAATATTGTTTGACACAAAGCTCCCCTAGCTTTTATGGTGTCAAAATCTTCATGTGTTATTTTGAAAATCTACAAAGTAAAGGTTAGAAAGACAAGAGTAGAGTGCATAATTTCCGCAAGAAAACTCAAGTTAGTACAATTTTGTGCTTCGTACCACGGATCCCACTTCCCTTCTTGGAGGGATCCGTCTAGGCAAATGGAGGATCCTACCGTCTGCTGGAATCTTTATCAATGAAGATGAGCAATATAGATCACAACGCACAACACATAGCAAATAGATGTTCATTCAATAAAATAAGAGATAATCAACTAAATCTCTAAAACTAAGAGAATGAGCTTAACCAAACAAGTACTCATAATGCTAATAAGTTACTCCAAATTAGTGATTCAACTAAAGAACTTAATTACGAAAAGGTGTCCTAAACGTTCTAGGTTTGAGCTTATGACTATTATGCTCATTGTGGTTTAGGCTTGTTAACCTCTTCGAAACGTTCGAGGAGGTGATGAAACATGAAACGATGCTCTTCGCGTAATTCATGTATCAACCTTTCAACGTGTTTACAATGATAGCAATCCTTGTTATGGTTTTGAATTTCTTGAAGTGAAAGTTCAAGTGAAGTGGGTTGAGGTTCTTCAAATAAAGGAGGATATGGTTGAGACTCATTTAGTGGTGGCTCTATAATGCTTGTGGCTAGAGGTAAAGAGACATCAACTTCCATTTGGTCGTGGTTGCTTTTGATGTCTTCTCATAATCCAAAATGGACTATTGGGAGGATGATAGAGTTTGCTTTTGGATCAAGTGTTGATGGTCAATATTTTGATTTTGTGGCTCAATCTTTTCGTGAATTGGATGGTAATGGTGAAAGATGAGATGGCTAAGAGGATAAGTCTTCTACATTGTGAGAGTGTGAAAATGATTGTGATGTATCTCTAGGTACTAATGATGCTAAAGAGTTGTGGGGGTTTGTTTGCTATGGTAGAATTTGGTGAAGATATCCTAGTGGGAATCTTATTCTTGGGGATTAGTTTGATTGGTTTCCTTGATGTGGGAGAAATCCTAGCATTGGTGGACTTAACCGAGATGATTCGTTTAAAGAAACTTCGTGTATGATTCTAGCAAGTTTCTTGGGTGGATGAGTGAGCACTAGGAGCTTTTCTCATATTGAAATGACTAAGGAAATGGTTGCAATTGTCTATATTTATGTGAGATGACTAAAGTGTTCTAGGCAATGTGATTTATAAAGAGAAGATCTTGGCAATTTTGTATTTAAGACTTAATCCACTAATGTTCATTGAAATGTGATGATTGACATGCACAAGGTTGAGATTCGAGTTTACATCGATCTAGGAACTCATTTAAGATGAGATGGAGTGTTTGGGTTAGCAATGTTAGACATATATAAACCGTCACCCGGATCCTATGGTTCCTCCTCGAAGGATCCGTCTAGGCTATTCCTAGGGATCCGGCCTCAAAGCTTATGACATATTTGAAATGAGGTTTCTAGAAGCTAAAGCATATCTTGATTTGGGTGTTTCAGCCTCCTAAGTGTTTTAGGATGAGAGGGTACTTGAATGATCATGAGTAATAAGTGTTTGTAGCTAATGATTGTTTCTTATGGAAGGAGGATAGGACAAGATGACTACCAATGGATATCCAAGGTTAACACTAAGTGTTTTGAGGTGTTAAGTCATAATAAATGATCCTAGTGATCGATTTAAGCTTGTGATGAAATTTGAAAATCCTTAAAATTATAGGAATTGAAAACTAATTTTGACTCATTTTGAAATAAGAATGACTTGAAACAATTTTCTAAAATGTTTAATTTGTCTACTTAAGTGTTTTGAAAGATGAAAATTTGGCTTGTGAGTAATGGAGCGGAAATATGGTGGTTTTTGATGTGTTAGTAAATCAAGACGATTTAGACTAAGATCTTAAGTAAGCCTTTAGTGAGTCAAAGCTTTTTCTTATCATGGAGTAAGACTTAGTTGGGTTCTAAAACATGCTTAGCTACCGTGAAGTTTATCTAGAAAGCAATCTTGATGTAGGAAATACGCATTGCTTATCCGATGACACGGATCCCACGGTTCCTCAAGGAGGGATCCACTAGGCTATTCCTAGGGATCCGCATCCGCAGATCGTAACCTATTCGTAAATGATGCGTGTTTTGCACATTATTACGCCTATAAAACAAGCAATAAGAATAAGCAAGTCATCATATAGCACCGTAAACAATATCCAAAATACCCTAAACCAACAATGCTAAAAAGAAATCATTCAAACATAAGATAAATGAAAATAAGCACATTCCTATTGTCTCTTTCACAATTCTTCCTTTTTCTTTTGACGACTTAGTGAGATTGTAAGCAAGGTTTTGAATCATGCCTCTTATTTGTTTGAATTCGCGGTCTCGCTTTGGAATGGTTGGAAGTTGTTCGTGGTATTCAAGAATGTCCAATTTGATGTTGGATACGGGTCGATGTCCTCCTCATCTTCTTCTTCTTCTTCTTCTTCTCCGCCAAGGAGTCCGAGAGAGCTTCGGTTTCTCCATTGACCATGAACCGCTTAGATGGTTGTTTGGTAAGGGTACCATGACGTGATCGGAAGGTAATGGTCATCGTTGATAGGGGATGGTTGCAATGCACTAACGTACTTACAAAGTCGTGTTAGAGCATACCATATGGGAGTACCATGTTGAAGCTTTGAATACCCCACCATTCTCCTTACCATGTAATAGGCAAGATTAAATGGCCTTTGGTGGATAAGACAATAGATCATTTGCACAAGGCATGTGTTTGGATGATCTTTGTTTCCAACTAGGCTAATGATGTTTTCCCTAAGGATTTCTTCTCATTTTCTAAACATGGGATGCATTTCAAAAAGTTCCATTTTAAAGGGATTACGGTGAATGAGCTTTTTGTTGCGATCGTAACGGGATTGGTTGGTCCTAATTTTAAAAATAGTATCACGAATGGTTTCGGGATTGTCGAGAGGAGTGTTGTAAAGAGGCTTAGGATCAAGTGCAAGGTTTTGAGCGTTAATTGCCCAATCTTGAGAGTACATACAAATTCCTTCACAAGGAATGCGAAGAATTTGAGCAAAAGTGTTGAGAGGAAGAGTAAGATTTTGTGTGTTGATGATAAAGGCAATTGAGATGCTATTATCGGTGTTTCTAATGATCCTAAAGCTTTTGTAAAACTCAAAATAAAACCGACAAATTTGTTCATCATGTCAAGAAGACAATCAAAGTTGATTGTCGAGAAAACTTGACGAATGTCGGTATTTTCAAGGAAACATTCCTTGACTACACGACCTTCGTGAATAAGTCGCTTTTGTGAGGCTTTTGAAAATTTTACGGTTAGTTTTGGTCATGCCCCTTTACGATAGTAGTGAGTAAGATAGTGGACGGTGTCATGATGATCTTGTTGAGTGGCTTTGGGCATGGTTGGTCCTAGAAATATAAATTTTCCAATTAGGTAAAATTAGTTGGAATGGGTTTATGGTTTTGATTTGTATTAATAATGTTGTGAGCACAATGTGATTTAGTTAAAAGCCCCTTTTATGATTAATTTGAAAAACCTAATTAAATTAATTTGATTGTAATTTAAGGAACCATAAACCATAGAATGAAGATGATGAAAATTAGAACAAGTTAATGTAATTACTTACAATGGTGTTCTAGGAAGGAATACTTGAGGTTATGGAAGCCAATGAGGATGGATTCAGTAGCTTGGTCCTTTTTGTTATGAGAATAGAGGAAAAAGATCGGTGGTGATTTTGAAAGCGTATAGTGAGTTCTGCTCCACGGTTCCCCGGATCCTTTGTATTTGGGATCCGGCTAGTACAACTAGAGGGATCCGCTACTATGAACATAAAAGAGGTTGTTTGACATTATTTTTATAGTATGCTTATGGAATAGCTTACCAAAAAAACAATAGTTCGGAGGTTTTAGGTGACGATTGTTTTGGATGACGGCTTTGATGAATCTCATATCGAGGATGTGATGACGTCGTTAAAAAAAAGGAGTATTATTCCGATGACGAGAAAGGTGGAAGAGTGACGAAAGAGACTTCTAACGCCTTAGTGTTTTAATAATCAAAGTAGTACTTGTGAAAATAAGTAGAGCTCAAGTATCCTATCTAATGAAAAGTAAAACATACCTCTATGCTTCTTGATTTGGTATAAGACCAAAAATACTTCATGAGCTTTTAAAGTAATCCTTTGTACTTGATGTACTAAAGTTGTGATTACTTTAAGAATCCTTCCTTGAATGTTGAATTCATCTTTGAGTGAAGATTTTGGGAAATTCTAGCATGAAAATTACTCGAACGGAATATTGTTAGAATCATCTATCAATGTCCAACAAAATGATTTAACGAAAATATGATCCCAAAAAATCCTTCTTTGTAGTTTTCAAACATACACGGATCGATCAAGTCTTTAAAGTACAATATACTTTAAGAAACTTGGTTACTAAGCTCGATGCCAATTGTGGAAAACTAGAAGGGGGTTGAATAGTTTTACCAATTTAAAACTTCCTTTTAAAATTTAGATCGACTTATGTCAATCTATTTGGTTGTTTATGTTGGACATTGATAGATAGATATATAAACATATAATGAAAGATAAAGAGTAAGAAGCACATCACCACGACACAAGTTATTTATAGTGGTTCGGCTACAAGGACACCTTCCTTGCCCTACTCCACCCCCGAGTCACCTACTCGAGAGTTCGTAAGCACTACACCAAATCTCCTTATGGCGGAGAAGCCTTCACAACTTCGCTTAACCTTTTCCGTACAAAGCTAAATACCGAGTTCTTTCACACCAAGGCGAACCACACCTAACACTACGTCGCCTACCCTTTGTACGGTGCTAGGCTAACCACCGAGTTCTTTCACACCTTAGGAGAACTAATCCTATCACAACGTCGCCTACCCTTTATTAGGTACTAAACTAAGCACCTAGTTCCATTATGGAGGAACTACTACCCTTCACGACACAACACCTATTATCAAGGAGATCTACTCCTTGTTACAACACCATCAATGATATCACCATCCTTGTGAATAAATAAACACTTATATGTATAACGATGCACCTCATCGATTATACGACCTAAGCATTCTTCCCAAATGCTACTTGATTTGATTCTTCGGCATCCTTCACTAATCCCTTTTGACACAACGCTTGGCACCCTTCACTAATGCCTTCGTCTTGACACCTTAAGCATTCTTCACTAATGCTTTGACGCGGATGATGAGCATCTTTCACTAATGCTTTCATCTTGACACTTTCGACATTCTTCACTAATGCCTTCAACCCAACATCTATGGAGAAAGGAAGAACTATCAACAAGAGAACCTTCGTTGTCTTGATGATGACGAAGCATGGCAACTCATGGACTTGAGCTTGCACGTCTTCAAGATGTGGTGATCTTTCCTTTAAGAGGAACCTTGGGTATTTTTGGTTGGGGTCATGGGTCATGGGTTATGGGTTGATCCATGGTTTTCTTTCTAGATACAATGTATCTTAAGGATACAATGAACTTGGTTAAGTGGTATATATAAAACCATGGGTTATGGGTCAAAACCACTTGCTAGTATTTACCCATTTAGTGTATACTTGTATTTACCCAATTTAGCATACACTTAGTTTTTACCCATTTTAGTATACTTAGTTTAAGTATATGTTTAACCCAATATGTAACCACTAGTTGTTGTACATATGTATCTAAATCATAAAATCACTTATACTTGTTTTAGTGTTTTATGTGAAAGCGTAAGTGTGTTAGAAAACTATTAACTCAAACTATTTACGCATTTCATTTGTTTCGTTAAAATGATTTTATATTTGTTATCGACAAAACATTAAAGATCGTAAAATATAAATAAACGCTTACTGCTTATTTGTATTAACACCTTGCTCAAAATCTATGCTCCACTATGTTTATACATGTGTTATTTACTTTTCCTAACTAGAAATGTTTAATGTCACAAGTTTTGAGAAAAATTTCAGGTTTCGGAAAAGTCCCCGAGTCCTAAAAACATACTCTGGCAAGTTTTCTGGACAGCACGGATCAGACGGCACCAACGATTTGGTACCGTCCGTTATGTGAAAGGGTACCGCCGTACCTGTACTAGCGAACCAGACGACACCCTTTTTAGGGGTCCGTCCGTGTAAATTTTTGGTGCCGTGGATCCTCCAGGTAACTTTATGAATTTCGACTCGTTCGTGATTCCAAATTACCATCCATTGCTTATAAATCAATCTTAACTAGTTTATACACTTATTAGAACTAGTATAATTCACTTAGGTATATAAGAAATCCATTTCCCACCAAAATTCAAAATTTGAAAATCCACCCAAGGAGCCATTTATATAAAGGAAGGAACCAAATTTTGGTACCTTCAAATCCGTGGTAATCTGATTGTTAGGAAATTCACCATTAGAACACATTTATTGCAAATCTTTTCTTCTTCACTCCATCTCTCTGAATGGCTTGACTTGGGTGATATGACTAGCATTCAACCCACTTCCAAATCATTAGGAACCTCATCTCTTCAATGGTTTAACATCAAATCAAACACATTTCTCCATAATTTTCACTTATAAATTGAGAGGTTTTACCATGATCATCCTCACACCTTCTTCATTCTTACCATTATCTAGCAAAGAAAAACCCAAGTCAAAAATGACAAAATCCTCTCCTAAACCTTGCAAGAAACCGCTAGAATTAGTGTGAGGCCTTGTTGCTTTGTTAACCTTAGCTCCTCATCCGAGTCTTCTCCACTCACAATCTCATCTCCCATCCGAGATGATACAAGCCTTCACTGACACACCTACTCAATCACACATTGTGATCACCACTCCACCACCTACAAAACACCAACTTCACCTCCACCGCACCCATCCAAACATCCAAAACACCTCACCACCTTCACCACCAAGGTCTCCAACTCTCATTCCTATGGAGTTATTTTCCACTCCACCAACTTCACCAAATCCTTTCTTGAGGACTTGGATGACTTGCCACCTAGGCCAAATCATCCACCACCATTGCCATCCTTTGGCACAATTGAGCGGATTGCTCATGAGTCACCTCGGTCATCTTTTGACCCCCATTAGGGCCTAAACCTCTTCTCTTCCACCCCATTCACAAAGACATTCATGGTCCTTTGTATGGGACCATCCACTCCCACATCAATGTCCCCTCATCTCGAGGACATTGAGGAGTGCATGGGATGCCAATCCCACTGAGAGGAGATCAAGCGAACTCCACAACCTCCACCAATTCAAAGGCATGGTGGATTCTCACTTAAGTGAGACTATGCAAATGCAAAATGCTTTGCTTGCCTCCATCATGACCAACCCAAACATTTCCACCAACACCAACACATCTACCATTCCACCACCACAACCTCCCCAAACATACTACCCCCCTTAGGCATGGTTGCTCAACTTGTGAGCAAACGGCCAAAACCGTTGATAGGACCCGGGTTATGGTCCTTGGCTTTCAAGAAGAAATGAGGTTCATCCTCAATCACATCCTTGAGCGTCTCAACGCTCTCTCTCATCCACCATCTCCTTAGAATGGTCATAGATTAGCATCTTTAAGTTTTTATTTTCTTAGGATTAAATTTTTTTTTCTCTTTCTTTTTTCTTGTACTAAAACACATCATTGTGTTCTCTTTTCATGATTTTATTCATGAAAATTTTTAACTAATGAATGATGTTTTCTATATTGTTGGTGCTTTTACATAGTGTTTAGAAATGCTTGTGAATGATCATTATTACTAACATTTTTTTTTGTAGCTTTATTTTTACAATCCATGTATCTTCCATTAAGCACCCAATTTGGGGAGCTTTGATCATGGGAGATAATGGCTCGAGCTCATTACATTCCGACGCTTCTTCTTTTGTTGAGACAAAAGGGGAGAAAATATAGAACTTGTTTATATTTGACTTTTTGAAAAAGTCAAATCGCATGCACCGACTTTCCGAAAAGTCAAACAGATACATCATTGGTAATACTTTACTTTTCCGAAAAAGTCAATCGCATACTTTGACTTTCAAAAAAGTCAACATCATACATCAACTAGTGAATACTTTGACTTTCTCAAAAGTCAAACATCATACACTTACATTATCATTTCCTTTTCAAGTTCTAAAACTAATATTTTTATAACTCTTGACAAACTTTGTATCTTTTATAAAATAAAATTTATATTTTGTCCTCAACAAAAGGGGAGATTGTTAATACAAATATCGTCATTAAACGTTATTTATAATTTTTATCTTTACCGAGTTTTGTTAACGACAAAAGTAAATTTAGTTTGTATAAAAGCTTAAAGCTTGTCAAGTTTAATAGATATTAAAACAAGCTTTCTCAAACAATATCTTCATCATTCAAGCATTTACATTTGTGATTAGTCATATCTTTATATGACTCTAATCATTATGTATGATAGTAGTTTTAGAATGTTTTAGGTTCTTAAAACCAAACACTACTTAAGTACTTGCATATTTCTAAAAATAGAAATACGACATATGACATCATGTGATGCATCATGGAAATCATTGGAAGATTTCATTAGATATTTTGTGGATTTGTACTCTTCATATCTTACACAATCTTACATAAATATGGTTGACTTTGGCAAAGATCTTGATATCTTCTTTGTCGAGACGTGGCACCAAAAATCCACAACCAGGCGAACCCTTTTGGGGTCCGCGTCCGTGATGTCATTGATGGTTTTGGCTATAAATAGCAAAGCCAAACCAAGTAGTTTTCATCCCTTTCTATCATACTCTCTTACATATCTTCTCTAACCTTTCTAACTCGGTTTATATCATATTAGTGATCTCTTTTGTAGCAAAGAAGATCAAGTCACATTCAAGCTTCAAACGAGAAGTTGGAAGTCTTGTTTGTTTAATGTTGTATGATCTAGTGTTGATTCATACTTTATGGTTGCATCAAACCATCATAATCTTGTGAGTGTGAGTGGTTAGTATTTTAGTCCTCAAAATACATTGTGTGGGGAGTAGTTGTACCCTTGGAAAGAACTCGACATCTAGCTTAGTGTCGGAAATAGTGTGTTTAAGTGTAAAAGTTTTCTCCAGCGTAAAAGGAGCTTGTTGACTAGTGAAGTTAAACTCGAGTGTGAGACTCGGGAGTGGAGTAGGCAAGGAAAACGAGTCCTTGTAGACCGAACCACTATAAACAACTTGTTGTGGTTTGATCATTTCTTTCCTTATTTACTCTTTACATATTGCTTGCATATTTCATCAACATATCCAAGATCAATATCAATTGATCTTTCAATAAGTTTCAAAACAAAGTTTTTAATTGGTAAACTATTCAACCCCCCTTCTAGTTTTCTACACCCCCAACTCCTTATCGAGGATAATAGAGTTCCACTTTACCCACGAGATACCACGTTGAGAGTCTTTAAACCCCCAAAAAAATCTGCTCCTAATAGAATCGAGAAGATTAATGACCTTTTTTGAAGCCTTAAAAAGGGAGAGATAGAAAATTGGAAGGCTGCCAAGAATCGATTTAATGAGAGTGAGCCTACCCCCGATCGAGAGAGATTTGGCTTTCCAAGACGAGAGTCGCTTCTCTAATACGATTGATGACCTCATTCCACCCACAATGCGGTTCATCTTTCTGCCAACAGGAAGACCAAGGTAAATAAATAGGGGGGGAGCCATGATCACATCCGAGAGAAGAGGCAACTACATCAACGTCCGTCCTACTAACACCAACTCCGTAAAGTCTACTTTTTGCAATATTAACTTTAAGACCAGAAGCCATCTCAAAACATTTAAGGATTCGAATAAGATTTAATGCATTAAGCCTCGACCATTCACCAAAAAATAAAGCATCATCCGCGAATTGGAGAAGAGAGACATTGGTTCCACTAGTCGCAAGAAAAACTCCATTATAGACTCCACTTTCACACGCTTCCAATATGGTGACTTGAAGAGCCTCGGCGACTAAAAGAAATAATAGGGGCGACAAAGGGTCACCTTGACGGAGACCACACTCCATCTTAAATTCTTTAGAAGGGGAGCCATTAATCAATATCGAGATGGAAGCCGAAGAGAGGCACAAGGCTATCCACTTCCTCCATTTAACTCCGAATCCCATTTGCCTCATAACGTCAAGAAGGAAATCCCAATTGACGCTATCGAACGCTTTCTCAAAGTCGACCTTAAAGAGTAAAAGTTTATGATCTTCCACCGCGGCCATACGAATGATCTCGTTAGCAATAAGACAACTGTCAAGAATTTTCCTTCCCTTAACAAAGGCAGATTGATTAGGGCCTATAATAGAGTCAATAACCCTAGCCAACCGAGAGGCGGGCAATTTAGCGATCACCTTATAGACACAACCAATGAGACTAATAGGACGATAGTCTGAATAGAGTCAAAGAAACTTTGGGAAACTAAGAATCTATCAAGCTTTCTAGCTTTTTTACCCTCCCTATCGAATCTAGAGAATCTCTTTCCTCCAAACGTGAAGTCAAAAAGACCATTACGAGCAATGAAGTCATTAAAAACATACGCCTCTCCATCATTAAAACCACACCCACTACGCTCCTCACGGGTTCTAACCACGTTAAAGTCCCCATATACCTGGCATTCCAATGAATCAAGAAGATCCATGAGGAGCCATATTAACCTGATTGAAGGAGAAGCCAATCTTCTCTCCAATGCTCTTCACCATACTATTTTCATCAAGAGTATCACCTAAGATTCCTTGGGAAGAATCGTTTTGCGATTCCATAACACCTCCCAATACTAACTTCCTTTTCTTGTGTTTAGACTTCCTCTTACCTTTTTCCATTGACTTTCCTCCATTGACAACTTTTTCAGAGAGGTGTTGAAAGCTAGATAAGAGATCATCAAGTTCCTTATCTTCCTGAGCCGCATCGTTATCATGATTTAGAGGGACATTTAGATCCGGGACAGGCCCGGAGTTAGATGGATTAGTAACATCAAAGATTATAGGCCCAGAAGATGTTATATCCTGGGTGGGCTGGACTACTTCATCTAAAAGGGCCTCCTGGGCCGGGTCAGGAGAAAATGGGGGTTGAGGGGGGAGCCCACTAGATCTAGGGGATATGTGAGGGTCCACACAGTCATAAGGAGATGATACACATTCCTCATTAATAGTATCCTCCTTAAAACTAGCATTCATCGAGACCCCAAAACCATTGCATTAGGAGAGAGCAAAAGGCAACTTTTCATTAACCCTTGCCTCTTCCTTTTCAGTATCTCCTAACTCCGATGAACTCTCGTCGAAAAAATAGCATCAGAACCGTTCCTATCCATGGAAGGTCCTATGAAATTGATGAGTGTGTGAATACTCATCATTTTTAGTCAAATCTGAACTGCAAAACGATTAAAAATGCTCAGAAATGCATCAAAATATCGAAAATATCTTAAAATGCATTTTATATGTTTCGTATGCAAAATGTTCAAAATCGATGAAAACGAGCAAAGTTTGCATAATTGGCGCTTCATCTCCCGACTTTCGTAAAATGGCAAAATCACCCCAGGCATTTATTTTAAAAGAAAAGTCACCAAAGGTCCTTTTGGAAACATAAATCATCATATTTAGTCCTTTGGTGAAAAATCTAAATGTTTTGAGAAATTACGCTTTGGTCCCTCGGTTTTTAAATTGGTCAAAATTAATCCTTGAGTTTCAAAATGTCTAAATTAACCTTGATTATTAAAGTTTGGCAAGACCAACCTTTGACTCAATCTTCATAATTTACATGTTTGGTCATCGATTTCCAAATATTACATTTTGGTCCTTGGTGTTATTAATTTCACAAACCAAACCGGACCCTAATTAATTACCCAAGCCCAAATATTAATCCTCGCCCAATCTTCAACCCGGTCCAAACCCATGACCCGACAACCCAAACCCAAGATTTAAAATAAACAAACCCGCTTCTATATCCTGCCTTCCCGACGTGATTGTCTCGCAACCCCTCCTCAAACCTCTCCAGCCACCCCTACTTCACACCTTGTCTCCCCCACCTCACCTACCAACCCATCACATTAATTACACCTTCTCCCTTGTCCCAACTGCCTTGTACCAGTTTTGGCGCCAAATTCCAAAGAACGGCCAAGATGGCTCAAAAAACATCCAAGGGTTGAGATTAGTGCCGGGAAATCTTCAGAGATGAGAGAGAAACTGCTTGGAGCATAAATAAAGGAAGAAAGATGGCTTAGAAGTTAGTTAGTTTATTTTTCTAAAATATATGTCGTTTTATGTTTCTTAAGCTTAAAATAGATCCTCAGTTGTTGTTTTTAGTTTCAGTGTATCAAAATACTTTGTTCAAGTGTATTGCAACTTAATTTAAGTATCAATTCAATTCTAAGTTCAATTTCCACATTTTATGTCACTGTTGAATTTCTCATTCTCAAAATCCTTGTCAAATCTGTTAGCAGTTTATTTTTAAGCTCAAACAAGCTCTAATAAGCTTGTTAAAGCTTTGTTTAAGCTTACATTTACATTTCATACAACTTTGGACATGGGTCAATGAAAGTCAAATTTGGAGCAAAACTGATGCAGGGATGATATGGGTTGATTCAGACAGGAATATGGGTTGATTTAGATTCATATGGGTTAAGATTTAGGGTAGTGGTTCTCTGGTTTCACAGGTAGCAAGCCATAGTGGCTTTGGACAAGTTGTAAGTCATTTCAAAGTTCTTATGCATAATATATATTTGTAGTTTTAATCTGTTAAAGTCTGTTCTAATAGATGTATTTAAGTCCATGGCTGAGTTTGATTATAATATATGTCGGTTCGGTTTGAAATTGTTTCAGCTTGAAAATCAAGATAACAAGGTGTTTGGCTCAATGAGTTCGACCACACTTAAGTATATGCAGTGGTTGATTTTTGTTAGTTCATATCTATTAAGCTTATTTAAGCACAAACCTGTCAATAATTTGGGTCTGCAACCACTAAAAGTCAAACTTGTACTCAATTCTGTCTCACTTGCTCACTGTTGAAGATGTGGATTAGCAAATCTTTGTTTTGTGCTAGAAAATCATAAAGTTAGCTTGCAGCAGTCTTACAACATCATAGTACATCATAATCAATCAACAAATTAAGTTCAAATCTCAGCAAAGTCAACAATTCATCTTTTGTTCAAAAGTCAAAACTGTATAAATCACCAGTTTGTGCAGAACTTGAAAGCATTGCATAGTAGTCATTTCAAATGGTTAGGGTCTGATTCTTGGTCTAGTTGTAGCCTTCTTGGTGGTCTTGAGAACCACTTATCTGGTTTTAGCTTTTGCTTGCTAGATAAGCTGCTGCATAAGCTCTAAATCAGGACCTAGTTGCCCTGCTCCAGGGCTCAGCTGATACTGAGTCTTTTCTCAGATCTTGCAGGCTTGTCTCAGGGCTCAATAGAGCTGGTCTAGAGTTGATTTTTGGTTTGATAGTTGCTAGCCAGATCTAGTTTAGGTTTTAACTTTTGGATTCTGCTTCTTAGCTTATTTGGGTTCTTATTTTGGGACTGCAAGTTGGTACCCAAAACTGTTTTAGTACTTTAATCAAAATCATCAAATCTTTATATCTTGCATTCCAGTGTTTAGAGCTTGTTGTTTTTAGTTGCATTTCAGTACTTTTAGTAGTTTAGAACTTCTGAAATCAGTAGGTGGCTTAGTTTGTTCATTTGGCTTATTTTAGTGCTTATTTATAAGCACTTGTGGCATCAGTTTCATATTCTTCCAAGCAACCACATGTTTTTCCAATTTTCCTAGCTTCCTTATATAATTTTAGAGTTTTCCTGAAATTTTCAGATTTTTCTAACCTTGTTTGCTATTTTTCTTAATTTAAATTAGTTTTAAGCATTTTTAATTAGCTTTTAATACAAAAATTCGTAAAAGGTTCAAAAAATAATTTTTCAATTTTCTTAGGTTTAGATAAATATAAAAAGTAAAAAAGTAATTTTCCAGATTTTCATAGTTCATTTTGTAATTTTTAGTAATTTAATTAGTTTTTAATAGTTTAAAATTCCTAGAAAATAGAAAAATGATCAGAAAAAATACAAAAATAGTTTTGAAAATTCTCTTTTGATATTTTAGACTTTTCCAATTCATAATTTTATTTTTCTAGCCTAATTTCCTATTTTCTTGTATTTTAGGTAATCATTTAATAGTTAAAAATAGTTTTTAATTAGATAATTAGTTTTAAAAATAATTTTCTTTTTCCATAAATTTTCTTTTATCATTAGGATTGTAAAATGTATTTTCATATTTTTAGGATTTATATTGTGTAAGTTTCACGCTTTTAGTCAGACGTCACGTAGATTTTAATTCCGCTTTCTAAAAACATAAAAACAAAACATCATTTTAATTATAGTGATAGCGTTTATTTAATAGTTTTTATCTTTTAATTTCCTTTAATTTGCATTTAAGCCTTTGTAATTTGTTGGCTTTTCCTTAGTTATAATAATCACAAATCTCTTTTCCATTCAAATTTCTCGATCACTATTCGTTGATTGATCCATTGCATAGCTCATTTGACATAACGACCGGGGAGACTCTATACTCCTCGATCTTCATTGCATTTGTGCTTAAGTCGTTTTATGTTTCTTACAGGCCATTCACAAGTGGTCAGCTTGCGTGAGAAAACTTGACAGTTTTGCACAGATCAAATGAAATCTTCTTAAAAAATGGAGTCACTATATGTTAGGTCACTAGTTTTACAACACAAGCTTACTAGAAAGAGATTAAGGCGATTGAACAAGAAATCAAACACAAATACACGATATAAAGACACGGTTATGCGTAGAGTGTAGTGAAAGAAAATAACTTGAACAACCAACCCTCAAGTGAGGGTTTACATGAGGTATTTATAGGAGGAAAGCTAGGGCAACACTCCTAGTTTCCATCGTTTCCTTATTGGACATGGGCCTAAGCTTATGGACCTTTTACATAAGCTAGACCTTAAACAAACATAAAGGCCATAATAAGCTACCTATTACATAAGAATAACTAACACTTAAATTATAGTTTAGGAGTGTTTCCAACAATCTCCCCCTCAAGTGTTGGTGATTAAAAAAATGGTGAAGGCGTTGATGTAATAGTAGCTTTGACGTCTTCTGACATTCTTCTTTCTTGTGAGAAGAAATGCCTTGATATGAACAATCTCCCGAGTGTAGAGAAATTGTCTTCTTTGAACAGCTTATGCTTTGACGCCATCTTTAACTTTGTTCTTTGATTGTTGTTCTTTGTGATGACAAGTGATAGTATGTTGTTGTGCGCATCAAATCGCATCAGTCGCTTCATCGCTCCGGTTCCACGCCAATCTTCAACATGTCCACACGCTTTTGACGTTGGATTTTAGTATCGATGAAGTTCTTTAAGTCTTTAACTTTGTAGATTCTTTGGTTTGATGAAGAATCATTCTGACTGTTGTGTTGCTTTGAGATAGAACTTCCATTAGTGATGATGTTGGTATGAACATGTGAAGAATCGCACGATCATTCCGCTCCAAAGGCTTCCATAAGAAGTAAACATAAAACGGTTAGTAATAAGCGATTCGCACTTACAAGTTTGAAGTTCGAGAGAGTTAACAAGATAGTGTGAAAACACAACTCTAATTTTACAAAGGTCGTTCTCGAACCGAGTCCCACAAGTGAGATAACACGATGTACCGGAAGTACATCTACGTTTGAGATGAGTCGAGGTATACCAAGTATCACCTCACGATCGTAGACCGCTTGAGACACACTAAGCGTAATCCACGGGAGTTACCGAAGTGACTGTTGCCGTGGTCGTTGATGTTGACCGCGTGAGTTTCCATTCAATCACCGAGGATCACATATGTGAACCTCTCATAAATGTTCTCGACAGTTGCTAAGATCCGTGAAGGACTCGATATGAACCACCGATGATCTTATTTGTTGATCAACAAGTGATGAAATGTCAAGTGTTCCTAAGAGATCTTTTGATGAATCTCGTGGCTCTAGACTCAATAGTGCGTTTTGGTTTTCCCGATCGGAGACTAGGAGAGGTATCCTTCTTCAATATCGCAAATCTCTAAGAGAAAGCCGATAGATTATGTAGGTTCCCTGTGAGAATGAAACAAGCTTCGCTTGAGAGAAGCTTGAGTGGCTTAAGAAGGTTTAGTGCATGCGCCACCGGGTCCATGACGACTTTTAATCTTCAATACCGGCGTCATCAAGTGACAACCAAGAGTATATAAATTGAACCCGTGTCCGCCTCTAAGTTGAGTAACTGAGGGCTATTTCTTTTCACCCTTTTCTTTGCATTTCTTTTAATTCTTCAACTCCTTCTTCTCCGATTCTCATTTTCTCCTTTTACAATCATACATAAGGACTTCTAAATTCTAACTATTTGTGGTGTCCTTGGTGGATCCCTCCGCTCATGGATCATAGGACTGTTATTCCTAACCTTAGTCACCTTATAACTCCATGACTAACCTATGTTACCATAAAACCATTTATTTGAAAATCTCTCACGCATGGGTTATGAATGAAAACATTTTTGTTCCATCGTTGAGATGAGATTTAGCATAAATACCCCTCCACATGTGCTTAAGAGTTTTAACGGTTAAATGCACAGAGAGGAAAGAGCGCACATTTCGAATTGATTCACTCAAGATAGACAATCCCCATGAGACATGGTTACGCTATGTAGTTAAAGAGTTACATTGTCGCCTTTTAGGTGACAACTAGCTCTAATAACTATCTTGAAGGTGTAGACAATCCTCGAAGGTTGTCAAACCCGCCGAGTTCATGTCTACCAAGAGTGTCTCGAATGGTACATTCTACTCGGACAAGTCCTTTGAGACACGCTTACATCACTAGCGAACTAGCTTGAAATTATTACCCGTCCCGGACAAGTCTTTTCGAGTTACTAACGGTTAATTATCGTCAATTCGTTGGTTAAGTCTTTTCACACGAGAAATCAACTAACATATTTCTTATCACTTATTTTCTCCCCCTAAAAAATGGCATATAAAAATGTTATTTTTGAACGGTTGAGAATAAATATGACCATTTCGAGTGTTGCGGGAAGAGTGACACAAAGAACATATTGGTGAACAAAGTTTCAAATACTCCCCCTCAACAAGTGATATAAACGGTTGAGGTTTTAAAAATCATAAGGGGAAGTACTTGTTCTTTTGAGCAAAACCTTGAAAAATGAAATGTTTGATAGGTTTTACTCAAAAATAAGAAGCTTTCGCTCCTTTATAAGGATTGTGGCACCAAGCGCACTACGTGGTCCTTTCTTGACAAGTACGGTTGTACATCGATATGCGTGCACACGCCATAGACATAATAAATCATACATCCAAAGTTTATAATGAAAGAAGCGCTTCAAGGGTACCATGTAGTCCGTAGATGTCGCCAGAGTATGAATCGGGCGTTGAAAGCCGATGATGTTTCTCCCGGGTCAACCACCAACATAGCTTTCCAATCTTCCGAATCGATCCTTCTATACAACCGCTCATCAATCATCGTGATGATCCTCTTCACATCCCTTCGATCCCGAGAATTCCATCACTTAGAGACCCGATCTTTTGGTGTATGTCCTTCAACCGGTAAGCCAATCCGTCCCTAACCATCTTCAAAGTGTGATCTCCAAACTTGTGAAGATCTCTGCACGCCATCAAGCAATTTCTTTGAAGTTCACTGCGGTAAACAACGCCGAATGGTTTGGCCGATGAGTGTAAGTTGTGAGAGCCGGTTGATGTCGGGAAGATCAAGCTACGGTGGAGTGAAGTTGACACGGTCCGATAAGATTCAACTACCAATGGAGATCTTCAATACGCTCTTTGATAACTATGCGTCTGATGAAGATGAGCACCGACTTGATGAATTCACGTTGTACTTCAAAGGAGAATTGTCTCATACGACCTCGTACTTTGGCAAGGTACATGTCTTCGATGTCGTTGATAGACAAATTCTCAAAGTCGCCTTCGAGAGAATGCATAATCTCTTTCGTCTTGTCTTTGACCACAATATTCTTGAGAAAGGTGTAATCCCATTTAGATGAAAGATCAACGTGTTTGATGGCAATGATGTTTTTAGTATCGAACACCGCATGTTGAGACTTCGGACCCGGCAACAGTAGTAGATTCTTCTGCCCCGCCAATGATGAATCCCATACATTGCATCTCGGTCGTATGCTTCCACTTTGTTGGAGAACAAGTGATTAGCTCTTTCCTCAATAGCTATGCAGTTTGAGTATATTGCTGCTGGGAATAGAAGTGTTAACGATGTAGCATATTTCCTTGAGCCATCGCCACCGTTTAGAAGAAATTCCAAGTCTTTGTTGAAGAAATATCTGAATGGAATCCTAGGCTGATCAGGTTGGCCAATTGTAGGGAGGGGTTTAGACCAGTCTGTGTAATATGGAGGATTGTCCCGTTGAGTGAAGTCGATGTTTGCTTCTGGGTTGAGCCAATCCATGTTGTTAGACATGGCTCGTGCAATATTATCAAGGTGATATTCGACCTCGATGGCACTTTCCGAGCTGTCTTTTAGAAGTTGAAATGCTTCATTCTTGATTCGCTTCAACTCGGATTTCGTCATCTTCTTCACACGGAATTTTTCTTGTATAAATTTTGCATGCTCCAATGTACTACATTCTGTAACCTCTTGACCTTCAGCTACGTAGGGAGTGGAATTAACAAGTGTAGAAAACCATTCAAATTCCTTTGTGTTGTCTTCTTCTAGCCATGATAGGACGTCAGCCTTTGGCGCCTTCTTCTTCTTTGTCTTAGGCCTAGATGAGGATTCTGGTTTCTGTACTTTGTCGGGAGAGGCGGGTTGTTGTTAGGGCTCATGGTATTCTTCATCGTCACCACCCGTATACTCAAAGTGGTCACCTATTTTCTGAGTCTGGGGTGGTTTCTCGGAATCCTGAGGTTTATCTGCAGAAGAGCGAGGAGGAGAACTTTGTTGAGCTGGAGTCCTTTGGGGTGGAGGTGGCATTGAGTACTGAATAGAGGATGAATCACCAGACTTCTTTGTGCGTTTATGCTCTTTATCCTTATCCTGATCTTTGTCTTCATCATCTCTTGAACGTTTGGGCCTTACAGCTTCTTCTCGAAATGCGGACCTGAGTTGGTATTCCAGTAGTGCTTCAAACAGCTTAGCTTCGTGTGAGGCAAACGTTGCAGAGCGTTTCGACATTTGCGCTACTAGCCGGTTCACCAATTCATCATCTGAGAAGATTGTGTGTTCAACTGGATTGATGTTCACATTCATCGGAGTTGATTTCATTGCTTGCTTGGCTAGATGCAAGAGATTTGGATAAAGTTGTTTAGTATACATTTCCTTTGTCAGTTTCGGAACGACCTCCATTAAGAACTTGTGAGAGTATCCTTCGATCATTTTGTTCAATTCCCCTTGCGGATCTTGTTTCAGCTTCTGCATGTACTCCCTTTCTGCTATTCTCTTGTCATTCTCGTCATGAAGGTACGTTAACTGGTCAGCAATAAAATTTAGCTTTTTGTAAAGCATATCTTTCTTTCTAACCTGTTTGACCGCATTCACAATTCTTTTATGAGTATGAGAAATCCAAGATCGAGGTGGCTTCTTTACTGATTTGGATGTTGATTTGGTTGATTTCTTTGATGGTGGTTGTGAAGAGTGAGATGATGAATCCGATGATGATGAGATGTGGAGACTCCGGGTCATTTGGTGGTTCGAAGTTTCTTCCGAGAGCGTGTAGGACCTTATCATAATCAACATCAACTTATCATAATCAAGATCTTTATCTTTCTCGGAATTTTCGCCTTCCTTCCTCAAACTCATATACAATAGTATCCTCAAGAAGCTTTTTGTTGTTCAAGAGTGGTGGCACCGCTCCCTTATCGGGTTGATTAACCGCATCAGAGTTGGTGAAGAGTGGACACCACCACTCGACCCTCCGGCCACCGATTTGATCTTGTTTAAATTCTTTAGCTTTCAAGGTGTCTAACGATTGTAAACTTCTTCCGTATGATTTTTCCATTGCTTTTATCACTTCGAGCTTGAGCTTTGATCATACCAGCACAAGTACCGAGTCTTCCTTTGCCTTGTCACCGGTGGACTAGGAGGTTTCGGTACTAATGGAGTGTCATCCTTGCGCTTCAGTATGTAATCTCTTCTTCTCGATTCAAGACCCTCGAGCTTTCGTCCACAAGCTTTCTTTGTGGTTTAGGTGTGGGAATAGGTTCGACTTCCTTTACGGAACAATCCTTTTCGAGGAGGATTCCTTTGGGAAACTTCCTTTGACTCTCAAGCTACATCGCACTTAGCACTTCCTCTTCGGTTCTCCGAGTAGGAGTTCCGAAGACTTTTCATCGAGATGACTAACTTTGCCTTCTTATCGCTACTCGATACCTTTTGTACGTTTCAAGCTTTTTAATTTCATTTGTCAGAAGGTGATCAGGCAGCACGGCACCTTGTTTCTTTGTTGTCGATTCCTTGATTCTGATTGAAAGGATATGTTCAGACAACACGTCGTGATTGTCGGGGTCATTAAGCCTCTTGGGAATATCAGGATTAAGCCCAAGTGCTCTCCGGATCAAAAGCTTTGTGTATCTGACATAGGGAATCTTTGAGCTAAGCTTCTTGTGAAATGAAATCATGTCATCCCATATCAATGCTTCGATTTCAATGTCCTTCTTATTGATCAATGACCAGAAGACTTGCAGTTCCATGAGCTTGGGATGCTCATAGCCACTGTCACGACCAGAGACAGACTTAGTGATGATGATGTAGAGTGTTCTCCACGGTTGAGGAATGTTCTTAAGCTCCACGTGAGAGTGCTTGTTAATAATTCCTGACGCTTCATCATAGCCAATATCAAGTAGAAATTGCAGAACTGTCTCTTCAGTAGGTGTGGCAAAGAAGTCAGTTGGCACGATGTCTGGAATGATAAGTACAGCCCGTAAGTCTGCAGGAGTGATAGTGACTTGTTTGTGATTAAGTGTCACCGCCACCGCGCTTTGACCTTTGATCCGGCGCATTGAATTCCGAATTGTTGAATGTAGATTTTCGGATCAAGAGTGCAGTGAGAGCATGTTCGGTAGGGATGATTCCTTAGAATATCCACAAAGAATGAAACAAGAAGATTCCGAGCATGTGAGGGTTTCAAAGTCAACCTAAGGTTGTTCTTTCCAATCTTTCTAGGATAGCCATTGGGGAAGATGTCGAAATTGTGAGAACTTCCGTGTATCCACATTCATTCGTGCAACCATGTCGTGATCTCGAAATAACATTAGCCAAAAGAACCAACATATCGAAAGACATAATGTTAGTCAACAGAAGGTTTTTATTGTCTAATTATTGAATGTACAGTGTTAAAGATTGTTACGAGTCCTAAGTCACTTGTTTGTCCAATAGTCCAATGATGTCGTGAAACGTTTCGTGAGTTAATTAACTTTAAGTTTTAAAGTTTATGTTATCACTTATACTTCACAACATATCAAACGTTTAAGTTTATTAGTGACATTATTGGTTTCGTGACGATATGATTAGTTTATTAACAAGTTTGTACACGTAACAACTCATAATGAAGGTCAATCAAGGCTTAGGCGTAGATTTTGGCAAATTTACGCGTAAACAGGAGTGATATACACGTAGACGAAAGCTTATGCGTAGGATCCTAACTTACGCGTAAGAAATGTTACGCGTGGGAAAAAGGGGACCTTATGCGTGAGAGCTTACGCGTAAGGCTTACTCGTAAGAGTAGACCTTATGCGAGAGGTCATCGCCACGCATATCCTTCACAGGATACGCCGTAGTCCCATTGTAGAACCTTACGCGTAATAGTTAAGCGCAGGATTTCTCTTACGCATAACTTTCTACGCGTAAGGTAATCCTTATGCGTAGAGTAACAAGGACCTTGATTCTGAGTATTATGCATAGCAAGCCTGAAATAAAGTCATCATATCAGCAATCTTAACATGTATAGTCATATTAAAGACAGATTATGGCATGAAACACATTACAAAGTTTACGCGTAGAAACACATACGCGTAGGTCAAAACCCTAAAGTTTATGACTTACGCATAAGATTTATAACCATAGGATTTGCACCAATTGTTTTCTGGTAGGTCTAAGGTGTTGTGAAAGTCTATAAACCAAGTTTTAACATCCAATTCGAAACGAATCAAAAATACCCAAACTCAAGAACTTTAAACCCTAATTCCTAATTCTGACTTAATTAGTGTTTCTGGGTTGTTATAGGGCCTGGATATCATCAATTCAACATAATATTAACCTCACAAAGCAATCCTTTTGACCAAAAAACCTTCACATTTGAAAGTACCCAAAACCACGCATAAACCCTAATTTCCAAAATCCATCAATTCGTGTATCTGGGTGCATTTTGAGGATAAAAAAGATATCCTTGAAGTTCTAAAAACGTTTTGACACGATCTTTTTTACCACAAACACACAACAAATGATCATGTGTTCTTACGCATATGCGAAGAACAAAAAATCAACCATATAAGTAAATTTGACCGTTGGATTTATTTGAAAATCAAAACCAATGTTTAAAAGCGTGTTAGAAACATTAATCCACTTACAGTTTGATGATCAAAAACACGGATTGGATGAACGATTCTTAGGCGTAGGATTATTTGGTTAGAAGTAATAAATGTGAAGTGAAATGTTAGGTGGAAAGTGGTTTTATTAAACTAACTTTGACATTTTGACAGTTTTGGTCCCTCCACCTTTTCCTTTTTCATACAAAGCCATTTAACTTCCATTTTGGTTACCAAACAAAGATTTTAAGAAAGAAACTTGACAACACTCCTCCTTGACTTAAGAAAATAATAAGGGTTATAAATTTTAGTCCGAGGAGTGTTATTGAACCAGAAAAATTTATCACCATTGATAAAAGAAACAACCGGGATATGATAACATGCAAGTACACAGATGTTTTGAAACGGTTAAGTGATTATTTTCTCCCCCTCAACACTTGATCGGAAAAATACTGAATTTTGAAAGATAAAAGTGTTGACGAAAGAAATGAACTTGCCATGTTGAAAGACAAAATAGATTAGAAGAATATTTTTGTTGTTTTATCGTTTTTTATATTTTGTATTTTGTTTTTGAAAATTATTTACAAAAGAGATTTTGGTGTTTGATGTGTTTTTAAGATCTGCTTTAGAGGTCATCCAATTCCTCTTGAGTCAAACACCTCATACCAACCCGTGGACCAACTCATTAAACCTAGCGGGGAGGCAAGGCTTTGGTGAGCAGATCCGCCAATTGGTATTCTGCACCCACAAAGTATAATTCAACTGCACTGCTCCACGTGGTCCTTGATGAAATGATAGCGAAGATCGATGTGCTTAGCTTTGAGTGTTGAATGTAGTTGCACGAGATCGCAATGGCACCGATTGTCGCAAAGACATCGGGATTCTCCAAATACGTAACCATAGTCTTTGAGTTGTGTTCTCATCCAAATGACTTGAGCACAACACGACATGGCTACATATTCGATTCGGTTGATGACAATGATGTACAATCCTCGCTTTTTGATTACCAAGACACCGCTTTATCACCAAGAAATTGTAGTGCTCTTGAAGTACTTTTTCAGAATCTAAACATCCTGCGTGAGCAAGATCTCAAAAGCGATTAGTTCAAAACCGTAATCTTTCGGATACCGGATCCCCAAGTTAATGGTTCCTTGATGTATCGAGGATTCTTTTAGCCTCGTAGAGGTGGGTTTCAGCTTGGTCTTGATCGATAACGGAGCATAGATAAACGGCAAAGACAATATCAGTCTCATAGTCGTTAGATACATGAGAGACCCAATAATACTTCGGTATTTGGTAGGGTCAACTAATTTCCCATGTAAATCAAATACTATCTTCTTGGTATGAGTCATTGGTGTGGCATAAGTGTCACAAGTTTTCATTCCAAATTTGTTTAACAATTCAAGGGCATATTTGGACCGACTCAAGAAAATACCACGGGTGATTGATGAACTTGCGCCCCTAGAAAGAACGAAGTTCACCCATCATTGACATTTCAAAATGTTTCTTCATTAGTTTTGCAAAAGCGTTTGAGTACTTTTTATGAGTTGACCCAAAATGATGTCATCCACATAAATTTGAACAATTAAAATATGTTCCCGTGATATTGTATGAAAAGAGTTGGGTCGACCAAACCTTTGGTAAAGTTATTGGCAATGAGGAAAGATGATAGCTTATCATACCATGCCCGAGGGCTTGTTTGAGACCGTAGAGAGCTTTCTTCGCTTTGTAGACATGATTAGAACTCGGATCAATGAATCCTTCCGTCGATCGACATAAACCGCTTTTCGGTTGTCCATTGAGAAAGCGCTTTGACATCCATCCGAAAGACCGTGATGTTCATGTGAGCCGCAAATGCCGAAAAATCCGAACGACCTCAAGACGAGCAACCGGAGCAAAAGATTCTTCAAAGTCAATACCCTCTTCCCGACGATAACCCTTAGCCACCGACGCGACTTATTTCGATTACGTTCTTCATCATCCAATTTGTTTTTCCAAATCCATTTGAGACCAATGACGAGACCCTGTTGGTCTTTCAACCGCCTCCATACTTCAAGACGCTTGAATTGGTTGAGTTCTTCTTGCATGGTTTCGATCCGCTTGTCTTTGTCATTGCGCCTTTAATGTTTTTAGGTTCGATTAGCGGATGAAGTGCATAAATGCAATGTTCACCATCCGAGTGAAGACGTTGTCTCGTGAACGATCGGTTGATTTGGGTTGCCAATTATATTTTCTAGAGGATGGTTTTTGTCCATCTATGTGTGAGGGTTGATGTTGGTATACATTGTGCGATTTTGAGGATTCAAATGGCTTGTTGAAGATTCTGCGACATCGGTGCGTGAGCCTCATTAGCAAACGGGTTAAAGAATGCATTTGGATCAAAATCTGCGGATGGGGTACATCCTTCGTAACATCATCACCGATTCATCATTGTTGGAAGCGGTTTGTTCAACTGTTGTGTTGGAGTCAATCGGTGGTGCTTCTTCAACCATAGTTGTTGTAGCAGTATATCGTATATGAGTATTATCGTTGAGCAACGGAAACAATGGATACACCGAGCACGCTCATCAATATCGCCACCGAACAGAGGATCAAATAGTCGCTCCATTTGTTGATGAGTAAGTCAGGGATTATTTCAACTGATGATGGGGTTTGGGGAAGTTTAAGCGGTTGTGACCGGTTCCAAGTCGTTATACTCGTAATCCATCTCCGTGAGTTCATCAAATGAGCATGAATCGCTTCCATAACCTCCTTTGTTCGACGATTCCGTGATGCGGAAGCCTTTTGAATTATCACAATATCCGATAAAGACCAATGTCGCTTTGGCTTTGAGCTTTCCAAAGTCATCACGATCATTATTCGGATAGCAAAGAGATCCAAATACATGAAAGTGTTTTAGATTTGGTTTTCTGTATGGACAAGCTCGAAGGTGTTTTGTTGTATGCTTTGTAATCATAGAATGGTTTTGAGTATAGCATGCAGAGATACGCCTCACCATAAGTAACCGGAAGTTTAGCATTGATTAACATTGTTCTTGCGCTTCCACTAACGCTCGGTTTCGCTTTCGACAACTCCGCTTTTGTTCTCGTGTACGTCAATAGATGTCTCGATGTCAATTCCACTTTCTCATAAAATTCACGAAGAATTTGGTTAACAAATTCAAGGCCTCTCTGCTCGATTTGTCGGACGGTGTTTCGAAGTCGAACTCAGATTTCGTGAGAAAGGTGATGATCATTTGTGAGCTTGGTCTTTGCTTCAAGAAAGTAGACCCAAGTCCAGCGTGAATAGTCATCAACAATTACTAAGATGTAGCATTTGCCATTAATTGTTTGCACGCCGCATCGGGCCACACAAATCCATGTGAAGAAGATGAAGCACATGCCGAGAGTCGTTCCAACTTTGAAGGAAAATGAGCACGAGTGCTTTTCCCTTGTTCACAGTCGAGCAAAGGTGATCTTTTGAATACCGAAATTGTGGGAGTCCTTCAACTAGTTTGTGTCGAGCAAGGTTGGTAATGGTCCGAAAGTTTAGATGTGAGAGACGACGGTGCCATAGCCATGATTTTGTAGATGTTGCCTTTGAAAGTAAGCAATGGGAGATGAAGCAACCATGTCTTGCATAGAGATAGTGTAAAGACTTGAATTACGCGAGCCGACATAAGATCGCTTCCTTGTAGATCATGAATGAAACAAGTTTTCTCCCAAAGCAACCTCCAAATCTCCATCACAAAATCCGACCTCATCGAAAACAGATTGTGACCAAGGCCTTCCACATAATAAACCCCGCTAATTTCGATGTTTCCATTGATATAGTCTCAGAGCCCATGATAGTCGCAAGTGATCATTCCGAACCGACAAAGCCAATGAACTTTGCAATAAAGTTTGATAACAGCTTAAGGTTGCTCGTCATGTGTCGGGAACATCCGCTATCAACAATCCAGAGAATGATCTCGATCACCGCACGTACACACGCATTTACATGATGGAATGGAAGTAGATGTGGAACCCAAATGTTAGAGGTTCCGAGCGCTTATAGTAGACATACACACACCAATAGCTTTAGGTATCCATTTAAATCCTAGTGTGTTATATATCCATTTCGCCATCTCCAACTAGTATTTGCTTTAATCTTAGTGAATGCACTAGGTGGTACTACATTCCTAGGAGGTGAAACTAAAGCTACAGGGACACAAGAATGCGCTTCTTAGAATCTAAATAGGCGGTCTACCAAGCACCGACTTAGAAAGATTAGTGGGCCTAGAGGTATTCCGTTCTTAGGATTCCTTAAACGAGAGATGATAGCTTTAGCAACACATTTATCATGACAATCGAATTCATACTTTTCGACAAATAACACAAGGTGCATCGATCAATATCAAAAGTGCTTAATGGTTTAGCATTCGTTACATCACTATTTCTATTACATTTGCTAGACGCAATATCTATAGTGGAAGCAACGTGAGTCTTATTCATAGTCCTAGGGTGTTCTTCTACTTTAGCATTCTTTATTGATCTTTTCTAAGGTCGCAACTTCCTATTCTTCGATGTAGTGCTCTTAGGCTGTGAAGTGCGAACGTTTGGAAAAGACGCAACTATTCCTGTTTTAGTAGAAGGAAGCACGTTAGCAACTTGTGATTTGGCAGTAGTGATTCTAGGTTCACGATTACTAAGTGTTACTGGTGCTATTCTCTTAATCACGGTAGGCGGAAGTAGTTCATACTTTCCTAACATTTCTCTTAACTTGAAGATAGTGTGAATCGATCTTGATTTTCGCATCGAATATTTCCAGCAAAATGCATAACTTCTTTAGTGTGTGCAAGATAATGATCAAGTTCATTTGATGCTTCATCACGAATCTTTTTGAGTAAATCAAATATGACACCATATTCCTTTTTAACTTTTACAAGTTCTTGTTCATATTTTGAGATTTGACACTTAAAAGACACGTTTTGATCATCCAGTTGCGCAATTTTTGGATTAGAAGTTTTGTCACGCAACTGGGCGATTTTGTGTTGAAAAGCAAGTTGTTGATTGTGAATATCTTTTTGACACCAATTAAGACGACGTATTGCATTTGAAAGTTCGTTTGATAATCGTTTATTTTCAACTTTTAAGGACTCGATCTGAAGCACATTATCAGTGTTCTCAACAACAGTATCAGCAGAGATATAATCAAATGCATATGACAAAGAATTCAATAGCACAACATTATGGACATCAGCACAGATGACATCTTCCAAGAGTCGATCAACATCTTTTCTCAACATTTTCTTTTTACGTTTAGTATTCGAAATAGATGTTTCTGTTTTCTCGAAAACGACCTTCATCAATCCAAGTTCCTTATGAAAGTCCTTTTCCCAAGACAATGCACAACTTTTCAAATTTTTTACATTTGGTAAAAGATTTTTCTGAAAAATGTCTCTTTGTTCTCGCGCTAAAGGCGATTGAAAGTGTTGAACTTTGATTTCGTAATGATATTCTATCTCATGTTGTAAAGTTTTGAGGTCACCATGAAAAGGTCAAAATATCAAAGAATTTTGCGATTTTCGTGTTTTGAGTTTACTTCACCGATGGAAGGTAAAGGACCATAAGTTTGTGCATAACTGGTTTGGGATTAACATTAGAAGACTCGGACGCTTTTATGATAATCCTTGGTGTGTTAGAAGAATCTGTTGGTGTGACGAAAGTGACCGCCTTTTTATAATTAAAAGGTTTGTTGTAAACAACATTTTTAATTTTGATCGACTCGCCTTCTTGCATCTAATTCCTCTTGACGATGATATTCAACAACACTCATAATGTAATTATCAATTTTATATTCTCGCTTTGAAACTTCGTGATTTGGTTTGAATGCTTTGGTTGAAAGCTTAGGTTTGTAATCGCAAGATTTGGTCCATAGCCATTTGGATTTGGTTTTAAAGTAAACTTTTCAATAGTCATGACCGACTCACCATGTTTGTAAACAATGCTTTAAACTCTTTAAGTTTGTTTTGCAAGTCGATGATTTCTTCAAGATGATCATCTATTCGTTTCATTGAATGCTTTTGTATGCAGAGAATTGTTTTGGCAAGTTAACAACTCACCTTTAGCTTTTGATTTTCCAAGGTGAGAGCGTTAATTTGCTTTTTATGTTCATGTTTCAGCTTGTTCTATTTCGCACAACAAAGCATTTTTCTAAGCGGCTAGATCACGCATTTGTCTCTCTAAATATTTTTCATTTTGATGAGATTTTGCAAAGGCTGCTTCAAAACCTTTTTCACGTTTTTCTTAAGTTTTGAAAAAGTTGAGTTGCTTTTGTAAACATTCAAAATCCTTGGTTAACAGTGCATTCTTACTTTTAAAGACCTGATTTAATGCACAACATTCATCAATTTGGGATTGCTGGTCTTTAAGTTAAAGAGCAAGATCTGGATGAGGCAAAAGTTCGGCGTGTTCAACGTGAGTCACAACATGATCATTACTGAGATCCTCAAGTATGACCACGGAGTCAATTTGATTATCAAGGGAAACCATTTGGTCATCTTGATCGTCAAATATAACTACGGGGTCTAGTTGAAAATCGTCGGAATGAGATGTGGACGACTCATTTTGAACATTCTGAGCCTTGCCGGATTCGGGATGTTGGCGGAGATATTAGATCGAGATGAATATGGTTTGTTCGGTACTGAGACAAGCCATCGGTGTCATACATCGGGCCTGTGTCACTCATGTGTAACTCATGCATATTAGCCATCAACATAACAACCGCATTGGCACCGCAAATCTTCCATATCATCATCCGAGTCTCGCATTTGCCATAAAGCTCGTTTTTGTCCGTGAGAGTTCCACCGCCTTCATCCTTAAGAGCTAAAAGAAGAGCCTCTTTGTGATAAGCACCGCCCCTAGTCCTTGGCTTTGGGCATGCATTAGCCAGTGTCCTTCTCATTGCGCTTGTAGCATCAAGACCATTCAACCCATTCGAGCATTTCCTGCTCCACCACTTGAGCTCTATTGTTATTCCTACCCACAACATTAAACCTTGACCACCGCCCATCCGACGACCATAACCATGATTCTGAACTTCAACTCGTCCATTGTTCACAACAGCTTGAGTCCTTGTGTTAGATGAAGAACGAATACGGTTGTTGGATTTGTTGGTATAACGGCTAAAGGCATTAGCAATCATAGCAAATCCTTGTTGCAATGCTTCGAACGGATCAGATTCCTCATTAGCTTCACTGACAAGTGCTTGAGCATTGTTGTTGTTGTATGGAACCAATTGACTTTGCTAAGATTGAGGCTGTGAAGGATCATATGGTGTGATTGTAGCAGTTGGTTGAGTTGTTGGTTGAGGAGAATAACTGTTTTGTGCATATAAGGCAAGTTGTTGATTTTCCGGATGTGTCGGTGGAGCAATTTGAGCACGGAGAATCCTTTCCCTATCAACTTCCTTTTCATGAGGCTTCAAGTAATCGTACAACAATCCATATGTAGAATGATGCATATTCTTCGCTTGACGGAGAAAAATGACATACTTCTCCCATTCGTGACCAAGACTACTCAGAACTTAGTATTCACCGCAATTCTTGGCATGATGATGTTATGTTTATCCAAATCATTGATGATGTTTGAAAATCGATGATGATAAGACTCTAGTGTCTCTCGTGTTCAATCATGAAGTGTTCATAAGCCAAGTAAATTTTGGATTCCAAATCCTCCTCGATTGAGTCTGCATCCTTCCATAAGAAGATGAATATGATCCCACATTTCCTTTGCAATCTTTTGAGCATCAACACTTGAAGAATTGGGTTAGGTAATCCTAAAAGGATATATTGCATTGCAAGTTCATCGCCTTCATAGTGTAGAAGTTCCTCTCGCATTCGTGTCGTGAACAAAGAGCAATGTTGGATTGTTCATCTCTTGTGGATTAGCATTAGGATCGGGCGTGTACAATGACAAGAGGCATTTGAAATGGACCTTCCAAGATAACCTTCTTTAAGAACTTTCCATGTGGCTTCTTCGATCACAAAACCTAAAGAACCTTATCACCCATTGATCGTAGTTTCACGGAGTGAGCATTGGAGGTCTATCAGTGATCCACCTTATGAATTGATTGTTGATCGCTTAAAGCTTCACACATCTTTGCAAACCAAGTAGGTTCCTTCATAGTGTTCCTTGATGGATGTTGATTGAATTCATTTGTGTAGGGTTGAACTTAAAGACTTGGTGGTGGTTGAATCATTTGAGGTTGTGGGATTGCAGCAAGTTGTGGAGTATGTTGTTGATAAATTGCTTGTTGTTGATTCCATTGTTGATGTTGTGGAGTTAGTTGTTGTTGACGTTGAGAATAAGTGTAAGGGAAATAGTTAGAGTATGGTGGTTGTGACATGTTGAAAAACTTGTGTTGGTAAAAATGGATCTTTGTAGTCGAATGAACCTTTGTTGATGAAGTGTCCTTAGGCGTAGAAAGCACAATAAACCAAATGAGACTTATGCGTAATAACACCAAAGTTACGCGTAACAATGAGAGTTACGCGTAGTTTTAGCTTACGCGTAAGTAGGGTAAAGACACTAAAGTTATGCGTAGACACAAAGTTAGGCGTAGAAAGTTAGGCATAGGATTACCTTGTCGTAAGACTAGGCTTATGCGTAAGATGAATCTTATGCGTAGGATTTCTACGCCGTAAGCTTTCTACTTATGCGTAAGTTTAGGGTTTTATCTCAAATGATCTTTTACACTATCACAAAGGCAAAAGATATCCAAAGTCGACGATTTTCGTGCTTATCCAAGCAAGAAAACACGGAGTAAACCACTAAAATGAAGATCAAACCACGGAATAACTTACGCGTAGTTTTAGGGTTTTGCTACGCGTAGGATTACTCGTAAAATTGATTTTGCCCAAAGATGTTTCTAAACCAGTTTTGTGTGATAAAATAGCTTCAATAACACCAAAATGACACAAAAGTTTGAAACTTGATGATCCAAAGCACTTAAAACAGTTATGCGTAGAACGATACCCACGAACAAAAACAAGCTTAAAAACTTAGATCCACGCGTAAAGTTTGAAACTTTTTGCCAAAAACAAGTATTTTAACACCTTAAAACGTTGAAAGTACAAGAATCTTGGATTAAAAAGTGTAAAAACAAGTTTTTAAGCTTAACCAGTATCAAACGTGTGTTTTAAGCGTGGGACCGAAACCCACTTCAAAAACAAACACGATTCACCCAACTAGTAGGCGATTGATACCATCGTTAGGTCACTAGTTTTACAACACAAGCTTACTAGAAAGAGATTAAGGCGATTGAACAAGAAATCAAACACAAACACACGATATAAAGACACAGTTATGCTTAGAGTGTAGTGAAAGAAAATAACTTGAACAACCAACCCTCAAGTGAGGGTTTACATGAGGTATTTATAGGAGGAAAGCTAGGGCAACACTCCTAGTTTCCATCCTTTCCTTATTGGACATGGGCCTAAGCTTATGGGCCTTCTACATAAGCTAGACCTTAAACAAACGTAAAGGCCATAATAAGCTACCTATTACATAAGAATAACTAACACTTGAATTATAGTTTAGGAGTGTTTCCAACACTATCCGAGTCCGAGAAAGGAGGAGACAAAAGGCTCGCAGACTGAAAAGGTTCTTCGAGAACTCTGATAGGATAGCATTTTCCATTAAGCGAGACCATCAGTGATTGATTCACAGTATTCATATCGGACAAAATAACCAGAGATTTAATGGGCAAAATGAGCTTAGAATCGAAGTCTAGTCTCCCAACCTCCAAAGAACGACCGAACACCTTAGTTATAGCCTTAATATTTTTGATGTCCCTCCCAATAGGAGGGAGACCTTCAATAAGCAACCAAGCTAACCTGCCATATGACTCAAAATTGTCGTCCCATAGTTTGATGTTAAAAAACCATTGCTCTAGCCAAACTTTGTTTTCTTCGAGGCTTTTTACAGCAACATCAATAGAGTTCCATTAGAAAATGAACGAAAGACCTCCGAGGTACTTTAATTTACAATCCACAAGACCATTGTTCTCCACAATAGACCAAGCATTCTGGAGCACTTGGAAGTTCCTAGCCTCCCCGATCCAACAACACTCAAGCTTTGAATGGAGAAAGGCGTTTTCTTATATGGGAATCGTCTTGAAAGGTTGTTTGGCTTAGGCATTAGGACCCATAACCGCCTCTTTAAAGGAGTGGTTAGCAGGAGGTTTCGCAATCTTCGGAATATACTGATTACCAGGTTTGAATGGAGGGAAATCGGAGGTCGGAACACCCATATTCGCGACCTTGATGAACTTCGCCCTGTTAATTACTAGTTTCGAGTTTCCGATAAGGATACCTTTGAGACGACCTTCAAAACTCCCAACCTCCCCTATATTGATGAACCTTACAAAACCAAACCTTGTGCCTTTTTTAGTCCGTTTGAAGGCTATGTAAACATCGATCACTCTGCCATATCTGTTAAACATCTTCCGTAGCGCAGCAGTATCCCACGTTTCTGGAAAGTTGGTGAAGAAGAAGGAAATCACCTTGTCTCTCATGACCTTATCAAAATCTGAAAGTCCTTTCTTACCAGCCTGATTGTAATTATGCTGTGAAGAATGAGCATCGTTGAACACCTTCTTAGAGCCTCGTTGTCTTCGAGTTACTTTAATCCAGTCATCACTACGTCCTTGATTTACATTAGCATCAGAGTTTGCCAAATGTAGGACCCACATAGTCCCTTAACTAAGAAAAAAAAGAAACACCCCCTAAGTATCTTGTTCATTAAGATTATGTTAGCTTATAAATATACGTTATCGTAATCTCAATTGACCACACAATCAATAAGATATATTTTTTTTGTTATTTTACATGGTATTAGAGCTTTAGGTAAGATTCATCATTAAAAATTTGTTATCCTCCTGTCATCGGCGACATGCCGGTGATCTAGAGAGATCCCAGTTTATTTAAATATTGTTTTTGCTTAATTTTTTTTTCATGTCATACAAAACCCTAGCCGTGTCAATAATATCTTTTTCATCACCGGATATCATTGTCGTCAACGGCAAGAGTTAACCACCAAATTGGCGCTAATAACAAACCATGACGTAAAAAAAATCACAAAAAAAAGGAGAAACCGTCAAGCAGTATACAACTTTCTCGTTAAATACAAGTCTATATACGTGCAAACCAACAACAAGGAAGAGAAGAAGAAAATATGAAAAGAAGCGGATTTAACATTCATGCTAGTTTGTTTGTTCGAAAGCTTCTCGTTCTAACTACGAGGAGTATTAGACAATAAAATATGTATATGGCTTATATTTATCTTTATTAGAATTAGGTATATTGTTCATTAATTATGTAATCTCAATTGATCATACAATCAATAAGATATATCTTTTCTATTTTACACAAACGACCTTTAAGTCTACGACCTTTTCTTTTCAAAAGGTTGATCTATTTATGTCATTAACGCGTCATCTAATTCAGTTTACTGTAGTTACATGGTAGTATTTCACACACTTCTGTATAAGACGATATCACGATCTCAACTGAAAATTTATTTTGTTAGGGTGGTGCTATTCATGCCACACCATACCTCACCATACCTCACAACCCACCAATAATATCATTCCACGTAATCTCATACCTCACTCATACATCACCATGGTTTTTTAGTGGCAACCATAATTTCATACCTCACTTAATTTTATACCTCAAATATCTTAAACACAAACACATGCTACTTCCATACCAAATCGGCATCACACACCGAATGCCATGAACACCGATTCATACCGCATAGGTGGCAATGGTGTGCCCGTGCGGTTTGAATGCATACCGAATAAAACCGAATGGTGATGCCACCACCCTTAGCTGTTTAAGTCTCTATGGTGTATACATTACGTGTTAATCTTAACGTAAATATCATTCAATTTGCAATACAAAAATTTCCCTATTGAAGTATTTATAAAATAATCTAAATGTTTAGATTTTGAATACACTTTCAATTTTTGACAGTGAATAACATGTATGGATAGATGTGTGTATTTCATATTTTACAAGAATATATAGTTCAACATCTAACTCCACTACTGTTGGCATGAGTTTTGTCTTCGGACCACCACAATTATATGTCAACATTGGATAAAGAGTATTCAATCTTTGATTATACACTCAATTTATAACCACATGAATGCTTTAAAGGTCAGTTCTATCCACCCCATCTTTTAATTTACACCCTAGTGGAGTCTAATTTTGAGTAAAGTCTATAGGCTTAAAGTGAAACTAATTAAAAGGTCAAACACTTTGACAAACACGAAAGGGTATTTAAACTTTTATCGGTTTTAAATGATTTAGTTAAAGAAAAAGGTTCACGGTTATAGTAATAGGTTTGAACGGTATATAAGACATTAATCATATCATATGTAAACAATATAAAAGACTTATGTTACATTCAAAAAAAAAAAAAAAATTACGAATTTGACAACTAAATTTGAAAGGTAAAAAAAATAAAATATAATAGGATGTGAATGTAACATCTTTCATAATTGAATATGAATCCACTTAGGGGGAGGGAGTGGTACCCTGGTAGGCTAGTACTCAAATTGCCACATCACCTCTATTCAATAAAAACCCTCCAACTCAAAACTACCCAATTCTACCCTAACACTACCCAAAGTGGATTGAGAATACCTATCCTACCTAATTTTTTTTTCATATATTTTAATACATAAAATCACATCTGAATATTAAAATAAAACATATCATTTCATTAAAAATAAAATATTACATAATACTTAAAAAAATTACAATGATCATTCTACAAAATTAACAATTGTTTATAAAAAATATGAGGCCTAAAGAACATTAAGAAAAATACAAAACTTTAAAAGCAATAATTGATGACTAAAAAAAGCCGAATTATTACCGAAATATTGTCGGCAAGGTTAGCAAGTTCACATAAACCATAATCACTATCACTACTACACCTTGAATCAGCACCACAACTACTACCATTCTCCAAGAAATCACTAACCATGGCTGCTAAATCTTTTTCACAAATTGGGATTATTAACACATAAAAACCCAAAATTGAGAAATACCCAATTAATAAAATCAAAAAACAAACAAAACTCAGAAACCAATTTCCTTAAACCAATTTCTCCTCAAGCCGATCGGCCTCCAAGCCTGATTTCCTACCCGATTTGCGCTACCCGATGCCCACGAGACGGTGTTACCGATCGGGTTCACCTACCCGATTTACTACCCGATGCCACTCCCCCCTCTTAGTGTGTATATTTCGGGTAAATCTATAGTAGTTACGTTCTTATTATTTGTCGAATAATATTAGCCTATGCATTGTTTATTATTTAATATCGGGTTTGACCCATGCTAGTTATCTTATTGTGCAAGACTTGTGATATATATATATATATGATAATGTTGTTTGAACCCTCCTTTTTCAAGCATACATTCCTCCCTCATATTGGTTGGAAGCACTTAATATGGCCGCCCATCTCTTAAATATCTTGCCTTCTAGTGCTATTCAAAATGAAATTCCCTTTACCAAACTTTACAACCACCAACCTATGACAACTTACGTGTATTCGGGTGTCTTTCCTACCCGCACTTGCACATTGCCAATAAACTTTTATCACGCGCCACTCCTTGCATTTTTCTTGGCTACCCATCCCATCATCGCGGATATCGGTGTCTTAATCTTGCCACCAATAAGATTATCATTTCTCGTCATGTTACTTTTGACGAAGATGTATTTCCGTTTGGTTCTATGACTCGAAATAACCCGCCTTCCTATAAATTTTTACTTCCGCCATTACTTCCACACTCATCTATCATGCATGATCACACAACTGCTTCCCAACCTACCCAACCAACTGATCCAACCCGATCACCACCTCATACACCACCGAACCACCAAACCAAGGATAATCCACTACCCATTGCTTCCCACGCGACCCAACAACACACTGCCCCAACAATCTCGAACAAACAACAAATTGCCGCATCAACCCTGACCCACCAAACCAATCCTACTACACCACCAACTGTTGTTGTCCAATCCGTGGCCCAAGCATCACTCGAACCTGTCCATAACGTTCATCCCATGGTTACATGTGCAAAGTCCGGTATCTCAAAACCTCTTGAGCGTATGTCTCTTAATGTCGCCATTATGTCTCCGATTCCCAAGTCTCATACTCATGTTATTCATGATACTAATTGGACAAATGCTATGTTAAAGGAATAAAATGCTTTAATTACAAATGGTACGTGGATGCTTGTGCCCCGTCCTACTAATATGAATATTGTACGTTCTATGTGGCTTTTCAAGCATACGTTTAATGCAGATGGATCCCTTAGCAGGTACAAAGCTCGCTTGGTAGCCAACGGTCGTAGTAAGCTACAGGGAATCGACTGTGATGAGACTTTTAGTCCGGTTGTTAAACCGGCGACTATCCGTACTGTTTTGAGTATTGTTGTTTCGCGTGTTTGGCATAATCACCAGTTGGATGTGAAGAATGTTTTTCTTCATGGTCATCTTTCTGAGACAGTTTATATGCATCAGCATCCAAGGTTTGTTGATCCCACTTACCCTGATTATGTTTGTCACTTGCATCGATCATTATATAGGCTTAAGTAAGCCCAACGCGCTTGGTTTCAGCGATTTGCCTCTTATGCTACCATAGTCAGTTTTCAGCACAGCAAAACCAACTCCTCGTAGTTTATTTTTCATCGCGGTATTGATATTGCTTATTTATTATTATATGTCGATGATATCATTCTTACAACATTTTTCGCGGCATTTCTTCAACGGGTCATCAGCTCCTTACATGTTGAGTTTTCTATGACTGATTTTGGCTCTCTTAATTATTTTCTTGGCATCTCGGCTCAACGGACTTCGGCAGGCATGTTTCTATCGCAATTTAAATATGCTGAGGAAATACTTGAGAGAGCCCACATGCAACATTGCAATCCCTGCAAGACTCCCGTTGATACTAAATCCAAGTTGGGTCCTGATGGTGACCCAGTTTCTGATTCCACCTTGTATCATAGCTTGACAGGTTCTCTTCAGTATCTTACTTTCACGCGACCAGATATTTCTTATGTTGTTCAACAGGTTTGTCTATAAATGCATGATCCCCGTGAGCCTCATCTTGATGCTTTGACGTGGATTCTTAGGTATATTCGGGGTACTCTTGATCATGGTCTTCAGCTGCATGTTTATCCTACCACTTAGCTCACAACATACACCAATGTTGATTGGGCATGTTGCCCAGTCACCCGACGGTCCACTTCAGGGTATTGCGCTTTTCTTGGGGATAATCTATTGTCATGGTCTGCTAAATGACAAGCTACTTTATCTCGTTCTAGTGTAGAGGCTGAATACAGGGGTGTTGCTAATGTTATCGCTGAAACCGCCTGGATTTGTAATCTTTTGCGGGAATTGCATGCTCCTTGTTTACTGCTATGATTATTTACTGTGACAATGTCAGTGCTGTTTACTTTTCTAGTAATCCGGTACAACACCAACGTACTAAGCATATTGAGATAGATATACATTTTGTTCGTGATTATGTGGCTTCTGGGCAAGTTCGTGTTTTACACGTTCCGTCTCGATTTCAATATGCAGATATTTTCACCGAGGGTCTTCTGAGTGCCTTATTTTTTGAGTTTCGTTCTAGTTTGAACGTCCGAAGATCTCTCGTTCCAACTACGGGGGAATATTAGCCGAATAATATTAGCCTATGTAATGTTTATTATTTAATATCGGGTTTGGCCCATACTAGTTATCTTATTGTGCAAGACTTGTGATGTATATATATTTGATCATGAATAATAATTGATTATGGAGTTTTACCAATTCTAATACTTATGGCCACCAATCACATAAACACATACGAGTACGAGTCAAGAATAGATTACACAAAGATAAAGAACATTGATTGAAAGTAGAACATGGGATTACTTCATAGTTCACATTGCGGAGTCCATCATCGTGATCACCTACCCGTAGCGTACGAACACGAATGGAGCCTTGTTCATGTTCGTTCGTTTAATTTTAACAGGAAAAATAAACGGACACAAGCAACAAACAATTTTTCTTGTTCATGTTCGTTTATTAAGAAAATGACTTGTTCATTTTCGTTCATTAAGATACTAAACAAACACTAAATTAACATAGACAAACAAATATAAACTTTATTAAACTATGCACAATATATTGTTTTATAAGTGTTGTTATTATTTAAAACAAACCAATTTTAAAATTAGACAATTAAAAGATATGATATACGAACATAAATAAATAAGCGAACATAAACGAACGTTAATGAATGTATAATCGGGCGTTCACGAACATAAATGAACGAACCCGACTTTTGTTCATGTTCGTTCATTTAAACAAACGAGCATAAAATATTTTTCATGTTCGTTCATTTAATAAATAAACAAACATAAACGAATTGTTTACCGAGTGGTTCATAAAATGTTCAATGAATCTTCAGTTCATTTACAGTTCTACCTACCTCGTGGCCGCGTTAGCAAGTGATTAGTACTATTTATCAAACTAGTATTTGTGCCATATTTATTCGTAGTTTTAGTTAAATACCCCTCCCTCTGCTCCTCTTTAATTTACAACCTAGTGGAGTGTAATTTTGAACTAAAGTCTACGCTTAAAGTGACTAGTTAAAAGGTCAAACACCGCACTTTTACAATCACGAAAGGGTATTTAAACTTTTATAGCGTTTTAAATAATTTAGTTAAAAAAAAGGTTCACAGTTATAGTATTGAACGGTAAGACATTAATCATATGATATGTAAACAATATAAAAGACTTATGTTACATTCAAAAACAAATATGGAGAGTAAGAAAGAAAAAAAAAAATGTAATAAGAAATGATTGGACCACTAATTTTGGCACATGTACGTGCAAAAATTATTTTGTATAATTTTTGTGAACATAACATTTTTTTTTATAATTGAATATGAATCCACTTAGTGTTTATATGTCGGGTAAATCTATAGCAGTTACCTATTTATGGCCACGAATCACACAAACACATACGAGTACGAGTCAAGAATAGATTAAAAAAAAAAAAAAAAAAAAAATGTGAATGAAATTAGGACATGGGATTAGTTTACATTGTGCAGTCCATCATTGTGATCACATACCTCACAACCGCTTAGTAAGTCAGTATTACTATTTATCAAACTTGTATTTGTACCGTATTTAGTCGTAGTTTTAGTTAAGTACGTGGATTAACATGATTTTCCCGTAACAGTTATGATCCTTTCCAATAAAAGTATATCAAGTTATTGAAATTGATACATCTTGTAAAGATATCAAGTTTACTGACCACTAAGGTACCTTTGATGGTTAAATCCTCTTGTGACTCATTTAATTATCAATGTTATATGTATGTATGTTCATAGAAAAATGATAACTACCAATTAAATAAACTTAAAATTGATCATCAAGATAAATAACTCATGCAGTTATATAACCGCATGTTATTTACGCCAGAGGTCACCTTTGCGTCCATTTAATTAGGTCAATATATCAATGCTCATGTTCATATATACTTGTACGTCGAGTCTAAAAGTATCCAATATAAAATAGGACGTACGAAATGTAACGATACACCAACACGAAAAATAGCCATAATTCATTTAGTTTTAGACACAATGATATAGTCGTAAAAGCAGCTATATACGTACTTTAACAATTCAAAGATGAATACTAATATTTTAAACGTATACGCATATGTGTTACATGTTTATAAAAAAAAATACAAAAAGTTAGAAAGAAAGAATAGCACACACAATTATAAAACGAAAAAGTGACTTTGAAAGCAACGAGAGATCGATCAAAGAAATTTCATAATTCACAAGAAGCCACCGCCACCACTATCACACTTCTCTTTGTTTTCATCTCCCCCCCACTCCCACTATTTGCATATACTTGTCATTTCTTATGTCAAAACACATAAACAACAATGATCATGATCACGATACCATAACGACTCAGTCAGCGTTGCCAGTTATCAACGTTCTGCATGATCATGCAACGACCATAATGGAGATAGAGGAAGAAAGTTCATCACAACAAACATGGCGACGTGTAATGTCTCCAGAGATTGTGGAAGTTGAAGAGGCGCAAGAAAATGGGAGTGTGATTAGTACTAGAGACGTTGTAGATGTTTTCGTCGCGGTTGGGAAACATGATATGGACGTCGTGAAATGGGCTATTGATCATGCTGTTGCTCCTGAAGCTCGTGTTTATCTTGTCCATGTTTTTTCGCCCGTTACTCATATCCAGACTCCAGGTTTATTTTTATTTTTTTTTAACGGCAAATATTAACAAAATTTTACTTCATCTATATAGTTATAAACTTATAACCCATTATGGATTTGATGTGAAAGTATGATGATTGAGATATTTCCAGTTAAACAGGAAGGTTGCAACAAAAACATGTTTGTTTTTTACTTTTTGGTTGTGTCTTTTTAAATTTTACAAATATTTTATTATGGGAATTACGATCCGAGTTGTTAGAACTTAGAAATACAACGATTTTTTAAATGTTTTAATTCATTAAGACGACCTTAGAACAGGTCGAAACGTTCACGGGTTTTTACTTTAGTTAATAGTTTATTCTATTATTGCACCTTTTAGACCGAAATAAGTATTCGAGTAACACTTTTATATAGACTATAGAACATTTAGGCTTCATATAAGGGGATGTTTGGCAGATAGTAGCACATCATGATCATGTTCGATATAATCGACTTTTATATATGAAACAGAATACTTGTGCTATCGATACCTTTTCATTAAAAAAAATTGTGATATCTCGCTAAATGAAAAAAAAATGGACAAAACCGAAAGGGGCTCACTCTGCAAGCATATATACATTGTGATTAAATTTACTATCTGATTTGGTATGCATAACACTTTGATGGAATTCACTCGGATTAATTATCTGACTTGTTTGTTTTGGTCTTGTACAAAGTTGGGAAGCTATCAAGAAGCCAATTAAGCAAAGAGCAAGTTCAAATCTACATAAACGAGGAGAATAATAAACGAAGAAGCCTCTTACAAAAGTATATACGCCTTTGCACAGATGCTAAGGTATGTTTGGTCCTTATAATGTTACACATAAAAAAAGTCATTGATTTGCATTCAAATTACTTATAATTCCAATAATCTTGGGTTTCCAGATAGGGGTTGAGACAATGCTTCTCGAGAGCAATAACACAACAAAGGCTATTCTAGATCTAATTAGTGTCGTCAATATTACCAAACTTGTTATTGGTACTAAACGAGCACCTTCACTAAGGTAATTATCCATTATTTTGGTGGCAATGCTCTGTTTTCTAGTCTAAGAACAGGAAAAAAGTGATAATTTTTTTAACTGTGTTCTTTTATAGGCGGTTGAGAAAAGGACCGAGCAAAGGAGAGTTCGTTAAAAAGAATGCACCAGATTTTTGTGAGGTTTCCATTATTCATAACGGGAAACAGGTTACTATTGATCAACGAAACGTGGCTGGTGTTACTCCTACAAATGCACCAACAACCAGTCAAAATGGGTTAAAAGTTAGTACCTTACAACCAGAAAGGAAATTTTTTGAATGTGCATGTTTTTCAAGAAATTTTGATTGATTTTTTAACAGTGAATGTGCACCATGTACAGGAAGAACATAAGTGCTCATGTGTTCTGAAGTTTTTTCATGGCATGATGTATTTGAGATAGAGTTTTCATTTTTATTCTTTATACTTGTAGCGATATGTTACGGGGCATAGCAATGGGTATGGGAAGGACCGAGGGACTAGAATTTGGTCTTATTGTACTTGATAAAAAGATTTGAAACTTGTCGAAGTAATGTAGAGATCAGAAGATTTGAATCTCATGTTAATAAATTGCTAAAATATTATTGAATGTACACCATAAGTCCATAATATACTTAGTTTCATTCTACAAGAGGTTTATAGATTGATGTCATATCTCGTGCTTTCAAGATCAAGATTCATAGCAGTCTTTGGTGGAGCTTAAAGAGTTTTGAATTTGCCGTGTTAGTAAACTATCAATATCATTGGACTTTATGCAATCGAAAAATGGCCATGAACAAGAAAAAGGCATTTTAATTCGCGAAACTACTGCGAAAGAGATCATCACTTGAACGAATATCACAATAAAGCACTATAACATTGACCAACTTTTGTTGATGGTCCATAAAGGCTTCATAATGCACAAATCAACAAGACCAAAGCTTATCGACATTAATATACACGCACAAATCTAACCAAACAATAACATATCATCAAGAAAAGTATTGCTAAAAATTAAACTAGCCAAAGGTTTGTTGTAAATGTTATACATGACGCACGCATGAACTCATCAAAAGTCAACTTGACACTTGTATAAAAAAGATAAACGGATGTGATTTTCATTATTTTAGTTATTTAGGAAAAGCGATCCTTTTTTACTCAGATGTAAGCCGTCTTACCAAGTTAACCTCGGGACCGTTTCCGGCTCTTCCCTGACCACCACCAAATATACACACCTAGTAAGGTTTGAACCATTGACCTCTTGTTTGAAAGTCAATGACTTTACCATTAGGCCATTTGGTGGTGGTTATGAGTTATGGAGAAGGTGAGATACAAACTTACCTTTACCCGAAGGTAGAGAAGTTACTTCCGGAGGACCTCCGACCTTTCTACTGGAAGTGATGATCGAACCCTCGCCTCGTATATACTTAACCAAGTTAGGATGTTCGACTACTAAGTCTTTATTCTTTAAGATCATGGGCAATTTACAAATAATAATCATTGTTATTACATCAATGTCATGTAATCTCTCCTTTACCAATGCTTGCAATTTCTCTCCTGTAACATTTCTTCGTAACTACTAACCATCTATCCACCAAAACATTTCACTCACATATACATTCATACCATTTTAAAAGAAAATAAATGGTAGAACTATTCATAAAATTCACACAAAAAATACATTCTAACGTGTAAACGGGTGATTGGTTTAATAAGATAAGGGAGAGAGAAACTGTCAGAAAATGCACCAATCATCCGCTACCACGTCAACGAGTGGATTTTTTGTGTGAATTTTGTGAGTGAGTCTAACATTGCTCTTAAAATAAATGTGAAAAGTTTGTGTAGTTGGAACAACGGGTGGTCTAACAAACGATGATGAATGAACAACTTGTGTATTTTGAATGACGATGATTGACAACATGATGTATAATGTAAGGATTCACCTACATAAAACTACAATACTTACATAATCACATTTGTTCAACACATGTATGTCATATATCCTAACACCATCATCCAAATAACAACATTTGTGATTTGTAGGTTTATGAATTGTGTTATTGATTAAATGCTTGATACAATGATGTTCGGTTACAATAAATACTATCACGAACCAGGATAAACCAAAGTATCATCTTTGTATACAGGATAAACCAAAGTATCATGAATGAAGGGAGCTCCTTTCAAGTTGAACTACACAATTTAAGTCAAGTTGTGTAATTGTGAGTCATTGAATTTGATCCAATGGCTCAAATCAAAAAATAAGTTCTTTTGATTTGAGTCATTGGATCAAATCCAATATTTCACAATCTACAACTCGACTCAAGAATGCAAGAGGATCCTCACCCATCCCGAACCACGATATACCAAAGTATCCTACTGAAAATAAACCAATGTATTCTCTACCAGAAAACATTTTTTTTTAACTTGAATTGGGAAATCATCTTATGATGGTTTAGTGGTTTATAACTTTATATGGTATGCTTTTGTTGGATATAAACATGTATAGTGATGGTTTGGTGGTTTATATGGTATAGTTTATATGCTCAGTCGAAGGAACCGGTTTTTTCAGAGGTTAAGGTTTAAAGGGAGCCCTCCGATCCTTTGACGCATAGCCAGCGGCCGGAGGCGGCGGCTGAAGAGTTTATGTTTAGGCTTAGAGATGTTTTTGGGATTGTAACCAATCTGATACCATGTAGGTTTATGAATTGTGTTATTGATTGAATGATTGACACAATGATATTCGGTTACAATATATAACATACGAAATACTATTTTAGAATTGGGCTAGGGCCCAACATATAACCAACCCGATCTAAATATCGACTAACATGATTATCATCACTAATATGACTAAAGTGTGACAAGCCTCAGTACTAAATGCAAGCAACCTTGAAGTAATCACATGTCCACTTCAACATGAAAAAAGAGATTTTTACTTCCACAAGTAGGTGGAGACCAGGAGAGCCGGGTATGTGTGACGGTGGCTTCAAACTCCATGAATTAGTTAGGCAAAAGAGGGTTTTACCAAAGGGCTTGTGTCCCAACTCCCAATGGTATATCTTGTTGCGTGAGAGGCTCCTCAACCAAATGGTTGTGGTTTCAAGCCCTGCTTAGAACATGTGACATAGTATGTGGTGCGTATATTATGAGATAGTTACTTTCCATTCTAAAAAAAAGTTAGGAAAAAAAGTTGAATTGTTAAAATAATGCCATTATCCAAAAAAAAAAAAAAAAGGACCCTTTAATCTCTTCTACTTATAAAGAATGTATCTCTTTTCTTGAATCTTGAAACTTAAAATATGTAATTTGCTTAAATTATCCCTAAGTACCTCTTAAATTTGACAACTTTTAAAAAAACTTGACAACTTAAATTATGTCTTTTCTTGATTTATTATAAACTTGACAACTTTTAAAAAAACGCACACAATATTAGTTTCAAAAAACACACGTTTTATATTTTAAAATCACACGTCAAAATCACGATTTTACAAGTATAGTTATTTGTCGTTAAACACCGTCGCTTTGCACGAATATTCGTCTGATTTACAAGAAAACATGTCACCGGTATCTCCGCTGTTTATGAAAACAAGTGTTTGATACCTGCCGCTCCGTGTCTTGATGCATTTTCACACACTGTAACAAAATCTTTGGATGTAAATGGTTACATTACGACACGAAGCTAGATAGTTACATTATGAGTCTTTCTTCAAACCAAAAATAGAGACAAAGGCCTAAAGATCTATACATTGATGGAGGCCCTGTAACAAAATCTTCAAATGTTGATAACCATTAGTGAGACTGCAAACGTTGAGGGTGCAAGATGTTTCCCAACTGAAATTGTTTCTGACTCGTATCTGGAGTTATAGCAGCAATATGTGTAACCGAGGCCAAACCGCTTGATGCAGCGGGAAGCGCTAACACATAAATATTAACACAGTAGAGGGCGTAAGAATATATGTCAACGATTAAACAGGAAGATTTTAGGTGAAACAATTATCATATTGTCATAAATATTAACACTGTACATATATGTGTAAGAATATATGCGACAGCCATACATGTAAGTGAAACAATTATCATACTGTCATAGTACATAGTTAGAGTAATTTAGGTCGTGCCGATTACTGTAGATAGTGGTGCAGCATAGTGGTTTGAGGATGTTGCTAGTCATGTTTGGCCTTCTTTGTATCCGGTGCACTGGGTTCGTCTTCTATACTTGCAAACAGTTCTTTGCAGACACTTGTGGACACATGCTCCGACTTTGTTTTAGTCTTTTCTGCAGGCTCATCACTGCTAAGAGTTGATATTCATGCATCAGATGGGGTAACATAATTATTAAATCGGCATATGTAATTATAAGGCTGCTTTTCATGTTTTCTGAAAAGACAATGCGAAGGATAGTGTCTGCATTTTCTTATCAGATTAGTCTAAAAACTATATAGGCATTTGGTTAGGCTAATAAGAAAAGCTTTCGACTTTGGTATAAAACTAATTACATATCTCTATGACAATTCCAATATCTTAAAGTCACCAATTTTTTGAACCTAATTATAAAAGCTACTGGAGTGTGACGCTCATAAGAATGGCTTATGCCTTTTCCAGAAAAATGAATTATATATTGTCCATTAACCTATTAAGCAGTAGCCAAACCCTACAGGTCAGGTTGAATTGAAATCACAGATTACAAAACTGAAAGACTCACAACCATAAACCGATATAGCGCTTATTTTTCTTGAAAAGTTGTTATTACCTCACTTATGAGCTCTGAATTGATCTAGTATTTGATCGAGTGTCCATGCTGAACACGGAGTCTAGACAATCATCCACATCAAAACTTCCATAGATTGCTTCAGGTATCTGGCTAACTAACTTATCTCGTTACTTACCCACCCACGTTAATAAAAGGCCGACTTGTGATCTTTCTTTCTCGGTATTCACCACCAATTATTGTTTCAACCCTGCGAAGAAAAAATACAATTGGGACACTATCCAGACATAAGTTATACTGTGGTTAATAGGTCTTTTGGTACAAAAAAATTTGATCAAATTTTACCATATAGAGATCACATAAGTATCTTGGAACCATGTACATTTATCAAACTTGTTAATACAAATAAGCCGTAAAAACGTTTATTTATATTTTACGATCTTCTAATGTTTTGTCGATAACAAACGTAAAATCATGTTAACGAAACAAATAAAATACGTAAATGGTTTGAACTAATAGTTTCTAACATATTCACATTTTCACATAAAACACTAAAACAAGTATAAGTGATTTTATGATTTAGTAATACATATGTACAACAACTAGTGTTTACATATTTGGGTAAAATATACACATAACTAGTATGTAGTATAGGGAAGGGTTCTTTTCGAATCAAGAAAGGTCGAAATCATGCGAGCCAAAGATCAACCAATCGATTTTTTTGGATATTTAATTTTATTATTTAATTCAAAAGGGCATAATAGTAAAAGTACATTTTTATTTTCTTTTTGATTTTTTAATAAAAAACGTTTTTAGTTCCTAAATTTAAGGATTTTTTTTTTTTTTTTTTTTGAAAATATTTTTTTCATGATTTCAAAAGTAAGATGCATATGTGTTTTTCTCATATAAGTCGAGGTGCACATGTGTTTTTTAAGTATATGTTTTTCTTCGTAATGTAGTGTTCAATTGCTTAAACCACTTAAATTTTTGAATAGTTTTTTTCAACATTTATGTTTTTAAAAGTATAGATGCGTATGTGTTTCACTTAAGAAGATAATTGCACATATGTTTTAGCGTACAATTCTTTAATATTCAAAACTCGAAATTCAATAACATAAACATTATACATATGTCTAAAAAATGCAAGTACAATATATCGATTATACATGTGTGCACTAATAATAATTAACGCATAAGAGAATCTCGTGATCTTTGTGTGCACATGTAATTTCAGTGTCTGCACATGTATTTTCTTCGACATGTATCTTTGTGTGCACATGTAATTTCCGTGTCGCACATGTATTTTCTTCGCAATAAGAGAATCTCGTGATCTTTGTGTGCACAAGTTTGCTTGACTTTTTCGCAATATATAAGAAAGACATAAGATACAATTCTTACTTTTATTGTTTGCTTAATTTTTCCGCAAGTCTTACCTTTTACGCAATATTCGACAAGTTTGCTTAATTTATCTTGTGTGCACATGTATTTTCGGTGTGCACGGTATTTTGTAGTAGTCACCGTTAAACATAAGAATTAACAAAACACATAAGAATAATCATTTTCCTACATCAAATGATGCAAATGAATTTAATCATAACAATTAGTGTCACATATATGCATAATCTAGCAAAACACATATGGACACCTACTAATAAGCTATTCTTGGTAAATAAACTAGCGTAACATATATGCACAATTACTAAAGCTATTCTTTTTAAATACCGACTATCATATAACCCAAAAACACATATATATACTACATTGAGGTTAAACTTGAGGAAAATGTACAAAACACGATGCACTTTGAATACACGTAAACCGCATAATAATCGTAAAAACACATTCATTTTCAATAAATTTAAACTCCAAAACTATAAAAACATATATGCACTTTAACTGTTATATCAAACTACATAAATATCCTTCTAAGAAAAGTAACCGAGTAACACATTCATTTACAAGATCTAATACTAGATTAGACATGTGACCAACTCAAACCACAACGTAATGTTTTCTTTTAGATAATTGATAAGCAAACAAAGAAAATATTAAATAAAATAATCATTATGATTGGGTCGCTATGACAACACAAAAGCAACCCAAACACACTTGTTGGTGCAGATTTTAGCAAACCAACGCACCTTTGGTGCGATTTTCAAGAACCAAACGCACCTTTTGGTGCAGATTTCGAACAAAACGCACCTTTTTGGTGCATTTTCAACAACCAAACGCACCTTTTGGTGCAGATTTTCAAGAACCAAACGCACCTTTTGGTGCGATTTTCAACAACCAAACGCACCTCTATAAGGGTTGAAAATGCACCTTTAGGGTCAGAATGAGCAGGTCCAGACGCATTCATTTAGGGGTGAATACAAAGCCTTTAACCCAAATCAATCACTTTTTCATATGTTTGAAACCCGATCAACTTTTAACACCAACCAATTCAATTTCCACTCACTTAAGATCGATTTTTATTTCTTAACCTACTATTTATATTTTAAATCATATCATATTAGATTAAATTTGAATCCGAAACCAAAACACAAAATTAAAACCCATTTTCAAAAGAAAAGTTAGATGATTGAAACAAGAATTAAAAGAGATCAAAACATAGATAACAAATAAAATTCAAAACCATTTAATTCAGATCGGAAGTAAAAAAAATCGATCGGAAGTCAAAAAAAATAGCGATCTAGAACCTCAAAAAAAACGAACCTTAAATCGTGATACGTTTGATACAACGATTGTTGATGTAGACGCTAGAACAAGACCATGGAGACGGGATAGAAAGGGTGGCGGCGCTTTTTTTTGCAGGAGAGTGGTTAGATCTAGAGGAAAGGGATAGAAACGTATGAATGTGGGATGAGTGGTTAATGATAGATAATTATGGTATGAGATGCTATTTTATGGAGAATGAAAATACCTAATTTGCCATTGATTTAAATTTTCTTTCAAATTAAGTTATAGATATTTTCAATATTGCCACCTTGCATTGACATGGTATACATCATGCATTATTAGGAGTACAATGGTGGTTCTCGCAGTTCTCGACCTTTTCTTGGTTCTGAAAATAACCCTACACATGTAGTATATTGGGTATTATAAACGGGTAGAAACTTAAGTATCACAACCCATTGGGCAAATACATTGAATGTAGTTGGGTACAACTCAAAGTCCATAACCCATGGATCTTGACCCATAACCCATTGCATTACATCATGCTTATATCATACATGGATAATATCCATAAGACCCATGGATCAACCCATACCCAAGTGACTAAGTGCATTGCACTCAAAGATACATTGTATCTAGCCAAAGATCTATGGTTCAACCCATGACCCATAACCAAAATACCCATGGGCAAAGAGGAGCGTTCCACGGATCCCTTGTGGAAGGGATTCGTGGGATCCGGGGAAACAGTAGGATTTTTCCTCTATAAATAGTGAGCCATTTCTTCATTATATCTCACCCCTTTCCAATACACTTTCTCCCCTGAGTTAAATCTCACTAACCTTAGATCCAAGAGATCTATGTTTGTAGTTTTGTTTTTGTGTGATCTTCTAGGTTCCTCTTAAAGGCAAGATCACCACCTTTGAAGTCGAGCAAGCTCAAGTCCATGAGTTGCCATGCTTCCTCATCATCAAGGCTATTGAAGTCCTCTTGTTGATGATCTCTTTCTTTCTTCAAAGAAGTGTAGTGTTGAAGACATTAATGAAAGATGTCTCAAGTGTCAAGACGAAGATATTAGTGAAGGGTATCTATCGTCTATAGGATAATCACTTGTGGTAGGTGCTTAGAAGTCAAGACAAGAAACATTAGTGAAAGGTGCTTAGAAGTCAAGACTTGAAGCATTAGTGAAAGGTGCTTAGAAGTGAAGACACAAGACATTAGTGAAAGGTGTCTTGTAGATATATTCAAAGGCATTAGTGAAAGGTGCCTTAGATGTACATTCGATATGGTGTGTTTCGATGTACTAGATAGACTAGCATTAGATCCAAGGATATTGATGTCCTTGATGATGTTGTAAAGGAGTAGATCTCCTTTGGGATTAGTCGTTGGTGTAGTGTGGTAGTAGTTCCTCCATTGCAATGGAACTAGGTGCTTAGCCTAGTACCCAATAAAGGGTAGGCGACGCCAGAAGGTGTAGTTCACCTTGGTGTGAAAGAACTAGGTACTTAGCCTAGTACCTTATAAAGGGTAGGCGACGTTGTGTAGGTTTGGTTCACCTTGAGTGAAAGAACCCGTGGTTAGCCTAGCACCGAAAAAGGGTAGCGACGCAGAAGGCTTCTCCGCCATAAGGAGATTGGTGTAGTGTTTACAAACCTCGAGTAGGTGACTCGGGAGTGGAGTAGGCAAGGAAGGTGTCCTTGTAGCCAAACCACTATAAATACTCTCGTTGTGGTTTTGTGCTTCTTACTCTTATCTTTTCATTACATATCTTTATATGCTTGTCTATCAACATCCAACACACACAACCAAATAGATTGACATAAGTCGATCTAAATAGTTTAAAAGTAAGTTTTAATTGGTAAAACTATTCAACCCCCCCCCCTTCTAGTTTTCCTCAATTGGCATCAGAGCTTCGTTACCAAGTTTTTTGAAGTATATTGTACTTTAAAAACTTGATACGATCCATGGTTAATTGAAAACTACAAAGAAAGTTTTTTTTTAACAAACACCATGTCTTTTAAAACTTTATGTTTGGATGTTGATTTGATAACAACATTTTTCTTATTTATTTTCATTTAATTGCACTAATCTTCTTTGTCATGTTGATTAGTCAAAGCTTATACCCACCAAGCTTTAGGAGTCGCTTGGTAACAAGAATACCTTCCTTAAGAAGGTATCTTAAACGCAAAGAAGCGGGAATAGTCTAAGTGACATTTGTTGTGTGATTTGTAAAGACATTCCTAAGTTCGCTAGAGGTATGTTTTTCTTTTTACTTTGCTTGATAATTAAGTATACCTTTTTAGGTATTTATATGATTATCTTTTGTGCAATTACATGTTTTACATGAAGCTTCATTAGGAAGTCTTTTTTTTTGCATACGTGTTTTATTTCTCGCATAAAGTTGTGGTATATAAAACTTATGTTTTGTTTCTTTTAATCCAATAAAACAAAACACGAATTTCAAAAATTCCTCATTCCCTGTAAAAACTCCCACCGTCGACCATCTCATCAAACCCTCACTTTTTCAAATCTTCCAATTTCAAAATTTCTCTCTTCAAAAACTTCATCTTCCTCCTCATTTCATCTCAACCGAAACCAAGAAGATCCGCTATCAACATGGTTTACATCGCACTCGTGCTCATCGCCTAACACTCATCGCACTTATGTTCCCTATGATGAAGTTCACATACGAGACATTTACTTTGTGTTGTTAATCTATATTGGGGTTATATACCCAATCCTTTGTATCATCCTTAGTATTGAAATGCAATATTATTAATCTAGTTTATCTAGGTTACTATTATGTGTTTATCATTTCTTTTGATTTATATGTTTTATATTTTTCGTGATACATTAGAGGTCATGTATGCATGCTAAAAGAAAATGTAGGATAAAACATGCTTCGTGGTATAAAACCAGAAACCTATGCTTTTATCAAATCTATTTCTATTACTACGATCCACGGATCCCGGAAGATATACTATCCGGATCCCTTTGTAAAGGAACCGTGGATCCAGACATCGAAAAACATTTTTCATGCAAGATTAAAAACCACTATCTTTCTAAAAGTAATAATCCACTAGAAAATCAAAACCTTAAGTAGTTGGAGTGTTAAAAACCATTGTTAATAAATATCTAGTAAAAACGTTAGATAATCATAGGTTGACCACAAACACCTCTTTTTATTAACTTATCATTTCTATAGGTTCAACCATGACGCATGAATATGAGTTTGATTTTTTACTCACAAGCGTCTACACTCCAAACATCTCTCTTGAACCCAACACACCTGGCAATCATGTCCGTGGGTTCAACAATCTCGAAACCCGCTACTTCCATGAAGGACGATGTTGTGAGACACTTCTACAATTCAAGAAGGTATCAATACCTCCTTCCAAGCCATAGGACTAGAATGTCTTCTTGAAATCAACGGAAGATATGTCCAAGGTTCATAATGGAATTCTTCCGTCAAGTCGAACTCGTTCGTAACGAGGATCGCTCTCTATCTCTTTGGTTTTGTATCAAAAACCAAAAGTTTACTCTAACCCTTGGGCATTTTGATCACATCCTCCGGATTCCAAATCATGGACAATGTGCCTTCACCGAAGATTGGTCTCTTGATTCTCTCTTCAACTTTCGTGAAGAAAATAGTCCATGTTGTTCACACATACCCTCTCCGGAAGATTTAAATCGCATAATATGCAAACCTCGACCATATTACTCCGATCCAAACATTATTTTTACAAGGGATATCCGAGAAGAGCACAAGCCTCTTGCACTCATCCTACGTGAAAATGTTTGGAGTCTTGGGGGAAATCGAGAAATTCTTCCCGCTTGTTGTGCTCACATGTTGTAATGTTTGCTAACACAACAACCATACAATCTCGCCTATTTCTTTGCAAGGCGAATTGTAAATCTTCAAAGCTCCAAGAACAAACTCATCCCTTATGGAATGTTCTTGACGCGTCTCTACCATAATGTTATGCACTTCATCCTCAATTTAAAAGTCCGTTTATGCGTGCTTGTGAACAAGATGATGGAACCGCTAAACATATCTCTCATGAAGACTTTCTTCATTCTTGACTCCACCAACACTCATCAATCACATAATGATCCTCCTAGCAAAAACACTCAAGAAACATAGTAGTATTCCAAAATAGGATCAATTCTCAGATTCGGTGCTTTATCAATGTAATCCAATTTCTTTCATGAAATAAAACATCTTACATTGATATCTTAGTATTAGAACTCCTTTAGACTAACCTTGAGATATAATGCATTGTTAAGATCATTGCATACCTTTAGTAAAGGTTCTCGAGCGATGGACTGATCCCAAAGTTTGTGTTAGGCGGATCCTTCACTTAGGGAACCGTGGGATCCGCAAATGTAAAATTCAATTGCAAGCATTATATTTCAAAGATATCCTTAGAACACCTCACACTAATCTAAACATAGTATCTTAAGGCAAATTAAGTCCTTATCAAGATAGGTTGATCTTTCCTACTCACACACCTAGATCACACTCTAAAACGCTTGTAGATCTACCGTTTCATTTTAATCCATTACTCTTTCGCTCTCAAACTCACACTTCATTTTTTACTTGATCCCTCACATCTAGTCTTAGAAATCTTTCGATTATGACAAAATTGATCATAAATCATCCTCACCTCAAAATTTATCAAAGTTGATCAAAATCTAGTTTTTCCATCTCAAAACCTTTAGGATATTTTCCAAAACACAACCCTAAGCCACAACCTGATCTCTAGGATCATTTAGCTTCAATTGATACTCTCATCTTTAGTGTCATCCTTGCTCATTCATTGGTACTCATGAAAGTTCCAAATCCTTCCATAAATAACAATCATTAGCTACATCATTCATTACCTTCAAGTACTCAAGCACCCCTTCATTTAAAACACTTAGGAAGACTGAAACACTCAAGATGTTATAGGTCTTAGATCTTAGAAACATCATTTCCACTATTTCATAATTCTTTGGCCGGATCCCTAGGATTAGCTTTAGACGGATCCCTCCGAGGAGGAACCGTGGGATCCGGATGATGCTTTAGGTCAAATCTTGCTAAAACAATCACTTCAACTCATCTTCCTAACTCAAACACTCCATCTCATCTTAAATGAGTTCCTAGATCGATGTAAACTCAAGTTGACTCTTGTGCATGTTAATCATCACATTCCAATGAATCCTAGTGGCTTAAGGCTTGAATGTACTTGCCAATTCTCTTGATTTATAAACCATCTTGTTAGGACCTCCATAGTCATCACTCTCATCCTAACTTTCAGCTCTTGCAACCTCTTGAAATCATCTCATCATGAGGAAAACCCCAAGTAGTAACTTATCCACCAAAGAACCACCCATGAAAAAGGCCCGTGTTGTACACGAAATCTCTTCAACCGAATCATCTCCGGTCAAGCCAACAAATGATAGAATCCTTCATCATCCAATCAAACCAATTCCTAAAAGGATAGTACCCACAAAACTACCTATGCCAAACACCACCATACCTCCTAGGCCAAACAATATCATCTCCACTAAACCATCACCATTGATTCCTAGAGCTATCTCATTTACATCCCCTATCATCACCACACCTCTACAACTTAGAGGACTTGCCTCTGGGCCGTCTCATCCACTTCCGCCGACAACATTCTCCTCATTAGAGGAATAATGGTTCAAAATCAAGGTGTTAAGTCAACACTTGCTCCCGCTTCCTTTTCGCCGTTTCCATCATATAATTCCATTTGGATTATGAGAATTCATCAAAGTCAACCACCCAACCATATGGATGTTGACACTTCTCTACCACCACCATCATTCTTGGTCGAGTCATTCTCAAATGCACCTCCACCAATCCTCCATCGCTTGAAGCTCCATTAAGCCGCTTCACTTGATCCTTCGAATCAAGCCATTTCATTTCATCCACCACCACTACCTAGCCATGACAAAGATTGCTATCATTGTCAACATGTTGAGAGTTTGATACATGAAATACGAGAAGACCAACGTTTCATGTTCTATCATCTCCTCGAACGCTTCGACGAGATCAAACCTAAACAAAACTTGAGCTAGAAGATTTTAGTGGTGTCCTAGCATCAAGCGTTAGTTGGTCTAGAAATTCCTAGTCATGTATTTTCTTATTTTCTTAGTTTTTAGAGTCATGTATATCATAACTCTAGTTTTATTAAATGGATATTACATGCTACTTGTTATTTTGTCGAGCATATGTATTCATATCTCATTTATGTGATAACATTACTTGTTATATCACCTTTCCGATTTTAGTCATCGGCCGACGGATCCCTAAGATTGCTTGAGCGGATCCCTACTAGAGGGAACCGTGGGATCCGTGAAACAGAAACGTTTTTCCTACTATATTGAACCACATTTGCGTGAAATTGTGAATTATACTTGTTTTCTAACCCTTGTTTTGCGCTTATTCAATTAACACATGAAGAATTTGACACCCTAAAGCTGGGGGAGCTTGGTGTCAAAATAATACGTTGCAAAATTACTTGCAATCTTAGATTTATATTTCATGACTTCCGTTGCAAAATTGCAATCATCTAGGGGAGCACACCATTCACATAGACGTAATCTTTGCAAAAGTTAGTTGCAAATGAACTAGATTAGAATTAGTTTCTTGACGCCTTACTTAGGGATGGACTCGTCGAGGGAAGTAACGACGAGATCCTTTCCTGTTACTTGCTCTCTACTTCTTTTACTCTTATTTCTTTCACATATTTAAAAAAAAATAAAGTAAAAACGATGTGTTGCTTTTCTTCAAACACTTTTTGTTTCGACAAAAAGGGGGAGAAGAAAGTAAAAACTACAAATTCAAACGCTTATGAATTTTAGCTTTTCCTTAAAATAATTTTATGTTTTGTCATCAACAAAAGGGAGATTGTTAATACAAATAAGTCGTAAAAACGCTTATTTATATTTTACGATCTTCTAATGTTTTGTCGATAACAAACGAAAATCATGTTAACGAAACAAATAAAATACGAAATGGTTTGAACTAATAGTTTCTAACATATTCACATTTTCACATAAAACACTAAAACAAGTATAAGTGATTTTATGATTTAGTAATACATATGTACAACAACTAGTGTTTACATATTTTGGTAAAATATACACATAACTAGTATGTAGTATATTGGGTATTATAAATGGGTAGAAACTTAAGTATCACAACCCATTTGGCAAATACATTGAATGTAGTCAGTACAACTCAAATCCCATAACCCATGGATTTTGACCCATAACCCATTGCATGACATTATGCTTATATCATACATGGATAATATCCATAAGACCCATGGATCAACCCATACCCAAGTGACTAAGTGCATTGCACTCAAAGATACATTGTATCTAGCCAAAGATCCATGGTTCAACCCACGACCCATGACCCATAACCAAAATACCCATGGGCAAAGAGGAGTTCCACGGATCCCTAGCTTAACGCTAGACGGATCCTCGTGAAGGATCCGTGGGATCCGGGAAACAGAGGATTTTTCCTCTATAAATAGTGAGCCATTTCTTCATTATATCTCACCCTTTCCAATACACTTTCTCCCCGAGTTAAATCTCACTAACCTTAGATCCAAGAGATCTATGTTTGTAGTTTTGTTTTGTGTGATCTTCTAGGTTCCTCTTAAAGGCAAGATCACCACCTTTGAAGTCGAGCAAGCTCGAGTCCATGAGTTGCCATGCTTCCTCATCATCAAGGCTATTGAAGTCCTCTTGTTGATGATCTCTTTCTTTCTTCAAAGAAGTGTAGTGTTGAAGACATTAGTGAAAGATGTCTCAGTGTCAAGGCGAAGATATTAGTGAAGGGTATCTATCGCCTATAGGATAAGCACTTGTGGTAGGTGCTTAGAAGTCAAGACAAGAAGCATTAGTGAAAGGTGCTTAAAGTCAAGACTTGAAGCATTAGTGAAAGGTGCTTAGAGTGAAGACACAAGACATTAGTGAAGGTGTCTTGTAGATCTAGTCAAAGGCATTAGTGAAAGGTGCCTTAGATGTACATTCGATATGGTATGTTTCGATGTACTAGATAGACTAGCATTAGATCCAAGGATATTGATGTCCTCGATGATGTTGTAAAGGAGTAGATCTCCTTTGGGATTAGTCGTTGGTGTAGTGTGGTAGTAGTTCCTCCATTGCAATGGAACTAGGTGCTTAGCCTAGTACCTAATAAAGGGTAGGCGACGTTGTGAAGGTGTAGTTCACCTTGGTGTGAAAGAACTAGGTACTTAGCCTAGTACCTTATAAAGGGTAGGCGACGTTGTGTAGGTTTGGTTCACCTTGAGTGAAAGAACCCGGTGGTTAGCCTAGCACCGAAAAAGGGTAAGCGACGCAGTGAAGGCTTCTCCGCCATAAGGAGATTGGTGTAGTGTTTACAAACTCTCGAATAGGTGACTCGGGGAGTGGAGTAGGGCAAGGAAGGTGTCCTTGTAGCCGAACCACTATAAATACTCGCGTTGTGGTTTTGTGCTTCTTACTCTTATCTTTTCATTACATATCTTTATATGCTTGTTTATCAACATCCAACACACACAACCAAATAGATTGACATAAGTCGATCTAAATAGTTTAAAAGTAAGTTTTAATTGGTAAAACTATTCAACCCCCCCTTCTAGTTTTCCTCAAAACTGCTATCTCAATTATCAAGTAAGAAAAAAAATTACAATACCTCTTACTCAGAACCACTATCATCTCAGAACCACTATACAACATTACGATGTAAACAGTATTTTACTGATGCAATTTTGAAGCCCTGAACACCTGTTTACACCATCCAAAACCCCTTAGATGATCATAGAAATATGGGAGCGACAAATTTATAGATTCCGGTGATGCTAGACTGCGATTTAGCCATATCCATTTGCCTAATGCTCATTCTGTTGTGAACCTTTAACGTTGATTTCCAACAAAATTGGTCACCTTGCTAGCGTTTTTTGCGCATCTCATCTTGCTTGTATCACCAACCCACAAAATCTGCAAACATAAAATGATAAATACCCATAGTAGTAAAACACGAGCAAGTTCTAAGCTAATTGTAGTCACCGAACCTATTAAAAAAATAATGCGACGATGCACCGAGATAGCGGCTTGTGTTGGTGCAACATTGTGGAAGATCCCGCTATAATCATGACGGTGTGACATCATCCTCGGTTGCATGACATCCACGCCTACAATTTAGAAAACCACACTTAACCATCACCAATGAATAAAAGTTTGGGTAAAAGAAATTTCAATAAACGACTTACACCTCGCTCGAAAACTGCTGGCATTTCTTTAACCTTTTTCGTGAAAGAAACTCCACATTCTGAAGCTTCAACTATCTCATTTGAGTAAAATGTGCCTCTAAACATGAATCTACCAACAGAGGGTAAAAAAAAATGGCTTAACGTCTAAAAGATTAGAACAACTAAAAAATATGCAATTTTGAGTTTTATAAATAAGATTAGGAAAAAAAATAAATAATAATAAGCTCAAGTAACCATTTTTTCATGAAAACAAATGGTATAATCGTCATTTTATAAATAAGTTAGAATTATCAAACTTTAATTTCTATTAAGTAAAAATAATCATTTGGTTATGTTTGAGAATTTTCTAAATTGAATTCAAGTATTGTACCCAAAACAATCCATCAAACATTAACATAAACTTCCACATAGTATGATGAAAACGTACTAACACACAAACAAACTTTCCTAATTATTGTATTAAGCTTACATAAACAAACAAACAAACCCTAAACATTAAAGGGGGTGGTTAACATAAACTTCCACATACAATGTGTGACACCCCCTTTAATGTTTAGGTGGTCAACATGATGAAAACGTACTAACACACACACAAACAAACCCTACAGGTCAGCATTCACATTTTCTGGCCATACCCTAACGGTCGATCGTTTCTTTTAAATTTCCTACCGAATGCGAGCATTCACATTTTCTAGAGTATTTGGCATATGAACATACCAGAAACATTAACGTGGTAATCAAGCAACCAATTTGGCAATATATACTCAGATAAAGGTTAAACAGTTATCTCATATTAGAACTTTGTCCGGACATTTCTCCTTATCCTTAAGCCTCAACACGCGTCCTGGCTAAAGCTGGGATAATAACATTAAGAAAGTATAGGCAGCTACTATTATAATATGCATCACAAATGGGTCGAATAAAATTTGTCTTCCATCTATAAGAAGTTTAAATATGTATACTTGCTACTCAAGGTCTGCTTTTCCAGGCTGCATATGGTATCATTCCATGGAGGCTGGTGCCGTCACAACACCTAAATAACATTTATGAGGTTTATTTACAGAGGTTCGTGTATATAAAAGGAAAACTTTATTTGAAAGCACATCATAATAAAGTAAAGGAACGTACAAAGCTCGTGTAATGTCCACACGTCATGTGAACAACTTACATATGATAACTAATTCACGACCATAGTAAATCTTCCACCACCTGAGTATTAATTCAATTTGCATATGGTCAAAGACAATATAAACCGACTATAGGAAATTTAAAGACAGTCACCAAATCATAGCATTCAAGCACGTTGCCGAAACACCCTGTAAACTGATGAATCTACAAATCAACAACATAATTGCTTCACACATACAACGTACATATTAGTCGGCAACTACTTTAACTATTAGGTATTAAAAAACTGCAAATAATACTTTGTATTTCAAACCTGAAGATTGTTTCTACGACCTCTATTTAGTTTCAAACCCTAACATCTTTTTTCTTCAATTTCTATAACCCAATCGAAACATCTCTATTTAATCAACAACTACTTCAATTTCTCCACCAGCGACTTCTTCAGTTCTTAATCGACGTTAGACCCTGTAATCTCAGTTAGTCACTAAATTCCTATAAAATCCAAAAACAAATTTAGTTACTCCTCTTCTCCATCTCCATCCTGTCACAGCAGTTGAAAAGTACGAAAGCCATTTTCTTTTGTCGGAAAACCTGAAAAAAATGGAAGATAATAAGATTTCATACTAAAAACACTACAAAGCAATTATTCTCAATTAAATGAAAATTAAACTTAATCAAAAGACCCTAACCTGCATATATTCGTTAATATGAAAGCTTGCTGGAAGAGGCTATGTTTTTGGCGTGTGTATGTGTTTATGAGGAAGACAGTGGAAGAATAATGAGGGCGGTGGGTTTGGTGTTAAACATTGAAGACACGTGGAAAAAAGAGTCAGTATTATTTGTTTTTGAAGACACGTATCTCTACAGAGAAAGTGTAATCACTAGGCCGGGCAGCAAAATGGGCTGAATATGCTGAGGCCCAATAACGGATGGAGAATAAAATACAATACTTTCGGAAAACGCCCTCCTATTATTATGTATATAAATCAGAAAAAGAGCAATGTTATAAGTTGGGCCATAAACTATAATGAGACCATGTAAACAACATAACCAATCTCATTAAATAAAAGCCCACAAGATATCCAGCCCATTAACTCACACACACTATATTTCACACACTCAGCCGCTATAAAACCAACTTAGGGTTTCATTTTTCCTTAGTCTGTAACTTCCTAGGGTTTCAGCCGCCGTTCTTCACCACAAAAGCTTCTTCACAGGTACCTTTCAATCTCTTGTAACAGATCTAATGTATACACTATCTGCTGTTCCATTATCACTGATATCACAACCTTATAATATTTATCGTTGAGAGAATAAGCTGTTTTGTTACATTTTGTGTTAAATTTATTAACTGTGTGTTCTTTATGTTATTATTTAGTTGAAACTAGAGATTGTTCTTATGATTTTATCTCATTTTATGTTATATATTCATATCTTTGGCTAATTGTTTTTATCTCATTTAGTGGATTTAGTTATGGGTATTGGCTGGGATTGTATTTTGTATGCTGAAAATTATTTTTAAAATGAGTGTTATGTAGATTTTAGTAAGTATGTTTTATGTTCGTTATTAAACGGTTTGTTTTATCATTGAAAAATTTGTTGTTTGAGAGAGAATAAATTTCTATATATTGTTTCATTGTTGCAATGGATGTGGATATTTAGAAATTAGTTTGGAGAAATATCAGTTCTGTTATATATTAAGAGAATTGTTTTATAGAAATGTTCACACTGTAGTTTTAGCATGTTTTACATAGTAAGATGATAAATAAACAGACAATTGTTTTTTGTTATTATGTCTTATTTAATTTTGTATAGAATCTGTAGAAAACTGTTATAATTGAATGATGTTTTTTGCGAAAAAATTGTTTGGTTTATTTGCCGAAAACCATTTTTGTTCAAGTTTACATTTTTGGTATGTTAAAAACAGTTAAGTTGTCTTTTGTACAGTGTTTTATAATGTGAAATTTTAGGTTGTGGTTGGTGGTATTCTGTATCTTCTAAACTAGGCGACTAAGTATAGTGAATAGTTGAAGAAAAAGTACTTGGTATTGGTGATTTTGTGCAACTTATTTGCTTTATATGTGTATAATTTGATAGCAATAGTTTGATTTGTTGACATTTCTGTAATTTTAGAAGATTGTAATGTTGATGCACAAGTGGTGAATACAAAATCAAGCTTGTTATCATTCTAGTTGAATTTGTATTTGTGCAAGTTGCTTTCACTGCTGTATTAATGATTTGCTTATCTTTTTTTAACTCATTTGTTATTGTAGGCAAAAATGACTACCAGATTGAGGAAGAACAGGAAGAAGAGAGGTCACGTCAGTGCTGGTCATGGTCGTATCGGAAAGCACCGAAAGCATCCTGGAGGTCGTGGTAATGCTGGAGGTATGCACCACCACAGGATCTTGTTCGACAAGTACCATCCTGGTTACTTCGGTAAGGTCGGTATGAGGTACTTCCACAGGCTTAGGAACAAGTTCCATTGCCCAATTGTGAACGTTGACAAGCTTTGGTCTATGGTCCCACAAGACGCCAAGGAGAAGTCATCTGCTGACAAGGTTCCAGTTGTTGATGTGACTCAGTTTGGTTACTTCAAGGTGTTGGGTAAAGGTGCTGTGCCTTTGACTCACCCCATGGTTGTGAAGGCTAAGTTGATCTCCAAGACCGCCGAGAAGAAGATTAAGGAAGCTGGTGGTGCTGTTGTGCTTACTGCTTAGGTTTCTTTTTTGATTTATGTTGCGAATTATGGTTATTATTACTGTTAGTTTTATTCTCAGAGTACTTTGTTTGGTTAAGTTTGAACCTGCATTTGAATCAAATTTTGTTACAAAATGCTACAATATGGCTATGATGCTATTTATGGTTTTTATCTGCGACTAAATTATGCTGTGCCTATGATATTCTAGATGGCTATATTAATTTTTGCTGGAACATCTTTAGAGCATTTGTTTGCAATCATTGATCCAAAACCCGCATTTAACAAATATGTACAATAGCTTTATCTTGGAACCTATATCTACATGAAGTTAAAAACCTTCATTTTTCACTGGACATAAATTCCTACTATACATAACACTATAGAGTACCATTAGAGATAAATAGATGATCAGTTATGGCTACATTTGAGTTCTAATATGATCAAGATACCTCGATCAATCCCGCTCCACGACTGTAACAAATCAGGTGCTAGGTTGATTAAGGGTTATTGATGTCACATAAGGGATTGATATCTTTGGGTGAAAAGCTTAAGTGTAGGCAGCTTACAGACTTATTGGTAGAAGGGTGACTTGGGTTGGGAGATAGATTTCTAAGATTAGCATGAAGTTCAACAACTATTGTATCACAGACCCTTCCTAAATCTGTCACAGTATAAGATATTGGGAGTTAAGAATACCTGTTTTCGTGAAATCTCAATCATTGCAACACCACATGACTTGACTTTCTCTTACAATGGTGGTTGTGTGAAGTTACAATCACTCGCCCTCCTCTCATTAAGAGTTAACCACTTAGGCAACACTATAACCCAAGCTCCCTGTGAAGATGACCTCCTGCTAAGATAGTATCTCACTCAGAATCTTAACTTAGCTGTGCTCCCCTCGTGTATACCTAGACTCGACTGCTATTGCTTAGAAGATTGTGATTACTGCATGTTGGATCACAACATTCAACCTTCTAACAGGTCACTGTTTTCTTCCAATTTCAGCACCTATTGTCCTCCACCCCTGCAGACCTTTTATGGTGTGGATTGATGACTTTGTTACTTCCTGAGCCTTAAACGACTCAGATATTTACAGCAATCATCTATCCGTTTCATGCTTGATCTTAGCATAACATTAATGCTAAATATTCCAATTATATTTCCAAACTTTCCACATATATATTCAAGCAGGATGCTAAAACACAAATATAGAGATACTTGAAATTCCAACAAATATTTAGGCTCATCACTATATTGGAACAGAGATTGTGACAAGTTGCTTATGCTTACTCATACTTGATGCTTGATACGATTTTCAAGGATATACGCTTGGCTTAAGCAAGCTTGAGACAGTGCTCTTATCTTCCAGCCGAATCCTTGTGCTCTCAAATGTGACTTGTTAGACGTTTACAGTTTCTTTTTTTCTTCTTTGAACTCGAGTTTACTTATTTATCAAAACCGTCGTAAAAAAAAAAAGTAAAGAACGCCCAACGCCTGCCTTCCACTATGCATGGTGACCAACACCGCTTCCTGTATGGGGGAGGTTGAGATGCAGACACCAAAGTAACGCCCAACGCCGCCTCGATGGGTTTACTTCCGGTGTATTAGATGTAGACACCTTACTACCCTACCTAAAAGAAAGGACTCGGCCTTTTATGAGAGTGAGATCGAACCTGTTTCCAACCGATCCAACCCTACTTGTTTTATCAAAACTGTTGTTTCCACTATATTTGAAAGCTTGAATAGCTTTATAAGTTCAATTGTTTCATTTTTTTTTCTTCTTTTTTCTTCTTTGAACTCAAATGTTTGTAACATATGTTGAGCAGAACAAGCTTAACTAGGCTATAGTTGTGCCCATGATCTTGACATAAGCCGAGACTTGATTTGATAGCTTGATGCAGCCTTCGGCTGGGCACAAGTTAGATTCAAGGTGTTAGATAGATCAAATACTATTATTAGAAACCATTATCATTAGTTTATCGCTACTTCTAACACCAACTATACAAATTTGTAGGGGCGTATGTACTTTTACTTACCTAATCATGAGCCGGTTTGTATTATTTGATCTTCTACATGTCCATAAGAGGGGAGGGAGTGGACTCGGGTAGGGGTTCGGTGCCGATCGGTTTGATCGGTAACACCGCCCCGCCCTAGTCGGGTAGCGCAATTCGGGTAGTGGAGCGGGTTGGGAAGCCGATCGGGGTGAGGAGGCTTTTTTTTTTTTTTTTTTTTTTTTTTTTTTTTATCGTTTTGTCTTGTGACTTAGATCCCTTTTCAATTAATATCTAGTCTAATTGACATAAGGGTCTTGGCCCAATTTTGTATCATTTTTCTTCAACTTTGTTAAAGCAGAAATAGAAGAAGTTTTCTTTTTTTTTTTAAAATAATAATAAAAATAAATTGTCTAAATGGGTGGGCTGCCAATGGCATAACTAAAAAAGAAGACATGGGCTAAAACACAAGAGAATGATAACGAATCCAAATATAGTTTAGAGACTAGAGAGAGGTCTCAATTTCTAATCACCTCTTTGGTTATTGCTCTGTTGATTAACTCCCATTGGTTAACATCACAATCACCAAAAGACGGGCATGCGAACTTGAGGAAGCATTTGTCATCTACTACTTTTAGTGTATGATCTAGGGGTGTTCACGAATTGGGTAATATCCACGGAATCGAAAACCGAAATCAAATCGAACCGAAAACAATTGAACCGAATTTGTAACCGAACCGAATTGGTCAAAACCGAACCGGACCGAACTAAATATTTGGTTATTGGGTTGGATATGGTTTTGGCAATGAAAACCGAAACCGAATTCATATAAAATATATATTTTTCTATGTATATATATGAAAAAATCACTAAAATTCTTTTTAGTATAAATATAACATGATTTAAGCTTGAAAAATATTTTATGCTAAAATATATATTATTAAATAAAAAATAATTAAAATTATGTAATTCGGGTTATTCGGTTCGGTTTTTGGTTATAGGGTTCGGTTTTGATTATTCGGTTCGGTTTTCGGTTCGGTTGAATCAAATTTAATTTCGGTTCGGTTCGGTTTTCGTTATACCCGTAAAAAATTAACCGAACTAACCGAACCGAATAAACCGAATAACCCCGATAACCGAACCGACGAACACCCCTAGTATGGTCGCCAATAGGCCCAATATAGCGCCTTGCTATATTAGCAAGAGTTTTTAATCCTTTTTGTAGTTCTCACAGTTAAAGCGTCGGAAAGTTTTTAAAAAATGTAGTTTATGTTTATTTCTAGTCTTCTATTGTACTCTTTGACTTCTAGCGCTTTACTAGTAATTTTTTATATATATATATATTTATTTCTGCCGTTCAAAAAATAAAATAAAATAAGCCCAATATAGTTAAAAGCTATTGATGTGTCCTTGAACGTTGTGGTTGTATGTATATTCATACATTTTATACTATATATTATCCTTTAACATGTTTCATGACTTTACCAAAGTTAGAGAGTCAAGATTGCTAAGACATATAAGAGCACCCGGTGTCCAGTTTGTCGTCCACCTCAGCGCCTCGCCGAGCCTCGTTTTGACACCGGCGTAGCTCGCCGTCCGTGGTCGTGGGAAGCAACGCCGTCTGCACGGCGGAGAAGAATTGTACCTTCTTTTTTTTTCTTTTTTTTTTTTTTAGATAGTGAAATTTAAAGTTTTTTAATAAGGTGATATTTAAAGGTGAAGTGTTTTAGAAGATAGTGATATTGAAAGGTTCGTAGAGAAAAATGCAAACATAAACGCATAACGATGAAACCTTTATAATCGAAACTTGAAAATTAACTAAAAACTTGAAATACATAATGTTTTAAACATAAAAACTACGTAATCTCCCTAAAACAACATAAAAACATGAAATACATAATAAAACTACTAAAACTTAAAAACGAAGTCATCCGAGTCCCAACCATCGAATCTGTCATGGAGAATAAACTCCCATTCATGTATCGACTCTCCATTATGTCGAAATAGTTGTCTTGAGGTACCGAGCCTCCGTGCTTCTTCTCACGGCGACGAAATTTCTTCACGCTCTTCTTCCATAATCTCCTAACGCTTTCTTCATCTTGTTCCACTGTTTGAGGAAGCCTCACTTAACTCATTGGGGTGATTTTGAAAATCCACCCGGACCGCTCACGTGGAGTTGGAACAATTGGGAGGTATGTGATGTTTTCAAACCCCACCGAAAGACATTTTCGGTGGTGTTGAGTAAACTTCAAACTCGCGAGTTGGAAAGTCGGTTTCCAAGTGATTTGGGGTTGGAAAGTCGGTTTTCCTGAACTTTTCTGGGAATTGCCGAGAAAAGTCTTTCATGAGACATTTTTTTTGTGTGAATTGTGTTATTTGTGTGTGAATCATGACCTGTAGGATACTATATATAAAAACTAAACCGTTTGAATTTGAATTTGAATTAGCCCGCTCAACAGTACACGGTTTTTGAAATTTGAATTTAAAATTTGAATTTGAATTACCCCGCTCAACAGTACACGGTTTTTGAATTTGAATTTAAAATTTGAATTTGAATTTTGAATCTGAATTTTATAATTTGAATTTGAAAACCACCCTTATAAATAACATCTTATAACCACCATTTTTTCACATCTACATCAATTCAAAAAAAACACACAAATGTCTCAAACTCTGAAGTGGAACAAGTTTGAAGAAATTTTGCTTGCAAGTTTGGATAGAAATTTCGAAGCTATGGATATGCAAAATAACCGCTTCGAAAATATTTTTGGAACGACGTTATGCATATGTTCAATAATCGACAACCGATGACCATCGTACAAAAAATTCAATCACGGGTAAATGGACGAGGATTAACGCCGATTGCAAAAGTTCAACATAATTTACAAACAGCAGCAAATCGTCAAGTGCTCAAAATGACCACACTCATCTCGAAAATGCGAAACTAAGCTTCCAAAGAACAATTTGGTGGAAAAGAGTTCAAGTATGTTCACGTTTGGGAGATTTTGAAAAATTGCCCGGTGGGATGTCAAGATTAAACCAAAGAGTATGTGTTGTATTTTTTTTACTCGTGTTGTTTTTTTTTCGATCGTTTTGTTTTTTATTATTGTGTTATGTATTGTATTTTAATTTGAATGAAATGAATTTATTTAGTTTATTTGAAATGAAAATTGAATAAAAAAATAAGACTAAAATACACCGCTGGTCCCTAAACTTGTCTCTTGAGGATCGCGATGGGATCGAACCTCGCCTCTTTTCATCGCCACGGTCCAAACAGTGGCCATTAAATGCCGATTCGTCCTCGACCGTAATGGGACACCAAACCGATTTCCTTCGAGGGTATTATAGACCATTCACTTTTTGACCCAACCTTCAACCCATGGACCAATTGTGAGTATGGCTATTAGCCGCTTTCTTCCCGACACGCTTTAATTTCGCAGAACAAATACACCCACCCCAACAAACAACTTTGCCAATCACATAAAACCACATTATCCGAAACGATAAATCAAATCAAAATCAAGAATATAAATCCTCATTTCCGAACTCAAAGACCAACCCAACTTCCAACAAAACCATGTCGATCGATCGCTTTACCAACATGCCGATGAAGTGATCACTAACATTTTGAATCGGTTGCCTTTGTTAGAAGCGGTGAGAACCTCTAGTTTAGCGAGAAACCGAGGTCTAAGTGGACTTTGCTCACCGATGTCACACTTGATGAGGATTTCTTTATTATTTAACATACGAGTTCGATGGTAGGCTTGTTACTAGATTCTTAAATCGCATGGGTCCAATAAGAAAGTTTGTCTTTCTTTGTAGAGTCAAGATCAATTATTGGAATAGACAACTTTCATTATGAATGATTCATGAGCGGCTCTTGTTTTGGTCGACAATGGAGTCGAGGAGTCGATTATTACAAACCGGTATGGTGACCCAGCTACGCTCCCAACCCAACTTTACTCTCGCAGTGAGTTGAAACATCCGGTACTTCATGTTTGTGCTATGGCTACTTTGGAATATTTTCATGGCTATCCAAATCATCGAGCCTAGAATTGATTCATGTCAATTTTCTAAGCGGTACAATTTGGGACTTTATTGTTGGTTGTCCTCACTGAGTCTCTTAAAATGAATCGTCCTATTACTAACGAGATGAGACTATGGGATATTGCAAAACTTGGGAATTTGAAGAAGTTACATTTGTCATTAGGTCGTTATAATGTTGTGACCACAATCACAACATCCGATATCTTTCACTTGACAAGACTTCAAAATCTTGAGACCCTTACATTGGATTTTGGTGATTGCACAAGAAGAACAATTTCGCTTTTACAACTTATAATGTTATAGAGATGTGTAACAAGAATGAAATTTAATCAGAAACTTCTTGTAGTTGATACATGAAGCTAATCCTAGGATGAAGGTTCCCTTTGTTTCCTCGATTAACCTTAAGTGTCCGATGTCGATTTTGGGAATAGTGTTATGGTAGCGTTCACCATTGTAATGATTCGGTCATCTCCGAATTTGAAAATGCCGGATACCGTAGTAAGTGTAATGTCAGAATGAATATGTATCAAATAAAACATTCCTAAATTTCCATGTTTGTGTATCTCAACACTATTTGATTTTTCAGTCGCAAACACGCTTAGTGATCTACCTTTGCCCAATTTTTCCATCACAGATAGAAACACATTCGACCACGGGCGCTTCAGACGGTGGTGTTTCGAGCTTTTCCCGCAATGTAGCATGAAATAACTTTAATAAAGTGTATACTTGCGTGTTCCCTGGCCGCTTAAGACAATCAATATCGTGCAAAGCGATAGAGTCATGATGGAATAAAAATACCAGAACAACCGGGAGTTGGCTAAAGTGTCATTGAAACTCCCCGAGCTTCCCCACACCGTGGTAGATTTCTTTGACTGGTTGTAGTTTAAGTTTGGGTTGAATACCCTTGGACAATTAATGTTGCAAAATAGTTTTCGTAATTTTGTACAAGAATTGTTATATGGTTTGCTTAAAATTAGATTGTTCATATGTTGTTGTTTGTGCAGATTCTAGGTGATGAAAGTTTGACATTCGAAAGTCAAACTTTCATTTAATTTTAGAAGTTTGACTTAACAAAGTCAAACTTCTAATGGTTTTACTAAGTTGGCAACTCGAGGACCAATTGTGTATTCTAAAGTGAATATTGGGCGGAGTTTTAAGTATGACAACGACAACCAACACAAATTCGAGGGACCGAGTGTGAAAAAAAGTAACTATTAAACCCTTCACCGCCTCTTACCGAGACGATATTAACTAGTGCACACCAAACGATAAACTCATCTACCACTTTTTCCACACACTCACAACTTTCTAATGGCGATTTCCCATTTTAAACGAACTCACGGAGGCGGCCGATTCGCCAAATCAATGATCGTATGGCTATATGGTTCAAGAAGAGGCCCAAGAAGGGATTCTATGAAGCTAGTTCTTCAAAGGTATTCAACATCGAAGACACGAATCATCAGCGTAGGGAGTCGATTCAAGAGAATCAAGCTCGGGACCTCGTGGAATTGCGCTGATCGTGGGATGCGCTAAACAAAATCCAATGAGGCACACAAACCAACTTGCCTAACTCATACAGATTGTTGGTCAAACAGATGAAGGTATTCAGCTCAACAAACAGTTTGTTAAGAAAATGGTCAAAATAATGCCCGAATTTTGGTTTTCCATGGGTAGATAAAGGCCGTCTTTTGGGTGATAATTTTGCTATAAAGGGTATGTAAATTAGATTTGTGTAGTTGGTTATGATGTTTAATGACTTTATTAATGATAAAATATCATTTGGGTTATGTGTTGTTTAACTGTCTTGTATTGTGATATTGGATGTATTTTAGTGCTTTTAGTATCAACAAAACCAAACATCCCCTTATATCAAGAAACCAAACAGCCCTTGTATCATCAAACCAAACAGACCTTGTATCGAAAAAGTTTAATCAAGAGAACCAAAACCCCTTGTATCCGCAAAAGCAAAGGCAATGGTTTAAAAAGATGTGGTGAAAATGCAAATACTTTGGCACTAAATCATAATGTATCAAATAAAACATCCGCTTGTATCGCCTAAACCAAACGGCCCTTTTATCGAGAATAATTGTTACAAGAAACCAAACACCCCCTTTCGTAAAAATTACAAGCGGTGGTTTCAAAACACGGGTTCAAAATGCAAACGCTTTAGCATTAAACAACAATGTATTGACAATGGTGTATTGTAACATCTTGAATTTTGACTTACCAAAGTCAAACAAACTTATGAAAACCAACAAATTGTAACTTACTTGGGTAAGTCAAACCTATTAAGAAATGCAAAACGATTTCAAACACAATTACTTAAATAAGATCACAAAACTTTATTCATCGATTACATGTTCTCAAGAACTACAAATGTTTACTATCATCTAAACATACACTTAGCTAGACCCACAACTCTCCCTATCATCGTTTTCCTTCCTTTCTTTAAGATATTTAAACAAAATTTCCAGTTTTGTAATCCTTTCTCCCAAATCGTTAAACTTTGATAACAAGATGTCATCATCTTCCTTCTCCTTCTTAACACCCAAACGCTTTTCATTTCACGCATCGCTTTCCTCAACGAACTCAACAAACCCTTCCCCTTATCGCTTTGTGCCATTATTGTTTTTCTTTTGCTTTGGGAAGAATGTGTGTTGATTGTATTTTAGGTTCACTCTTGCTCGCTCATACATATATGGTCAAGGTCGAGTTACATTTTAACTAAGTTGGGTCAAAAAAATGAATGGTCTATAATACCCTCGAAGAAAATTGGTTTGACTGTCCCAATTCTGGTCAAGGGACGAATCTGGCATTTAATGGCTATTGTTTGGACCCGTGGCGATGAAAAGGGCGAGGTTCGTCCCATCGCGATCCTCCGAAACAAGTTTAGGGACCAACGGTGTATTTTAGTCTTTAAAGTGGTAGTGGTGGGCTCCAAATGAAGAGGTTGAGGTTTGTTATGAGTGAGGATGGGGTTTGTTGTGGTTAGTTGTGAAAGAATGGGATGCTGATGTGGCGCTGAGTTGGCACGACGACGAACCTTCACTTTGTTTTGACACCTAGTGCTCTAATAGAGGTCACTTGTATAGTTGTATTAAAAATGTCTTGAGATGTTTTGGTATAATCTTACATCTTGTTGGAAAAAGCTACAATAAATGTTTAGTACTTACGGTATTAGGGTTTACTTGTTAAGATTCATATATCGTGAGACTTTGTTTGTCATAAGTTTCCTCGCCGATTCCTCAGTCATTCAGTTTTGTTAGAGTGGAAGGTATGGTGATGGAGCATCATCCCTTCATCACTGTCACCTCAGCGCCACATCATCATCCCACTTCTCCACAACTAACCACAACAAATCCCCTCACTCATAACAAACCTCAACCTCTTCATTTGGGGCCCACCACTACCACTTTATTTTTTTTATTCAATTTTCCAAAACACTAAATTAATATCATTAAAAATAAAAATACAATACATAACACAATAATAATAAAAATAAACACGATACGTAAAAAACGACACGGGAAAAAAAATACAACACATACTAATAATAAGAAACCTAAACATTTTACTAGTCATTTTTTATAAAAAAATATAAATAACATTTTTTATAAATTTTTTATCTTTCAAAAAAAAAAAAAAAAAAAAAACTTTTTCTCAGCCCAATTCCAACCGGTCAAAAAAAAAAATACATTGTCTTCTTGTTTCCTGCACATTCACACATATTACACACATACATATATTACACACACATATATATTACACACATACACAATAACAATTAAAACTTATTGCTTTGTCAGATTCTTGCTTCGTCGTCAGAACGACGAGTTGATTCACGGCGAGATAGGCCGGTGTGGCGGCGGCACACGGCGAGGGTACACGTCGGACGACGGCGAGCAACGAATCATCCACACCTTCCGCTCTTATCTTTTTATGACTAGCTACTCATAGTTTTGGAATCACGGATCCCCATTCATACAGTTTTGTTATCTTTTTATGACTAGCTATTCATAGTTTTGGAATCACGTATCCCCAGTCATATAATAACGTGTGTATATACAGGGAGAGAACCAAGACCAAATATTACTGGACGCATAAAAATTATTAAACCGTAATATAATAAAGTTAAAAAGTGAATGAAAACGAAGAATCATTAAAACGATAACTGAATGAACATATTACCAATGGACCGGTGCATTTAAGATACATTTAGGAAAAATTGATTTTTTTTTCTTTCGAAAATTAATATTATATTAAAAAAATCAATGAGATTCTCGGACACCCGCGAGAACCCTCTGGTTCCGTCCCTGTGTATATGTGAAGTATATGTAAACAAGTTTCTTTTTGAAGGCTACCATGTGCTTGTCAATTGTCATAGTTATGAGTCAGTGTTAAGTATGTTATCTGTAAGATGATAAATTCATATTTCTATTTTGTAAAATAAAAGCAAAAGTGAAAATGTAAGTGGTGATAGGGAGTTAAAGCAAATTAAAGGTAGATGTGCATATCATATGAATTGACATTTGAGCTTAAAATGACGATGAGGAAGATAAGAGGGGGTGATTATTAGTTACTTCGTATTTTGTTACATATTTTCATTTCAAAAGGCAGGATAGGGTAATGTGGTGACAATAAGAAATATACTTGCAATATGATGACCTAACGAGTACAAATGATTTTGTAATTAATGTAGGCAGATTTGTGTAGATAAAGAATGGGAGCGATGAGGTGAATCCTTCACCGTAGGTTCACTCATCACGAGTTGAACCCTCTGAGATTAATCTCTGATGAGATTCTTCAGCTTACTTCTCAAAGAGTACATAACTAAACTTATCGTCTAATGAATACCGTTCAGAGTCAGACTCATTGAAAAGTAGACTCCTTGAACTTCATCAGCGACCTTAATCATACTTTACCACTATTAAAGTTAGGGTGTTTAGGAACACTTGTTGCCAGACATCCGTGCACTCCAGCCCTCTTACTGTGTGCGAACTAAACCCTCAAATGCACTAAATTTTTCAACAACTCATCGCATAACACATCGTGAGAAATTGTATACTTTCTTAATTGTACCCAAAATCTTTCTTGTTCCTAAAAATCCTCTATCAAACTAATCATGGAATCTCGTGTCTAAAACCCATCTTAAAAGGGGTCGGGTCGGGGTGCAATGGAATCATGGTCGACTCCTGTTACGTTGCTCATGGTGATCTAGGAACACGGCCGTATTGAGTTTATGCTTTGTGTTTTCTTTGTTTTCGATAATAAGAAGCGAGAAGTCGTGCTGTGCTAATGACAATTACATAATCAAAATTACAAATACTATAAAGAACATATTAATGATATGACGCTAAAATACTAGCCGCGATTGCATTCGCTAATACATTAAACATTGTCATCCACCAATTTGCAAATATTAAATTTCCGAGTGTGTGGGTAAAATGATTCGTCCTTTTCTATGGGCCAATGACGAAAACAACATGTTACATGCCTTTCCCATCAACAAAACCCCACCAACCAAACCAATAATTTGAATAAAAGATTGGATTCCATTGGTTAGAAACTTAGAAAAGATAAAAAAAACATGAATTGTCAAAAGATTTTATAGATTTTTATGTTTGTCAATTATCTGCTTTATGACGTTTAAGATAGCTATGTAACAAAGTTGTTGATAGATAGAATCATAGAAGTAGCAAATTTGACTATGACATCTTTAACTTTTCTATTACCTCTTTATTTTCAAGTCATACCACTCGTACCTTCGCCACTTAATGGTCAACCTTGATCTCAAAACATCGATTTTATATATGCTTATTTAGTCGACACACTTTACTTAAATTAGAAGAATATTGCTACATAAAAAGATAGTTGTGTGCCGACATGTATATGCAAAACACCAATAACAACAGATGCTATACTCGACAAGATCGAAATTTGAAATTCCAAAACCAACAACGACACGATGAAGTCTCTCGAGGTTATTTAGCTGTCTTGATACAAATGATATGATAATAAATAAGTTATGTTGAGTGTTGACACAAAGGTTTACATCCATGCATGGCAAAGCTAGCAAGCAAGCATATGAAGTGGTGAAGTGACACACAAGCAACAAGAAATCGGGGCCAAAAATTATTAATCTTGTATAAAAATCAATATAATACGTTAGAAAGCAAATTTGCCACACATTTTTACAGTAATACTGTATATTTTTTTATCACTAAAATGTTAAACGCGCTGTCGTCTAAAGAGCAAATTGTCACCTATGTTTTTAAATATATATATTGGCAATTAAACAACATTAATATATTCGTCTTCATCCGTGTTGCATTAACATGAGTGTAGTTTTTAATATGGCAAGTAGCCAAGTAGATGCGTTTCAAGTTCCAACAATAAGCAGACCATTTAACCTATACAGTGGAGCATTGACAAATTTATTATTTCTGATATGTTTACAGTTTACTTAGTAAAGTTTATGTGAATATTTATTTTTAAAAGATAAGAAATACAAGATCCGAATAGCGAATTCAGAAATGTGTTGGATCAACAACTGTAATGCAAGTTGTTGCTATAAGCTGTTTCGTAATTATACATTTTATATGCATAAGTTCTATAATTTTAAGACTAAAATAAACCGTTGGTCCCTAAACTCAGATCGGAGGATCGCGATGACGAAACCGGCATAATCATCGCCACGGTCCAAACAAGAATATTAAATGCCGATTGGTCCTCGACCAATAACGGCGTTGTCAACGTCCGCTATACCCAAAATAAACCCGTAATCATGGTATCACGGGGTAGAATAGTCATTATGTGGTATACATCAGATAACCTGCCTTGTCCAATTTCCCGCCATATTGTACAATATAACAAAACCGGTACTCATTGCTCATCCCCAAACTTGTTTTGGGCCTCACCAAAACCCCAAGAATGTCTATCATAAAATCAAATAATCGAGTAAGAAAATAACAAACAACCACCTTGGATTTACTCGTGGCGAGTAAGGAATATCCTTTATATGATGATCGTGAAACGGAGGAAAGATCTGCAATGAGATATTGTAAGTCTTTTTGGTTAGAGCCTATTACAATCATATGTTAGTACGAGTGATTAAGTTATTCCCTTTAGGTAACTTTAGCTTAACAAAGTTTTTGTACATTTTTATACAATGGTGAACTCGGATCGCTTAGCATGATGTTCCATTATGAAGGTACATTCAAATACTTTCCGTGTAGGATATATCAAGGAGGCAAGAAATGCCTTGTTGATCTTGTTGAAATAAAAGAGGTATCTGTTGATGAAATGGATGCTCTCATGACCCAAATCGGCATGAGTCCGGACAAACCAATTATTTCTACTTTCTTAAGCCCGTTGTACATTAGACGACGGCTTGTTTTCTTTCCGTGAACTCGCTAATCTAGACTTGTTGAAAGATGTTGTCATACAAAGATAAGTCGATAGACGGTATGTTGAAATAGGGAAGACTAGATTAGAATTTTGTGAAATGTCCCCACAATCAATTAAGACCGTGTTTTGGGAGATGGATGAAGATAGAGAAAAGTTGCTACCGCGGCTATTCAATCATGTTGTAGACGGTTGGTGTTAGATGATATAGATAATGAACCCGCCTAGATCGCTTTATCCAACTTACACAATTGCTCGTGGACGCCAATGATATTGGTGAAGCTAGCAATTTGCCAAACATTGAGCCACTCTTTTCCACCTTAGATCGCTTATTTGCTAGCCAACCTGCTCAAAACAAAGGAGCGTGCTTTAGTAGTTGTTGATGAGGACAATGCTCTAAAGGAGCCCGATAATGTTGAGGTTAACTGCTTAGAGTGATTCGTGGAAGGACTTTGACAACGGTGGAACAAAGACTAGTTGATGTCAATAACACCTTTGAGGAGCCCGAAAATTTTGAGGTTAACTGCTTCAATCGACACAGACAAGCATTTACACAAAGCAGCGCACCACTACTTGATGTGAATAACGACTTTGAGGAGCCCGATGCGGATGTAAGTCCGTTTAACCGACTCAGATAACATGGAAGAGGATCCCGTTGTTGATCTTAGTCTCATTATGTTGAGTGACACTAGTGAATTTGGCAATGCAATGAACCAAATCAAGATAACACTTGTCAAGAGAATGATGCACACTTGGTATGCTACAAGTAGGTCGACTCATCGATTCAGTGAAGAAGGAACAACATGTTATATAAGTGATGACATGCGCTTGGTAAATGATTTACCGTGATGGTTGATGAAGTATTTTGCGCGACCATGTTAGTTTCAACACGCACACTTTGCTAATGGCGCTTATACCACTTTTTTCTATACCGGTCGAGTTTGCTACCGCAGGGAAGTAAAAAGCTAGTAAGAGAGCATTCAATAGAAACTAGGAGGAGTTGTTTTTTGAAGAATGACAAAACAAGAATAAGGGTCGTGTAGGGTCAGGTTCCAGCCAGCCCAAGTGAAGGTCCCGATCAATATTGGCCCATCTAGAAGTCCATTAAGCGTAAGGGTATAAGAGCATTGCTTTCCGCCAAAAGGACCCTTCGAAATACTCGCCCATGGCTATTGTTTGTCGGCAGAATGGTGAGACAGTATCCGGTCGGTCGTAACATATAATGAGCAACACACTTGTTTGCAATCGCGGAAGTCGAGCTGACCTTCGCTATATCTCACGTAAAATTACAAAGACAAGTTGAAACAAATCCAGAGCTTCCCGTCAGTCGGTGCATAATCAACTTACCAACCAATACGACCTTCAAGTGTCCCCGCAGAAGGTATTATGGCCAAAACCTAGCTATAAAAGCCATCGGGGTCAATTCAAGCTTCAATTTACCATGTCGAGAGATTATGTTCAAGAGTTGCGTAAGACAAACCCTAATACGACAAAGGAGATGAATGTGAACGACCTCCGGATGAGTCTCTTCCAACCGTAGAATTCAAGAGAGTGTATGTTTGTTTAGGTGCATCAAGCAAGGATTTAAAGATTATGGAGATCGTTGTCGGGTCGGCCGCTTCCAATTCGTGGTCCTTTCAATGGTCAACTCGATGACAACTGGAATTGATAGCAACAATGGTATATACCCTTCGCTTATGCTTTTGTTGATTCGATAACATAGGATCATGGACTTGGTTTCTTCATTGTTTATCCGATGATTTAGCACTGGGCCAATTTCAAGCATCACTTTTATTATCGATATGAATAAGGTACTCTTTACTGCTCATGAATTTAAGTCTCACTGCTTTGAAATGTATAAAGAAAGATATTTGATTTTGTGCAGATATAAGTAGAGTCAGAGCGTAAGTTTTTGAAAGTGCGAACACGATTCAGATTAAAAGCATACATGAGAAAATGAAATTGCAATGGAAAGGTAGGCCTATAAAGACCATCTGTGGAAATGTGCAATGCCTCAACTCACAGCTTTCAAAGCTATGGTCGATCTCAAGAAACTTAATCAACCAAACCCATGATTGGTTAAGTAAGATACCACCGATCCATTGGTCAAGGTCACATTTTTCATGTAAGTGATCTATTTGTTTCACTTACTTTGTCATCGTAATGCAAGATAAACAGCTACAATTAATACATGTTTATTACTTGTCATCTTTAGGAGAGCTACTTCGATGTGTTACTTAATAACATGTGTCAAGTGTTTCATGAGAAAATTAAAGAGGGTTAAGCAAACCTATTATTACAAACTTAGAATACATCGTGAATATTGTATGAAAAGGATAATGCATGTTCTTATGGTGATTCGTAAGAGCGACGGGCCATTAACACCAACCGCACAACACATGCTGAGGCTATTAAGAAAGAGGTCATAAGTATAATGTGTTATGGAACGGGGATCTAAGTTTCGTGTTAGTGGACCATGGGGTGACCAATGTGTAGTTAATGTTGTACACAAGTCTTGTACTTGCGTAAGACGGGAGATAACAGTTTACCATGTAAACATGTCTGCTACCAATTGAATACGGCTTTAAATGGCCAACAAGTCTGAGTCAGAGAAACATGGGCTCATCCTTGTTACTATCTTCTCACTGGGAGGCTACCTACAAACACCATGTCCAACCTATAACTAGCAAAGGTACATTGGGAAAAATCAACTATGCCAACAACAATTGTTCCACCGAACCAAAACAAACCCGCCGCAAAAAGGTAGAAAAGAGTTAGGATAGCACCAAATCAAGAGATTGTGAAGGATGGTAAGTCGTCGGCGGCTTGGAAGAGTGTCGTGTAGTATTTGTGGCATTGCCGGACACAACCTGCAACATGCCTAGGTATGCGGAGCTCAACATAGGGAAATGCCAATAAGGTAAATGTCAAAAGGTGCCTACTAAAGTCAGCAGGAAAAGAAGACATCCTAAATGTAAAAGGTAGTAGCAGATAAACAAGTCAAGGTACGGTGTTGTTCTAGAAAGCCAAGTTAGTGCGCTTCAAGGAAGTGGTGTTCAATCTACAAATCAAGAGCCAGAATCAAGATCCCATCATACATGATGCATCCTCGCACAATCCCAAAGAACTTCAAGTCGAACCAGCTGCCGATCCCATCATGCATGAGCAATCCCAAGATGAGATTCACCAAGTGATGTTCAAGCGCCGCTTCAACCCACCGCTACACGAAGAATGACTAGAAGCAGTCCGACCGGAAAGAATGATGGCCTCACCATAGGTCAAATCATATGCTAATTATCTAGACAATGTTTCATCTAGTTTACTATTTATTTTCTATGGACAAGTTATGTAATCTAAAACATATTTGTGCGGGGTGTAAATCAGAAGCGCCATGCTTTGAAAAGTATGCAATTTTATGCACCGAATTATATCCATTTGCATTAACTATGGAACCATGTCATTATTGTGTATTTTTGAAATCGACTAAGCTTGATGTGAATTGTTTGCGCTAAAAGTAACCAAAGCTAAAATAGAACATCATAAGAATGTTGACATTTAAAAGTCAACCCCTAAACACATTGCAAACCATCTCGCATAGCTATGAGGCATAGAAAATCGAAACAAACAAAACCGAATACTTCATAACAAGGTTACTACAATTCAAGATACACAACATTAACCAACTAGCCTCATTACATAAAAGGTTAAAACGTTATCCCAATGCATAAACAATGAAGAACAACATCCAACTTAGCACCATGTAAATCTTCCACTTCCACACATCACCTCGAAAGCAGCCTACTAATCTTGCCTCAAGCTCATTTCTCCCTCAAAAGTCCCGTATGATCATTCTTGAACGAGCACGATTTCGTGATCATACCATCTTATCCACCGACAAGAAGACCCTATTGTTGGTTATGACAAGTCATTAAACAACCACCATTGTTACAAACTTACACAAGAAATATTAAGACGCACTTACTTGAACAGACAACCAAAGAATCGACGCCTGGTCAAGCAGAGGTCCACGGCACGAATAATAGCTTGCTTACCACACCAAAGAACGCACCATCCCGAAACAATTATCTTTTCAAGAGGACGGGTTTTGAAGGATAGTTTAGGACGGGTCATAAATGTAGATCAAACCTTGTTACACACATATATTAGCTACATTCACCGTAGAACGGTTTTATTTAAGACGCTACAAATGAAAGACGGTTTCCAACGGCAGGATTGGTCAAGAAATAACGCCGACAACGGCAGATTGGTCGCGGACCAATCCGCATTTAATCGCCATCGCTTGACTCGCAACGCAGGCGATGATTATGCCTTTTCAATGCAGGACTTGATTCCCATCGCGATCCTCCACTACAAGTTTAGTGACCAACGCAGTATTTTAGTCTTATTATTATTATTATTTTAAACACCTCACACGTTATCAGGTCATACTGAAATTCTAAACCGGTTGTCAGTGCATGATGAAGCGAGCCGCAGAGCCCAATGTGCTACTCGCAACCAAGCTCTCTTGGTCCCTTACGGCCTTGCCCCACCTCCGATTATAAATACAAAAGAAACACCATATAATTAATACTTTAATTAAATAATTCATAAGCTGAATCAGTGCATGATCATTCTGATTAGAGCAACATTATTATTTTACAATATAGTGGCTAAGCAATAACAATCATAATTTATATTTCAAAAGCATGCTTTAAATGGGTGATCAACAAGTTGTTGACCTGTAACGAGCCATGTTAAATACTCCGTATCAACCATAAATTTAAAAAATAAAATTAAAAATTAAAACAGATAGCATGCCAAAGTAGTTGAGTTACTTCTATTTTTATCTGAGTGTAAATATAGATATAGAATAAGAGAAATTAATAAGTTCAAAAAGTAAATCACGACGATCTATTATATAGTTATTTTTTTCGTCTTTTTCATTTTGCTCACGCCGATCGCTTCAATCGTCGACTTCAATCAAATTTCGACACGCGCCATTCATTCACCGCTTCAATCGCTGATTTTGATCGGTTAACTGCTGACTTAATCATATTTGACATCGCCATTCTTATGCACTTTTCTAAAAAAATACAAAAGAATGACACGCGTCAAAATTCAAAGGAATGAAGAATGAAAGAATGAAGATTTACTAAAATGGAAAAATGCCAAAAGAAATAACTCAGAATTGATCATGACAACTTTTCATTTATTTTAATAATTTTCTCATAGTATAATGTGTTATGTTTGTAATAGAGACCCATTCACTCAATTTATATAATTTTTTTTTTTGAAACAAATCATTTCTACCTTATTTTATTTACCTTATAATATAGAAACTTGCAATTTTATGACTTAAAATACCACGTATGTTAAAAAGTATGCTTCACTAAGGGGAGGGAGTGATATTTCTTACCCTAATACCTGCGAGGGCCATCACCTCTATCCAATAAAACCTTCCAACTCAAAACTACCCCAATACTACCCTAACACTACCCTAAGTGGACGGAGCCAGACCGATCTTACCCTAACCCAAAATTTCATAAAAGACAAAAAAAAAGAAGAACAAAGTTTGCAAAGGTTCGGGTTCAACTCAAATCTTCAAAATTTTCAAGACCAGAATAGACGGGCAGAAGCCGCTAGGTATTTGAACCCGATGCCCCAAGTTTCATCCATCCGCTCACCCTAATGTGCCATTTCCATACTATATATGTATGTTTTCCCAAATTACCCATGTCATCTTTTGTTTCATTTTTATTCTCTTTTTTATTGTTTTATGTTTGTATGTAAACACATTCATTCTTCTAATACATTTTGAGATTTACAAGTGATGTTAAAAATACTTCGTTACAAATTAAAAATATTGATTTAATCAAACTATGAAGTAATTGTGTAGATGATATATGCAGGAATAAAGTTACTATTATCCGCCAATTTTGTGAACACTTCCTCCGCCCATTTATGTGAACCTTTCGAAATTACGATAACATGTACTCCCTAACAATATCTCGAAAGAGTTAATTTGCACATATTGAGTAGTAATTGAGATACTTTAATACATGCATTAGATATGTGATAATATTAGCATCTTGCTTTAACTGTTTGTACGTTAAAATTATAAATAAAAAAATTGAATGTGCAAATCATCTTCTTACAATAAAATATCATAAAAAGATGTTACTATATATTAGTTGTGTACTAATGTGTTTATGAATCTTGTTTTTTGTAATTGTTCATAGTTTTATCAAGATTCACCTGCGACAACTTTGTTTACGATTCACATGCGACATAACTTTGTTTCCAATTCACTATTGGAGAGTGAATTCTTGATATTGTATTGATCATCAAAGCCGATTATAAAGATTACAGGAGATTATTCTAGATTTTGTGAATGGGCTAGGCCTAATAATACACATGGGACATGATACATAACAATATAGAGCTATACAAATACATATACAAATGTCGACTAATACACCCCGCAGTTGGAGCGGGAGGAGGTCGGACGCTCAAACTGGATCTGAACTCTTCAAATAAAGCTGACGGAAGTCCTTTGGTGAAGATATCGGCGTACTGATAGCGTGAGGGAACATGTAAAACGCGCACCTGACCAACAGTAACCATGTCACGAACAAAATGTATATCTATCTCAATATGTTTCGTGCGTTGATGTTGAACCGGGTTTGCAGAAAGGTAAATGGCACTAACGTTGTCACAATGGACAAGGGTGGCAGACATAATGGAGAATGCAACTCGTGAAGCGACATTTAATCCATGCGCCTCACGACGACGCTGGCAACGCCTATATTCGCCTTCTGACCTTTGGATCGGGAGAGGGTGTGCTGGCGCTTGGAGGACCAAGACAGTAGATTATCACCTAAAAACACACAGTAACCGGAGGTTGATCGTCGTGTGGAAGGACAACCTGCCCAATCAACATATGTATAACTAACAAGAGAAGTAGTAGAAGATGAGTATAAATGTAGACCAAAATCCAAAGTCCCCTGAATGTATCGCAAGATACATTTGAGAGCAGCAAAATATGGCTCCTGCGGATCGTGCATGTAGAGACAAATCTGATGTACTGCATAAGATATATCTGGGCGTGTAAATGTGAGATACCAAGCCCTCCCAGTAAGACTACTGTGACAATGTAGGATCTCGAACCGAACCCTCGCGGACCCGGCTTTAGACTCGCGTCAACGGGAGTCCGAGAAGGGTTACAATTGGTCATGTGAGCGCGGTCAAGAAGCTGGAGAGCATATTTCTTCTGAGACAAAAACAACCCTGTGGAGTGACGGACAACAGAGATACCAAGAAAATAATTAAGAGCCCCGAGATCAGTCATGTCAAACTCATTATGTAGTGAATCAATAAGCTACTGAAGGTGTAGGACCACTACGCTATCAACCTTATCACGAAATACCCACGTTAACCACAAGATGAACACGTGAAACCACAAACACAATATGCGTAAATAAGAAAGAAAGAAAGATGAGATGGTGAACACGTGAAACCACAAACACAATATGCGTAAATAAGAAAGAAAGAAAGATGAGATGGTGACTTGAATATAAGATATGTTATGCGTATATATGTGTAGAGAGATGAAAACAATAAGATGATATATTGCTCCAAGGAAAACACACACACACACACACACTCAGCACACCCTCAAATGAGACTTTGAGGGTTTATATAGTCCAAGGGACTTGATGCCCTAAAAGGCTTTCCATGGGCCTCGTGGACTTGGACATGGGTCGATTGATAAAAGGCAAGCTTTACATAACTAGTACCCATTTAGCTTAGTCCAATCCACGAGCCCGCTGACTATTCTATCACGATATCTAACAAACGTTACAAAGTTCCTAAACGTGAATGACCATCACTTCTAATAAAACAATTCAGCAACAATCTCCCCACAGGGGTGGTCATTCAAAGATGCTCCACTTGATTAGGTCTTTACTTTTCTCGAGCTTGAACTTTGTGTGTAGATATAGAATAGTCTTAATTCTTTGTTCCTTCATGCTTTGTGATCAGATAATGTGGTTGTCTGCCGTTGTCAACTTCGTTGGTTTGGTGTCTCCACGTCTTTCTCCACCATGCTCACACTTCTATTTGTCTTTTGGCTACCAATGATGTGGTTCTCGAGTCATTAAACTTTGTAGATTCTTTGACATTGACGAAGAATCATCTTTGACTTTGTGTTGCCTTTGAGTATGATGAGAACTTTCATGTGTTGTTGGTATAAGCATGTGAAGAATCTGCACGATCAATCCGCTCTGGAGCTTCCATAAGAAGAAAACATAAAAACAGGTTAGTAATAAGCGGATTTCGCACTTACAAGTTTCAATTTCAAGGGTGTTAACAACATAGTGTGAAAACACATCTCTAATTTTACAAAGGCCGTTTGAACCTGAGTCCCACAAGTGAGATAACGCGATGTACCGAGGTACACCTACAGCTCGTATGAGTGAGCCGAGGTACATCAAGCATCACCCCACGATCAGACCGCTTGAGACACACTAAGCGTAATCCACGGGAGTTACCGGCGACCGCTGTCGGTGCTTGCTGATGTTGACCCGGCAGAGTTTCCATTCAATCACCGAGATCACAATTGTGAAACCTCTCATAAATGTTCGGCAGATGCTAAGATCTGCGTGAGGACTCTAGAATGTATCACTTGTGTCCTTAATGATGAACAGAAGCGATGTCATGACAAGTGTTCCTATGAGATCTTTTGATGAATCTCGTGGCTCTAGACTCAATAGTGCATTTTGGTTTTCCGAGCGGAGACTAGTGAGAGGGTCTCCTTCTTCAATATCAATAATCTCTAAGAGAAAGTCGATAGATTATGTAGGTTCCCAGTGAGAATGAAACAAACTTTTTAAGAGGAATTGAGTGGCTAGAAGGTTTAGTGCAACGTCCACTGGGTCCATGACGCCTTGGTCTTCAATACCAAGTCATCAGTGACAACCAAGAGTGTATGAATTGAACCCGTTTACGCCTAAGGTTGATTATGGAGGGCTATTTCTTTCACCATTTCTTTTACTTTTCTTTAATTCTTCAACCCCTTCTTTCTCTTTTCTCACATTACTCCTTTTTCAATCATTCCCAAGGACTTCTAATACTAACTATTTGTGATGTCCTTGGTAGATCCATCCGGCTCATGGATCATAGGATGAATATTCCTATCCTTAGTCACCTTAAAACTCCATGATAGTCCCATGTTGCCATAAAACCATTTTTCTTGAAAATCTCTCGTATGTTTATGATAGAAAACATGTTTGGAACACTCCGAGAGTTTTATATTTTCGTAAACACTCCCCTTCACATGTGCTTATAAGTTTTGACAAATCAAGACAAGAAGAGTAGAGTTCGCACTTTTGAATTGATCGACTTTAAATGAACTAGACCGATTCGAGACACGCTTACATCACTAGAAAACTAGCTTGAAATTATTACCCGTCCCGTCAAGTCCATAGAAAGTTTCGAGATGGTACATTTCGACTTAGATTCCTCGTCAATTCAATGGTTATGACCGAGTCGAGCTCTTTTGAGATTCAAACAACGAACATTAAACTTTTTGATCACATTTTAATCACGTTTCTCCCTCAAAATAGCATATCTATGATGTTTTTGAAACAAAATGATTAAGAGATATGTTTTTTTGGGAAAGCATTTGGAGAGAAACTGATTTGGCATGAATTTTGGAACAATTTTGGTTTAATACTCCCCCTTTAATAAAGCATAATCAATTAAAGGGTTTAGAGGGAGTTATCTTTGTACCAAATGTGAGAGATTTTGAAAAATCTTTTGGAAAACTTTCGAATCAATGGTACGCAAGATGAAGATTTTTAAAAAATCTTTTGAAGATATTGAAGAAGAATTATCTTCATTTGTTTTAGGATAAGTGAAGAGCTTTGCCCCATACTATTTTTTATTCCCATGCGGTTAAGATAGTCGTGTATGAACTTACACCTTTCACCAAATTTGCACATCCCCTTATTGAAGTGGTTACATAACTGTGGTAGTGAAGAGGATTTAGGAGTACCTTTTTGTCCCGACGAGTTGGTGGCCAAGAGAATGGAAGGGGATGACGAGCTACTGTCCAGCGGGTTGGTTGACTTACGTGACTCGTTCAATGTTGACTCTTCAAGAAGAAGCATATTACAGGCTGTTTCGAAGGACGGTAGAGGCTCCTTATGACGGATGAGACGGGCAATGCCTTTAAAGCGTTCGTCAAGCCCGATGATAGCATACATAACGAGGTTTTTGTCACTAACATTTTCACCAAGGTTTTTTAACCGATCTGCCATGGTACGTATCTTGGTGCAATATGCATTAATAGTGAGACTACCGAGTTTGATGGAACGGAGTTCACTATCAAGGGTTATTGCGCGTACATCTTTGTTATCGTGAAAAAGATCCTTGATATTCACATGATACATAACAATATAGAGCTATACAAATACGTATACAAATGTCGACTAATATTCACATGTGATAACTTCAATTTTTTTATTTATTTTTTAATTTCGATGATATTGTGGTTATATTAAAAAGTGAAAAAATAAATTCAGAAAAATATAACAAAATTGAACTCAAATTAATGAGCATGAAATATTGAGCTTTTCAAAACAATTTATGTTATCACAGCCTTTATTATACTATATCATTCATTGAAATGGTTTGGAGTGTCGGCACTGTTCCGAAGCCGTCGGGTTGAAAGTCGGGGGTTGAGAGAGTGGGGCGGCTTGGGTGCACTGTGGAACCGCGGCTTAAACCGACATTGTTCACACGCCGAGCCGTCGGCTTAGAGGAATTAAAATATGTGGTTAGTGGGTTTTGTTAATACAAATAAGCCGTAAAAACGTTTATTTATATTTTACGATCTTCTAATGTTTTGTCGATAACAAACGTAAAATCATATTAACGAAATAAACAAAATACGTAATTGGTTTGAACTAATAGTTTCTAACATATTCACATTTTCACATAAAACACTAAAACAAGTATAAGTGATTTTATGATTTAGTATTACATATGTACAACAACTAGTGTTTACATATTTGGGTAAATATACACATAATTAGTATGTAGTATATTGGGTAATATAAATGGGTAGAAACTTAAGTATTTGACCGATCGACCAAATACATTGAATGTAGTTGGGTAAAACAAGTATATACTAAATGGTAAAACTAGCAAATGGTATTGACCTATAACCCATGGTTTTATATATACCACTGACCAAGTTCATTGTATACTAGCAAATGGTATTAATCCACAACCCATGGTTTTATATATACTACTGACCAAGTTCATCAGATCCTTAAGATACATTGTATCTAGAAAGAAAATCATGGATCAACCCATAACCCATGACCCATAACCAAAAATACCCATGGGCAAAAGAGGAGCTGCCCACGGATCCCTAGCTTTGCGTTAGTCGGATCCTAATGGAAGGGATCCGGGATCCAAGAACGTGAGGAAATTTGCCTATAAATAGAGAGTCATTTCTTCCTTTCTACTCATCCCTTACATACATACTTCCCCCAAGTATTCTAACCTCTAACCTCGATCCAAGAGATCTATGTAGTCTTTGTCTTGTGTTTTGTGTGATCTTCTAGGTTCCTCTTAAAGGAAAGATCACCACCTCTTGAAGACGCAAGCTCAAGTCCATGAGTTGCCATGCTTCGTCATCATCAAGACAACGGTTCTCTTGTTGATAGATCTACCTTTCTCCATAGATGTTGGGTTGAAGGCATTAGTGAAGAATGCCGAAAGTGTCAAGATGAAAGCATTAGTGAAAGGTGCTCATCATCCGTGTCAAAGCATTAGTGAAGAATGCTAAAGGTGTCAAGCACGAAGGCATTAGTGAAGGGTGCCAAGCGTTGTGTCAAAGACATTAGTGAAGGATGTCGATGAATCAAATCAAGTAGCATTTGGGAAGAATGCTTAGTCGTATAATCGATGAGGTGCATCGCTATACATATAAGTACTTGTTTATTTACAAGGATGGTGATATCCTTGATGGTGTTGTAACAAGGAGTAGATCTCCTCAAGACTAAGTGTTGTGTTGCCAAGGGTAGTAGTTCCTCCATAGTAATGGAACTAGGTACTTAGCCTAGTACCTTATAAAGGGTAGCGCGTTGTGATAGGATTAGTTCTCCTAAGGTGTGAAAGAACTCGGGTGGTTAGCCTAGCAATCGTATAAAGGGTAAGCGACGAGTGTTAAAGTGCGGTTCGCCTTGGTGTAAAAGAACCTCAGATTCTAGCTTTGTACCGAAAAAGGTTAAGCGACGCCAGAAGGCTTCTCCGCCATAAGGAGTTGGTGTAGCCTTACGAACTCTCGGTAGGTGACTCGGGAGTGGAGTAGGCAAGGAAGGTGTCCTTGTGAACGTAACCACTATAAATACTTGTCGTGGTGATGTGCTTCTTACTCTTTATCTTTCATTACACGCTTATATATCTATCTATCAACGCCCAACATAAACAACCAAATAGATTGACATAAGTCGATCTAAATGAAAAGTGTTTTAGTGATTTTTTCTTTGAAGTTTTGTTGTTAGATATCTTGTTAATCAAGCTTGAATAAAGGTAAAATGGCTAATATAACTTCACTAAAAGTCTACAAAGACTAAACCTTTTCGCCGGGTCAAAACGCATATTTTGTAATTTCGTGTCGATCCGCGATCCCTCAGTTACATCGACGGATCCTCAAGCAAGGGATCCGTGGGATCCGTAGGTACGTAAGACGCTTTTGTCTCGAATTTCAAAATTCATAACTTTTTAACCGTAAGTCGTTAGAAGTCGTGCCACCTATCGTTTTAAAGGTATTTGATTCTACTTTCATTTAAAAATGATTTCATAAACTGATTCAAAACAATAATTTACAGAATCATTGATTAATAATAGAAAGTCATTTTTCGGTCATAACTTTTGCACAAACTTTGATCTAATTAGAGACGGATGTTTTCGCTTTTGAATAACAATGTGTCCTCTATTGAAATTAAGGTTTTGATCATATTTATAAATATAAAATAAACTAATCAAGCTTGGTATACATGTTTATATTTAACACAAAGCGATGAAAAGAACTTTCAGATGCTATGCTAAATGATAAATTATCTTCTTTGATTACTTGATTATTTGCTTATCTCAAATAGCTTTTGTGCTTGTTTGATTGAATAGCATATGTGGTTTTCTTACCTTGCTATTCATTCTCTTGTTTGTCGATTTAGTAATATTCTACTAATCAATGTGCTATTTGAAGGAGTGTTTTGGGATAACATCTTGTTGTGTCGAAAATGTTAGTTTTATAAGTTGAAAAATGTTTAAAACATATAACACACTAAATGGCCTTTTTGATTGAGTTTGTCATGTGTGCAACATAAATGTTTTATGTGCTTATATGATTTCTTGATTTCATATTTTCTTGTATCGTTTTCTAAAAACAACAAGAATGTACATCGGATCATAACTCACACTTGTGTTGATGATGTACTCTCCCGCTTTCCTTTTCATGATTGCTCCAAGCCTCAAAGTAGGATTGACAACTTGATTATTTCATCCGATATACTCAAGTAAATTATTTTGCAACGCAAATATAATTGTTCATATCTGAAAGTCCAAACTCAAAGCTTTCCAACAACATATGTTGAACTAGCTCATCCAACCATTTTTTGTTGTTTACCATATGGACAACTTTAAAACTTATTTTTAACATGACGCCTTCGTCACCTTAGTTGTCTCAAGTATAATATTAAACGAAGCAAAGTATCATAATTGTTACTCTTCGATAGGCCATTGTAGGAATATAAATTTTTCTAACTCGAGAATGAATATCGAGAACTTATCAGACTAGAAACTCAATTTGACCTAACGGTTAAATTGCTTCCTCGAAGAAGTTGGTATGTGGAATCGCCCGTAAAAATGGTCGTGTTTTGCCGTAATTGTGCACCGCTAGTAATAGTCTCATATGCATTCTCTCACTTGAGAAATTTATACTCCTATGTTTTCCTAAAGTAAGTTTACAATGGAAATACTTTGCATTGTCTTAGGATTACTAATCAAACAAGTTGTAAAATTAATTTTTCTTTTAATTAATCACAACCACTTGCCTCATCAAGCGATTATCTTTCTTTGATCGAGAAGAGCTACATGACTTCATGGACGAAGTTCATTGTATGCTAATCACCATCCATAATGACTATACATAGTTCATTGCTTCCACCAAAACAACCATATCGCCTTGAACACCATCATCTAATCTGCACGCCATTGTTAATACAAACGATTTACTAATCTAGATCGTAAATCTATTTTGAGCTTCTTAAATAGCGCTTGTTAAGTTTGATAAACCTCTCGTGTTACTTGTGAGCTAGATCTCATTTAAATTGCTTATGCTATTTCTACATGATGCTTAGTATGTTTTACTTGTGTACATGTATGCTTACTATGTAGATCATTAGTTTCTAATTTTGATACTTAGAACAAACGCTCATCGTTAAGTAAAAGCTGCTCCTGCATGCCGGATCCCTAGTTTGTAACTCAGCGGGATCCTCAAGTGAAGGATCCGTGGGATCCGCAAAATAAGTAGAGTTTCAATCCTTTACACCTCAAACCATGTTCCTAGACTACTTCACACTAGCTGAACTTAATACCTTAGGATCTCTTAAGTCCTACTCGCTTAGTAAGCTTCACACTCACTCATAGGATCACACTAAAGTGCTTTTCAATCTATCGTTTCACCTAAACTCATTACTCTTCCGCCTCTAGATCACTCATTATTTCTCACATGATCCCTCACATCTAGACTTAGAAATCTTTCGATTATGGCAAAATTGATCATAATCATCCTTACCTCAAAATTGGTCGAAATGGATCAAATTCTAGTTCACCTTAAAACCTTTAGGATTTTCTCCAAGATTATCCTCGAGTAATCGTTATGGCTCAAGAATCGCACCAAAAGCTTATGCGTGAAACTTATCGCGTGGTTTGACTTTCTTACGCGTAAAACTAGGGTTTTGACCTACGCGTAAAAATTTCCAATGATTCAAACGATTTCTCTTGCACGATATCCTTAAAAACACTCGAATAACACAAAATGTTGACCTTTTTCACCCAAAGTGCTTAGAAAGTTTACGAGTAGAAATGACCAATGAACGAATACGAGCTTAAAATGAAGAAAACACGTAAAGCTTGAAATTTTTGCAAAAAGCGAAACTTTAGCACCAAATAAACCTTAAACCACAAGAATCTTGAATTTTAAGTGCAAAATTAAAGCTTTAAGCGTGGCAAATATGACTAACGTGAGCGATGCAGCGTAACCCTTCAAAACAAACACAAACACTCCTAAACCATTGTTAGGCGATTGATACCAATTGTAAAGCCCCTTTAACACGTATACCTTATCACAACACTCGCGTTCCCAATAGCAAGAATCGATAACATAAACAGGATGTGTTATCGTGAAGAAAGATTAAGAAGAACTTGGTGACTTGAATATGAATTCGTATATATGTTTAGAGATAAAGGAAAGAAGATGAAAACAATATTCATATGAAACACACACACACACACACACAAGCACACCCTCAAATGAGACTTTGAGGGTTTATATAGTCGAAGGACTTGATGCCTAAAGGCTTTCCATGGGCCTCGTGGACTTGGACATGGATTGGATTGGATAAAGGCAAGCTTTACATAACTAGTACCCATTTAGCTTAGTCCAATCCACGAGCCCGTTGACTATTCTATCACGATATCTAACAAACGTTACAAAGTTCCTAAACGTGAATGACTATCACTTCTAATAAAACAATTCAGGCTAACAGAAGGAGAGTAGTGGATGATGCTGTAAAGATAATGTCATCCACGTATATAAGTAAATAAGCAACCTCAGATCCCTGTCGATAAATGAAGAGTGAAGAGTCACATCGACTGTGATAAAATCTAACCCTGGTGGCATAACCTGCAAATCGCTGAAACCAAGCACGAGGTGCTTGTTTCAGTCCATATAGAGATCTCTGCAAAAGACAAACATGGTGAGGGTATCGAGAATCAACAAACCCTGGTTCCTGGTGCATATAGACAGTCTCAGATAAGTCACCATTAAGAAAAGCATTCTTAATGTCAAGTTGATGGATGGGCCACTTGCGAGAGACAGCAAGGCTAAGCACAATGCGAATGGTGGCCGGTTTCACAACCGGACTAAATGTCTCATCACAATCAACACCCAGTTGCTGACTACTACCATTAGAGACCAAACGAGCCTTATAACGGCTCAAAGTCCCGTCAGCATGAAATTTGTGCTTTAATAACCACATTGACCGAACCAAATTAACATCCGTGGGCCTTGGTACAAGAACCCAAGTGCCATTTTTAACTAACACATTATACTCATCATACATAGCATTACGCCACTGGGGATCTTTTAAAGCTAAGGAGGGAGATTTAGGTATAGGAGATATGGAGGAGGTATGGAGTGATAAACGATCAATGGGTTTGACAATGCCCAATTGAGACCTAGTGACCATGCGGTGAGTTCTGGAGGGTTCAATGGAGGGTGGTGGTGAAGGTTCCGGGTTTGTATGCGGTGGTGATTCGGTGTGAGTGGTAGGGTGAGTAACAGTAGGGGAGGGTGAATGGTTGTGAGGAGGTTGTGTCGGTGTTGTTGGGCTCGTATGGGAGTCCGAGTCAGCGGGAGAGGTACTGTCGTGATGATAGGTAGGCGGAGGTGAGTGGTTGTTGGGCTGAGGTATGTGTTGGGCCGAGTTGGTGGTATTGTGAGTGGGTATTTGGCTTGTTTGAGGTGGAGTTGATGTAGAGGGGGCGGGGTTATTTAATATGTTGTATAGAAGAGGATGTGTAGGGTCCAAAAAGGTGTACGAGGGTGGAGTATTTGGTGTCATTGATCGGTAAGGAAATTGGGTTTCGTCAAAGGTGACGTGTCGGGAAATGATTATTTTGTTTGTTTCAAGGTCTAGGCAACGGAAACCACGGTGATAGGCGGGGAAACCCAAGAAAATGCATGGGGTGGCGCGGGGAGCAAGTTTATGGGGTGAGTGGAGGTGAGGGTAGCAAAGGCATCCGAAAATGCGTAGGCGGGAGTAATCAGGTTTTATGTGGAAGAGTCGGGTGTAGGGAATTTCGTTGTTAATAGCGGTTGAAAGTAGAAGGTTAAGGAGATAAGTGGCCATGTGAAGAGCCTCGACCCAGAAGGAAGGGGGTAGGTGTGCTTGAAATAGTAGTGTTCGAATGACGTTATTGACGGTACGTATCATTCGTTCCGCTTTGCCGTTTTGTTGTGAGGTTTTCGAACAAGAAAATCTAAATTGAATACCATGTTTAGCAAAAAGGGTGTGTGGGTGATTGTTGTCGAACTCACCACCATGATCACATTGGAAACTCTTTATTTCACATTTGAATTGATTTTAACATAAGTACGGAAATGTAAAAACTTATTGAACATGTCAGATTTAGATCGTAGGGGGTATATCCATAAATAATGAGAGAAATGATCAAGAAACAGGACATAATATTTAAAACCACTAGAGCTAATAACAGGAGAAGTCCATAAATCGAATGGATAATATCAAAGCAATGTTCAACAATAGAGTACGAACTATGAAAGGAAGCTTTACATGTTTGCCAAGTTGACAGGCGTGGCAAACATGTTTAGACTTTTCTTTATTACAGGAAATAAGACGAGAAGTAAGTGTGCGTAGCACATCGTCACCGGGGTGACCGAGACGCTGATGCCACGTGGAGGAGGTTGTGGAGACAAAAGCAGCAGGGGTAGTGGATGGCTTGGTAACTGGATAGAGGTCACCTAAACTGTCACATCGTAGGAGGATATGGCGAGTCAAGAAATCCTTCACAGAAAAACCAAAAGCGTCAAATTCTATAGTACAATTATTGTCCCTGGTGAACTGACGAATAGAGATAAGATTTTTAATTATATTAGGGGTAACAAGTACATTGTGAAGGTGCAATGGGCGATGCGGGGACGAAATAATGCTATGGCCAGTGTTAGTGACGGGAATTGAATTACCGTCACCAACATGTACAAATGGATATAAGCGTTTATTAAAAATAGTACTCAGATTACTTGCACTAGAATTTAAATGTGAGGACGCACCTGTGTCCATATTCCATGTCGGGTCTTGGAGAGTCATAGTGCTAAAAGCACTTGGTAGAGATGTGGCCTGGGTCGGGTACGGAGCGGGTGCCGGACCGAGAATGCTATGAGGCGTTGCGGGCTGTGGTGAGGGAATTTGATATGCGGGCTGTTGGGAGTTAACGTATTGTATATTGGAGGGATAAGGGTGGGCTGTTATAGTTGGGCCGAAGGCCTGTTGGGGGTATAAGGTGGTTGGTTGGTGGTTGGACTGTCGGCCCAAGGGAGGTGATTGATTTTGGGCTTGACGTGTGGAGTATGAACCAGGGGCCCAGTAGGAGTTGTGGTAACCAACCTGATGTTGAGATGAATTCCCAGACCCACGAAGTGAAGAGCTTTGCCCCATACTATTTTTTATTCCCATGTGGTTACGATAGTCGTGTATGAACTTACACCTTTGACATCTTATTGTTGGTGTTCGTTTCATGATGCACACATGTTCTCGATTGCTGATTCACTTGCCACTTATCTTAGAGTTGGTTGCATGTTATACATCATCTGTTTTCCATTATATCAAACTATGTACAATTGAATTTGGCTGTTCATTTTTAGTCCGTCATTTCTCTCTCTAAACACACACTTTAGTTGTTGATGGGTTATATCTTAGAGAATTGTGGATTTATATGCTTTGGTGCAAGTTGTGTTTTGTTTAATCTTTATTATGAGTTTGATATGTGATTATTGAAAGATTTAGTTGTTAAATGTGATTGTATTTTGCAGGTAAACTTTGTTTTGGAGTGCTGGAAACCGTATGGTATAAAAATACTTGCTTAACAATCCTTTATTTTCAATTAGAGGTTAGAATAAGTGAGATTGAGAATCTGATTTGGAAGGTGTAACTGTGTGATGTATTTCAATTGTTTTGTGTTTTGTTGTTACAGGTTTAGAGTTTCTTGGTATATTAGGTGGTTTATGTTTGTGCAATTTGGAGTTACAGTAAGAGAGGTTTGGCATGTTTGTATAAGGGGATTTGAATTGACGATTCATGTAAGTGTTCATTTTTGCAGTTTATGTTCTTCAATTTAGTTTTTTGATCGTATTTTGAGTGTCAGAGTTTATCAAAGATCTTTTTCTTATATTTGAATGCAGGTTTTCGGGTTGTGGTTGATGTTGTTATCATCTGGATTAGCTGGATAGCAAATCAAAAAGTTGTATGCATGTAGGTTAGCCTCAGCACGGGTACTCTTTTCATTTTTAATGGTGATAGTCTTGATCATTGATAGCGGATTTTTGCAAAACCTCAAGTTTTACAATTCTCCTATGCAGTGTACCTAACCGTTGTAGTATAGTAAAGGCAAGACACGGAGGACTGATCGTTATTTGGGGGAATAGTGTTGTGAAGGACGAAGTGTATGTCGAGATAGGTCTAAAGGTCAGTGATGAGTCTTTTTGTATTTTTATATTTTTATATAAAAGCAAATTAAAATGTCGGGGTTTGAAAGAGTGGCGTTTTAACTACTAATTAATTAAAACAAAACTAATAAACTAAAATTAAACTAATTGCAAGAAAACTAAAGTGGTAACTTTTATGATATTTCTTATTGATTAGTCGAATTGTCACGTCCTTGTTTTAATTAGAGCGTTGTATTTCTTATTATTGGTCGTACGGAGGTGCCATATGCCCTAACTCTATGAACGTATAAGTCTCCTCTAAGAAAGTATTTGTTGCTGAAATTGGAGATGAAGATAGAACATGAGCCTAAAATATGATATTATTTTTATAAGATACACGAAGGGTATGTTTGGCGAAACGTAGCAGTAGCAGTAGCAATAGCAATAACAATAGCTGCTCGTTTCATAAAAAAACATTTGATAACCCAGTTGTAGTTATAATTATAAAGTAATGACGTAAAAAGACATATATACATTAACATAAAAGTATGTAAATAAATAATAAGGGTATATATGCAATTTGAGAGCCAAAACATTATCAGCAAGATCTAAATGCTTTTTAATGAAACGTTTTGAATGAGAGCGGTTTCACAAAATTGAGCCGCTAATTGCTTGTTACTAAACTAGCTTTGTATTTAAACCGCTAATCGCTTGTCGTTAGTTGCTCTAAAACGCTTACAAATACTTGCTGCCAAACATGCCCAAAACAACATTTGATTTTAAGTGATTTTGAAAGATTATTTTTTTAATATCTCTTATAAGTTCTGTTTATCAAACAAAGCTTATATTTTAAACTTCTTTTCTAAAAAAATAAAATAAAAATAATATTCTAATAATTTTGTATGCTAAATATGCGCTTAGTTAGTGCCCCATCTCCAATTCCAACAACTTTACGAAACATACATTAAGATTATCATTTTGAGAACCAAAGTGAATGAAAATGGCACTTAGTGGGTGTTTGGCATTGCGTATTTTTCTTCTTTTTATCTTGTTTTTTTTAAGAAATATAGGTAGTTTTGATGTTAAAATAGTTTTTTTTTTTTTTTTTTTTTTTTTTTTTTAAAGCAGTTAGCGACTTTTCATAAGCATTCAGAGTCATGTATTTTGTATTACTAATTTGATATTTAATTAAAATTAGTTTTTACTTTAATAAATGTAAGTTATTGAATATTTTTATCAAATTATTGTCTTTTCGAGTTTTATAGCTTCCTTTTACAAAATAAGCAAATCCAAACACTGTTTGTAAAAGTTATTATTTTTCAGCAGCTTATAAGTATTTGTTTTTAAGCAGAAAAAAACTCTTATTATGACACTTGGTTTACAATAAAAGTGTTCGGTGCAGTATCTTATGGCATGCCATATGGTATTTTTCGTACCCTTGGCACAACCAAAATGCACCCATTTGACGTCATAGCCATGTTATACGCCCCATAGCCAAAGCCATAACGATCATTTTTTTTTGAGTAAGTGAGATATTTTTGATGGTCTATTATAAGCATTTTATTAAGAAAGTTGTTTATGTTATAAGAGTGTATATGCTGACGTGACGACACTTACACCCACCTCTTTTTTCATGTTCTCACGCGTGACCTTGGCTTGGGGGAATGGACTTCGTGAGTGACTATGTGATCACCGAATTCATTTTCACGCGGGCAGCCTTAAAAAACAAAAAGAAAAAGTAAAAAAAGAAATATAATGTTAAAATGAATCACAATAGATATGTGTTCTAAATATAAAGTGGATCTTGAAAATGAAAGCTTCCATAACCTACAAATTTCGGGTTGTTTGTTTGTATAATTCAAAACAACATATTAATCTTTTAAACATTTTATAATCATAATTTATGAATAAAATTACATAAACTATTAAGAATAACATTAGAGTATATCAAGATCTTGAAAAATCTTTCAATACAATATTTGATAAATATATATCTTAACTAAACAATTGCAATCATATCCACTATCATTTCTCATTCCGATTCACTCCTTCCAAACGCACCCAAGTATACAACTAATCCCAAACACTCTCTTAATGAGGCTTGTTGTCACGTGAAATCCATATAACCATCTTTCCCATTTCCTCCTTCTCCAGTTGGAGAAATATAAATAAATACACACCCCCTTTCCCCCTAATTTCACTTCACATTCATCATAACAAACTCACAAACCAAGCCCCCATCATTCACCAACACAAACTGATTGTCACTGGTGAGAGTGTGTGTGTGTGTGGGGGTATCATTACTACAAATTTACAGAATTGTTAATCTGTATGTCAGTGGTAGACTGTACTCACCGCAACAACTATTGCTACAGTGGATATAGTGAGCTTGCTAACCCTCTCCAATGGCCTCAGCTTCGCAAAAGACGACGCATTCCACCGCTCCGATCACCCGTCAGCCTGCTACTGATGACGTCATCCTTGTCGAGAATTGGCGTCACGATGATCAGAAGGTTGTTTCCGTAACTGATCCTAACGCTAATGCTGCTGCTTCTAATAAAGGTATATACTGTATTTATAAATATTTTTATATTTATTTTTATATTTATATCTATATCCAGTGACGAACCATGAATAAAAGTGACGGGGTGCGCGAAATGAAAAAAGTGTGATTTCAGTTGAATGATTGAGTTTAATTAATACAAGTGTGTTTGGCGAGGAGCATTTAGGAGCGGTGAGCGTTGAGTGTTGTGATCTTTAATGCTCGTTTGGCAAGCAACAAGTAGCTTTATCTATTTTTTTTAGGAATGCTCATTTTCCAATGCTCCATGAAGTAGCATTTAGGAGCGTTGAGTGTTTAGGAGATGTTTTACATATTATAATTACACCTACAACTACGTTATCAAATATTTTTATAGACAAAAACTGCTACTCACAGCTACTCCTCACTGCTTTTGTTATTTTTGCCAAATACACACCCAATCTATTTTTCACAAGCAAGTACTAGAAACAGAATTCTTTTGGACCGAGTGAATTTACGAAAATTTGGTACGTTTTACGAAAAATAGCACTAGGAACCAAATTTTCATTGGGTCAGTTCCGTCACTGTCTACATTTATATGAACCGATACATATTAATGTGTATTTCTTGTGAGATTGTGGTATGTGATTCTATTGTTGATTGATTTTTTTAGAAAAATTGTATTATTATTCTATGAATGGTTTATAGTTGTATAGGCCGTTTGCTTGTTGAGAGAATATAAACCGTTGAGTTGGTTAGAGGTTTAAAGTCACTTGTTATAAAGAAGGTTCGTAGTGTAGATAGGTGGTTACGAGCTACTACATTTGATTTTACTAGTGATGCATTTGCTAGTTGTGGGATATCTAGAACTCCTTATGAGTTATGCCCCTAATTTGCTCACAAGAAGAGATAAGATGGAATAACTAGTATATTTCGTAATGGCTTTCTTTACTCAAGTATTTGTCATGCTTTTGAGCTTTTCACTGCATTTGTGAAATTTGTAACAAACCTTATGTAAGTTGCAAGAAAGTCTGGTTTTGTAAACCTGAAAGTTTAATGAGCTTACTATTAGATGGCTAGTGTAAATTTTCACTACAACAACAAAGGTGTATGATGTTTTCGGTTATCATCTGTCATCAAATCTAATCATCACCACACAGGAACGACTAGAAGCCTAGAACAGGACTATGTACTATGTCAACTATCACGAAAAATGTTGCTTCACAGAGCTCTGTCATGTTTACCATCCCTTTTCTGTAGTATCATGGCAAGCATAAGAACTTGATCCCTACCTTTAGTCTCTATTAACCATGTATATCAGACATAAATTGCCCTATAAAAAGGTTTGTGGAAAGGGTCACTTGAATTTTTTCGGAAAATCTTGTATATTACATGCTCCAGTACATAACATGGCTTTAGCTAATGAGTATAAGCTCTTAGAAGACATTTCATACTATGTAAGGTTTTGACGAAAAGCTTTTAGATTGCTGCTTCGAATTAGGCTGGAAAGGCATAACGAGATGGCCTTTGCTTTACCTTTGGTTTTTATTTATATGGTCATTTCATCTTGCTAATTTATGCTCTTCTTGTATAGGAATCCAAAGCCTCACGAGGGCTCAAACTAGCCATCCATTGGACCCGTTATCTGCTGCCGAAATTAAAGTGGCTGTTGCAACGGTTAGGGCAGCTGGAGCAACCCCTGAGGTATTCATTGGATTCTGATGTTATATTCCAATCGTCATAATTGTGGTGAATGATATACTAACTGTGACGTGTTTCACATTTCTGTTCAGGTCAGAGATGGTATGCGTTTTGTGGAAGTTGTTCTATCAGAACCAGAAAAAAACGTTGTCGCACTTGCAGATGCATACTTCTTTCCACCTTTCCAACCTTCTTTGCTGCCTCGAAGCAAAGGTGGAGCTGTAATACCTAGCAAGCTTCCTCCAAGACGAGCTAGGCTTGTTGTTTACAATAAAAAGTCAAATGAGACAAGCATATGGATTGTTGAACTGTCCGAGGTTCATGCAACAACTCGAGGTGGACATCATAGAGGAAAAGTAGTTGCATCGCAAACTATTCGAGATGTTCAGCCTCCCATGGTAGGCCTATTCTTGCATATCATGTTATATAGTAATGACCCTTGTATTTTTTACGGAATTTTTGTATATTCACAAAGGTTATTTATATTTATGGTGCCCTCATTCTTATCCCTCACAGGATGCTGTGGAATATGCTGAATGTGAAGCTGTCGTGAAAGATTACCCTCCATTTCAAGATGCCATGAAGAAGAGGGGCATTGATGATATGGATCTTGTGATGGTTGATGCTTGGTTAGTTAAAGTCACTTATGTAAACATTTAACAGTGCATATACATTGTATTATGGTACGTACTACAAAAGAAATTCTGACATGGTGTATTTGCATGAAAAAATTAATCAGGTGTGTTGGTTATCATAGCGAAGCAGATGCTCCTAGCCGGAGATTAGCAAAACCTCTTATATTCTGTAGGACAGAAAGTGACAGTCAGATGGAGAATGGATATGCACGGCCAGTTGAAGGTATCTATGTTCTAGTGGATATGCAAAATATGGTAGTACTTGAATTTGAAGACCGCAAACTTGTTCCGCTGCCACCTGCTGATCCGTTGAGAAACTACACTCCCGGTCATACACGAGGCGGTGTTGATCGAAGTGATGTAAAGCCCCTACAAATTATTCAACCTGATGGACCAAGCTTCCGTATTAATGGGCGATTTGTGGAGTGGCAAAAGGTAGTTTTATTTTTTTAAAAGTTGCCAAATTGTGTGGGTCGGGTTCGGTGGGTAAAGGGGCATAATGGGCTTGGATCAAAACAGGTAGCTCTATTTTCTGGTTGGGTTGGACCCCAACACTTCTGTTCCAGATTTTCTTTAATAAATAATTATTGTGAAAACACTGATAACAGATTCTATATAAAATCTACAATAAACAACAATGATCCAACTTTATAAAGAAAAGAGTTCATAAGTTTGTATGCATTAAGAACACTCGTTGGTGACTTGCCTCGGAAACCAGCTGACCCGCTAGGCATGCTCTATGTGTTTCCTTTTTAGCATTTTTTTTGTATCTACCTCATTTGACCTGTGAAAGATAAAATATTATCCGAAATTAAGTTATTGATAATAAAATGGGTCAAAAGACTCAGAATTGCTACCTCCACTTTTCAGTGAAATGTTCTATTCTAATAAGTAATAACATAAACACGTTAACCAAGGGTGCATTTACTGGTTGACAGTGGAACTTTCGTATTGGGTTCACTCCAAGGGAGGGTTTGGTTTTACATTCTGTTGCATATGTTGATGGTAGCCGAGGCCGAAGACCCATAGCTCATAGATTGAGCTTTGTTGAGATGGTTGTGCCCTATGGTGATCCGAATGAGCCACATTATAGGAAAAATGCATTTGATGCAGGTGAAGATGGCCTTGGAAAAAATGCTCATTCTCTTAAAAGGGTTTGTCTCACTTCACTGTCTTATCACATTCATTCCTATAGACCGTTGGTTAATTTAAGGTCAAATATGTGTTATTGATCACAATATTGCTCTCCTCAGGGATGTGACTGCTTAGGCTATATCAAGTACTTTGATGCACATTTTACAAATTTCACCGGAGGCGTTGAAACAATTGAAAATTGTGTATGTTTGCATGAGGAAGATCATGGAATACTTTGGAAGCACCAAGACTGGAGAACTGGCTTAGCTGAAGTGCGAAGATCACGGCGACTGACTGTGTCATTTATATGTACCGTGGCCAACTATGAATACGGTTTCTATTGGCACTTTTATCAGGTGAGTTGAGAACACTTACCTTAATCATTAGGCTATTAGAAGTTGAAGAGTTTATATTGTCATGCAGTCACACCCACTATTAACAAAAGACACTTCTATGATTTAACTTGCATTTCCATTCTTGCGCATACTTGCATGTGCTAGTATTTTGAACTATGTGCTCCAGAGAATGTGGCGAGTTCTCCTTTTGTGAATGGTGGTTTATTGTTTTTACAGATATTTGGTCTTTTTGGTTTCTGGATCTTCCCTTGTGTGATTGCCATCTTCCTTCTTTCTCTTTCTCATTACTTCAATATTTTCGTTGTCAATCTTAACGCCGCCAACCAGATAAATGTTATGTGCACAGAGTTAACATTTTCCCCCTTCTTTCTCTTCTCTCATTCCTTTTCTTTGTGCGTCTGTGTCTATATATTTAAAATAGATGCGTTGCATTAGCTACCCAAACGATATTCCTGCTCTTCAGAATGTGTTCTGGTTTCCTATTTCCTACTTGATTTTTTCATTGCTTTTTAGTTTCTAATGAACTAACTGAACCTCTATTGCTTCAACCATAACTTCTAGCTATTGGAGCCATGATAGAAACAACTTCTTATTTCATTATATAAGATGTTTTCTTGAATTATCAATCAGTGAACTGTGGTCCTGAGGGAAAGTGGAAGCAGTTTTGTTGTCTAATAACCCAGTTGACCACTAGGTTTCCTCTCTGAGTTCTCGTTGCAACCCACAATAAAAGTTGAACTTATATGATTATGTTGGCTGGTTGCCACCTTGTAGTATGCATTGCTTACTTGTTTTGCAGTCTTACCGTCTTTGATGTTCATTCCTTCGATATTTATTACAGGATGGAAAGATTGAAGCTGAAGTTAAACTTACAGGAATTTTAAGCTTAGGAGCACTGCAGCCTGGGGAAGTTCGAAAATATGGTACAACCATCGCACCGGGATTGTATGCACCAGTTCATCAACATTTTTTTGTTGCTCGTATGGATATGGCAGTTGATTGCAAGCCTGGAGAGGCATACAACCAGGTATATAGAGCGATCAGATATTGTGCATCGTTTGTGCGTTGCAGTCCATCAATGTTCTTTTTCTACATCCAGGTTTAAGTCTTTTAAAAATTAAAACGACGAGTTTGACGCATCTGTTGCACTGGTCTCCTGTTTTGTTTCTTCAGGTAGTTGAAGTTAATGTCAAAGTTGAAGAATCTGGGGAAAATAATGTTCACAATAATGCATTCTACACTGAGGAAACATTGCTAAAAACTGAGTCTCAAGCGATGCGTGATTGCAATCAGTTATCTGCTCGTCACTGGATAGTAAGCATCTCACTTTTTCTTTGAGCATTGATTGACATGCCTAATTCGTGTGCCTAATTATATGCCTAATCTTACGTGGCATCATTCTATTGGTGATTACAGATGGACCCACCTCGTCACAAACCAATAAAACACTTACACATCACTTTAGGCATAAAATTAGTCACACATTTAGGCACCCAAATCATTTTCCCTTTTTCTTTTTCATGTAAAGAAATATATCTGCAAAGATAGTGCTGCTATGCGAGTTTTCTGCCTTGTCCTTTGCCTTATTTCATCTATAGAGATGAAAATCTGATGTGTGTACATCTAAATGTTTCTGTTCCTCTCATGTGTTCCGTAAGTGTTTTCAATTTTGCAAGTTTCCATCATATTTACCATGCAGGATAGAAACCGGCTGACTTTTACTGGTATTTGATTGAATACTGTGCTGTTTTAACACTTCATATTATTAGGTCATTTGCTTTGCACCAATCACCCTACGTCAATGCCTTGCAGCCTGAATGAACATATGTTAGCGTACATGTTGTATGATGATTAGATGGCATGATATGACCCAATTTTTTTAATGAATTGTGCTGAGTCGATATAGGAGTAACATGAGGAAACATCACATGAGATAATTTGCTGACCGAGTCCGATGTAGTGTTGTATGCTCCAGGGATAATTTTTCTATTTTAAGAGCAAGCTATCAGTAGATGTTTGTTTGAATTCATTTTGAATTTATATTAAGTTCTGAGATACAAAGTTTGCTAAATTGTGCATTTTCCACTAATTTGAGACGCAAGGTTAATTATATTAAAGGTGGCAAGGTATTCTTTGTTGATATGTTGATAGGATGCTATGGGTGACTAATATGTGGCTACAGCGATTTGGAAATACTAACAAGAGGATGCATTAAAACATTTTGGTTCTTGCATAAAATATATAATTCGATGGACACTTTTGTAAACTAAAGATTAGTTTACCTAATGTGCCCGTATTAGTTCAAACAGGAAGTTGGGTAGTGGTTTGTTACTTCTTTCTTAATCATAGCGTTAGTATCTGTATATGTGTGATTTTAGCCTTTGTTTCTAGTTTTGGAAAGTGTTAATTTTCTTCTCGTTTTGGTAAAATGGAAGACCCAAATCTTTATTGTGTATCTTCATTCCCATACCCTCTTTAAATCCCATCCAATAAATTGGGGGTATGGTTATCGTCATTTTCAACTCCAAAATATCAATTCATTTCTGGAAAACAGTGGGTGATTCGGTGTGACTTTAACTGTGGTTATAAGAGGTTACCTTCACATTGTTAGGAACCTTTTCCACAAAATTTTGGAACCCTATTCATTATCTCTGCAAAATGGGACACAGTAATTTTATCAGAATATATTTTAGCCGCCACCACCTACCTAAATTATTAAGTGGTATTTTCTCATCTTTCCTACTGTGATAATACGTTATAGTTGGCATTTAATTACAATATTATATAGTGAACCATTCAACAGACTTCTATTCAAACCAGAAAGAAACAGTATGACTGCTTTCCATATTCTATTTGTTTAATTAACATGTGATTGGAAATTGAATTTTGCATGATCTGTCATCGTGTATTCTGAGACAATTATTCTCTTGCTTAATTATGTTTTCTATCTGTACTTCAGATTAGGAACACAAGGACTGTGAATAGGACTGGACAGCTGACTGGATATAAGCTCGTACCAGGTTCAAATTGTTTGCCTCTCGCAGGTTCTGAGGCCAAGTTTTTAAGAAGGGCTGAGTTTCTGAAGCATAATCTTTGGGTTACACCCTATGCACTTGACGAGAATTTTCCTGGAGGAGAGTTCCCAAACCAGAATCCACGTGTCGGTGAAGGGTTGGCCTCCTGGGTCAAGCAAAATCGTTCTCTTGAGGAAACTGATATCGTCCTTTGGTTAGTATACTATTTTTCTTCAAATACCTCTCATTAATGAACTCCTATGTTTAGTCCCTTTACGGTGTCCCCACTGCATGTGCTATATAGCCGATGTGTATATTTATTACATGTCGATGGTCAATAATGATTACATATAACTATCGGGATTTTTATGTTTGGATGTGAAGATATTTACTTACATCTTACTTTTATAAGAAGTAAAAGGTCTCTATGATTGGTCAAGTACTCAAGTACCACCATACACATATGTGATAATAAGTAAACGTGTTTGTGTGTGTAAGATCTAGCCTTTTTACTGACTTAATGTTCGAACTTGCAGATACATATTTAGGATGTGTGTGTAAGTGTGTTTGCGTCCAAGATTTAGTCATTTTATTTACTTAATGTTTGGATATGCAGGTACATATTTGGGATCACTCATGTTCCCAGGCTAGAAGATTGGCCTGTAATGCCAGTGGAACACATTGGTTTCATGCTTCAGGTACGTGTTTGCTGTTAAATAATTATGGCTTTTCGTAATTTAAGTTTTTCTCTTTCGCCTGTCATTATTAAAAGTACTTGAAAGCTGCTATGATGCTTCAATGTCCACATGTGCCCTTCCGTCCTTCGACATGTGAGTAGACCCCACTATCGGAGTTAAATTGACCTACGTCAAATCAATACATTGACAGTGTATCGATGGTGCCTAGTTTGGACAAATTCACAAAAGTTAATCATATAACCTTGTCAAACACGTCCTTGTTTTGTCGACACAATGTTTTAAGTGGTTAACATAATCTAATCCATATTGTTTGGGCAAAAAGGATAACAGTAAACGGAAAAAATCGTCCATGGGTGTTGCAACTTTTCCCGAAAACGGTCACGTTGCTACTAGTTTTTGCAATCTAAGTAGTCAATTCCTTCAAAGGTTCCAGTTACACTCTTTTGGTCCTAAGTTGATCATCTGCACGGAAAATGACCTACAAATGACCAAAACACTCTAGATATCCTCAACCTCTATCTTCTTGAATAATTATGCTTTGAAGAAATAAAATTATAACTCAAACACACTTGAGAATGTCAAAATAAACATTTTAAATGCAAATCCGAAAGATTAATATCAAGTCATAATTTGAAATAAAAAATCCTGACTTTATGTTTACAAAACCCCTATCTAAACTCACTGCACGTCCGTCCTGGGTTTCAATTCCTATCAAAGACACATGGGTGTGAGTATTTGACATTAAAATGAAACAAAAAATCACAAAAACACATGGGTGTGAGTGTTCTTTTTTTTTTAAATAAATATATAAAAAAACCCAAAATTGCAGGGTTATCACTTATCACGGGACTTGTGGATATATTTAGAGGGACTATGTGATTGTCTCATACACAGTTACAAAAAGCCTAGGAAAACACAAGCAGTACTTTTCACTTTGGCTTTACCCATGATTCCTGAGGTAATCCATGACTGTGTGGTCCCTGTCCTGTTGCTACCAACACGGACTCACTCACAAGAGACTAGAAAATTTGATACATCTGTAACATTGCATTATCTTTATAACTTACCTTAATAAATCAAACAACTTTTTATAAATGACATATCATCTTATGGAAGCGTTTCTGTGTCATGTCAACAAATTTAACTTGTTTGTTCTACCAACATAAATGACACAATCCACCCTTTCTACAGAACAAGCCATGGCCATGGTTATCTCACTTTTGACGATGACTTTATCAAAAGTTTAATCCCTTAATATTTAGGATTTTTCTTCAATTGCTCCATTGTAGTTATTGTACTATTTTTTATTTTATTTTATTTTATTTTTTATTTTTAATATTATTATAATTAATTTACATTTATTTGTAATATGGTAATGTTGTGTCTAGCTTGTCATTTGTAACCCATAATCTAATTATGAAAGTTATCATGTTTGACACCCGCTTTTTAATAGATCAATTTGCTAGAAAATAAACACGAGATACAAGGAACATGACAATGAATAAAACAGGACATGATGAAGAAATGTTTCTATTTTATGTATATCATCCTAACATTCATAATAATCTATTTGCTAATCTGCGCTGAAATTCTATTTGAATGCAGCCACACGGGTTCTTCAACAGCTCACCAGCGGTTGATGTTCCTCCCGGTGCATGCGAGTCAGATGCAAAAGAAACCGAATCTAAAGAAACCGTTGCTCCCAAGTCTGTTTCAAATGTTTTGACTGCCAAGCTATGAAGTGTTTTACCATCCGAACCCACTTTTACTTGTCGTTATCGTTTATCATGTATTAAAAATTTGTACAACTTAAAACATTAGCATTGGACTTTGGTTGCGTATTGACCCATTCTCGGGTTGTGGTTCATATGCATAATGCTTTGTCTGGAACGATGAATGCTGGTTCATAAGTGACCACGTGTCACAGTGGATTCCTTTGGTCTTATCTCCAACCCGTCGTCATTAGGTACACGACTCTTTTCTTCACTTCCATATATAAGTTGAATCGACTGTTGTGTTTTGCCATAAAAAACAATATATCCTTGGAGTTATCTCTTTGTGTGTGCTATACAATAATATTGGTTTCATTCTATAAATGTCTTTTATGCAACACATTTAAAATCCTTGCTGTGCATGAATGTTATACAATATGTTTTTCATATCTTTTTAAGGCCAATATATAAAATTATTAATTAACTAGCAAGCAGCTAGAAAATAGATTACAACATGTTAATACAAGAAGATTTCATATCACAAATCCAATCAAACCACTTTGTTTTGTAAGATCTATGCCTATTGGTATTCTAAGAATGCGAGAAAACCTTAATGTCTTCATATATAAGAGCACAAGGTATGGTAGCCATTTAATATGCTATTCGTCGTGCCATTCGTGAGCCACCATAATGGTTTCTTTTGTGTTTTTTCTTATTTTTTATTTTGTGTATTGTGAGTGAGTGGTTATTTTTAGTGGGGTATTTTATGGGACCCAATAACATGTTAGTGGTGTGTTATGAGGGAGGGGTGTTTTAGTTATTGGTGTGTTATTGGATGGAAATGAGGTGAGCGCTGATGTGACATACCAATCGTGTTATCGGATAACACCATACCTAGTGCTCTAATGAAGATTGTGAAGGACTTGATAACTTATGAATATAGTATGTGGACCATGAGTTGGCTAGTGCCATTAGATTTATTTTATATGCCACGATTGGAAAAGCTTATTCACTAGTTGCAGTATAATTTCACTAATTTGTTCTTTAGAATATAGACAAACACTGAACTGTTTGTATGTTTCGTGTAATATAGTTCATAATATCATGTATGTTTCGTGTAATAGTTCCATAATATTATGTATCTTGTCTTTGTGATACTATATGCTGTGTTGTCATAATCGCTTATTTATACAAGATACAAAAAGACTAGTCATATCCATCAATGAATATTTCATGTGTTATAATCCAAAGCTCATTTTTGCTCCTGGTGTTAGCTGTTATCTGTTTGTATAGAGTTTTCTATGTTTTAGTGGATGTAGTGGTTTATATTATGGACTTGATGATGTATGACCACTAACAAATCAGCTAAACTCATCTTTCCTTAAAATAATACGAGTAGCTAGCACCAACACTTGCACTACACATTCTTTTTTAGATTCCATCCCATTGAATAGATCTTATGATAAAAAACAGAAATTTTCCTACGTGTGATTGTACTGGAAAAACACCAGTTTCTCTCTCCGTTTCACAGCCATAAATTTTTTTACATGCATACTAGTCACATAGTCACGCGAGTAGTACTTTGTTGTTTTAGTACTGCAATAATTAATGGCAATTAACTCCCTTCCCAAACAACAAACTATCTCCCACCATCCCACAATACATCCCTTGTCTCTCCACCATGTCTCAACACCACAAAACCATCCAACAACACCTTGCCCTGCAAATCTTGCTAGCTGACAGGCTCGTTAAATCAGCAAAAGAAGTCGAATCATCTAAATTCGACTTCACAGATGTTACTAGACTTGCTACTCAACTTGCCAATCTCCTACGTTCCACTGCCCGAGTTGTTGCTAGCTTTGCTACAACAATCTATGATCGCCCTTTTCGTTCCATAATTAATAATGTCTCTTTGAACCTTGAACGAGCACAGACACTTGTTCGCAAGTGTAAGAAGCGAAGCAACATTTTAAGGCAAGTTTTTGCAATTACTACTGCTGCTGACATCCGTAAGGTGTCGAATCTTTTAGAATCGTCTATTGGTGACGTCAAATGGCTCATTTCCATTTTTGTTACTGACGATAATACTGGTGTAAACTTGTCACTCCCCCCCATTGCGAGTAATGATCCTGTACTCGCATGGGTATGGTCGAATATTGCCATGGTGCAACATTCGACTCAGCTGAAGGACCGAGTTGAAGCTGCTAATTCGCTCGGGTCGTTGGCTGGTGACAACGACCGGAACAAGAAGATGATCATTGAAGAAGATGGGATTCTGCCGTTGCTTAAACTTTTAAAAGAAGGAGCTTCACCAGAGTCCCAAATTGCGGCTATTACCACTTTATACAATTTAGCAACTGATCAAGAAAAAGTATCCGCCTTTGTTCGATCAGTGGCTGTTCCTGTTATTGTTCATGTTCTTAATGATTCAACTAACATTGTTGTTCGAACAAATGTGATCAATTTGGTTTCTAGAATGGCAGAAATGGATTCATGTGCTCAAGAGGAATTCGGTAGGGAGAATGTAATGAGGGCAATTGTTACCTTCTTGGCTAATGATGTCGTTTTTAATGATTATGCTACAAACATACATTCACTTGCTCGGGTTAGTAGCGTCATTGGGAAGAATGGTTACAGTAGTTTACATTCGAGTTCTTCATTATCTTTTTATAATAAGAAAGAAACTGGTGACGGTTCACCAGAAGAAAAAATGAAGCTTAAGATAAGCTGTGGAAGGGCATTATGGGTACTAGCAAAAGGAAGTTTGTTAAACAGTAAGAAGATCATGGAGACGAAAGCATTGATTTGTTTAGCGAAACTAATTGAACCCGAACCTGAAGAACTGCAAGTGAATTGCTTGAAGACAGTTATGGAGTTGGCTACCGTGGCTGAGTCGAATGCTGATTTAAGGCGCCAAGCTTTCAAGCCCAATTCACCAGCTGCACGGACTGTGCTTGACCAGCTATTACGGGTCGTGAACCATGAAACTAACCCAAAACTGGTTGTTCCTGCTATAACCACAATTGGATCACTGGCTCGAACCTTTCCTATTAAGGAGACCCGAATACTGGGCCCACTGGTTTCCAAGCTAGATCACCAGGTACCCGATATTAGTAAAGAGGCTGTGATGTCACTGACAAAATTTGTTAATCCTGAAAATTTTAACTGTGTGGAGCATTCAAAGGCGATTCTTGAGTTTGACGGGGTTACTCATCTAATGAGTTTCTTGAAAAGCAATGATAATATCAGGATACAAATTCACGGGCTTAAACTGTTGTGTTATCTTGCATTACATGTTGGTAATGATAAGGCTCTTGAACAAGCTCGAGCATTGAGCGTTATTGAGGGTGCTTCTCGATCTGTGGTGACTCAGTACCCTGAAATGAAAGAACTTTTAGCGAAGGCAATACACCATTTGAATCTTTATCAAGCTGGAACTTGTGCCCATAAACGGGATTAAGTACCATGATGGTTCAGTTGAATAATTGTACATTTTCCGAGACCTGTAAATTATTTTAATGGGCAAGTGTAAGCAGGATTCGGACCTGTGATCTTTCGGTTATCCTAAGGGAAGGTCTGGATAGTATTGATCTTAATGTGTTGTATTTACATTTTGTGCTAATTATCCAACTTATCCAATCTCTGAACCTTATTTTGAGCCAAAATTGTTTGTTTTCGACTTGAGTCTTGACTCGAACCTTGATACGCAACTCCCCAAAGCCATGAAGCAATAGACTAAGCCAATACCTTCATATTTCAACTAAGGACCATGGTGAGGTATTTTTTTATTTATTTATTTTTGGTAAAAGGCCTTCCACCCGGTAAAATATACCATGGTGAGGTATTTGGAGCCCACAACTTAAGGCTTATTAGGTGATTTAACATTTTGATCTTCATCTATGTATAAGTTGTTACATAATACCAAAATGTCAATATCATAATATTTGGGGTCGCTACTTTTACCGTCAAGTTTCTGGGCATAGCATCATAACAGTCTGTGTTAAGCTAAGTCTCAACAGAAATTCTGCACTCAAAATTAGACTACACATACATATAAAATATTATGATCTTCATGCATATTTTTATGGCGAACAAATGTTTTTCACGTGACCTTTAAGACAACAAGCGACCGGCGTTTTTTTCAACCATTACATAATAATTCAATACATTTTAGAACATTACAAATAAAACTTCAAATAAAATGACTAAACTACTAATCCATCAACACATTTACTATAACTTTTAGAGATAAAACTACCGCATGTATATTTGAATAAAGCTATTAGTGGTCAGGATTATCGGATAGTCAATTACTAATCCATCAAACATTTACTACATGATGATGATAGATTAAATGGGGTATACAACTCATGTCAATGTGTTTTATGAATATTAAAGTTGTCACGATTAAAGACATTTAATTTACATTTGAATGTTGGGTTGTTAATTTCAATTTCCAGTTAAAGAAATGTTTTGGTCTTAAAATTTTAAAGACTTTATTTAGAAAGTCACAAACTCTTTATAAAGTAGTATAGATTATGATAATCCAGAATACATGAGTCTTGGTTATAGGATAATCTCGAGTCTTGCTTAATGCACCCCTCACTTGATTCGCAATGCCCGTGTTGTATGGGGTCGGGTATGTCTTACCTTACCTTATACCATTTATAGTCGATCGTCAAGATTGACTTAGTCAGGTCCTTGATAATTCATGGTGACCACCTCATCAACAAGTGAACATGGTTGCACTCAACATGTGACTTGTGTTACTGTCAACACTAAACCTTAGATCCCAAACTTGTGGGCTGAATGCTACTAATAGCATACCAGGCTTTTGCTCGTCACTTTTTGAATGAAATGTTTTGATACTCATTTCAGTAATCAGCCCATAGTTTAAAAACATAGTTTAATTCTAGATGACCATTTGAGCACATTAATGGGACCATAAACATGGAAATATGCATATTGATCAATTGCTTTGTTGAGAAACTAATAGTCTCAAAGACTCTCTTTGGATGTTTAATTCATGTTCAATGTATCCATATAAAGATGTTATCTGTCTTCTTGATCTTACTCTTTTTACGTCTCAAAAACCTGGTCCGTGGACCATATATCTTCCGTGCCGTTCTTCACTAAACCAATGTCTCTTTCGCTTTAAAGACATCTATATTAGGTTGGTGAACCATCTTTTCAATCTATCAAGATTCGACTCGTATTAGAACCTTTTCTTGTCAAACCCATAATTGGAACAACCACTTTTCACAGAGTAATTTGTTCGAAATCTCAGAATAGAAATTAACAAATAAGTGCAGTTTCCTGTGATAGATTGTCAAATACATTGCCCCTCATCCAGGTGAGTTCCATTATTGAACTCCCATGTGAAAAGGAAGACTAAATCAAATTGCGGTCTTTAATTTGCTACGAGTTTTGATTTTTATGTTTGCATCTTTTAAGTATACCATTAATGGAAAATTTAAAGTGATTAAATGTTCATCAAGTGACACAGAGAGTTTGTCAACTATCACACACTTATGACCTTATCTAGGTGAGCCCCATTCTTAAATTTTAAAGTCAGATTGTAATTATAATCAAATAAGGTTTTGAACTGCTGCAAGTTTTTATTGCTTTTACCGCGTTAGTTAATTCATATACAGAATAATGGGAAACCATGTACAGAAGATGCTCCAATTTAGACAGTCAAAAGTTTAAAGCTAGTGGAATTCAACCGCTACATGGGCAAAGAGCTACCTTTTAATGTAAATGCTTGACGTTTATACTTATTTTACTTTACATGTCAAGAAATTTGTTATTATAAGGATGGTGTGGGTTTACATGTCAAGGAAATGCATGATCTCCTTAAGTGTCTGCTAGAACCATATAATATGCTTCTGTACTGCTTCAGGAACAAACAATTAGGGATGGAATTTTACCGTGAGCATTAATAACACCCTAGTAGTTAACCACTCACCATCCAGGTATCAGATACAAACTCGAGGCCTTTTAAGTATCCTAAAAATGTTTCAAATATTTGAACAAGCTAAGGTTCTGATTTTTGTAAAGCATCTTTTATGATTGTCATCAAGTGTCAAACTGATCGAAAGTGATTATTATTGGCTGGGCTGGCTTATTACTTTAAGTACAGTTGAGGAATAATGAAGGGGTGACTTTATTTACCTTGGCTATTATGTTTCCAACAACTTGTTGCAAAACTTTTGGTTCTTGTAGGCCTCTTTGCTGGTGAACTTATTAAGGCAAATGGAAAAGTTTGGTTTGCTTTGGCTTTTGCTATTTAAGCTTTCAAAATTTGCTCATTTGCAGCTGTCATTTTCTTCGTTCATGGCTAGACGTCGATCTTGCGTGTGCATATGCGTAACCTCTAATAGTCGTTTTAAAGACCCTAATACAAAAATTCTGGAGGTAGTAATTTGGACCAATTTACTTATACATGGGTCGATTTAGGTTCTGTTTTTTTTCTTAAACGGGTCAAGTAAAAAAGTCTAGCTATAGGGGAACGGGTTAAACAGACTAAAAAAATAACCGAAGTCTATATTTAACGCATACAACATCCTTGATTGTTTTAGTTACTGATTTAGAGTATATGTATTCTGTATTATAAATTTACACATCCTTACTCAGAAAAAAAGAATATAATAGATTAAGGATGTGACCTGTTTTGATTCACATGAACTGACCCATTTCAAGGTGAACCAGTTTTGGCCTGAAACCAATGTAACTGACTTGCCCCATCATGTTGCTTCTAACATAGATGTATAAACTTAAAAGGGTTGGTGACCCCGTCTTCACTTAAGTTTTTTCATGGCTAAACAATCGTATTGTGTGTGCACCTACTCGAACTGTGTTTCCATCCAATGTTTTCGCACAAAAAAATGTGTACATTAACACTTTATTTGCATTCTTACAAAGAGTTGTAATAGCATATATTACAAGACCTATAAATCCAATACTTAAATCAACTTTTGGTTGCTCTTTTAATCCTCTAAAAAATGTAAAATTGGTGAATTTGAGTTCAATTATTGAGTTATGACTTCTTTGACTTATTGTCAATTAGCATATTTTTTATGAGCTTTTGCTCCACATTGGGAAACTTGTCCAAACCTCCTATCTAAAGTTTGTGTGCTCAAATTTCTCAAAGTTTGGGTCCCATATACACTTTCAGACCTTGTTTTGCAAAATCTGTGTCCTGTTCTTTGTCTCATGCTTACGAACGCTTACTAGAATATACCGTAAAAGCCAGATACCTTTTTACCCATAAGTTAACTTTAATCGACATGCATACTAAATCAAGATTATGACAAGAACATACGTCGAGTATGTGGTCATGATCAGAATCTCTAAGAAAATTGTATCACGTTACTTTCATAACACGCAGCATATCACTAATACTGAGGTAATAAGGTAAAAGAATAGTCGAGTTTATCTTACTCTCATTCAAAATAATGAAAACCAATATCGCCAAATACATAGTTAAAAAGGGAAAATAACAATACGACACGCGAAGTTGACATCTCAATATACGTCTTATTAGGCCAAAACCACATGAAAAATATTGTACCACCCTTTAAACAATCCAACAAAAAAGCAAGAGAACTTTACAAAGCCTTCGTCATATCTCTATACGAAAAAACAAAAGACACAAAAAATATTATATCATCGAGCAAACCTCATAGTACTAGAAAACTAGCTGTGTACCCGTGCATTGCTCGGGCATATGTACCTATCAACCCTTTTATTTGTTGATAAGATAAAATAAATGTTGTATTTAAATTTACATGGATCAATCATATCTGATGGAAGACATCAGTGTACTCTCCTGGCATTGTCCCCATTGGGTAGATATTGAAATCTGATGCATTATTGACTTGCACCTCATGCATATGATGCTGCCATTGACCCACACATCCTTCTTCAGTTTTGACATTTACTCCATTGAATTGAAACATTTCCCCTTCAAATGTCATATTTTGGAACCCTGCAGAAAGGCTTGTGTTTATGTTTGAACTATTTGTAGTACTTGAACTCATTTTCGACCCTGAATGATCAGAAAACTCAGTGGAAGTGTTTCGATGATCAAAACTTGCTAAATTTGGCAATGAGGTTTCATAGTTTGTTTGGTGATATTGAGCTAAAAGATTGGAGTTGTAGCCAATTGGATCAATACTGGATTGGAATTCGGCCAAAAACAATGGATCACAAACTGATTTACTCAAGAAAGTGTCGCGTATTGAATTATTTTCCATTGATGACGAGGATGACAAAATTAGTCCACCATTGTTGATATGATAAGATTGGTCTAATTCAGCTGTCATCGGCATTGATGATGAAGAACTCGAAAAAAACTCTATCTTTTTGTCTTTAACATCATTGTTATCGCTCACTGGCTTGTGAGTGTTTGGATCAATCCCTTGTTTAATTAGTTTCTTCTTTAAACACGAGTTCCAGTAATTCTTGATCTCGTTATCCGTTCTTCCTGGCAACTGAGCCGCAATTTGTGCCCACCTAGATACCAAATTTAGCAAGAATTTTCAAAAAAGATTGAAGAAAAATGTACATTTTGTGGATACATATAATCAAATGTTATTTATGCCAAATTTTGTTACCTATTGCCAAGAACTTGATGAAGATGAAGTATAAGATCTTCTTCTTGCTGCGAAAACAGTCCTCTTTTAAGATCAGGCCTTAAATAATTAATCCATCGAAGCCTACAACTCTTCCCACATCTTTGCAATCCTGCTTTTTGTTCAAGATTCCAAAATAAGTCAAAAACTATCAAATTTTATATCTTTAAATACAAATTTTACAGACAGAAGAACGATAGAAAGACACTAGTTTTACCTTGCAATTTGCAATGAAAAGACTCATTTTTACTTTTCATTGTAATAAAGAGTGAAGATAGCAAGAACGAATAAAAACCGTGATCTTCAATGCAATTGCACTGAAAAAACACTCTTTTATTTTTCTGTAGCAAAGATCATACCACTAAAAAAATCGCGTTTTTTCAATGGGAAACTAGTTTTTTTTCTTTAGAAAATGGATTCGAGAAACTTGTTTTTTTACTAGCAATGAAAAGACTCATTTCTTGTACAATAGTACGAAAAACACACATCAATTCTAGTAACTTGCAATGAAAATGAACCCAAATAACAAGTTTCTCTAGAGAACGAAAAACCGGTTTTTTCTCTTGCAATTCGCATATAAAAAAGAAAGACTCGGGTTTTCGCTACAAGTGAAACTGATAAAAACCTGCATGTTTAGGAACAGAACTCCAACATCCAACACCAAATCTTGTAATGTATTTAAGAAGTTTCTCATCTTCTTCAGGTGACCATAAACCTTTTCTAAGCTTTTGTTTCACACAACATGAATGTCTACCCATGAGAGTGTTTGTGTTTTTGTTTGTATGTTTAAGGAAGAAGCTGCTTGCTGTTGTTATCACTACAAATATATAAGCAACCAAAGAGGAGAGGGGAGATAGATATATGGGCTTTTTAATATTTAAATATAAATATAAATAAATAAATTGAAGCATGTAAAGGTTATGTCTTTTTTTGAAGTGACAAATCAACATTTAATTTAATAATAAAGATAATGAATTAATAATTCTTTTTTTACTTTATTAAATTTTATAGTAATTAATTAAGAAATAACAAAGTAAAGAAAATCATACTTAGAATTGAAGTTAAGAGAGAAGAAAAGAAAGAGAAGAATCAAGTGGGACTGAAGCAATTTTTTGAAGCTTTTGCATTGGATTGGATTAGATTTCAAGATATCTTTGTCTCTCTAATTTTGAATACTTTAGTTTGGAAAAAAAACACACTTGGGAAGAGTATAATTTATCCAAAAATTATCCATGTGACTATTTAACCAAGGGTTTTAAATTATTTGGATGAAGTCGCTTATTTTTTTTGCATGTAAGATTGACTCATAAGTGAGATTTTGTGAATGAAACCAAACTTTGTTATTCAGAATTTTGATGTTTTTATAAGGAAGTTCCAATTAGACAAAAGAAAGCACTCTCTCCATCATATTTTAAGAGTTCATATCAATATTTTAATTTATCTGTAAAACCTTTTCAATTGCAACAAATAAAACTATTGATTTATAATTTAAATATACTTTCATATCATAAAGCATGCATTCAATTTATCTTTACTGTATATAAAGAGGAAACAACGTTTTTAAAAGCTTGAAAACTTAAAAAGTGAATAAGGTGATTTGACAAAAATACTCTTTTAATGTTTAGTAATTTTAAATTTGAACTTTTTTGTTAATCATCCAATTACATTTAATTAACCTACATATATAACACAACCATTTTCACCATCTACCTTTTGTTGAAGAAGATTGTGATTTTTGATAATCATTCAATCATGCTAATGTAAAAGTGTAGTATTTTGTTTATTGCGCTTTTATGTTATACCAATCGCTTACTACTTTTTTATATATATACTTCATTCATCTTAATCCTAATCACTACATCTTAATCACGATATCACAACTATAATTATTTGTAGTTACAAAATCTCGTCGTTATGCACGGATAGTCGTCTAGTCTAATAAATGCATCTATAAAAAAAATCATATTCTTATCTTGATACACATTTATTACACTTATCATAAACTACATGAAATTTGTTTGTGAACTGCAACAGGTAGATTAGAATCTCACTAGTATCTCAAAAATATATTTTTGGTGTACTTTCATATTATAAGCCGCGGTTTAACAAATGATTAAATGAAAAGTATTACCCATAAATGAGTTAACACGACTAGCTAATTTAAGTTTCCACGTTTTAGTTATGGTAAAACTGTCTAATACGTTTTTAGTTTACGAAACAAAGACACTAATGCAAGATTTTGTTCACCTAAGACCCTCTCCATGCATCATCTTGGAAATGATAAGAAAGTGTGAGAGATTTTTTATATATAAACGAAATGGTTAACCGCATAAGTTCTGACGACAATAAATTTCGATCATTTTATTCACGGAATGAATTTGCTAAAGTTTTTATTTTTTATTTATTTTTTTTTTTTTTAACGACTTGTTCATGCATGCATTTGCTCAGTTGCCCGCTTTCTGTTCATGAGCCAATGTGTTTTAGTATATATATATAATGAGATATAACCTAAAGAGACCGAGAAATTTTAATACCGCTTAGAGAAAAAGCAAGTGTAGGTGATGTGATTTCAGGTCCTACTCTCGTTTCACTTATTTAGAACTTGGGTTGGAGAATTTTATTAGCGACACATATCGCTTTTTTTTTTTTGGAAAGACAACATATCGCAGCGTGTTTTTCTCAAGCGTAATATCATGAATATTTAACTTTGTGTTCGGTTTTAAAATTTTATTTTCTTCCTAGAATTGGATTAACCGATCGTCAACCTAACTTTGGTATAAGTTAGCACTCTTGGCTAAGCCCTTTAATATTATGTTAATTTGAGACACTTTTACCCAAAGTGTGTTTGCTTTCTATGAAAGAATCTTTAGCTAATAATGTTATGTTGCAACTTCAAGTTTTCTTTTATATTGTTAAATTTTAAATTTAATTATTTTAACATGTGACACCTTTCTTAAGTTTAATATATTTAGATACATTGTTCATTTAGTATATAAAATCACAATATTGCTTTAGTACTTTTGTTCCTTTACCCCAAATAGATCTCTATTTGGTTTTAAAAAAGATGAACATTTTCTATGTATATGTTATTAGACTACTAGTAAGAGTAGTTACAATCGTAACACCATAACACCAATAACACCGTCTATGTCAACGCCACATCAGCTTTAACATTTAAAATTAACATCCCCAAAAAACACTCACAACCATAACATCCCAATAACACCATAACACTTTTCATATTTTCAATTTCAACCCCTAAACTAAAACAAACACTTCATTTATTAAACTAAAACAAACATTTCATTAAAACTAAAAACATATTACAATACGAGATTAAAAAAAAAAAAAAATACAACGAAAAAAAAAAAATAAAAAAACACTGCAATTAAAAAAAAAACATAGCAAATACTTATTCATCCTCGTCGCTCTCTTGTTGTTGTCCATGTCGTTCAAGATTCTTCTGCCAAACATGCTCCATAAGGTCCTGTTGGAGTTGGGTATGCGTTTGTCGGTCGTGTATTTCTTTTGCCTTACGACTGTGCGTATCACATCTTTCAACCCATCTTCGTTGCCTCAAATTTGCTGACGGATCCACCCACAGTTCGTTATAGTCACGTAAAGCAAATTTTTGATCTTTTATAATCATGTTATGCATAATAATGCAAGAATACATGATTCTACGTATCGTGGCAATTTCATATTGACGTGCCGGTTGTTGTAGTATACCCCAACGGCCTTGAAGAACACCAAAAGCACGTTCAACATCTTTTCGGGCACTTTCTTGTCTCCTTTTAAAGTACGTATGTTTTTCATCAGTTGTTGCCGTGAAGGATTTGACGAAAGTTGCCCACTGTGGATAAATTCCATCAGCCAAGTAATACCCCTGTTCATACCTAGTTCCGTTAACCATATAAGGTGCTTTTGGGGCATTGTCAGCAAGAAGGTCGTCGAATAACGGAGAGTTATCTAAAACATTGACATCGTTATTTGCCCCCGCCATCCCAAAAAATGCATGCCAGATCCATAAATCTTGAGAAGCAACAGCTTCAAGCATAATTGTTGGGTATTTTTTATCACCCCTAGCAAAATGGCCTTGCCAAGCCACTGGACAATTTTTCCATTCCCAGTGCATACAGTCAATGCTACCAAGCATTCCCGGAAAACCATGTTTTTCTTCATGATGTTGATAAATTTTTTGAATGTCGGCCCATGTTGGTTTTCTTAAATACTCCGGCATAAACAAATCAATAATGCATTTGTTAAAATTATCAAGGCATACCTTTGAAGTACTCGCACCCATTTGCAAGTATTCATCAAATGCATCAGGTGTGGTGCGGTACGCCAATTGGCGTATGGCAGACGTACACTTCATTGAAACACTTATACTCATTCGACCCGTATAATCGGTGTTTGCCTAAAAAGGTAAAATGATCCGAATATTATCGAAGTATAAGATTCAATACCTTCAACTATTTGCGTGAATAGTTTCGGCTCATCTGAAATCTTCTACGAAAATTCGGTTTGAATACTTACAACCTTGTACGAAATAATCGTTCTTGCAGACGTTCTTACGCAAGCTCACGCTCACGATATACATGGGTACGAGAACGACTAGGATGTTGAGATTCAATACCTTCTTGTTGTTCCAACTGAAGGTGATACTCGTACGCGGCCGCCATAAATTGGAAGTCCTCTTGGTCATCAACGTCTGACCAAGACAGGGGAATATCACCAGCTTGATTTGGATCCATTGTGAACGAATTTGATTTTTGAAATATGAAAGTGTAAAGAGGAAGTATATAAAGTTTGAATGGAAGTGTGAAAAAAATAGAGTTTTAGTTGGGTATTTATAGTGGTAAAAAAATGTTTTTGATTTAAAAAAAAAAAAAAAAAAAAAAAACTAGCCGTTAAGGGGGTTTTTTGTAAATTTTTTTGAATTTCTAACGGATACTAGACGTTGAGGGACTAGTTGTGTAAGTTTTTCAAACTTTTTTTTCCCTGCCCTTAACGGGCGTTATGTATCCAACGGGTACAAAATAACGGCGTTAAGAATTCATGCCTCCAACGGGTATAACGCGCGTTATGGCGTTAAAAAGCCCATAACGGCGTTATCCCGTTACCGTTGGGAGTGCTCTAACAAGATCGAGTAGTTCGGTTGGTCCAGCCAAACCGAACACGTCCCCATCCACCCTTTAGTCCTTTATAGAGACCGAAAAGACCCTTCCTCTCTCCTGATTATCATTCTTTTGGTCTGTCAGAAGACCCGAACAATTGAAGAGTAACATGTACCGTTGGCTACATATTTGAATGTTGGGGTGTTTTGTTTTTAAAAATAATAAATAATTAAAACCAACTTTTCTCTATAAAACCCTATCATTTTTGTATTTTTATACACATTTTCAACCCTAATCCTTTTATATACACACACTTTAACTTCTCAAATCACACAAATTAATTCCGATCAATTCCTTTTTGATGATACAGATGACGAAGCGGAAGTTAATAGTTTAGTCTTCGAGTTTTTTAAAGATGTCACTTTGCTTATTCAAGTTTCCACTTCTAGAATCTCAAGAAACCAACGAAACCCGATTGATAGAGATCGGCACGGTGCTTATGATCGTCTAGTGGCGGCTTCGACGAGGAACCATTGTACAACGACTATTTATTCGTAAGCGCATCCGAATGAGTCGACCACTATTCAAACGCATTGTTCAAGAATTGATTGATAATTACCTGTATGTTCAACAAACTATTGATTGTACGAGAAAACTTGGCATTTCCCGTTAGTGAAGTGTACCTCTGCAATTCATCAATTAACATATGGCACTGCTCCAGATGCTCTAGACGAATATCTACAAATTGGTGATAAAACTTTATGTGATTCTCTCGTTGCTTTCTGTAACGGGGTTATGGAGGTATATGGCGAGAAGTTTTGTGAAAGATTACACAAATCGATGTCTAAAAACATCTTGCTTTTCACAAGGAGAATCATGGGTTTCCTGAGATGATATAAAGCATTTACTGTACGAAATGGTCGTGGGCTTAATGCCCGGCTGCATTTCGTGGTTAATTTTGTAGGGGTGTTTATACGTCAGATCTATTCATTTTATCAAAAGCGGTTGCCTCACAAGATTTATGGATTTGGCATGTGTTTTTGGTGTTGCAAGGTCGAACAATGACATAAAAACTATACGTCAATCGGCTCTTTTAAACGATCTCAAACTCTGGAAAGCCCCAGAGGTTCCATTTGTGGCTAACGATGTGATTTATAGATGAGGATATTATCTTATTGCCTGGGATATATCTGGAATGAACTATTCTTGTTAAGTCTACTTCACAGCTAGAAACGAGTAAAATATAAGCAAGTGCATGAACCATCAAAAAGATGTGGAATGAGCGTTTGGCGTTCTAAAGAAAAAGTGGGCCATAATAAAAACTCTTGCACGGTCGCAGTCTTCAAAAACTACACATTTGATATACACTTGAATCATATTACATAATTATAATTTGAAAAGACAAAGAGAAGGCAATCTCTCCCGACTTTTACCCGAAGGAACAACATCGTGAAGATGATCCCGTACGACTTTTATTGTAGTTTTTTTAATTTTATTTGAATTAATGTAATATTTTTTAGTTATTAATGAACTTTTCTTTTTTTTTAAAAAGTGTTCGGTCACCGTGTTTGGTTTAGGAGAGAGAAAGTTGAGTTGTCGTTTATGTGACAATGTTGTTTGGTCTTTTGTTGCGGTCTTGTCCGCTCCCAACTTGGTACCAAAACAAATTTGATCTCAATCGATAAAATAATAAGATAATATTTTTTTTGAAACCCCAGTGTATATATATTGGTCTCAACGAAACTAGAAGTTAATACTTACTAAAAAATTCCATATATATATATATAAAGCAATACATAATTAAAACTTATACAAATTCAATTAATTCAATTAAGGTATATGTATTTGGAACTTGTCTCAAGGAAGCTAACTTTTTACTTATTCAAAAATAATGAACTTGACAAATTCAATTAATTTGTGAATGCGAATTAATAAAATGTTAATTGAAACTAGTTTTTCTAATTTATTTTTCATCTCTAACTAGTATACATTGTAACTAGTTTATTGGACTTGGAGATTTAAAGACAATACATAAAACCTGTTTAAATTAATAAATTATTAATTTATCGATATAATAATATCTTGCTAAAATAATAAAATATCCCGGTCCCAACATCATTAATTTATAGAGATTTTCCTATAGTTTTAAAGGGTGTTTACCAAATTTAGTAGTTAAATATAATGCTCTTATTTAGCCTCTTATATGGGAGAGAAAAGTTTTAAGATTTAAGATTATTTGAGGACAAAAGATTCTTTACATACCAAGGGACCAATCTTTACCATTCATTTTTATTGGATCTAATGGATGATATTAATCCATACAATTTAAAAAACCCAATTTCATCAATTTTTTTCAAATATTAATATCTTTCAAACCGTTAATCGTTAAGCGAAAAAAATATATCATTCATGACGAAGATTTAATTATCTTTCTATAGATAAGACTCGATATACTTTCGACCAAACAAAATCGTATTTTTCACGTCTTTTTAAGTTTTTTCGTTTTTTTTACGTTACTGAAATTTGTAATAAAAATCATATATGATTAAACACTAATTTGAATATCACATGTGATATTAGTGTTAAATCATATATGATATGTAATATCACATGTGATATTAGTGTAAAATCACATATGATATACATATCATATCACATGTGATATTACATATCATATATGATTTAACACTAATATCACATGTGATATTCAATTTAGTGTTTAATCATATATGATTTTTTTCATGCAAATTTCAAGAATGCGTCAAAAGACGAAAAAACGTGAAAAATGATTTTTTTTCTTTTTCGAAAGTATATCAAAGTGCACGCCTATGAAAGATAATTAAACGTCTTCGTCGCGATATGTAAATATTTTCACTTAGGATTAACGGTTCAAGATATATTTAAATTATAAAAATAAGTGAAATAATAAAATGATTTTAATCTCAGCTATTGATTTCTTTTTAGATGGATGGTGGAGATGATTACTTTGGTATGTAAGAAAAGTTTGGTAAAAAAAGTTTTGTATGTAAAATAACTTTCCTCAAGTTTTAATGCCTTTCTCAATTAAGAGAGATTAAGGCTTTGAGCCCACATTTCTTTCCCATTAAGAAGAAAATAAACACCTCTTTAATCGTAAAACATTTTAAAGGAAGACTTATTGTATATTTGATTTGTATCTACCAATGATGCTTTAGTCCATTGGTAAGAGCTTTGGGTTTGGGTCAATAGACCCGGTTCAAACCTCTTCCGTGACACTAAAGATCATTTGATATCATCCTCCCACCGCAAATGCTCAAATGACCCACGTGAGGCCCATGGAGAAAAAATGGTCGGGGTTCAAAGCCTCACCTCCCGATAAGACAACACCGGACGTGTCTTCATTCTTGCCTGGAGCTGGTCTCTGAGGAGGTCCGGTTGACGTCGGATCGTGGGACGTGAGTGATCCCATCGATCTTCACCTTGTAGATTTGTATCTTATTGATAAAGACCACGTAACACAAACTAATAAAATTTTTGTGTGGGTATAGTTTATCGTCTTTAAACTTACAATGACATATGTATTAATTTTTAATTGTAAATCTTTAATGCTCATAAAAGAATGCATGTTCACTTACTGATCTACATAGATCTTCCAAAGAAAGTTCTAACAATTTAATAATCATCTTCAGAAGTAACAAATCATTTATTTTGAGATGAAAGAAACATACATAATTAAGTTTTGGTGTATTTTTATAGAAGGAACTAAATCAAATTCTATCCTTTGAAGAAAACATTGAATTAACAGTAATAATAATATTTTTACATTTTTGTAGAGGAGTGCATGAGGAAATAATGCTAAACATGTACTTATGAACGCATGGTATAAATAAAAGTAAATCCGCATTTAATCCCAATGTGGAGCCCTTAATAATAAATTTTAACAAATTTTAGTCACTAAACTAAATTTTATGATTAATGTTATGCACATGTTGTTTAGGAAAATAACATTTTTCCATCATTGCTTACATTTTATTTCAAGGTATGCATTTTTAGTTGTTTATGTATCAAAGAATACGTATCACAGAAGGTTAGTGCTCAGCTAATAGTCAAATATCAATACAATCTTTCCATTATAATAATAGTACTTTGTGTAACTGATGCGTTGTCAAGATATGCATTTTCATTAAGGTTATGTTACTTTTCAAGAATTTGTCCTAATTTACTATAGTTTTATTTTGTTCTATCGACATCGAACTTTTGGAAGCATTCACTCGATAAATTCAATGTTAGTCCGAGTAACACGTATGTATATTTTTGATAAGTTCAAGAACTCGAGTGAACAAACTTTCAAAGTTTGATAACCCGAACTTATATTTTATAAGTTCGATGTCTGAGTGACAAAGTTTTAAAGTTTAAGAACTCGAGTGAACAAAACGAAACTATAGTAACTTAAGACAAATTTTTGAAAACTTTGGTAACTTTATTGTAATATAACCCTTTTCATTATTATTATTATTATTATTATTATTATTATTATTATTATTATTATTATTATTATTATTATTATTATTATTATTATTATTATTATTATTATTATTATTATTATTATATTTTTTTTAAAACATCACTTTATTAAACTCAAAGGATTTACAAGAAATTAGTGGGGAGTCATGATACTAATCGAGCCCCCACTCTCTAATTATAAAGAAAGCTAATCCTACTAAAGATATGAATAGCGAGACGTGCCCCAATGTCTTGGGTCACGGAGAACTTTCGGATCCGCTTCAGCAAGGTCACCGCATCCTTCTCAAGTTCCCCCAAAGAAGAGAATGAGAAGGGGAGAAACCCATATCCAATATTCGCGCAATTAGCCTCATATTTGGCCCGTTTACGTTGTGCGGCCTGAATCACCGCACTACCCGACACAAAATCAACCATACCAGTTTGCGTCAAGGGCGATGACCCTGTCAGATCGACACAAACATCAAGTCCTCCATCCCACGAGTATAGCAAAACATCAGCTGGCCGTAAGGGTCTGTCCCTTTCTCCACTAAGGCCAATATCAACTTCTTTACGAGCCGAGATCCCCGACCGAGAACATATATCAACAAGGGTATCACGCACCACGTTATGTCGATGTTTAATACCAATAATACCAGCGCACGATACAACATGATCCCCATAAATATCACCGTGAAGACCACGGAACAAGTCGAGCACGGATTTGAATAGAAAAGTGGAACACCTAGCCGATAACATAACACACAACGGTAGGTCCTAGCATTCATAGTCTGTCCCAACCCAGATATCGGAACCACCCTAAGCCAATCTGAAGTGTAATCCTCCATTTGCGATTTCCATAACGCCATCCGTCGAGTAGATAGGGAAAAAGTAGATTCACTGCTCGGGTAACACGTGTGAAATATATTCGCGGTTTCTTCATGAGTTTAGGGCGCGATCTCACTTGGATTACTCAAAAGGTCAATCTCCATTTCATATTAAAAGCACATAATGCAACATCAAAGGAAGGCCCGTGGTTAAAATACCGTAATGTCGAGCAACTTAGTTTGCAAGCTAGCAGATTGGAGTCTAGACGCAAGGAATGCATAGTTCAAGACATCACCTGCAGAATAAACACCAAGCCCTCCAAACACAAAGGGTAAGGTGGCAAGCCTCCATTGCCAATCACCAAAACCAGGTCCAGAAGCAGTGACAATACGTTCCAAAGAAGAACGAAGTGCCGCATCAAAAGAAATCTGAGCACGCTCAAAAACCCTGGGAGAGCATGTGCGCATAGCAAAATATAATTTGGAAATACCAGAACAAGCACGAAGGAGCAGCAACTCACACTGAGGGTCATTAATCTTAGAAACAACACCCATAAGCTCAATGGTTTTGGCAACCCTTTTCATAACAAGCTCACTACTAAAATCAAAGTCCACACTAGCTGGCCCACCCAATAATTTAACTCCGTGCAAAGGTCGGACAATATTAGGCGGGAAAACACCCACAATCCTGCTTCTAGGGTCTTCATTCGGCCAAAAAACCTCAGTTTTATCAACATTGAGGTGCAAACCACGACGAGGTCCCTCAACCATGATAAGCTCTAAAACCTTCCCGACAACCAAAGTATCTCCAATAATAGTGCCATCATCCAAATACCAAGCTTGAAGAGAAAGGTTAAAGGAGTCTCGAACCTTGCATACCAAAGGATGTAACACTAAAGCAAAAAGTAGAGGTCCAAGTGGATCACCTTGTTGCACACCCTGATGTGACCATAAAGTGTGTTCCCCATAATATAATCTAGCGGGACTGGAGTAACAAAATTCCACCCAACGTGAAATAGCAGGGCAACGAAGGCGAACCTCCTGCAGCATAACCTCACGATCTACCAAATTGAAGGCGTTTTTAAAATCCACCAATAACATAGAAAGACCCACATCATCTCCACAAGCTTCAATCAACCGGTTAACGGCATGAAGAACAGCCTCCCCTCCTCCCGAAACACCAACTCCGAACTGTAGATCATTCAAGTAACCATCCAAAGAATGGCCAATCATAGAAGCACTGACCTTGGAAACTAAACGTCTCCAAATGGTCCCTACAGCAATAGGACGTATACCACCACCTGGCTTGACGAGCGGTGTACGAGGAGCACTAGCAATATACTCACCTAACACCCTAGGGCATTTACCATCAAGAAAAAGATTTACCACTTGGGTGATAGACGCGATCAACTCATCAGAAATAGCCACAACAGACCCACTTAAACAATCTAAAAGGTGTTGGGCACGCAAACCATCCCGACCACAAGACGTACCACGAGGGAAACTCTTAATCATATCACGGACCACGGCAGGAGATGCAATGAGGTGATGATGATCAATAGGTGTATCCGGCAAAAGGGGAGCAAGTTTGAATGGGTGCTTAGCCTTTAAGTCCTCAAGAGTAGCATCACTATAGGGAGCAACACCAGAAGAAGAAAGAACTCTGACAGCGGCAGTATAATGGCCATCACAAATCTTCCTCTTACACTGCTTGACATTACGATCACCCAAGTCCAAGTTTTCTTCATCAATATTAGACCATGATGGGGAGGGTTCGGCTAAAGCCTCCTTCACAAGCTGCAAACAACCACTAGCCGTGTCCCAAGAACGAATGGCATTAGCAATATACTCTTCTTGGTGCTGACGTTTAGTACCAGACCTACACTCAGTGTTACTCCTCGGGCAAAAGGTTTTGAGGAGACAAAGAGGCAAGACTAACAAACTGACCCAACAAGAAATATCATCAGGCGTGCAGATCACCTTATCAAGAGCTCCTTTCAATACCCGAGAGAACCCCAAGCGACACTTGGGGGGTATGGATTTGACAGTACGCAACCCTTTAGAAAGCAAAGTGTCAAGAAGAGACAAATCAAAACCACTATGCTCATCTAAAACCAAGTCTTCAACATGGCCCAGATGAACAGAAGGAGGAACTTGTGGTTTGGCAAGATCAAACAACACGAATCTAACAACACCATCACCACAATCAGGGGGTGACACAAAATTAGAACCACTACCATGCCGACACTTAGAACGTAAAGTATGCGTCTTAAAACAAACACCACATAACCAAAGACCCATACGCTTAAACGTAACTTCACCGCCTCAAAACAATAAGATTAGTAGCCGAGAATGTTTGGTAATAGCCAGCGCATCCCCGATGAAATGACGATCACGAAGATGAGTGATCAACGAGGTTTTAGTAAGCCCATTTCCACTACCATCATGACAACCACTAAGACCCACAAAAGGACAATGAAACCGCACAATAGCCATTACAACGGAACTTTTTTAGAAGAAGCAAATAAAGTCTCGCAACAGTAAAAGGATCCACAGTAGCAACCAAAAACCGTGATAAAACTGTACGAAACGTATCCAGATAACAGTAGCAGTTGAAGGACCCACAGTAGCAACGACAGTGAAACCAAAAACCCAACAATAGTATAGAAGATGCGACCACAACCAACACCCTCACGCCAGCTGTGTACGGAACCAAGTAACTCTACCACCATGACAATAAAAACTAAACCCAACAACAGGTGAGAAGAGAAGTCTCGCAACAGGTGGGAAGAAACTAAAGAACTAGAGTATACTGGTACTCGTGATATAACTGTTCGAAACCAAACCAATATTTTTGGCGATGCAAAATTGATATGAAATAAAGCACCCAATTGCAACAACAACAAACAATCCCTTAAAACTGTTAGGAAGAAGCAAAATGGGATCCCACCTCAGTATTAGTGATGCGAGATAACCGCAAAAACAAAGCCTTAAAATGTTACAACGAACAATACCATTACCAGTTACAACGAACAAAACCCGTTACGAGGAGAACCAAACCCACATCAACAAACGAAACTACTTGGAAGAATCAATGGATATCCAACAAAGTTTTGGAGAATCAAAACACTAACAGCAATATTCGAACCAAATCGTGTTTCAAAATGAAACCCTAAAAAAATACTAATAAACTGTACAAGGAGATATAAAAGAAATAGAAACGAACCAATCACAGGATCATATTTCAGCAGAGTGTTGAATCATATGCATAATAGATCAAGTCAGGCTAGAAGACGCAGACGAGACCATCGCCCATGATCGCCCATAGTGGAAGTTATTATTATTATTATTATTATTATTATTATTATTATTATTATTATTATTATTATTGCAATTTTAAGATTCTTAATTTTTTTTTGTGTAATCTGCTGCGTTTTCTAGCAACGTCAAATAACTTGGAACTAAATTTTTGTCAGGTACAAAAGGTTAATAACCGAAAATTCTAACCGATCCAGAATGACTCTTTTCATAAAATAAAAGGCATACATGACTCTCTCAACGATTATTGTTGCAGGGGTGCCAAGGATCAAACCCTAACCTTGTGTTTCTTAGATGCAAAGATAACTTCATCCATTACCAACTCAGCTACAACCTATTGGCTAAAAAAATTTTATTTTTATTTTTTTTATTTTTTTTTACATAGAATAACTTGTAAAGTTAAAAATACTCTCACTTTTGATTTATAAAAATACAAAATTCAATCTGAAGAGGATAATATTTTCACAAAATCCCACTTACTAAATTTTGCAAAACACGTAAATAAACTTAGAATTGGTTTTGTTATCTAAAACAAGAAAATAGAAACAAAAAATAAATACAAATGCGAATACAAATACACAAAACTCATAATGAAAAGGGAAAGAAGGATCACCGCATTTTCACTCTACTTCATTAATATCATGATGTTAATTTCACCATTCATTTGTATTTATTGCATATATGAATTAAATTTAAGATTTTTGCTAAAAATACATTGTAAATAGTTGCAAAAAAAATACATTGTAAATAGTTGCAAAAAGAATACACCAATGAACAGATGTAAATAAATATTTTTCTTAATTGAAAATGTACACTGATTATTTGATTATGTTCGACAAAATTAGATTTTGTAAATTACAATAAAATAGCAAATAACTTTGATTTTATATTAAAGCATATTTTGATTATTAAAAAGGGTATAAACGGGGCCTATCACATAAATGAATGAATTGCTAGGTGTCCAAGTTTCCATGTAAGCTAATTTCCTCTTCAGCCCTACCACCATGGCTTGTTTCCTTTGAAACCATGTTATTTATTGTTATCTTTTATTTTGAAATAAATACTCATCGTTAATATAAAAGTTCTATTTGCTAAATGATTTGGCTAACTAAAATATAAAATAGAAAAATGTCCAAATAGATATAACATGTCTTGATACATGGAAGAAGGATCAAGTAGGCTTATTATAATCCTTTATCAAAGTTATCTACAAAATTGTTATATATGTAAAAACGTATTAGAAAAAAACAGAAGGTATTCGAATATCATGCTTCGACCTTTTTGATATATGATGTAAAGTATGACATTTTATTGTTTAGTATTTTAGGTTATACGATATATGAACACAAAAGTATTCATAACAAAATAAGCATTGAGCTTTAACAATAATTTATAAGGATACCTGAAAATGCATTTAATTTATCATTTTTTTTGTTTTTTATATTATATATTTTTTTTATTAAAACACAAATTTTTTAAAATCTTGCTTTTCTGTATATCCTATGATCATTTTATCTTTATAATTGGTAACAATTTTATTGATAACAAGTGGTAAATGATCATTTTACATTAGCAAAATACACAAAAAAGACGAAATTCAAAGTTTAGTCATATAAAAATAAAAAACTACACATAATTAGAAAAATTGATAAATTAAATGTTGTCTGGTAACTAACCCTAACTTATATCCTGAGACCCAATAAACCTATGGGTTAGTAGACACATACTTGTGAAACAACTATTTATAGCGGTAAATAATTATACTTGCGAACTTTTTGTTGGTGTAACCCTTTATGCAACATTTACAAATTTAATTTGTAGTCATTGCAAGAAAAAAAGCCTGTGAGTTATAAACGAAAAATGAAAAAAGTTTGAAAATCAAACTATATTTAAACTATTAATTTAGTGGCGAATGTTTTTAACATTTGGTCAAGAGTATTTTTAAAACTTGTGATTTAAACCGAATTACTTTATTATACATTTACTGTGGGAAACGACGTTGTTGCATGCCTCTAAAAAATGACGCCGTTTTTTATTTTATTTATTTATTTATTGGGCTTCGAATGACGCGGTTTCAGGTTGGTTTATAAAGTTGCACCAAAACGATGTTGTTTTGGTTTATGCTTGCCTTATACGTGTCTTAAGGTCATGGTCACCTGTCTCAGATACATACTCCTCAGTAACACGTGTTCTTCGGATCATCGCCGATTAAATAAGTATGTGTGTGAGAGTGAAAGGGAGAGTGATTTGTGAGGCTCTGTGTGTGAGATTTTGTGTTTGGTGGTAGTTTCTTGATATTGTCGCCTAATTTGGATTCAAAGAACGGGAGGCGCACACATTCAAAGCTTCAATTGCACGCTCGAAATTGTAAGTTTGTGTCAATTAATTTTGTGATTAGGGTTCTTGTGATTTTGAATATTGATTGATGTATGATATTTCGGATTTTCAGTTTTTGTGTTATGCTAAGTGTATGTCCATTAATTTTGGAGATAGGGTTTTTGTGATTTGGCTTTTCAATTTTTGTGTTATGTTGTTAGTGTATTTATGGATTTGTGTTTTTGTTTGTTTAAATTTTGACATGCAGTTATTGTTACATAGTGTGTTTTGGATCATGTATGTGACCGTGTGTTTTTTTATTGATTGCTTTTTTGTTTATTTGCGTTTTACAGGAAAAGTTGATGAATGGGGTCTTTGTAATTTGCCTAAAGATACTAAAACTTGGTTAAAGGTTATTATTGTATAATCCTTTTTATTGTGTTGTATTTGCTTACTTTATGTGTTCTTGCGGGTTGTTTGGGTTAAGCATGTCATGAGCATGGAAACAACTCATGGTTGTGTCCTCCTTTTGTATCATACTAAAACTGTTAATAAGATTTGTGCTATTTTGTTTTACGTTTCCATCTCATAATCGATTTACGGGCTATGTGATATGATGGTTGTCGTTATGTTATTGAATAGGTAAGTCGGATTCTGTTGATCAAGGCTTATTTTGGTTTTGAAAACTAGAAACATTTCAATAATCAGTGTTTCATTTATAAAGAGAAGGGCTGTATAATAAATGTTTAAACAACATTTTTTGCTAATTCTTAAATGTCATTGAAAGCTGTAGATTTCCTTTACCTTGATGGTATTAGGAAATAAGATCTAATCTTCTGGATATTGTTCAGTAAAATGATAGTGGTTATAGTGACGTGGGCGACGACCACGGAGATTGTCGTTTAGTGGAAGCAAACATATCTTCGTCAAGAAGAAAACGACTTTCACCTCAGATTGAATGAGGGGGCAGTAATGATGATAATACTGAATGTGTTTCATTTTTTATCAACGTTGTCACATGTTTTAGTGTGACATGCAATACGGTTTCTTTTTGATGAAGATATTATCATTAGATTGCAGTCACCCTGCTCATCATTGTTGTCATTGTTACGATCATCATTTATCTTAATAGTATTTGGAAGCTTTAATTTATTTTCTTTGGACACTTGAGGTGGAGGAGGTCTACTATTTTTAATCACATATAAAAGTTCATAAAATTAAAGGCCTGCTACAGTCTGTTTTTCGTGAAGAGTTTCATATGTTATTTTTTGAAACTTTCTGAAACGAATTCTACATATTCATAACATTCGTATTTGCTTAAGGTAGTTTAACTACTATTTATAGTTCTGCAGATCGTTTAGATAATATTTTCTTTGAAAGTTGGTTGTGAAACTTTTATATCGATCCTCGGATCGGACTCAGAAAGAACATTTGAGTCCAAAATGCTTACTTACTGTGCTGCCGTTTTTTGTCTGCCATCTGATGGCCTTACGTATATTGATTAGAAATGTACAATCTTAGCTCTTAAATATGTAATCTCTAGGTACGTTTGTGTATTTTGAACAACAATATCTAATTTGGCCCTTTTGCAAAAAAATAAGTGTTTCGTGATATCATGTAAAGTACTTTTAGATACGTGTTCCAATTTCTTTAAAGTTTTTCATGTTTTTTAAAGGCTGGTATATGGTCATGATTACTGATTCTACACAATTTATGCTTATAGGGTGGCATAAAAAGGTTGTCAAAATAGAGTTCAAATTTTTTTAGGATTTTGGAACATTTCCTTTATAGTTAGCAATTATCTACAGTTTATGCTTATGGGTGTTAGCCTCACTCTTTTATAAAGATAACATCACTTAAGTGAAATGGACTAGATATGTAGTATACTTTGCCCGCAGGGACTAGTATCGTTTAAGTGGCAAAGTTGTAATGTATAGAGCCTATTAATACCCCTCATGACTCTCCATGAGGGGTGTGGTTGATCATTAGGTTCTTGTATTGTTTTCCTTTCAATAAAAGTATCTTTGTTTCACCTCCCTCTCACTATTTTCTCTCTCTAGAAGATGAATCTCTTCAACTTCTTCCACCAACCAAGACCTCCCAAAACCAAATAAATCACATGTTTTTACGGTCCTACAATTGGTATCAGAGACAGGTTGTGTTATCTCATTGATCTGTGTGGATTCGAACCTTGTTTAAAACTGTTTTACCCCTTGTCTTTCGGATCTGAAATTTTTTTTCTTATCTTTTGTGGGAACAGTTTTATTAACAAGTTATGTGGAAAACTAGAAGGGGGGGGGGGGTTGAATAGTTTTACCAATTAAAACTTCCTTTTAATCTATTTAGATCGACTTATGTCAATCTATTTGGTTGTGTGTGTTGGATGTTGATAAACAAGCATATAAAGATATGTAATGAAAAGATAAGAGTAAGAAGCACAAAACCACAACGCGAGTATTTATAGTGGTTCGGCTACAAGGACACCTTCCTTGCCCTACTCCACTCACCGAGTCACCTACTCGAGTTTGTAAACACTACACCAATCTCCTTATGGCGGAGAAGCCTTCACAACGTCGCAACCTTTTCCTGCACTAAGCTAAATACCGAGTTCTTTCACACCAAGGCGAACCACACCTACACAACGTCGCCTACCCTTTATACGGTGCTAGGCTAACCACCGAGTTCTTTCACACCTTAGGTGAACTACACCTTCACAACGTCGCCTACCCTTTATTAGGTACTAGGCTAAGCACCTAGTTCCATTGCAATGGAGGAACTACTACCACACTACACCAACGACTAATCCCAAAGGAGATCTACCCTTTACAACATCATCAAGGACATCAATATCGTTGGATCTAATGCTAGTCTATCTAGTACATCGAAACACACCATATCGAATGTACAACTAAGGCACCTTTCACTAATGCCTTTGACTAGATCTACAAGACACCTTTCACCAATGTCTTGTGTCTTCACTTTGAAGCACCTTTCACTAATGCTTCAAGTCTTAACTTCTAAGCACCTTTCACTAATGCTTCTTGTCTTGACTTCTAAGCACCTTTCACAAGTGCTTATCCTATAAACGATAGATACCCTTCACTAATATCTTTGTCTTGACACTTGAGACATCTTTCACTAATGTCTTCAACACTACACTTCTTTGAAGAAAGAAAGAGATCATCAACAAGGGACTTCAATAGCCTTGATGATGAGGAAGCATGGCAACTCATGGACTTGAGTTTGCTCGACTTCAAAGGTGGTGATCTTGCCTTTAAGAGAAACCTAAAGATCACACAAAGACAAAACTACAAACATAGATCTCTTGGATCTAAGGTTAGTGAGATTTAACTCGGGGGAGAAAGTATGTTGGAGAGGGTGAGATATAATGAAGAAATGGCTCACTATTTATAGAGGAAAATCCTCTGTTTCCGGATCCCACGGATCCTTCCACTGGGATCCGGCTAGCACAAAGCCGGGATCCGTGGAACGCCCTCTTTGCCCATGGGTATTTTTGGTTATGGCTCATGGGTCATGGGTTATGGGTTGATCCATGGTTTTCTAGATACAATGTATCTTAAGGATACAATGAACTTGGTTAAGTGGTATATATAAAACCATGGGTTATGGGTCAAAACCATTTGCTAGTATTTACCCATTTAGTATATACTTGTATTTACCCAATTTAGCATACACTTAGTTTTTACCCATTTTAGTATACTTAGTTTAAGTATATGTTTAACGCAATATGTAAACACTAGTTGTTGTACATATGTATCTAAATCATAAAATCACTTATACTAGTTTTAGTGTTTTATGTGAAAGTGTAAGTGTGTTAGAAAACTATTAGTTCAAACCATTTACGTATTTTATTTGTTTCTTAAAATGATCTTACTTTTGTTATCGACAAAACATTGAAGATCGTAAAATATAAATAAACGCTTTTACGGCTTATTTGTATTAACAATCTACCCTTTTGTTGATGACAAAACATAAGATTATTTTAAGGAAAAGCTAAAATTGTAAAAGTTTGAATTTGTAGTTTTTACTTTCTTCTCCTCCTTTTGTCGAAACAAAAGTGTTTGAAAGAAAGCAACACATCGTTTTAAGAAAAACATGTGAAAGGAAAGAAAAAAAAATAGAGAGCAAGTAACGGAAAGGATCTCGTCACTCCCCCCTTGACGAGTCCATCCCTAAGTAAGGCGTCAAGAAACTAATTCTAATCTAGTTCATTTGCAACTAACTTATGCAAAGATTACGTCTATGTGACGGTGTGCTCCCTAGATGATTGCAATATTTGCAATGGGAAGTTATGAAATTTAAATCAAAGGTTGCAAGTAATTTTGCAACGTATTGTTTTGACACCAAGCTCCCCAGCTTTAGGATGTCAAATTCTTTATGTGTTAATTGAATAACGCAAAGCAAGGGTTAAAAACAAGTATAATTCACAATTTCCTTCAAATGTGATTTAAGTTAGAAAAAAAACTTTCGACTTCACGGATCCCACGGTTCCCTCTTAGTAGGGATCCGCTCAGCAATCTTGAGGGATCCGTCGTCGATGACTAAAATCGACAAGGTGATATAACAAGTAATGTTATCACATAAATGAGATATGAATACATATTCTCGGAAAATAACAAGTAGCATGTAATTCCATTTAATAAAACAAGAGTTATGATATACATGACTCTAAAAATAAGAAAATAGACAATACATGACTAGGAATTTCTAGACTATCCAACGCTTGATGCTAGGATACTACTAAAATCTTCTAGCTCAAGTTTTGTTTAGGTTTGATCTCGTCGAAACGTTCGAGGAGATGATAGAACATGAAACGTTGGTCTTCGTACTTCATGTATCAAACTTTCAACATGTTGACAATGATAACAATCTTTGTCATGGCTAGGTAGTGGTGGTGGAGGAAATAAAATGGCTTGATGCGAAGGATCAAGTGGGCGGCTCATGGAGCTTCAAACGATGGAGGATTGGTGGAGGTGCATTTGAGAATGCCTCGACCAAGAATGATGGTGGTGGTAAGGAAGTGTCAACTTCCATATGGTCGGGTGGTTGACTTTGATGATTTCTCATAATCCATATAGGATTATATGATGGAGACGGCGAAAAAGGAGCCGGAACAAGTGTTGACTCAACACCTTGATTTTGAACCATTATTCTTCCTAATGAGGAGAATGTTGTCGGCGGAAGCGGATAAGATGGCCTAGGAGGCAAGTCCTCTAAATTGTAGAGGTGCGGTGATGATAGTGGTGAAGTAAATGAAATATTTCTAGGAACTAATGGTGATGGTTTAGTGGAGATGATATTGTTTGGCCTAGGAGGTATGGTGGTGTTAGGCATAGGTAGTTTTGTGGGTACTATCCTTTTAGGAATTGGTTTGATTGGATGATGAAGGATTCTCTCATTTGTTGGTTTGACGGGAGATGATTCGGTTGAGGAGATTTCGTGTATAACACGAGCCTTTTTCATGGGTGGTTCTTTGGTGGATAAGTTATTACTTGGGGTTTTTCTCATGATGGAATGGTTTCAAGAGCTGAAAGTTAGAGTGAGAGTGATGACTATGGAGGTCCTAACAAGGTGGTTTATAAACTAAGATATTTGGCAAGTGCATTTAAGCTTTAAGCCACTATGATTCATTGGAATGTGATGATTGATATGCACAAGAGTCAACTTCAGAGGTTGGACTGATCTAGGAACTCATTTAAGATGAGATGGAGTGTTTGAGTTAGGAAGATGAGTTGAAATGATTGTTTTAGCAAGATTTGACCTATAGTGTCATCCGGATCCCACGGTTCCTTTCTCAGAGGGATCCGTCTAGGCTAATCCTAGGGATCCGGCTATCAGTAGCTATGAAGGAGTGGAAATGATGTTTCTAAAATCTAAAACCTATAACATCTTGAGTGTTTCGTCTTCCTAAGTGTCTTAAATGAAGGGTGCTTAAGTACTTGAAGGTGGTGAGTGATGTAGCTAATGATTGTCTTTGTGGAAGGATTTGGAACTTTCATGAGTACCAATGAATGAGCAAGGATGACACTAAGTAGAGAGTGTCAATTGAAGCTAAATGATCCTAGAGATGAGGTTGTGACTTAGGATTGTGTTTTGGAAAATATCATAATGGTTTTGAGATGGGAAAACTAGGATTTGATTAACTTTGATCAATTTTGAGGTGAGATTGATTTATGATCAATTTTGTTATAAAAGATATTTTTTAACCTAGATGTGAAGGGTAAAGATATGAAGTGTGAGTTTTGAGAGCGGAAGAGTGATGGAGTAAAACAAAGTGATTGTCCTATGAATGTCTTAGAGTGTGTTCTATGTGAGTTGGAATGAGTAGGAAAGATCAACCTATCTTGATAAAGTCTTAATCTACCTTAAGACACTATGCTTAGCTTAGTGTGAGGTGTTCTAAGGATGTGTTTGACATACAATGCTTGCAATTGCATTTTCTGTTTTGCCGGATCCCACGGTTCCCTAGATGTAGGGATCCGTTTAGTACAACATTTGGGATCCGTCTATCTGCTAGACAGAACCTTTACTAAAGGTATGCAATGATCTTGAAAATGCATTATATTCCAAGTTTTGTTTAAAGGAGTTCTAAAACTAGGATATCAAATGTAAGATGTTTTATTTCATGAAAGAGATACGATTACATTGATAACTAATGAGTAGAGTAGAATTGATCCTATTTGACTATTCTAGGTTCCTTGAGTGTCTTCGCTAGGAGGATCATTATGTGTTTGATGGGTATTGGTGGAATCAAGAATGAAGAAAGTCTTCATGAGAGATATGTTTAGCGGTTCCATCATCTTGTTCACAAGTACGTACAATGGACTTTGAAATTGAGGATGGAAGTGCATAACATTGTGATAGAGGCGTGTCAAGAACATTCCATAAGGGTTGAGTTTATCCTTGGAGCCTTGAAGATTTGCAATTCGCCTTGAAAGAAGTAGGCGAGATTGTATGGTTGTTGTGTTAGCAAACAAGACAACATGTGAGCATAACAAGCGGGAAGAATATCTCGATTTCCCTAAGACTCCAAACATTTTCACGTAGAATGAGAGCAAGAGGCTTGTACTCTTCTGGATATCCCGTGTATGGATAATGTTCGATTGGAGTAATATGGTCGAGGTTTGCATATCATGCGCGTTAAATCTTCCTAGAGGTATGTGTGAACAATATGGACTATTTTCTTCACGAAAGTTGAAGAGAGAATCAAGAGACCAATCTTCGGTGAAGGCACTTTGTCCATGATTTGGAATCCGAGAATGTGAGCAAAATGCCCAAGGGTTAGAGTGAACTTTTGGTTTTGATGTAAACCAAAGAGATAGAGAGCGATCCTCGTTACGAACGAGTTCGACTTGACGGAAGAATTCCATTATGAACCTTGGACATATCTTCTCGTTGATTTCAAGAAGACATTCTAGTCCTATGGCTCGGAAGGAGGTATTGATACCTTCTTGAATTGTAGAGAGGTGTCAATCGTCCTTCATGGAAGTGACGGTTTTCGAGATTATTGAACCCACGGACATGATTGCGGTGTGTTGGGCTCAAGGAGATGTTCGGGTGTAGACGCTAGTGAGTGAAAAATCAAACTCGTATTCATGCGTCATAGTTGAACCTATAGAAGTGATGGGTTAATAGGAGGTGATGTTTATGGTAAACCTATAATAATCTAACGTTTTACTAGATTTTATTAACAATGGTATTTAACACTTAATTAACTCATGGTTTTGAAATTCTAGAGGATTATTACTTTTAGAAAGATAGTGGTTTTAATCTTGCATGAAAAAGCTGTTTTCGAAGAGGACGGATCCCACGGTTCCTTTACAAAGGGATCCGCTAGTATAGCTTCCGGATCCGTAGATCCGTAGTAATGCATACGATTTGATAAAAGGTTTCTGCTTTTTATACCACGAGATATGTTTTATCCTACATTTTCTTTTAGCATGCATACATGATCTCTAATGTATCACAAAATATAAAACATATAAATCAAAAGGAATGATAAACACATAATAGTAACCTAGATAAACTAGATCAATAATATTGCATTTCAATACTAAGGATGATACAAAGGATTGGGTATATGATCCCAATATAGATTAACAACACAAAGTAAATGTCTCCGTATGTGAACTTCATCATAGGGAACACAAGTGCGATGAGTGTTAGGGCGATGAGCACGAGTGCGATGTAAACCATGTTGATGACGGATCTTCTTGGTTTCGGATGAGATGGAATGAGGAGGAAGATGAAGTTTTTTAAATGAGAGGGAATTTTTTTGAAATTGGAAAATTTGAAAAAGTGAGGATTGAATAAAGTGGGCGTCGAGTGGGATTATAAATAGGGAAGGAAGAATTTTTGAAATTCGTGTTTTTGTTTTATTATAGGATTAAAAGAAATAAAACATAAGCTATATATACTATGACTATAGACGAGAAATATAACACGTATGAGAGAAAAAGGCTTCCTAACGAAGCTTCATGTAGATCATGTGTAAACACAAAAATCTACTCAAATAGATACCTAACATATAACACTTATTTACTAAACTAATATCATTCGGATATAAGTGGAAAGTCATACCTCGAGTGCACTTAGAATGTCTTTACAAATGACAAATGTCACTTAGACGATTCCCGCTCCTTAGCGTTTAAGATACCTTCTTAAGGAAGGTATTCTTGTTACCAAGTGTCTCTAAGCTTGGTGGGTATGAGCTTTGACTAATCAACACCACAAAGAAGATTAGTGCAATTAAATGAAAAGATATATATATAAAAAATGTTGTTATCAACTCAACATCCAAACATATAGTTTTTGAAAACATGGTGTTTGTTTTATAAAACCTTCTTTGTAGTTTTCAATTAACTATGGATCGTATCAAGTTTTAAAGTACAATATACTTCAAGAAACTTGGTAACGAAGCTCGATGCCAATTGTGGAAAACTAGAAGGGGGTTGAATAGTTTTACCAATTAAAACTTCCTTTTAATCTATTTAGATCGACTTATGTCAATCTATTTGGTTTTGTTTGTTGGATGTTGATAAACAAGCATATAAAGATATGTAATGAAAAGATAAGAGTAAAGCACAAAACCACAACGCAGTATTTATAGTGGTTCGCCACAAGGACACCTTCCTTGCCCTACTCCACTCCCCGAGTCACCTACTCGAGAGTTTGTAAACACTACACCAATCTCCTTATGGCGGAGAAGCCTTCACAACGTCGCTTAACCTTTTTCCGGTACTAAGCTAAATACCGAGTTCTTTCACACCAAGGCGAACCACACCTACACAACATCGCCTACCCTTTATACGGTGCTAGGCTAACCACCGAGTTCTTTCACACCTTAGGTGAACTACACCTTCACAACGTCGCCTACCCTTTATTAGGTACTAGGCTAAGCACCTAGTTCCATTGCAATGGAGGAACTACTACCACACTACACCAACGACTAATCCTAAAGGAGATCTACTCCTTTACAACATCATCAAGGACATCAATATCGTTGGATCTAATGCTAGTCTATCTAGTACATCAAAAACACACCATATCAAATGTACATCTAAGGCACCTTTCACTAATGCCTTTGACTAGATCTACAAGACACCTTTCACCAATGTCTTGTGTCTTCACTTTGAAGCACCTTTCACTAATGCTTCAAGTCTTAACTTCTAAGCACCTTTCACTAATGCTTCTTGTCTTGACTTCTAAGCACCTTTCACAAGTGCTTATCCTATAAATGATAGATACCCTTCACTAATATCTTCGTCTTGACACTTGAGACATCTTTCACTAATGTCTTCAACACTACACTTCTTTGAAGAAAGAGATCATCAACAAGAGGACTTCAATAGCCTTGATGATGAGGAAGCATGGCAACTCATGGACTTGAGTTTGCTCGACTTCAAAGGTGGTGATCTTGCCTTTAAGAGAAACCTAAAAGATCACACAAAGACAAAACTACAAACATAGATCTCTTGGATCTAAGGTTAGTGAGATTTAACTCAGGGGAGAAAGTATGTTGGAGAGGGGTGAGATATAATGAAAAAATGGCTCACTATTTATAGAGGAAAAATCCTACTGTTTCCCCGGATCTCACGGATCCCTTCCACTTGGGATCCGGCTAGCACAAAGCCAGGGATCCGTGGAACGCTCCTCTTTGCCCATGGGTATTTTTGGTTATGGGTCATGGGTCATGGGTTATGGGTTGATCCATGGTTTTCTTTCTAGATACAATGTATCTTAAGGATACAATGAACTTGGTTAAGTGGTATATATAAAACCATGGGTTATGGGTCAAAACCATTTGCTAGTATTTACCCATTTAGTATATACTTGTATTTACCAAATTTAGCATACACTTAGTTTTACCCATTTTGGTATACTTAGTTTAAGTATATGTTTAACCCAATATGTAAACACTAGTTGTTGTACATATGTATCTAAATCATAAAATCACTTATACTAGTTTTAGTGTTTTATGTGAAAGCGTAAGTGTGTTAGAAAACTATTAGTTCAAACCATTTACGTATTTTATTTGTTTCCTTAAAATGATCTTACTTTTGTTATTGACAAAACATTAGAAGATCGTAAAATATAAATAAACGTTTTTACGGCTTATTTGTATTAACAAGTTATATGTATCTTTATGGTTAAAAATGAAGTCTCATGTGCCTTATCAGATTTACAAGAAACTGTTTATGAGTCATTTTTTTCTATAACAGTTTTTTGTTAAAGCTTTCATCTTTTTGTGACTTATTTTTGTACTAGTACTGTGAAATATTTGTGGTCATATGGTCAGTTTATGTGGTCAAAACGGGGCTAAAATGAAGAGTTTTTAGTCACTTTTTCTGGGTATCTTTATAGATGGTTGGAATTTTGGTCGGAATACTCGCCGGAAAAAAGGTCAAAGGGTCAAAACCTAACCTTACGCCTAAGGACATGCTTACGCGTATGGAATACGCGTAAGAGCTTACGAGTAAGAAATTTCTTACGCCTAAGAAAAAGTTACGCCTAAGGGACTGTCTTTCGCGTAAGAAGTTATGCATAACTCATGCTTACGCCTAAGATGTTTAGACCACGACAAGTTTACGCATAAGCAAGGGATACGAAAAGTTTGCTACGCGTAAGATTTCTTTTTACGCTTAAGAACTGAAAAGAAAAAACTTATGCGTAATCTAAAACTGCTAGACCACGACCACACAACCTTAATACCTTCGACTCATATAGACCTCAGTTTCAATCGTGCATCATTGGTCCATGGTCTTTCAAGTTTAAGAACACGAAAAGACTCGAAGCAGTAACAATCAAACCCAACAACAAATCTAACTCCAACTACATCCAATCAAAACTAACCTAACTCATCCTCCATCTACTACCCTTCATCACGACTCAAATCGTTAAGAAATTAAAAGAAATCTCAGATTGGCTTCAATATTTTTTGCAATCTTTTCAATATTGTTGTAATTGAACCAATATCATCATAGATCATTTACGAAGACAAAGCTTCTAGATAATATTCGAAATCTAAAGAATGACTAAAACCATCGGTTTCAATCACTTCTTTTATTCGATTGAAGACAAAAATCAACTCGACAAACAAAATAACCTACCCGAGACCATATTTAAAATGATCTTGAAGTCCTGTCTCTGATTTCTTGGTTCGGATTCAGAAGCACAAGAACGCAAGGTTTGGATTAGGATGTATTTTGTTTGGTTGAGATGATGATGAGATTAGATGCGTGAGATAGTTATGATGGAGACTGTGATAGCAAAAGTAATGAGAGGCGGTATTTCTTCTCAGATCTATTGAAGAGATACGATGTTGGTAGGTGTGAGGAGCGTTTGTGGTGACTGCGTGATATTGGAGAGATATTAGGGTTGAGGTTGTATTAAGTTAGTCTTTTATAGTCCTAAATATTAGGGTTATAACCTGATTAGCATTTGTTTGTGAATGGATCGGGTAATACAAACGTTTAATGGGCTTTTATCCGAGTTGTGGGCTTGTACATCCATATATGGGTCGAACTTGTTAGTAGACTTGCTTATTGGACTATCATGAATTAACGGGCAGCAAGGTCTTACAAAGAATGTGTTATCCGATTTTTTGTCAAAAAAAAGTTAGGATACATATTTTATGGATTGAAAAAGTGAGTGGTATTTTGGTCGTATAAAATTTTCACGGAGGATACAATTCACGGCTTGAGCGTAATATTTGACAAAAAAATGATTACGGGGTTTTTGTATGGTATTATTGATGCAAAATTGAAGTAACATTTCTGTTAGGTCACCATAATGTAACACAAGCATTAATATGTAAGAAATAGATAAGAAGTGATCGGTTGCACACAATACATACACACGTTAAGATAGTAAACAAAGGTTATGTGTAGGAATGAGAGTAAAGTGAACAACCAACCTTCAAATGAAGGTTTACAAAGGTATTTATAGGGGAAGGGACTAGGGCAACACTACAAGTTCCCTTCCTTCCTTATTGGACTTGGGCCAAGGCTTATGGGCTTTCTACATAAGCCTTGCCATTAATACAAACATAAAAGCCTAATTAAGCAACCTATTACATATTGATTACTAACACTTGAAATATAGTTTAGGAGTGATTCCAACAATCTCCCCCTAAGTGTTGGTAATTAATGACTTTAGTAATCTTGAAAAGTTATTGGTGCGGATGTAATAGTTGCTTTGACCTCTTCTGACATTCTTCTTTCTTGTGAGAAGAAGTGTCTTGATTCCAACAATCTCCCCAGTGTGAGATCTTGTTTTTCTTTGAAGTTTTCAGCTTTGATGTCTTCTTTTATCTTTGTTCTTTGTTCTTGTGTGGGTATGATGATGTTATGTTGTGGTTATCTGCATCAGGTCCGCTTTATTGCTCAGGTGTCTCCACGTCCTTCTCCAACATGCTCACCCTCTCTTTGATGTTGGATTTCAGGATTGATGTAGTTCTCTTTAGTCTTTAACTTTGTAGATTCTTTGGTTTTGACGAAGAATCATTCTGACTTTTGTGTTGCCTTTCGAGAGAACTTCAATTTTTGTTGTTGTTGGTATGAGCATGTGGAGAATCTGCACGATCATCTCCTAGGAGCATCATAAGAAGAAAACATAAGAATGGGTTAGTGATAAGCAGCAATCGATCACTGTGGTCGTTTCTTAGAGAATTGACCACTACGATTGTTCTTCTGATGAATGTCTTGATTCCATTCACCTTGGTCGGGTGAATCAGCCGTCCGAATCCCATAAGGGATAGTTGGCATTACGGTGAACAAGTTCAAGTAATGACCCACATCTTCAGGACTTGATTCTCGAAGGAATCTCCTTAGCGGATTTCCAGACTTACAAGTTCGAACTTGAGCGTGTTAATGACATAGTGTGAAAACACATCTCTAATTCTAGCAAAGGTCGTTCTCGAACTGGAGTCCCTCAAGTAGGATAACACGATGTACCAAAGTACACCTCGGTTCAGTCACTCACGAGGTACACCTAAGCATCACCCCACGATCAGACCGTTTGAGACAACATTAAGCGTAACCCACAAGGAATTACCGAAGCGACCGCCGTGGTACGTTTGATGTTGACCTCAGCGAGATTTTCCATTCAATCAATGAGGATCACAATTGTGAACCTCTCATAAATGTTCTCGACAGATTGCTAAGATTTGTGAAGGACTCGATAATGATATCACTTGCGTCCTTATTGTTGAACGACAAGTGATGAAATGTCAAGTGTTCCTAAGAGATCTTATGAATCTCGTGGCTCTAGACTCAATAGTGCGCTTTGGTTTTCTGAAAGGAGACTAGGGAGAGGTCTCCTTCTTCAATACCGGCAATCTCTAAGAGAAAGCCGATAGTTTACGTGGGTTCCCTATGAGAATGAAACAAGCTTACATTGAGAGAAACTTGAGTGGCTAAGAAGTTAGTGCATGCGTGATCGGGTCCATGACGACTTTAATCTTCAATACCGATGTCAACAAGTGACAACCAGTAGCATATGAATTGAACCCGGTGTCTGCCCTAAGTTGAATAATATGAAGGGCTCTTTCTTTTCACCCTTTTCTTTACTTTTCTTTTTAATTCTTCAACTCCTTCTTTCTCCGATTCTCATTTTCTCCTTTTTATGATTATACATAAGGACTTCTAATTTCTAACTATTGGTGGTGTCCTTGGGTAGATCCCTCCGGCTCTGGCAGATCATAGGACGGTTATTCATAACCTTAGTCACCTTATAACACCATGACTAACCTATGTTGCCATAAAACCATTTTCTTGAAAATCTCTCAAAGTGTTTATGAGTGAAAATATTTTGTAACACTTCGAGAGTTTTGTATTTTTCAGAAATACTCCCCCTCCACATGTGCTCAAGTGTTTTGACAGAAATCTGCACAGTGAGGGTAGAGCACGCATTTTTTGAATTGATCGAATCAAGATAGACAATTCCCCGTGAGACACGGTTACGTTGTATAGTTAAAGAGTTGCATTGTCAGCTTTTAGGTGACAACTAGCTCTAATAACTACCTTGAAGGTGTGGACAAACCTCGAAAGGTTGTCAAACCCGTCAAAGTTCATGTCTATCAAGAGCTTCTCGAATAGGTACGATCTACTTGGATAAGTCTTGGAAGACAAATCTTTTCAATGTATGACAGTTCAGATCTCGTCATTTCATGGGTTAAGTCTTAGCACGAAGATTCAATCACATTCTCCAACATATTTGTATCACACAATTTCCCCCCTCCCCCTCTCAAAAATGGCATATATGGTAGTTTTGATGAAATTTTGATATCAGATATGTCCATTTCGAGTTTTGTGGGAAGATTTCCACGAAGAACAATTTGTGAACAAATATTTTTAGCAAATACTCCCCCTCAACAAGTAATATTAACTTTTGAGGTTTTGAAAACATAAGGGGAAGTACTTGTTCTTTTGAGCAAAACTTTGAAAAATAAAAGTTTTGATTAGTTTTACTCAAAAGTAAGAAGCTTTCGCTCCTTTTATAGGATTGTGGCACTGATGCGTACCACATGGTCCTTCCATTACAAGAAAGGGTTGTACACTGTTATGTGTGCACAAGCCATCGTCAATTAAACATATCATAATATCCAAAAGAATCAATCAATGAAAGAGTTTAAGGAGTATCAAGCAATTCGTCAATGAGACCGGGAGTTCTCTCTTGACGTTGATAGCCCGTAAGAGAGAAACTCTCTCTTCCACCGACAAAGCTCTCTAGCCTCCGCATCTGATCCCGGTGAAATAGCCTTTCATCAATCCTTGTGATTATCTTCCTAGCATCCCTCCTTTCCTTAGAATTCCAACGCTTCTTTGACCCAATACCTTGCTTTATGTCTTTCAACCGATATGCTAACCCATCACGAACCGACTTCAACGTGTGATCGCAAAACTTGTGAACCTCGGTGTACGCCATTAAAACAATTGTGGTGAAGTTCACTGTGGTAAACAACTCCAAATTTTGGTTTCTTGACAATGGTGTACTGAGAAAGTTGGTTTATGTCAGGAAAGTGTAGTAATGGTTTAGTGAGGTTGACTTGTTTATGATATGATTCCACAGCAAGTTGAAGATCTTCAACACGTTCTTGGATCACTTTGCTTCTAATGAATATTAACAATGAAGTGATGTACTGGAGATGAATACGTGTGGAAAATTGTCTCATCCGACCTTGTACCTTAGCAAGGTATATGTCTTCGATGTCGTTCAGCGACAACCTAGGAAAATCGGCTTCAGTAAAGTCATATTCTTGTTCGTCTTGGCGTTTGACGGTGATTTTCTTCAGGAATTAATAATCCCATTTAGTAGCCAGATCGACATTCATGATAGCAACAATCCGTTTGGCACTAAACACTTCTTTGTTTGATTTCTGAACTTGGCGGCTGCGGTAGTAAATTATTCTTCGTTCAGGCCAATGATGAATGCCATAATGTGCATCAAGATCATAAGTCACCACATGTTCAACAAACATTCTTGTGGCTTCTCTTTCTATGGCAACATTGTTGGAGAAGACTGCTGCTGGGATGTTGAAAGTGAGTGACGTAGCATACTTCGTGCTGACTTTGCTACCATGTTGTAGAAATTCCATGTCGTTGTTGAAGAAGTATTGGTAAGGATTCTAGGTTGATCCGGTCGACCAATGGTTGGTAATGGTTTGGTCCATCATGTAGTATGGAGCTTTATCCGGTCTTGTGAAGTCAATGTTCGATTCGGGTTGAGCAGTCAATGTTGTTAGACATAGCTCGTGCAATGTTGTCGGTGATATTCAACTTCAACAACCTTGCGGATCGTCCTTTAACAATTGGAAAGCATCATTTTTGTTCCGGCGTAATTCACCCTTTGTCATCTTTTTGACCCTGAATTCATCCTGGATAAGCTTAACCTGCTCCATAGTACGACCATCTACCGGTTCTTGGCCTTCCGGTAATCGCGGAGTAGCATCAACGAGCTTGCTGAACCAGTCATATTCTGCAGTGTCATCTTCATCTAACCAAGAAACGAAAAAGCTGGATCGCTTCTTCTTATTAGGTGTGGATGATGGTCCTGATTGTTGCTCAGTTGATGTTTTAGGTGAGGGCTGTGGTTGGGGCTCAGTAATCTCTTCGTCATCACCACCGGTGTATTAGAAATAGTCACCAGTGTTCTCCTTTGGTGGTGAGGACTCAGAGTCCCGAGGTTTGTCTGATGCAGGAGGACGTTGAGCAGATCGTGTGGTGGTGGTGGTCTTTTGGGGTGGTGGAGGCATGGAAGAGGATTCGCCTGTTTTCTTTTGATGTTTAGGCTCGGAATCCTTGTCAACATCGTCATCATCTCTTGGTCGCTTAACGACCGACCGACTCTTTACATGATGTCTTGAGTTGATATTCGATAATGCCTCAAAAGTTTTGCTTCGTCGGAAGTGAAAGTTGCGGATCGTTGAGACATTTGCATAACCAACTTAGAGATCAATGCGCATCGGTGACAACGGAGCCGGGCGGTTTGATTTCCATGACCGCGGGTAGTTGACAGTGTGTGCTTGACCAATGCCATGAGATGTGGATAGAGTTGTCTGGCGAACATCTCTCTTGTGACTCCAGGGACAGTGTCGAGGAGGAACTTGTGAGTGTAGTCCTTAATCCTCTTGTCCATCTCACCCTGAATATCTCGGTTGAGAAATTGATGGATCTGGTCTCTTTCATCCGAGAACTCGTTCATCACATTTTGAAGTAAATTTACTCTGTCGGCCAGCTGATTCAATTTCTTGTTAACTACATTGCGTTTCCTTGCTTGCATGACAGCTTTGACAATCTTGGTCGTGGCACGTGATGCCCAAGTGTCGGTCGGTTTCTTGACTGATTTGGATGTGGATCTGGTGGTAGCATCTTTGGATGGTGGTGGTGATGAATGAGATAATGAATCAGATGAAGATGAGTCATGAGAAGGCTCTGCATCTTTAGGTGGCTCAGAAGTTTGTTCAGGGTTGTGTTCAGGATTATCTTGAAGATAATCATCAGCTTCTTTATGAGCTTTAGCCTCTTCTTCGGCCTTTATCCTAGCCTATTCTTCAGCTCTCTACCTAGTTGCTTCCTCTATGTCTTCATCGGTTATCTTCTCAGTCTTCTCCTTTTCCTCTTCTTCAAAATCGAAAATGATTTCATCCTCTTGCTGCTGTTGCTATGTTGATTCCTGAGTGGTGGTACCAATTCCCTTATAGGGTTGATTAACCGCATCGAGAACTAGTGTGGTTAGTGCACCACCACTAGAACCTCCAGGGCCTCTGGTTTGTTGAAGGTTAAATTCTTTAGCAGCATGTTGAATCCTCAGATCTTTAAGAGTCTTGTGGTACTCTCTTTCTTCATCCTTTGGTTCATCATCCGAGATTTCTTCTTCTGTTTTAGCAATGGGTGTCTTCCCTTTGTCTGATTTTGGACTTAGTGGTTTATCTTCTAACCTTGTTGAGGTAGTATCATCCAGAATTGATTCGGAGTGATAAACCACTTCTTCGCACTCAATATCTTGAGTAATCAATGTCCTTGTCCTCAAGTTTGAGTGCCGGTTTGGGTTAGGATGGCACCCTTAGATGGGACTTTTCTTTATGGGAGGATTCCTCTTAGGATACTTAGGGCACTACCAAGCTTTCTACACTTTCAAAGACCTTTGCCGATCTTACGGTCTTCTTTCTTTGGAATAGTGAAGACTTTTCATCCATAAAACAAACTTTGCCTTTCTTCAATGCTTCTAGGTATCGTGAATATGACGGAAGACTTTTGATATCGTGCAGGAGAGGCGGTCAAGAAGCTTCGCACCTTGTTTCTTTGTCGATGAGTCCTTGAATCGACAATGTTTAACGGGCTCATACAACACGTAATGATTGTTGGGGTCGTTAAGTCTCAAGGAATGTCCCGATTTTTCCCGAGAATGTTACGGATCAACGCTTTAGTGTATCTGATAAAAGGAACCTTTGTCCCGGGTTTCTTGAGATGGGACATCATGTCTTCCCATATCAGACTGGAAAAGTCGATGTGCTGCTTGTTGACCATGCCCCAGAAGGTTTGTAGATGCATTAGTTTTGGATGCTCGTAACCGCTGTCTCTTCTGGAAACAGACTTGGCGATCATGATGTACAAGGTTCTCCATGGTTGAGGAATTTTCTTTAAATCGACCGAGGAGTGCTTTGTAATTATTCCAGCAGCTTCATCATAGCCAAGATCGACCATGAATTGTAGTGTAGCCTCTTCACTTGGAGTCAGTACATACGAGCAGGTTGGATAGCGGGCAGAAGAAGAATTGTCCGCAGATCTGCAACAGTGACGATGACTTCCTTATCATTCAGGGTCACAGTGACAGCATCTTGACCATCCACCTTTTTCATTGCATGTTGTTGTAAGGATGAGTCTTGAGAATATCCACAACAATTCGGCATGAAGATTCAGAGCAGGTGAAGTTCTCAAAATCGACCTTGAGATTGTTCTTTCCAATCTTCATGTTGTAATCAGAAGGGAATATATCTGCCATTGTGAGCTCATTTGGTGCGTTAACATTTTCCATGGTGATGTCCATATCGTGATCTGAAAGACATTGAGACAAAAGTACCAACATATCGAAAGACATTATGTTAGTCAAAAGTTGATTTTTATGTCCAATTTATTGAATATGTTATGTAAATGAATGTTACGAGTCCAAGGTCACTTGTTGTCCAAAAGTCCAAAGTTGATGTGATAACTTTCGTGAGTATATTAATTTTGAGTTTTAAAGTCCAAATTCTTCACTCATTCATACAACATTTTAACAATTATTGCTTATTAGTGACATTTTGGTCTTGTGATGTTATGAATAACTTATTACAAGTTTGTACGCCGTAACATTTCATAAGAAAAGTTAAAATTATGGCTTAAGCGTGGGATTGTAAGCTTACGCGTAAACATTGTAACCATATCGCGTAAATTAAGCTTATGCGTAGGAGTCCTCTTACGCGTAAGAAAGCTTACACGTAGGAATGGACTCTTAGCATAAAGCTTACGCGTAAGGTTTACTCGTAAGAGCAAGCCTTATGCGTAAGAATCCAAGTTTACGACATCCTTCACAAGATACGCGTAGTTCCTTTGTAGACCCTTACGCGTAAGAGTTACGCATAAGATTACTCTTATGCGTAACATCTACGCGTAAGGTTTTCCATAAGCGTAGAATCCATTTTACCCTTGTTTCTGAATTGGAACGCGTAAAACCTGAAATAGGTCAATCATAACACTTCTATTAACAATATATTCAACCTATTTCAATCCTCTCATGGCATCTCAAGTAAATTTTAGTTACGCGTAGAATTAGTTTAAGCGTAAGGTTAAACCCTAACAATTCAAATCCTACGCATAAGAAATCTAACCATTCAAAATCTACCAAATATTTTCTGGGATGTTTTAGGAGCAATAGAAGATGTTTACAATGAGTTTTAACATCAAAAACCACATGAATCAAAAGTACCCAACTTAACGAATACATAAACCCTAAATTCAAATTTCACCATTGTGATGTTTCTGGGTTAGATTCAAAAGTGTCATAGGTTAATTAGACACATATCAAACATTTTTCAAGCCTCTAATTGTCCTTAAACACTCACAATAGAGAATACCCAAATCCCACGCATAAACCCTAATTTTAGAAAAGTGATTAAAACATTTTATGGGCTAAGATTCTTGATGACAATGGTTTTAAAACATGATTTATACCTCGAAAACACTAACTATTTCATCAAAATCAACCCAAAGTGATTATAGGTTCATACGCTTATGCGTAAAAACCTAAATTACTCCTAGAGGAAAATCAAACCGTTGGATTTGCAAATAATTAAAGACCTATGTTTGAAATCACTCAAAGAAACATTTCACACTTAGGTTACTGGAAACCCATTTGGTTTCACCATCGGCATGGTTGATACCGAGCGGTGTGGGTATTGCCTCCAATTCGGCATGAAACGGCATGGACCTTCGGTTTGTAGAATCGGTATGTTATACCGAATTGGCATAAACGAATTCGAACGTTGGGTTTAAATTCTAACCGTTGGACATTAAATGTTGTGGCCGTTGCATGGTCTAAAAAAAAATTACTCCCCCTCTATAAATTAACACACTCAATTCTATTTTTTTAACACAAATTAAATCACATCTCTTTACACTTTTAAAAAACATTCTCATGGATCCAATAAAATCAAAGGTGGTTCGTCATCCAAAGGCCGTGGACGAGGTTCTCGTTCCATTCGTCCACAAATTCAATTACAACCCACTCCATACATTTCTCAAATGAGTCCTCCTCAATATTATCCTCAAATGACTTCTCCACCGTACTTTCAATCCCAATATTTTAACCAACCACCACCATTGACTCCAACTCAATACACGATGTAATTTTCTTTTAATTATTAATAAAATATTATGTTTTTATTAAATTGTTTAATATAATTATAAAAAAAAAATAGTTGAGGTATGGGTTAGGCATGGTTGCCACTAAAAATCTATTGTTAGGTATGAGATTGGTATGAGATGAGATGGAAGGATATTATTGGTGGGTGATTAGGCATGAAAAAAAGGCTTAGGCATGGTTGCCACCACCCTTACAGATTACAAGATTAGAGCACGGATTTGAGAGATGAATTTTGAGCGTGGATGATGGTGGTTGAAAACTTAAATGCTTGTAATAAATGAGAAAAAGATTTTAGGTGAAGAGTTTTTGTTAAAAATTAGTTTCTAACTTTTACAATTAGTAGTCCCTCCACCTCAACCATTTTCATCCATAGCCCATAACTTCCATTTTGGTTAAACAAAACATGAAGGTTTGGAAAGAAACTTGACAACACTCCCCCTCGACTTTAGAAATAGTGAAAGTTTACAAATTAGAGTCCGATGAGTGTTTTGAAACAAGAAACGTATCCACCATTATCAAAGATACAACCAATATTGGGTGACATGCAAGTACAAGGGTTTATGAAACAGAAAATATTTACTTTCTCCCCCTCAACACTTGTCCGTGAAAATATTGAATTGTTTGAAAGAGAAAAGTGTTGACGGAAGATTTGTACTTGCAATGTTGGAGTAGATTTAGATAGAAGAATATTTTTGAGTTTTATCGATTTTATATTTTTCTATTTTGTTTTGAAAATTATTTACAAAAGAGGTGTTGGTGTTTGATGTGTTTTAAGAATGTGTCAAAGTTCGCCCAGTTCCTCCGAGTCAAACACCTCATGCCAATCCGGTGGATCAACTCGAGAAACCTAGCGTGAGCTAAGGCTTTGGTGAGAAGGTCCGTCGCTGGTGTTCGCACTCCACAAAATATAATTCAACGGTACCCTTTTCCACATGCTCCTTTATAAAATGATATCAAGATCGATGTGCTTGGACTTGAATGTTGGACGGAGTTGCACGAGATCGCAATAGCACTTCGATTGTCGCAATACATCGGGATTCATCAAACACGTAACCATAATCTTTGAGTTGTGTTCTCATCCAAATGACTTGAGTACAACACGACATGGCTACATATTCTCGCTTCGGTTGAGGACGATGTACAATCCTCGCTTCTTCGATTGCCATGACACCAGTTTATCACCAAGAAATTATAGAGCACCCAAGTACTTTTCCGAGAATCTAAGCAACTGCGTGATCGCCCTAAAAAGCTATTAGTTCAAAACCGAATCCTTGATACCGGATCCCCAAATTAATGGTTCCCTTGATGTATCGGAGGATTCTTTTAGCCTCGCAGAGTGAGTTTCGATTGGTCTTGACCGAGCAACGGAGCAAAGATATCTGAGAAAATACAATGTCGGTCTCATCGGTACGTTAGATACATGAGTGACCCAATAATACTTGGTATTTGGTAGGGTCAACCAATTTCCCATGCAAATCAACGTCTAGTTTCTTGGTATGTGCCATAGGTGTGGCATAGGTATCACAACTTTGCTTACCATGTTTGTTTAAAATTTCAAGAGCAAATTTGGACTGACTTAGGAAAATACCACGGGGTGATTGATGAACTTGCAGTCCTAGAAAGAATGTAAATTCACCCATCATGGACATTTCAAAATGTTTTTTTCATAAGTTTTGAAAATTTGTTTGAGTACTTTTTATGTGTTGACCCAAAAATGATGTCATCCACATAGATTTGAACAATTAAAATGTGAGCCCCGTGATATTGAATGAAAAGTGTTGGGTCGACCGATCCTTTAGTGAAATTATTGGCAATGAGAAAGGATGATAACTTATCATAACACCCGAGGGCTTGTTTGAGACCGTATAGAGCCTTTTTCGGTTTGAAGACGTGATTCCGAACTCGATCAACAAATCCTTCCGGTGACTAACATATACCATTTCCTTGATTGACCATTCGAAAAGCGGTTTTGACATCTATCCGATAGACCGTGATGTTCATGTGAGCGGCGAATGCCGAAAGATCCGTACAAACCTCAAGTCTAGCAACCGGTGCGAATGATTCCTCGAATTCAATCCTCTTCTTGTCTATAACCCTTAGCCACCGACGTGACTTATTTACGATAACCATACCTTCACAGATCAACTTAATTTTCCAAATCCATTTAAGACCAATAACATAGACCCCTGTTGGTTTTCAAGCAATTCCCATACTTCAAGACGTTTAAACCGATTAAGTTCTTCTTGCATGGATTCAATCCGAGTTGTCATAAGTCATTGCTTCTTTAATGTTTTGGGTTCGATTGGCAAACGGTAAGTGCATAAATGCAATGTTCACCGTCGATCTGAAGGCGTTGTCGAGTTCTGTTGGTTGATTTGGGTTTCAATGATGTTCACAAGAGGATGGTCTTTAGTCCAACGATGTGTGGAGGGTTGATGTTGATATAAATTGTGCAGATTAGGAGGATTCAAATGGCTTGTGGATGATTCCGCAACATCGAAGTGGCGATTCATTAGCAAAAGGATTGAAGAACGCATTTGGATCATAATCTGCGGTGTAGGTACTTCTTGGTTCGAAAATCATCACCGGTTCGGCGTCATTGGATGCGGTTTGTTCGGTTGTTGTTGTAGAATCAATTGGAGGTGCTTCGTCAACGTTGTTGTTGTTTCGTGTATCGGTATTGGATTATTATCGGGTTGAGCGGTGAAATAGTTGATACATCCGAGCACGTTGATCAATATCATCACTAAGCAGAGGAGCAAATAAATGTTCCATTTGACGACGAGTAAGTTGTAGGCTTGGTTCGGTGATGATGGGGTTTGGGGAAGTTTAGACGGTATGTCCGGGTTCTAAGTCGTTTTGCTTAGAAGCCATTTCAGTAAGCTCATCAAAATTGGCATGAATCGTTTCCATAATCTCCCTTGTACGACGATTCCAGATCCAGAATCCCTTAGAGTTTTCACAGTATCCAACAAAGCCTCCAATGTCAGCTTTAGCCTTGAGCTTACCAAAATCATCACGATCATCATTTGGGTAACAAAGAGAACCAAATACATGAAAGTGTTTTAAATTCGGTTTGTGGTTGTGGATAAGGTGTTTTGTTGTGGCGTTTGGTAATCATTGAATGGTTCTGAGTGTAGCAGGTAGTTGACACGACTTCAGCCCACAAGTAATCTGGAAGTTTTGCATTTATCAGCATCGTTCTTGCAGCTTCCACTAACGTATGGTTGCATCTTTCAACAACTCCGTTTTGTTCTGGTGTGCGTGCAATTGATGTTTGATGCTTAATTCCTACTTTCTCATAGTATGCACGAAGAGTTTGATTCACAAATTCGGTTCCTTTATGCATTACGATTTGTCGACGTGTTCGGAGCTAAACTTGAATTTTTGTGAGAAATGTGATGATCATTTGTGGAGCTTGATCTTTACTTGAAGAAAATAAACCCAAGTCCATCTTGAGTAGTCATCAACAATTACTAGAATGTAGCGTTTTCCATTAATCGTCTGCACACGCATCGGGCCACACAAATCCATGTGAATAAGATGAAGCACATCTTTGGGGGTGTGTTCCACCTTTGAAGGAAAGTGAGCACGAGTGCTTTTCCTTGTTCACAAGGTGAGCATAGATGATCTTTAGAATACCGAAATCTTGGGAGACCTTCAACAAGTTTGTAACGTGCAAGATTGGTTATGGTTTGAAAGTTTAAGTGTGAAAGGCAGCGGTGCCATAGCGAAGATTTTGTAGATGTTGCTTTGGAAAGTAGACGGATGGGAGATGAAGCAATCATGTCTTGCATTGAGATTGTGTAAAGACTTGATGTCGGTTTCCGGACATAAGATCGTTTCCTTGTAGATCACGAATGAAGCAAGTTTTCTCCTAAAAGCAACTTCCAAATCTCCATCACAAAATTGACCGATTGAAAAGAGATTGTGACCGAGACCTTCCACATAATAAAATCGCTAATTTTGATGTTCCCATTGATGTAATCTCCGTAGCCCATGATAGTCGTGCAGTGATCATTCCGAACTGACGGTGCCAATGAACTTTGAAACAAAGTTTGATAATAGTTTGAGATTGCATGTCATGTGTCGGGAACATCCGTATCAACAATCCGGAGGATGATCTGTATCACACGCATTACACATAGGCGACACGGTGGAATAGAAGTCGAGGTGGAACACGAAGAGTTAGAGGTTCGTTACGATTACATTAGACACACACGTGTTAATGATCTTGGGAATCCATTTAAAACCTGGTATGTTTTGTAACCATCTCTGCCAAGTCCAACTAGTCTTAGCTTTGGTCTTAGTGAATGCACTAGGTAATATTCTCTTCCTAGGAGGTGAAGTGGGTTCTATGGGTACATCAATGGTCGTAGCAGAAACATTGGTAGGCGGTTTACCTAGTACATACTTAAAAGCATTAGTGGACCTAGAGGTATTCCGTTTTGTAGTGTTCCGCTTACGAGATAAGATAGCATTAGCAAAACATTTATCATGACAACCAGAAAACATGCTTTTACGACAACCAACACAAGATGCTTCAAACAAAACATTCAAAGTACTTAAAGGTTCAACATTCATTACATCACTTTTGCTATTACGTTTGTCTAACGCAATGTCTAAAGTGGGTGCAACATGAGTTTTATTCAAAGTCCTAAGGTGTTCTTCTATTTTAGAGGTTTTTATTGTTCTTCTCTTACGTTGCAACTTCCTATTCTTCTTGGATTTGCTCTTACGCTGTGAAGTGCTAACGTTGGGAAAAGAGGCAACTATTCCTGTTTCAGTGGAAGGAAGCACATTAGTATCTTGTGGTTTGTCATTAGGCGTTCTAGTGTCAATTTTAAGCAATCCTGGGGCAAGTACATGTGTGTTACTAATCCTATCTTGTTTAAGTTTCACCAACTCCGCTTTTAAGTCATGGATAGTGTGTAACAAATCTTGATTTTCAGAGCGAGTGTTTCCATTATTTCATAAAACTTCTTTGGTATATGCAAGATGATCATCAGCATCTTTTGACGCTTGAGCACGAGTCTTTTTGAGTAAATCAAATATGACACCATATTCAGTTTTGACTTTGTCAATTTCTTGTGCATATTTTGAAATTTGACACTTTAAAGACACGTTTTCGTCATCCAGTTGTTCAATTTTTGGATCAAAAGATTTTGAACGCAGCTGGTTGATCTTGTTTTGCAAAGCAAGTTCATGATTTTGACAATCTTTTTGACACCATTGCAGACGACGTTTTGCATTGGAAAGCTCATTTAACAATCGCTCATTTTCAATTTTTAAAGACTTGATTTGTGACACATTATCGGTATACTCAACATTTTCAACAGAATCAACAGCGATATAATCAAATGCATATGCAACAGAATGTAGTAACACAACATTTATGGTATCAGCACAGATAACATCTTCCAAGAGTCGGTCAACATGATTTCTTAACATTTTCTTTTTACGTTTAGTATTTGAAATTGATGTTTCTGTTTGCTCGAAAACTTTTTTCATAAGACCAATCTCCTTCTGAAGATCCCGTTCCCAATATATTGCACACATTTTAAGATTTCGGACATGTGGTAAAAGCCTTTTCTGAAAAATATCCCTTTGTTGTCGCGCAAATGGCGATTGAAAATGTTTAGCTTTGATTTCATAATTAACTTCAATTGCATGTTCCAAAAGTTTGATGTCAGACATAAAAGTGTCAAAGTATTTTAGAACCTGACATCATTCAGCTAATGGCTTTATTTCACTAAAGAAGGTAAAGGACCATTAATTTGTGCAACATTGGGTGGGAACCATCATTAGAAGAGGACTACGGAGTTGGTGTGACAACCCAGTGTGTTAGAAGTATCTGTTGTGTGACGAAAGATATGGCTTTTGAATAGTTAAATGGTTTGCAATAAACAACATTTTCCAATTTTGTGGACTCTCGTCTTACGCATCTAATTCCTCCATACGATTATATTCAACAACACTCATGATGGAATCATCAATTCTATGTTACTGCTTTAAACTTGAGGATTTGGTTTGAATGCTCTATTTGAAAAACGTGGTTTATAATCGGCAAGAATTGGTCCATATCCATTAGGATTTGGTTTGAAAAAAAACTTTTGAATTGTTGTGATTGACTCACCATGTTTGTAAACAACATTTGAAACTCTTTGATTTTGTTTTGTAAGTCGACAATTTCCTCAAGATAGTCATCTATTTGTTTCATCGAATGCTTTTGTACTCACAAAGCTGTTTTGACAAGTTAACAACTCGGACTTGGCTTTTGAGTTTCAGTGAGAGCGTTAAGTTGTTGTTTATGATCAAATTTCAATTGTTCTATTTGAGACAACAAAGCATTCTTGGATGCAACTAGATCACATATCTGTTTTCCAAAGATTTTTCATTTTGGTAAGATTTAGCAAATGCGACTTCAAAACCTTTTTCACGTTTCTCTTTAGTTTGAAAAATGTTGAGTTGGAACTTATAACATTCATTATCCTTAGTTAACAGTGCAAATTTATCTTGCAATTTCTTATTTATCTCATTGCACTTATCCAGTTGAGATTTGTTGGTCTGAATTAATTTGGTCATGAGTTCAAGATCTGGATTAGACAAAGGTTCATCTTGTTCAACTTGAGTCTCAACATAGTCATTATTTAGATCCTCAAATATGACCACGGAGTCAACTTGATTATCAATATTAACCATAAGGTCATCTTGATCGTCAAATATGACTACGGGATCCATTTGATTCTCGTTGGAATGAGATGTAGAAGGCTCATGTTGAACACTCTGTGCCTTGTCGGATGCAGATGTTGACGGAGATATCAGATCATGTATAAGTATGGTTGGATCTGGTACCTGAGACAAGCCATCAGTGTCATACAATGGGCATGTGTCACTCATGTGAAGCTCTTGCATGTTTGCCATTAACATCACAGCTGCATTAGCCTACAAGTCCTCCATGTCATCATCAGAATCTGCATTTGCCATGAAGCTCTGTTCCTTGTTGGTAAGAGTTCCACCAGCTTCATCCTTGAGAGCCAAGAGTAAAGGCTCTTTGTGATAAGCGCTGCCTCTTGTCCTCGGCTTTGGGCATGCATTAGCTAGATAACCCTTCTCATTTCGGTTATAGCATCGGAGACCATTAACCCCGGTCGAGCATTTCACGATCAACCACTTGAACCCGTTGTTGTGGAGAACCCATGTTATTCCTTCCATTAAACCCTAGACCAATATTCATCGGCGACCATTTCCACGATTCTGAACCTCAACCCTTCCATTGTTAACAACAGCTTGATTCCTTGTATTTGATGAGGTGCGAATGCGGTTGTTGGATTTGTTAGCAAATCGTCCGAAGGCTCTTGAAATAATAACAAATCCTTGATTCAATGCATCGAAGGATTCTGTATCCTCAGTTGATTCACTGTAAAGTGCTTGATCATTGTTGTTGTTGTTGTTGTATGGAACCAATTGAGTTTCTTGGGATTGTTGCTGTGATGAATCATATGGTGTAATCTGAGCAGTTGGTTGTGGAGGGTTTGTGGATACAGTTTGCAAGGTCGGGAATTGAGGATAACATGCTTGAGCCCATAAAGCAAGAGTTTGATTATCCGGGAGTGAAGGTGAAGCGGGGACCTCGGATGATTCTTTATTTGTCAACTTCCTTTTGGTGGTGCTTCAAATAGTCATACAACAATCCATATGTAGCTTGATGAAGATTCTTCGCAGCGGATGAATGTAACATACTTTTCCCAATCATGACCAAGACATTCGGGGAACTTTGTGTTGATTGCAATTCTTGGCATAATGATATTATGTTTATCCAAGTCATTGATGATGTCGAGAAACCGATGATGATATGACTCTAATGTCTCCCCGGTTCAATCATGAAGTGTTCATATGCTAAGTAGATTTTGATTCCATGTCTTCTTGATTGAGTTCGATGCCTTCCATTAGAAGATGAATGTGCTCACATTGCTTTAGCGATCTTCGAGCATCAACACTTCAAAGTATCGGTTGGGTAATCCCAAAAGGATATATTGCATTGCAAGTTCATCGACTTCTAAGTGAAGAAGTTGATCGGTAGTAAGTTGATCTCCGAGGTACAATGATAGTAGGCATTTGAAAAGGACCTTCAGGATGATGACCTTCTTCAAAACTTACCATGTGGCTTCTTGAGATCACAAAACCTAAAGAACCTTATCACCCATTGATCGTAGTTTCCGGAGTGAGCATTGGAGGTCTGTCGAGGATCCAACTTCATGAATGGATTGTTGGCTACTTAAAGCTTCACATCTTTGCAAACCAAAAGGGTTCCTTTGGTGTTGTAACATTCATAGCATACTTGGCGGGATACTGATTTTGAAAGTATGTGTAATGTTGTACTTGTTGACGAGGGTTTGGTGGAACCATTTGTGGTGGAAGAGGATTTGCTCCTTGAGGAAAGTGTTGAAATTGTTGTTGAAATTATTGCAATTGTTGTGGAGATGGTGGAGGATATTGTTGATATAATTGTTGTTGTTGTTGTTGTTGTTGTTGTTGTTGAGGATACTCATGGGGAAAGTAGCTAGAGTATGGTGGTTGTGACATCTTGAAACTTGTGTTGATGATGGATATTTGTAGTCGAATGAAACTTAGAGCTTGTTGATGAAGTAACCTTATGCGTAGAAACCGACTTAGGCGTGAAATAACCTTATCGTAACACCCAACTTACGCGTATACAAGAACTTTCTGCGTAATGAAAGCTTCGCGTAGACTTGAGAAAAGCTTAGCTTAGGCAAACCAATGACTTAGTAGTAGAATCCTTATCGTAATATTTCCTTAGGCGTAAGACAAGCTTAGCGTAACAAATGCTTAGGCAAAAGAATTCTCGCGTGAGGTATTTAGCTTAGGCGTAAAACTAGGGTTTTACCCAAAATCCTTTACACTTATACCATGTAAAGATATCCAAAGTCGAAGTGTTTTCGGGCTTATCCAAGCAAGAAAACACCGATAAACCAAGAGCACTGAAGATCAAATGATGGAATGCTTACGCGTAACAGATGCTTAGGCGTAGACTTGGAGCTTACGAGTAAAACTAGGGGTTTACTATGAGTAGAAAGTACAAATTATCACAAAAACTGATTTTTTATGCCCAAAAGTATTTAGAAACCTGATTTTTATGATGAAATAGCTTCAATATCACCAAAATAACAATAAAGTTTGAAGCTTGATGATCCAAATCCAATTTCACCCTTACGCGTAGACAGAACCACACGAACAAAACCAAGCTTTAAAACTATGCTACACACGTAAAGTTTGAAACTTGATGCTAAAAACTTAAACTTTAACACTAAATAAAGCTTAAACCACAAGAATCTTGAGTTTTTAAGTGTAAAATTTAAGACTTTAAACGTATGAAAGGTTTAGAGCACAAAACCCACGCGTATAACAACAAACTTCAAAAGCAAGTATGTTTCACCCAACCGCAATTGATACCACTGTTAGTTCACCATAATGTAACACAAGCATCAATATGTAAGATATAGATAAGAATTGATCGGTTGCACACAATACACACACACGTTAAGATAGTAAACAAAGGTTATGCGTAGGAATGAGAGTAAAGTGAACAACCAACCTTCAAATGAAGGTTTACAAAGTTATTTATAGGGGAAGGGACTAGGGCAACACTACAAGTTCCTTCCTTCCTTATTGGACTTGGGCCAAGGCTTATGGGCTTTCTACATAAGCCTTGCCATTAATCAAACATAAAAGCCTAATTAAGCAACCTATTACATATTACTAACACTTGAAATATAGTTTAGGAGTGATTCCAACAATTTCACGGGTGATCTTATTTATCGTTGAGACGTTGGTTGGTTGGATGAAATTATCAAGATAACTTGTTGGGGCATAACTGTCACTTTACGTGATTATAAATTTGACAATCTGGTTATAACTAATGTAAGGAGTTACATTGTAGTGCTCACAGTGTATAACTATCACTTTAAGGAGTTACGTTGTAGTACTCGATTAGGTCACATCGTTGCCATGGATTGTTCAAAAATATAGAACAAGCAGTAAGTCACAAAGTTGGGGATTTTTACTTTCTTTTCAAGTTAGTCATATTGGGTTATCATATGTGGTCATTACTATTAGCCGGTGAATTCAAAGGAGGTTCGTTTTCAGGTTGGTCTGAGAGAATTATTGAGAGTATTTTTGCGACATATATTCTCACGAAACTTATGCTCAAACAAAGGTTTAATATTGCATCAAGAAAAAGGTAATACGGCATGTACGCAACATTATGATGATTCCGATAGCTCGCAACAAACAAGAGGGAGAAGTTGGTATTTCATCTTTCGTGATCGGATTGTCGAAGGGAATTGTGCTTAATATCGAAGAAGGAGAAGTAATGTGTGTACATCAGGGCTTTTTTACCAACTTGGATGCAATACAAAGTGAGTTATGTTGTTACAATGTTCCCATAATGACAACCATTATGCTACAATCAAGAGTTTACTTTCTCCGTGCGTGTTGGAAGAGAGTTGTCGATTCGGGAGGAGCATAAGAAAGAAAAAGGCTCACTAGTTAGGAGGGTAATAACCTAACTAGACCGTTCTGTTGAAGTTCATAGCTACAAGGATTTGTGTCGTCGGTACCAAAGATCAAATGCCAAGATTGTCGGAAGAGAACTTCAAGTTTGCCTCGATATCTAGACTACGAGACTAAGGCTTCAACAACGTCAACATAGTTCATTACTATTGTAATTTACTTTGTTTTGTATTTATAGGTCTCATTGTAACCATTCACTTGTGACGATATCTTGGAGGGAGATTGTTAGCCTCACTCTTTTATAAAGATAACGTCACTTAAGTGAAATGGACTAGATATGTAGTATACTTTGCCCGCAGGGACTAGTATCGTTTAAGTGGCAAAGTTGTAATGTATATAGCCTATTAATATCCCTCATGACTCTCCATGAGGGGTGTGGTTGATCATTAGGTTCTTGTATTGTTTTCCTTTCAATAAAAGTATCTTTGTTTCACCTCCCTCTCACTACTTTCTCTCTCTAGAAGATGAATCTCTTCATCTTCTTCCACCAACCAAGACCTCCCAAAACCACATAAATCACATGTTTTTACGGTCCTACAATGGGGCAACGCAAGAGGCTATGATAGTGGACTTTAATTGTTTCTTAGGATTTTAGCCAAACAGAAATACTTTACATCTAGGCTAGGTAACTTATTAATTTTACAGACTGATGTTTAGCTTGCTAAATCAGTCTGGCGATGGTATGTTTGATAGCTGTTGTGGTGCATATAGATCTATGATCGCATTTCAGGTTGGTGTTTTTCTTCCAAAAGTGGTTGTGGTGTGGCGGTGTTCGATAGTTGTTGTTGTGCGTACAGATCTGTGATCGCATGTCAGGTTGCTGTTTTTTGCCAAACGTTATGCCTGATCAATTCATTAATGCACTATTCTATGCGTAAAGTTGGTGTCTTTGAATTTAGAACTTGGTTATGCCTGTTGACTCTATATGCTTTGTATAATATGTGTTAGTGAGTGTTTTTATGATACTTTCAGATTTTGTTACGTGGTTATGCCTGTTGACTCTATATACTTTGTATAATATGTGGTAGCGAGTATTTTTTTTATGAAGCCTCATATTGTCCTTTGCTAATAGCCGAAACAACCGTTGATTGTTTGTTTGAGAATTCAATATGCTTGGAATAGGGTTTTTTTTTGTATAGCTTATTTTATTTATTTATTTATTATTTTTATGTTTTTTCTGTTTACCTACGTACAACGTGTTTGAATATATGAATTTTCAAGTGTTTTCATCTATTAGTGCAAATATAATGATATTTAATCTATACCTCTCATTTATTTTGTTGATGACAAACATGTAACTTGTAATACATAACATAAAATGTATAAGTTATTTGTAATCATTTTTTTGTCTCAACATACATTCAACACCCTTTGACGTCTCTAGTCCTAGTATGTTACAACGCAGATTCGTACATGTTTTTTATGTTGTATTATGATCAAACCCCTAACAAACCATTAAGAATAATGCTTGTTAGAGTCATTTAAACATATTCGTGTCTAATTTTTTTTAGTATGCTACTTACACAAAGGTAACTACATAATTCATTTTGCAAGTGACTACACTCTTCTTAGAAAATGGTTCATACATTTTTCTACAAGCAACACAAGTTACTTGCACATCTACTTTTGGTAATTACATAAAATTACATTAAGGTAAGAATGGTTTTATAAATATATATTTACCTCGTCCATAACATCATCTACATAGTTGACTTATATGAATTGTCACTTCATAATCTTTCCACATCTAAGCCAGATCTTGGAAGATTACATTGGATTGTGTAAGATATTGTGTCATAAAATCTTTACAAATCTTTATTTTTAGTTCAGCCACACGAATTCCCATGGATCCCTTTGGTTTACACTACGCGGATCCTTTTTAAAGGGATCCATGGGGTCAGTAGGTAATTTGGGTTTTTGCCTATAAATACAAGCCATTTTCACACATGTTTTCACACACAAAATCACTCCATTTTCAATGGTTCTTAGCATATATTAACATCCATTAGTCACCATTAACATCAATCATTCACAATGTAAAACCATTGAGCATAATGCGTCTAACCTTCATTTTTATTGTAAGTATACCTCCATGATGATCCATCAAAGCAAGGGTAGATATCTTGCTATTATTATCCATCATTAAGCATATACATATGAAGATGTATAAAATTGGTGATCTTATCATCTTCATCCATTTTGAAGGCTTCAAGAAGTTCATTTAGACTAGGCATTTACATCCAATGAACATTTGTGTCTTGGATCATTATTGTATCATCACTACATCACCTTGTATTACTAAACTAGATTAGATGGTTTATGTGTTTGTGCCATAAATGTTTGTTATGATGAGCCACAAAACATAACAGGTTTGGTTGTACCCGAAGAAGGACTCGATATTTAGCTTTGTACCGGAAAAAGTGTAAGCAACGTTAGGTTGGTTCTACCTCATACTAGGACCTGATATTTAGATTTGTATCGGATAAAGTTTAAGCAACGTTGTGTAAGGTTTTCTCCGCCGAGAAGGGAGCTAGTTGATCTTGTGAAGTAACTCTCGAGTAGGGTGAAGAGGAGCTTCGTGACTGAACCACTATAATCACCGTGTCCGGTTTACAATATCTTTTATTTATCGCTCTATCTTTATATTATGCTTATTTTTGTGTTGTGGCTTGATGTTTTTGTTTGTGTTGTGACTACATGTTTCACTTCATGCTTCATATAGTCTTTGTCGTCACTTTTCATATTACGTCACAACTGATTAGCAATTTAATGCAATAATTTTAAGTTTATAAACGGAAACGTATTTAATCCTTTACAAATCTTTACAAATCCAAAATTTTTAGTTCAGCCCCACAGATTCCTTTGGTTTACAATATACGAATCCTTTTTAAAGGGATCCTTGGGGTTAGTGGGTAATTTGGGTTTTTGCCTATAAATACAAGCTATTTGCACACCCGTTTTCACACACAAAACCACTCCATTTTCAATGGTTCTTAACCCACATTAGCATCCATTAAAGTTACTATTAACACCAATCATTCACAATGTAAAACCATTCAACATAATGCTTTTAACCTTCATTTTTGTTGTATGTATACCTCCATGATGATCCATCAAAATAAGGCTAGATATCTTGCTATTCTTATCCATCACTAAGCATATAGATATGAAGATCTATAAGATTCATTATCTCATCATCTTCATCCATTTTGAAGTCTTCTTGTCATAAAAAGTTCATTTAGACTAGGCATTTACATCCAACGGACATTTGTGTCTTGGATCATTATTATATCATCACTACATTACAATTGTATTACCAAACTAGATTAGATGGTTTATGTGTTTGTGCCATAAAACACAAGGTTTGTTATGCTGGGCCACAAAACATAACGGGTTTGGTTGTACCCAAAGAAGGACTCCGTATTTAGCTTTGTACCGGAAAAAGTGTAAGCAACGTTAGGTTGGTTCTACCTCGTACTAGGACTCGATATTTAGCTTTGTACCGGATAAAGTGTAAGCAAAGTTGTGTAAGTTTTTCTCTGCCAAGAAGGGATCTTGTTGATCTCATGAAGTAACGATCGAGTTGTGTACTCGAGGAGTGGAGTAGGGTGAAGAGGAGCTTCGTGACCGATCTACTATAAATCACCATGTCCGATTTGCAATCTCTTTTATTTATCATTCTCTCTTTATATTTTTCTTATGCGTGTGTTGTGCCTTGATGTTTTTGTTTGTGTTGTGATTAGATGTTTTACTTCATGCTTCATATAGTATTTATCGTCACTTTTCATATTACGTCACAATTGATCAACAATTTGATACAAAAGTTTTAAGTTTTTAACGGAAACGTATTCACCCCTTTCCTTACGTTTTCCTCATCATCTTTTATATTTTGGACCTTTAAATATAGCTTCTCGATTGTCTTTATGATTTTAAAACTTAATAAGGTTACGTTCTTATTTATGCTTTAATGTTTTTAGATCACGAATGATGTTGTTACCATAGGAACTTTATGTGTAATGCAAACCAAAAGCCTACAAGACGCGACACTACTGCAATACAGGTGCATGTTTTATTTGATAAGCAAATGCATTAATTCAGCTATCCTCAAAATAATATGAAAGAAAGTATTTTTGTATCATGTATCTAGATATCAAGGATGTGTAAATTGAAAATACCGGTGTTGGGATGAGAATAAAAGAAATCGATATAAGGATTATGTGTGACACTTGGAAGAGAATTTCTTTACGAGATACGTGAACGGAAAGAAACCATCTTGCCATACATTATTGCTGTCGTACGCTAAATGTATTTATCAAGGTATGTTATTTACTGCATTCGCATATGTTTTATTTATTGGGTTTAAGAAATGTAGGCACCAGTAAACGAAAATGAAAATCGGATTGCAAAATGAATGCTTCGTGATGTCCTTTAAAGTTTGATATGTAGTCATAGGTCTTTACTTCGTATGTTGTGTATAATATGTGGTCATGATAACTCATTTTACCTGAATGTTACCTCGAAAAAGTAGGCTTATTTTTGTGTATCCGATTTGTCTTCTCAGGACTGCTGCATACAAGTTTGGTGAGCTAAAGATGACATGTAAGTATTATGCCCTTGAGTGAGATGTATAAATCTTTTTGGCTTTCCTAATGCTTTAAAATATTTTTGTAGCAGTTATTGACCAACAATTGTGGAATCTTTTGACTGTAGGATGTGAGGTAGATGTTTTATAGTTCAAAACGATACAATTTTAGGCCTTCCTAAGATACTATTCCTCACATTTGTCGGGTATGGTAGATGAGCTTATTAGTCGATGTCATACCACTTGACAAGCTGATGTTGTTGCATGATAACCAACATCAAGACCTGAGGTCAAGTTATCAGGTAAGTTACGCGAGAGAACATAATAGTTTGCAAGTAATATCGGATACAAAGAGACTATCAATAGTTTTGGGTATGGCTTTGTTGTCAAAGTTTACTTCGAAGGGTGATTGTGATATTAGAATATTATTGTGCGATATCATTGGTGGTGTGAGTTTGTTCCAGTTGTTTAATTCGCATTATTTACAAGTCTTTTGATATGTCAGGCGATGATCATTTGTATGTTAATTGTAAAGTGTGTATTTTTTATCTATGTTTTTTGGAGAACAAGATTGTTTCTGTATATAATTTACGTATTTGTTTATATTCTCGCTTTCAAATTAAGATATAATAAAATTGCTACAGCATATTCTGCCTTAATGTGATGCGGTTGATTGGTTTATATTTCCAATTGCATATTAAGATATAATAAAATGTCAATACTGCACCTTATACTAAAATTGTTTTTATTGAATGTCAGACTTAAACTGGCTCTGTCGCAATGCGTGAAGCCAAATTCATCATTAATTACAATAAGTAAAACTTTCTATTTAAACTTGTTTTGTAAGAAGTATTATAGGCGATCAACATAACTTAAATTTTAAGCATTTTAAGTTTAAAGAATGTATATCCATACAATATACGTAATAGAGATAAGGCTCTTCTGATTCTTAAGAGTATGACGTATATTAAGAGGAGAGTTATTTTACATACCAAACTTTTCTTACATCTGGGGACTCATCTCCACCATCCATCTAAAAGAAATCGATAGATGAGATTAAAAGCGTTTATTATTTCACATATTTTTATAATTTAAATATCTCTTAAACCGTTAATCGTTAAGTGAAAATATTTACACGTCATCAAGAAGATTTAATTATCTTTCTATAGACGGACACTTTGATATACTTTTGAAAAAGAAAAAATTTCGATTTTTCACGTTTTTGTCTTTTTCGTTCTTGAAATTTGCGTGAAAAAATCATACGTGATATGTGATATCACATGATATTACACTAATATCACATGTGATATCACACGCGATATCGCGTGTGATATCACACGTGATATTACACTAATATTACATGTGATATTACATATCATATATGATATAACACTAATATCACATGTGATATTCAAATTAGTGTTTTATCATATATGATTTTTAATAAAATTTCAAGAACGAAAAAGCGAAAAACCTTAAAAACGTGAAAATCACGAAATTTTCTTTTTGTCAAAGTATATCAAAGCCCTATCTATAGAAAGATAATTAAATCTTCGTCGCGAATGATATTTTTTTTCCGCTTAACGATTAACGGTTTGAAAGTTATTAATATTTAAAAAAGATGATGAAAGTGGGTTTTTAAAATGTTGGGATTAATCTCATCCATTAGATCAAATAAAAATGGATGGTGGAGATTGATCCCTTGGTATGTAAATAATCTTTTGTCCTCAAATGATCTTAAATCCGTATATTAAAGCTAAAATAATTACTAGAAACCTTTACTCTAACATTTTGACAACGATTTAATCTAATGTTTTCATTTCTAATGACATTTAAAAATTCCAACACTATATGATCATAGTTATTTGGGTGCCCTGGTGTTATTAGGGGGGACGGAGTCGACTTCGGGTAGGGCATCGGGTTGGTGAACCCGAGCGGCAACACCGCTCCGCCCAGCTTGGGTTCGACCTCCGGGTTGTATTTGCGAGCTACGAAGCCGAAATGGAACGTTGGAAAATATGGATATTTAAGAGTGGTAGATTTGTTTTGGTATATAAATGAAATGAAGAAAAGGAAGATAAAAGGAAAAAAAGAAGAGCTGCGTTTTGGAGAAGTTTGTTTGGTGGGAGAGTATGTAATGAAGATGGAGATGGGGGAATAATATTGTGAGTAAGATTAGTCTAGTACTATTTTAGATACTATCTATGCGTACCTTTTGGTTTTTAATCTCGAGTATCGAAAATTTGTAAGATTGTGAATCTTGACATCGTTAACCTTGAAATAAAAATAGTATTAAGATGTATGTTTTTTTTTTAATGAAATGGTATGTTTTTATTTTAAATATTGTATGTGATTTTATGTATTTAAAAAAAAAAAAAAAATTGAAATTGGCATGCTAAGGTACCACTCCCACTTGTTAGGGTAGTGTTAGGGTAGTATTGGGGTAGTTTTGAGTTGGAAGGTTTTTATTGGATAGAGGTGACGTGACACCCTTAGGGTATTAGGGTTCAAAACTTCCACTCCCTCCCCCCTTATGATACAAAAAAATGACACATACCTAGGTATGTTTACACATACTTACATATATAGGTGGTTTAAATGGTTAAACAATGAATAACATTATATTTCATTAATCAACTATTTATAATGTATATGACTTAAAATATTAATCAATGCTAAGCTTATAAACCGGGCTCAGGTTTACTAACATATTCTTTAATACTTTTTTATAATCCGAGCGATGAAATCGCTGCAACTCAAATTGGATTTGAAAACTAAAACCATTAAAGAAATAATACTTTGTTGTTGAAAATATCCGACAAAAAGTGAAGAAAAATCAACAAAAACATAAAGAAGCAACAAAAGTGAAAGCACTAAAACAAACAAAACTTGTTAATAAAAACATTTGAAAACATGCAGAGACAAAATTTCAAACTGCAGCAACGAAAGCAAAACAAGCAAACTAAAAGCAAATTAGAAAAAAAAAAAAAAACTTCTTTAGGCAGAAGGTTGTGGTGGCGCGTCGGATGGCCGAAGGGGGTGCTTTTGGTTGGATTATAGTGCATAAGTGAAAAACGAAAAGAATGACGCTGACGGTGGCAATTAACTCCAAGCGGTTTGAAAGTTATGGTCGAAATAGTGGGTTGCATTTCTTTTTCTATGAGAGAAGCGATAAACATCAACGATTTAGGTTTTACGGGGTGACATAGAGTCGGCGGCTTAAGAATGACTAGGTTTGAGGATCATACCCGTTAAACAATAAATAAACTTTGTAGGTATATATTTTATTTATCAACAATTTATAATGTATATTACCTAAAAACCTAATAAATTGCAAGCTCATAAAGCACTAGCCTTGGGCTTAATAAATTTGGTTTTTGTAAAGTGCATTTACACTTTTCTTATTCTTAAGTTCATATAACACATCCAGATAATACTCATTTCCAAATAACATCATGGTGTTTTTTAGTTCTAGGACATTTCCTACAACCAAGAGATTAGGATTCAAGTGAGTTCTAGGGAATGTCAATATAATATTTGTCTACGTGATCAATTGATCATAGTTTATGTGTCTCTTAAACTTTCTTGGTTACTAACCCTATCCAAGAATCACAACTCCATGCTCTATGTAAATACATTAGCATGGGTTATTATTGTTACAACAAGAAACTAATTAGTTACTCCCACCATTAAATTTTCATTGTACATTCATTATCAAATTGGAAAAATATATGTTTAATTTATCCAGTATTTCTGGAGTGATGATATATACTATTGAATGCACTATGACAAAATCAATGACGAATCTAGCCGGAAATCCAAGGTGCTTCTTTGATTTGGTCAAGTTAAAAATAGCATTGGGTCAACCAATTAATCGATCAAATTTTTGGGTCGGATCGGATCCAATTTAACAAGATGCGATAATAAAACATTAAACATAAGAAGATCCAATAAGATTTAACAAACGAATAACAAGATCCAATAAGATTTAGCAAACGAATAACGGTAAAAAAAATGAAGCATAATGGATTTCTTATGCCCTTTTTTAAAGTTAATTATTAATTATTAAATAAGAAACGCATAAAAATGTATTCTACTTTATGTCAATTTGAATTTTAGGTATTCAATTTTTTTTCTTCTCAATTTAAGGTACCGAAGTTATTTTTATGTGTAATTTAAGGTTTTTTTGAGGTTTTTTTACTTTTCGAAAGAGGTTTCCCTTCATTGCTTTCCCTGAAACGATTAAGTAGTGTGATGTATCATTATTATTTAGTATTTAAAAGTCATTTCGGCTAAAATTATGACCGATAACCTATTTCGAAAAGTCAAAAAACCTAACATTACACGTAAAATTAAGTTGATACCTTAAATTGAAAAAATAAAAAAAAATTGAGTACCTTAAATTAAAATTGAACTAAAGTAGAGTATTTTTTTATGCGATTTGCCCATTATTAAATGGACTAATCTTTTTGGGCTATTTGGGATTTGGGCTAACAATATTTTATACTAAAAGTGAAGTGTTTTTCAAAAAAAAAAAATAATAATAAAAAAAAAAAATCTAAGGTAGTTCTCAAATAATTTCTAAGGTGGTTCCTAAAATTTTTTTATGTCGCTTCTAAAAATTTTCATCGTCCAAGGTGATTCTCGGGAACCACTTGATAATACATGGATCCGCCTCTAGACAAAATTTGGCAAATGTACGACTTCACAACATCTTGGCATAGTGTCAAGTAGGATTGTAAACGAATCTAATTTTGATTGAGGCTGACAGGGTCAAGCTTGAGCACGGAAAAAAATATAGGCTAAGCTTGATCTTACCTCAATAACTCAACAAGTCTTCACGATGTAGGTTTGAGGCACAATGAAGTAGCCTAATATGTTGTTGTTTTCTCGTCTAGGGCGTTCATGGCGCCACATCATGGTGTGCTGTTTCGTAGCCCTCGGGTGTTATTGCATCTTAACGATGTTCCAATAAATTTAAGTTCTACGTGCATTGAAGTATCGGACTCTCTTCGATCACAGATGCTTGTATGAACATTTTGACTCACTCATATGCGGGTCATTACATAGGGTTAATAACATCTAAAAGCAACGAACTTTCTCAAATGTTCACATATCAGTTATGAACCCAATAAAATACTACAATACCTATCAAACTTTGTTTGTTTTGTGTTGATATCAACAAAAACATGTTTTTTACCTTCAAAATCCATTTCAACGATAAATGTACATGCCACGTCATAAATTTGTATTGTTATGATCCACGTCAGATTGAATTCATGTCTGATAAAAAAATCTACGCATAATTAAGCTGGTATAGTCGGTTGTCGCTCATGTCACGTAAGCAAAAGTATGATATCGAGCTAAAATTTAAAAATTTGATGAATATTATGATATTTTATTCATAACTGATATATAAATATTTGAAAAAATTCATTGCTATTAGATGTCATTAACCAATTACATATCTATATCTATACTATATAAAATGGAAAAATGGTCAAAGTGGAAAAAGTGAAAAATGTTGAAAGTTGAATGTTGAAAAGCATGGTCGATGGAGAGAAATAAATAATATAATTAATCTCTTATTAAAACACCATTCTTAAAAGTCTGATAATTTATTCACATTGACACCCAATTAAAAGACATCTACCAAATAAAACAATCAATTGAAACCGATACTGGGTTGACCGGGACGCTTCAAATCCGTGGTGACCGGTTTAATTTGACATTTTTGACCCAACCTATCGGTTTGACTTCGTTTAAATCGACTGTTTTTATCGAATGGTTCAACCAGGTTGAACCACCCGGTGAAATCGGGTTTTAAATTTGACAAAATTATATGAAAATGATGAATTAGTTGTGGAACCGTGACAATTTTTTTTAAATGAGAGCCAAGTAATTGTAGTTTTTGGTTTATTTTGCTTTGACACATATAATTTATTTTAAAAATGTTGCTCTTCTTTACTTTAAAGGACTAGCATATATGAATCGTCGTTTAAAAGTTAATATATATTGTATAGCCTTTCAAACAGATCAATAATGTTATGTAAGTTTATTAAAATCACAAAAATAAATAGTATTGTTATCTTTAGCGATAATTATTTGTCGCCAAACAAATAAATTTGAACAACGTAAATATCTATACAAATTGATAGTACAAAATAATCTTATATGGTGATATCCAATTTGCAATTACAATTTTAAAAGCCACACACCAAATGATAAACGCTTCACATGTAAAAAATAGTTATCACTTCTTGACAAAACAAGAAAAAGCGGTCACATGTGTCATATACTCTAAACTACTGATATAATATTCTAACTACATAATACTAGTTCTTTTTGTAATGTTTGAATCTATTATTACTTAAAATCTTAATAACTTAAAACAATCCTATTAGAAAATATCTTTCATTACTTAGATCATTTCACATAATTTTTTAAAACTATATATTTATCTTCTTTGTCAACCACGCATCGAATCAGTAGTTATTCAAAACGATTCTTTAACTTCTACAAATCTGGTATTGTTGAAACTTAACTTGTGTCGTTAACTTTCATGACTAGAGCATCGCTTGCCATTGCTGCCACGGTCTTCGTCTATAACATATAAACGTATGTATAGATGTGCTGTATGTTACATTAACTAGAGCCTTTCAAGAGTGGTCCTTATGAGCATCGGCTTGGATTAGTTGATAGGGAAATGTGACAGTTAAATTTAATACAAAATATTTCAAAAGTGATACCGACGCCAACAATGTTGAATTTTGATTGATGGTTTTCTTTGTATTGCGACAAAATATAGGTTGCCGCAACGGTATCAACCATGTCATATGAGCTAGGTATATATTTGATATATGAATATATTTGATAAAGCACATACACAAATCCCACCGACACGAAGCATATCATTCTGTGATTTTGGGGGTCCAAATAACTTTTGTACCACGTATATACAAGTGTGCGTGCGACGACATGGCATAAACTAGTATTATATTTTATATCATATAATTATATTTGACTATCAATTTTCAAGACAAAAGCAATAATAGCAATAAATTCCCAAAAGCTTAAAGACAAATCCACAATAATACACCCATTCATTGGGCAAATTATAGCAAACATTCACATTTTGCAAGTACAATTAACATATAAATACACCCGATAACATCAGATAGCATAATGTTTTTAGTGTCATTATTTCACGTATTTTGCTCATTATTATTATTTTTACATAAGATTTGATACGTAATTGCTTACTATTTGCATAATAGGACATATATGTGCATTGGAACGGAAACACGCAAAAATTAGTTCAAGTTGAAGAAAAAGTGAAGAAATCTGAAAGACAAGACACTATGGAGTAGAGATGTCATATATTCTATGTCGTAGTTAGTGAAGACTACAAACCATTATCTTGACGTAACATATACGTCGTATTGGTGTGTATTGCTATACGACGTAGAAGATTTGAAGACTTGTTGACTAATCAACCGCCATGTATTCTACGGCGTAGACTACCAATTAGCTCTATGTTGTAGTTAATAAAGACTTTGAGACATTTTTAGTTAAGTAGCATATCTGGGCGAACACTCACTTAGGTCTATCTTTGAGAGAGATCGAGGGCACGGACATTATAAATACAAGTCGTAATTCAACCATTATTCATCATTGTCATCAAGGCTCGACTTAGGATTTCTTCAAGGACGAAAACCACCACTTTCAAGCTGCAATTCAATGGAGGAGACACCACGATTCATCATCATCAATAGATCGAGTTATCATTTTTAACACTATGTTTATCGTTACCATTGAATAAAACATAGTTTTTGCTTGTCAAACTATGATTCTCGGCTAAACACCTTGTGTATTAGCCTCGTTATGAGTTTATCACTATTATGATTTGATTTATTAGTTCGGTTTGTGATTTTGTTAGAGATTTTATATGCTTGTCATTACATCCTTGTGTTTTGGTATTAATTAAGATCACCTATTTAATGCTAGGTTAGTGATTAGGTTCTTAACCGAAAACTAAGTTATTAGATCAATAACTTTGCGTAAGTAGTTAATTAAAAAGTGCATGCAAACAATTGTTAGTAAATACTAGTAGGCGTTTAATGCTAAGTAGTGAGAATGTTATCATAGACAAGTCATATAGGGTAGTTGGCGTTAATAAAAACTAAAATCTAGTTACTATAGACTTAGAATTAATTAACTAGGGTTTATACGCTTAAACTTCAAAGATCAAAATTGGGTTTAGGTGATAAAAGAGCTACTAGTAAGATCATGAACTAGACATTGCACGTAGGATCATACCATTAGCGTAATAGAGGATTAACGAGGGTAGCACTTGATGAGGTGTAATTTTCTACGTTTTTAAGGGGTCATTTAGCCTCTAAATTTATACATATTCGGTCATTTATTGCCCTAAATAATTTCTATTTGAGTTTTAGGTACATGGGAAGCAAATGCCGAAAACTGGTACGTTTTGGGCTCGATAGGACGGAAAAATGAAGAAAATGACAATATCGAGAAAAACGTCACAAATAATGAGCCGTGACGGTGTCAAAGCCACTAAGTGATGCCGTTACTTGAAGAACTCGAAGATCTTAAAGTTTCAAAAATTACAAGTGACGACTCAAGCGATGGTGACGACCTCATTCTGACAGCATCACGACCAAAATACTGAAGGGCGACGACGTCACAACCTCAATCTGACGCCATCACAATAGGTCAGTGCGAGATGTGAAACCCTAAGTGGCGGCGAGCTGACGGCGTCACATCTAACAAGTGACGCCGTCACAGTTGTAAAACTATATATATTCTCGTATTATTTTCATTGTAAAGTGTGCAACTTTGGAGTATAAACCCTAGAACGATTTTTTACAGTTTTGTAGGCCTTTTGGCCATTGATGTCTTTATGTTTGGTGAAAGAAAAGTTCTTCAATTAATCATTCAATCATGTCTATCTGTTATTGTTTGATTTATTTAATTGCTTCTCTTTTCTTTACCATGCTAGGCTAGATCTCATAGTATTTGCTTAGGATTGCATAAAACCTAGTTATTAATTATTGTGTGTCGTCTCTTGTTTAATTAGTTGATTTTGCATTAGGAGTAGGAAAATTGGCAAGGTCAAATTATACTAGCTTGAACGCTCGACTAAACGCGCATTTATTTTATTAACTTGATGTTCGTTGTATTTAATACGTAAATTCTCAGATGCAACACGAAAGATGGGCACGACATTCTTAGGCTCCACCCATTTAGATGGAATTCATAGGAGTTAGGGCCTCGATTGATATTAAGGAATACAACGCTCTAATCAATACAAGAACGTGACAATTCGACTAATCAATAAAAAATAACTAGGGAGTAATGGAATTCTACGCATATACACTTTACTCATATAAGAAGTTCACCAAATTTACTTTTCTTGCATTTAGATTATATTTAGTTTAATTATTAGGTTTAAAAACCAAACTCCTCCAATACCCGATATTTTACTTGCTTTAATATAAAACATAAAAAACCAAAAATAATATTCCCTCAACCCTTAGACTCAATTTGACGTACACTTCGAGCCTACCTCACTATTCTCCTGGAGAACGATCAATCCTCCGGAATTACTTATACTACACCAAAAACGGTTAGGTACACTGCCTAGGAGATTGTAAAACTTCTTGTGTTTTGTAAAATCCGCATCAAGTTTTTGGTGCTGCTGGGGAATAGTCTAGGTTTCTATTTCTATCTTTTTCATGTCTACTCACTTGATTCCTATCAAGTGAGAATTTTCTTTTTATTTTGTAGATTTCTTGTAGTCTATTGTTTCTTTGTGCTTTTGTTCGTAAATTTTTTCCATTTACTCTTCCGATCACCATCATAGAGAACGTGAATCCGCCATACAACTTACAACGAAATTCACGCATTTCACTCAAAAATGATATATTGATGTTCCAACAACATCATAATGAACCTTTCTAGGATGCACATTTACTCCTAAAATACCTCCATCAGGGTTTCGAGTTATTTACTCCACTTCAAATCTTTTACATTCATATTGATCACGATACCCAAATGGAGCTGGACTATATAACAGACGGGGAACTTTAGGATTTTAGTGCTCAATTAGCATGGGAAACTATTGAGATTCACGCCCAATTCAGAAAATGGAAATTGAGACCTAAAAAATGAAAGTTTAATATATTTTCAATTTGGAAGGCTCAATCAGAAGGTTTATTTAGGAATGAGATGGTTGTAGTTAAGATACCTAGGTGTGTGTCTTGGTTAGGTTCTACTTTAACACATGATGAACATATAGGTGATCTAGATACAATGGAGAATGAGGTTAGAAATCCAAGCCCACTAAGTACCCCATAAGTCCTACCATCATTTGAGGAAAACACATCGCCCGTAATTTACCCAGAAGAAGTAGAAAAGACCATAGGAACCCCAATAGATGTAGAACCATTGGACCATACAAAACTAGAGGATGTAGGTTTGGATGCTTATTGTTATGACCTTTCTCTTAGTTCTAGGGAACTTCTTAGTTTTGATGAATCAGAGCCTCAACCAAAACCGTTACTCAATCTTCTATTCATAGATGTGAATCTACGAGACGAAATAGGCCCTGATCCCACCATCAAACCCTATACTCCGGGTAGTTTTTTGATAAAGGAAGTAGACTATAAGACTTGTGGAGTGGAAGCTAGTATACGAATGAAGCACCACCTTACATACTTACATCACCCATTTATTAATGATCATAAGAGACATTATAGATTTAAACCGGGTTTACTAGGACAAGGTGGATTCCTAACTAGGAGTCTCTCAAAGTTGATAAAAGATGATCTCTTTTTAAGAGAAAATTTTGATTTGCCCATTGGCCCAAATGAATTAGGTAAGGTTAAAATGAAAGAAGCACGCCTCTTTGAGCATATAGTTTAGCCACCAATCTCTCATCATATGGCTCCCTTCCACCGAGATGGTGTGTATCGCTACAATCACCCACACTTAATCCTAAGTGTAGGAAAAACCTCCATTTTAATCGTTAAATAACGGTAGAGTCAGGCTCGTGATTGGAACAAAAACAAGTGCTTCGTGAGAGGCAACTCATGCTTTTAATTGTTTGATGTTTTTATTTTATTTTGTTTGTGTCATATATATATGTTGTCTCGTAATTGTTTAGTTTTTAATGTTTCAAAAATTTGTGAAAATGCTCTATTTTGTTTTTAACTTCTTTTTAATCACATATAAATGTATTTACAAAAGATAAGTGTATAGAAATTCTTAATCGGTTTTAAAGAACGAAATCAAAGATGGAAATTTGCAATTTATGAGAAATATATATATTCTATAATGTTTGTTTCAAATGCTTGTATCGAGTCATAATAAATGTTTTATGGGAAATTCATAGGTTTTAAAAGTTAAGATTTTCTAGAAATGTTTTAGAAAACAAAACGAAACAATCTGTAAGATTTTCCAGATTTTGTTTTTCTGTTAAAATTTAATTTTTAAAAATTTACAGAATTTTTAAATTCCAAATTCCAAATTCCTGAAAATATTTATTTTGCAAGCACTATATTTTATTCACTTTCTAGTATAGTTTTATTATATATAGTATTTAACGCTAATTTTATGTGAGGTTTCGTGTTCGTTTTCTAGAGATTTGCAAGTTATATTGGACAAGAAGCATATCATAGGACTATTTTATCTTTTTGGAGGAGGATTTGATTGTATTTCCGTTTTTCATTTATATCGAGCTAATCAGGGGAGTACTAGTTTCTTACATCTATTTATTTTCCCCTTTATCAATTTTGGTACTTTTAAGAACATTAGAGACAATGTTAAATTAAAGTATAGGGAGGGTAAAAAGAGACGCCTTAGAAACTATTCATGCACTTGTTATTTGTTTTGTTCTTGAGTAATTGTGTAATAAACCGAAAGAAATACCTGTAAAGGTAATTTTGGTATAAATTTAAAATTTTTTATGACATTTACAAGTGAAACTTTAGTTTTAATAAACGTCTTATTGATATGAGTTATATAGCTAGCACAAAAACTATATCACTCAAAATTTTCAACCAAAAATGTGAGGTTCACCTTTATATATATATATATATATATATATATATATATATATATATATATATATATATATATATATATATATATATATAGGTTTGGGTTATTATGAAAAGTTTCTTATAATGAAAAGAATGAGAAGGCATGTGGAGTGACATGTGTCACCTTGCCACATCATCATGCCACATCACCATACCCCACCCCACCCGCCCCCTTTCCGAAAAAAAAATTTCCGCCAAATTTTTTTTATTTTAAGCAAATTTTTTTTCCATAAAAAATTTCCGCCAAATTTTTTTGCATCACAATTATGAATTTAGTGCATCAGGTTATAAATTCTCGCATCACGGTTATAAAGTAATCGCATCACAATCATGATTTTGTGCATTAATGTTATAACCTTGATTTTAGTGCATCATAGTTGATGCACTTAACTATTAACTATGATGCAAGAACTTATAATAAAGATGCACCAAAACTTATTAGTGCATTAAGGATATAAGTTATTGCGTCACAATTATGATTTTAGTGCATTAAGGTTATAAATTATTGCATTACAGCTTATAAAGTTACCGCATCACAATCATGATTTTAGTGCATTTAAGGTTATAACCTTGATTTTAGTGCATCATAGTTGATGCATCAACTATTAACTATGATGCGAACACCAATGGAGCATTAGTCCAATGGTTGGAGCACTTGTGCTTGAGTCAATTGACCCATGTTCAAGTCCCATCCTTGGCATTTTCTTCATATAGGTACCCACCTCCGCAAAACCTATGGGCACACTGGAGAGACTTTGTGGAATAAGAGCTAGAGGTCCGAGTCTTGGCTCGTGCTCACTCCAGCTTGGTGCCCCACTAGGCCGGAGAGTTCACGAGCTATTCCTTGTGGGGTGGACAATGGTGGGTGCCAAAAGGCACCGGGGTCGGTGTTCCGCCAATCTACACCTTTTGTGGAATGATGCAAGAACTTATAATAAAGATGCACCAAAACTTATTAGTGCATTAAGGTTATAAGTTATCTTCATCGCTTATAAATTCTTCGCATCATAATCATGATTTTAGTGCATTAAGGTTATAATTATTCGCATCACAATTATGATTGTGATGCATTTTTATAACTGTGATGCGAGAATAAATTTTATGGGAATTTTTAAGGGAAAAAATTTTTTTCGGGAATTTTTTTTGCGGGGGGTGTGTGTGTGGGTGGGGTGACACATGGCATGGTGATGTGGCAAAGGTGACACATGTCACCTCCACATGCCTTCTCATTCTTTTCATTATAAAAACTTTTCATTTTAACCCTACCATATATATATATATATATATATATATATATATATATATATATATATATATAAAGAAAAAGCATTACACTTTAATACTTATGAGTGTACCAAGATTATATAGATTCTAGAACTTGCTTTAGTGATACATTCCGAGATCGCCTAGTGAGATCACATTCGTGTTGTTAGGATTTACTAAATGATAAGAAGCATTAGGATAACCCTTGTTTTTAACATGTTCAATATAATTATATAAGCTACATTGGTCAAGTAATTACCTCACAGCCTTGCTATGTACTCATTTTAGTACAAGATACCCCTAGTACACCCCTCTGAGCCTATCCTTTTCGCGGTTCTCGTGATATTTATGCGGATTCTGAAATATTAATAAGAGCATTGTTTACACTCCGAAATCGCCTTAGACTTCCTTGTATGCACTTAATTTTAGTGCATTATTGTTACAACATATTTGTTAAACCCTTAACTTATTATCTAGTTGTTTACATGGTTACTAAGTCGAGTAATATCTTGTAAATACAATTTTAAGAAGATTGGGACTTATGGTAGTATTTATTATAGAGTAATGGAGATGAAAATCATATTATTACCCTCATATGTATGTTAATGTTTAAATTACTCCACATTTTGATCCTTGCAATTCGGGTCATTAGTTACTTTATATTTATGCGAAAAAACAAGTGTAGGGATGCAGTTATAAATCCCGAATTATCTATGTTATTTATATTTTCAGTAGATCAAAAGATGGCAGGGCAAAAGTGACTTGAAAAAATGAAAAAAAAGTAGAAAAAGAAAGAAAAAAAATATACGGATTGCCATCATGCTTTTGTTTAAGTCAAGAAAGTGTCTAGAAAAGCGACAAAAAGAGTTAGAGTTAATTTGTCGAGTCTTGGCTTAGCAACGCCACTTTATACATGTAATTAACTTGTTACCAGTAAAATTCCTCATATCCCCAAAACCGTGTTTTTCCTTACCCTTACACCTAACGTTACAAACCTTATAAAGTCCTCTTTGATAGTTTATCCTAGATGCTTATGCCAAAACGGCGGAGGTTTGATCCTTTATCAAGCCTGTGGAAAATTAGAAGGGAGGTTGAATAGTTTTTACCATTTTCAAATCTATTTGCTTGTGAGTTAATGTAAATAAATGACAATAAGTAATATGCAAGTAAAGAGAGAAACAATCAAACAACAACATGATTGTTTACAGTGGTTCGGTCTACAAGGACTCTTTTTCCTTGCCCTACTCCACTCCCCGTGTCTCCAACTCGAGAGTTTATCTTCACTAATCAACAAGCTCCTTTAACCGGCAGAGAAAACCTTTACACTTCACTTACACAATATTTTCGACACAAAGCAAGATGCCGAGTTCTTTTACAAGGGTACAACCACTCCCGTCACACTATTTATTTTAACGACTAAAATACTAACCGATCACTATCAGAGGTTTATGATTTTTTGGTACAAGAAATGATGTATGAACTAACTATAATTCACACTATGATGAACTAATAAGACTTTGCAACACACTGTTGAAGCTTTTAAGTATTTTGATAATGTTTTGATCTTCTTGCTACAAAAGAAGCTCACTAAATGAAGTATGAATGGGTTAGAAAGAATGAATAATGAATGAGAGAATGTATGATGTTTTTATGCTAGTAATTGATGAAAAATCAACATGGTGTGCTTGCTATTTATAGGCAAGAGCCTTCAGCAAACCAGCGATGGGACGGATCCAAAAACAAGGATCGGTCCGTGTGGTCGTTTTGTTCCGTGGGGACCTGACAGAAAATCTCACAAATCTTTACCAAATCTAACCAAAATATTTACCATATCTTTCCATGATTCTTTGTGTAACAATCTAAATAAGATATTCACTATATCTTTCTAAAGATCCTTAGAGTAAAAATCTATCCAAAATATTTATCATATCTTTCAAAGATACTAAAGAGATATGCAATAATGGTATGATCTAAAAATTGTAGGATCGATATATTTATTGTGTTGATGATTCGGGTGGTCTTGGATGATCAAAATACATGTTTGCCATATTTAGAGAGAGAAAGATAGAGAGGGTGTTCAAGCTAGAGACTTGCTTTGTAAATGTAAAAGGTTAGATTGAATGAAGCACCACCCCTTCCATGGATGGAAGGGGTATTTATAGTTACAACTTACATGACCTCCTATCGGCCTATGGATCAGGCATACAGTGGGTAAAGACCCGTCCTTCCTCCACGGTGTTACACTAAACTATTCTACGCTACAAACTAACTAATAAACTACTAAACAACGTAAATAACGATATGTTTACGAGCTAACTTATGCTAGATAATATTTGGGGTGACCGACTCTTCACTATGGAATTTTCTAATTCCTAAAAATCTCCCCCTAAGGGAGGTCACCCCATGTTTTACATTTCGAATCCTAGCATTCAATTTTATCTTCAGTTCTGAGCTCGTAGACTTCAATTCTTCATGTTCCACAATCTTTGTGCTATTGTAGCGATTCTTCAAAGTCCGCATAGTATTGTACTTTCAGTGGAGGCCTTTAACTGATCCACATCTTTGATGATCTTCGAGCTTTCTTTGAGATCATCAGCCACCGTAAATCTCTGGATCACCCTTAGTAGTGTTTCCATCATGTGAAGTTGTGACTTTCGGACCGACATGCTCACACTTTTGGATCATGACATCTTTCCATCGAGTAGTGGAAGCTTTACCGGTTCATGATATTTGCAGATTAGCGAAGCATAGTACAAAATATCGAAACCGTGTTATGTAGATATGCACCAATCATGATTTCTTCAAATTAAGTGTGGATGCCGTGAGCATGCGGCTTTGGATTGACCGCTCAATTCGATCACCGCAACTATCCAAATGTACCGCAAACAATAGTTAGCAATAAAACACACGAAAGTGTCTTTGATCACTTTCATTGAGTTGAGGTACACGGCCCACGGTTCCTCGCTGATCAAGACAAGCATTGCCTCGTGATCGTAGGATTCCTAAGAATCTCCTTGATGTGGTTTCGCAATGCTCTAGCTGTTCTCAAACCGAACGTCTCAAAGAAGACAACACGGAGTGAGTGAACCAATAATTGAGATTCATTGATTGATGAAAATGATTTGAAAACAATCGCGTATTGCTTAGAAGAAAGAGTTT